>BMAO01010345.1:0-724345 GCA_019973975.1 Trichonephila clavata
ATCCGCGATATCCGCTACCAATAATTGATGATTTGATCACTAATATTCCGCACACCGAAATTATGACATCACTTGATTTACGCAGCGGATACTTTCAGATGGCAGTAGACCCCAAAGATGTGCATTAAGACGGCGTTTTGTTACAAAAAATGGTACTTTTGCATTTACTCGCATGCCATTTGGCCTTTCGGGGGCAGCTCCAAATTTTTCAAAGGGCCATTGAGATGATCCTCAAGGCCAGTCCTCGGCCGTTTTGCTCACTGTTATATGGATGACGTGATAATCGCGTCTCCATCTTTTGAAAGCCATGTAGAACATTTACGGGAAGTATTCAGATTATTGCAGGAGGCTGGTTTGACATTGAATCGCGAGAAATGTCATTTCGCGAGGGAACAATTACGTTATTTGGGTTTAGTTATTAATAAAGAAGGAGTTAAAACAGATGAGGAAAAGTTAAAAGCAATTATTGAAATGAAACCTCCGAAAACGGCAAAACAAATAGCAAAATTTTTAGGAATGACGGGTTGGTATCAAAAGTTTATTAAAAACTACGCAGACATGTGTGAACCCTTATATAATTTAAAACGAAAGAACTCTAAGTTCCATTGGTCGGAATCAGCGCAAGAAGCCTTTGATCGTATTAAGAAAGCACTGACAGAAGCTCCAGTGTTACAATTACCAGATTTTTCCAGCCGTTTGAACTCTATACGGATGCGAGCTCAGTGGGGGTAGGAGCAGTATTGACACAGAATAATAGGCCTATAGCGTTTGCATCGAGAACTTTAAACCGAGCAGAAAGGAATTATACTGTGACGGAACGTGAATGTTTAGCTGTCATATGGGCATTAAATAAATATCGCACGTATTTCGGATCCTTGCCGGTTAAAGTGATAACAGACCATGCTGCACTTACCAAATTAACAAAGGGAAAGAATTTGTCATCTAGAATGATAAGGTGGACGCTTAAGTTGGCGAATTTTAATGTAGAATGGGAACATCGCCCAGGTACGCAAAATTTAGTGGCTGATATGTTGTCCAGAAACCCGTTAGAAAGTAATGAGGAACCAAAAGTGTCTTGTGCGGTGATTCGATCGTTAGTATTATCTTCTAGAGAACAGTTAAGAGAGGAACAGAGAAATGACCCGGAGCTTGGGCACATTATGAAGTTTTTGGAAAATCCGGACGATAGTTCTGTTAATGAATCGATCTGCAGAAATTGGTCCAATGACTTTAAAATCGTTGACGGTTTGCTATATTATGCAAAGTATACAACCACACTAGGTGAGTTAAGGGTATTTATACCTAAAACTTTACGTAAAGATGTTATGCGAGAATTTCATGACTCGCCTATGGCAGGTCATCTAGGCAAAAAGAAAACCTACTTAAAATTAAAGGACGCGTGTTATTTTCCGTACATGAGGAAATACATTTATAAATATGTAGCAACCTGCGACCAATGCCAAAAAGTCAATTATAAAAACGGATTACCAGCTGGTCAATTAATTCCCATAATAACGAATTTTCCGAATGAAATCGTGTCTTTAGATTTGTTAGGCCCATACCCTGCAACTAGTCCAGAACGCTATAGATTTATTTTAGTAATTACCGATAATTTTTCTAAATGGGTTGAAATAGTTCCCTTAAGGAAAGCTTCGGCTAAAGCAATTGCCAATGCATTTTTTGAGAATTATATTGCGCGTTATGGAGCTCCTGTAAAGTTAATTACAGACAATGGTCCCCAAATGATATCCGAAGTTTTCGAGCAAGTGTGTCGCAGATTGCACATAAAACACGTTAAAACTGTGGTATATCGTCCACAAGCTAATCAAACAGAACGAGTCAATCGCACTCTTTTAAAAATGATTTCGAGTTTTGTCGCGGATAATCACACTAACTGGGATCAATTTCTGCAAGAGTTCGGTTATGCAATTAGGACAGCAGTACATGAGACAACGGGTAAAACACCGGCGGAATTATTTTTAGGTCGAAATTTAATCACTCCTTTTCAGAAATTAGTTATGGTAACTGATGGATCAGATTTAGTTTGTGGGAACATAGAAAGGTTGTTTGAGGAAGCTAGAGTTCATACAAAGCGCCAGCAAGAGAAGTGGGCGAAATATTATAATAAAAAGAGGCGTGAAAATAATGTGAAAGTTGGTGATCTAGTATTAGTTCAAACTCACCCGTTAAGTTCAAAATGTAAAAAAATAGTAGGTAAATTTATGCCAAAGTTTGAAGGCCCATATAAAGTTCTGAGTGTAAAAAATAATAATAATTTAGTAATATTAAAATTGGGTAAAAGAATAACGGTTAATGTTGACCAGGTGAGAATTTACTATCAAAGAGAAGACAGTGTTGCCGAGTCGGAAAGTAACACTAGTAGTAATCATGGTGCAGTGACATCAATCAGGTCAGATGATGCGCAGTCGTCATTGGTGCAATCGGAGAATGATAGGGGTGGTCGTAAAGGATCGAAATCAGGAAATGTAAATGGTAGCAGAGATATAGTTGCGAATAGACGCGATGGAGTAGAGGTGAGAAAAAAACGTGGACGGACGGAATCTACTGTTTCTTCGGGGGATAACGCGTATAATTTCAGGAAAAAAAGACCTGTATGTGCTGAGAGAGAGAAAAGAGGAAGGCCTGACTCATGGATGGACAATGTACGGAAGAAGAGACCAGAGGCCCAAGCAGATCGTGAGAAAAGAAAGATTTCCTCGTCAATGTCCTCTCGTCCCTCCAGGAAGCGTTATAGAAAGGTGGAAGAAAATAGTTCTGAAAGAGCAGTTCCAGGACCATCCCACAGATTCAAGTATAACAGACCTCATCAGGAAAGGAGCTGTCCATACAATCTTCGGAGCCGACGTCGAGTGGACAACAGCCAAGTTCCAGTTCTCACAGAAGGAAACAACGCCTCAGCAGGAGCATATCAACTTCAACGGACTCGATGGAAGAAGGGACCCAGAAAGTTGGAGCGCAGAGTGGACAACCCTAGGACAAGGTCATCCAGCACAGAAGCCATGGTAGGAGACAAAGCCTATGCAGATTGGATCTAAAGACTAGTCAGGTTGTATAATTCTAATTTGTTTATTTTTCCTCTGACAGACAGTTCGGAGTATTTTCCATGTGGGCTAGTCTAATTTTTTTGTAAAGTTAACGTACAAAAGTGTCACTGAGTTGTGTGCATTTTCATATCGGTTGAAAAGACTTTTGTATTAATTTTTTTTCCAAATTGTGGAAAAACATTTGTTGAATTGCAATTGTTTTGCTACACATTAAAGACGTGGCTTTATATGTGAGATTACTTGTATTGTTTGTTGTAATATATTCTATGTAAAATGTATATATTTTGTGTGTAATTATTAAGATGTATAAGTAATGTCTGGTTTCTGGGCGCGGCGTAATTAGGAATACTAACAAAAAACATTAACAGCGCAGCGCGATTGATTGGGAATTTTTGAAAATGAAACCAGATAAGGGTTATTTTGTTACTAAACTATATATATATAATATAATGTATGCCATATTTTATGTCAATAAGGAAGTTGTATAAAAGTTCTGTGCATTTAATGTCATGTTTTAGAAAAAATTGACAAGGTTTCCTTTCAGGGCAGCAGTCCCTGAACATAGTGATGTGATGAAAGTTTGATGTCGTATGAAGATATTGTATAAAAATTTTTTGTATTTATTAGCACTTAAGTAAAGTGCATGATCAGGGTTTTTTCCTTGAAAGGTTTTCCCCTGATCTTCGCCCGAATGGGATGCACTGTAGGGAACCTAATATTGTGAAAGATAAATAAATTAGAGTGGAGTACCCTTTTGAGTAGTCATTTCTGTGTGCTAGTTTAATTAAAGTTTCTAACTTAGAGTTAAAATTTTCTGCTAATTCAGTGTTTTCAGGCATTATAAAGTTCGTGAGTTAAAACTTTCTACAAGTTTAGTATTTTCAGGCGTTATAAAGTTCGTGAGTTAACTTTTTACAAGTTCAGGCATTCTAGAGTAGTTAAAATTTGTGCAGGTTCAGTGTTTTTCAGATGTTAGGTAAATTAAGCGAATTCTTGCAGGTCGTTTAGACCGTCAATAAGTCACGCTTTTTTTCTCGGAGGGGGGTTGTGACGGGTGCTTACGCGTTTCACTAACCTTCTCTGATAAACTTTTAAATTGTATTTATTTTGACCAATCCCCACTGAGAGCTGGAAGTGTGACTTATGCAAATAAGATAGTTTCGTGTTTAGCGAGTTCGAAAGAGATATAAAAGGGAGAAATGAAATGAAGAGAAGGATGACTAAGCGGTTTGATGGAGTAGAACTCCGTGTTTGAGATTAAAAAGGAAACTACGTCGTTGTCCAAGAAGGTGTTTTTTATCCGTCTAGCTTAATAAAGTGAAATTTGAAGATTATTTAGGGCGGATCAGAAGTTATTGAAGATATCCTAGATTACAGCCACTTTATAAATTCTACTTGTTCCAGGTTCCTACTGAAGAAGATTTCAGGTCTGTAACTTTTGTGGCTTAAATTTAAATGTGTAGTTTGATTGTACGTGTTATTTCCCCTCGTGATATCAGTTAGTATTCCGTCGTCCATAATTGAATGCTGATAATACTCCATGATAATTTATTGTTCTTAAAGTTGATTATTAATTGTATAATTGTGTCTTAAAGAAATAATAAATAAGTGATTTATTATTTGAGTAGTCTTTAATGATGAATACTACATATCCTAACATAGATAATATGCAAAGGGGTAGTGGGAGACTACGACAACTTTGCTGTGCAAATTTCTGGCAACACTGCTCTCGCTATGCAACAAGTACGTAGAGCATAATCTCATTTTAGGACAAATTCTATTTTAAACCTAGTGTGAAAGTTGTATATGCATTTTTTGTTCAAACATGCTTTCTGTCACTGATTGCTTAGATTTACTAAATTGCACTATTCGTTTCACCTTACCTGACGGTAAATTTGAAGGCTTACTGTTAAGAGTAATGCCAGAAGCCTCTATGATTGCTGTTGCAAATACAGTATTACTTCCATGTCAAACAAAATTTAGAACTTTACATTTTGATATTCAAAAGATAACAAATTTAGAAGTAATCAAGCGACCTGATCCACCCCAAGAAAAGGATGAGGCAAAAGAAGAAAAACCCACTTCTACTGACCCCACTAAATACATGGAATTGATGTATGAAAAGTATGGCAAAGCTACTCGGAACTCTGCTATCCGCACATTTATGGATGAGATGTTTGATTTTGAAAACGAGGATATTCCAGATTTGTCATTAGAAGAAGGCGAATATTTTCTCAAATTACCCCCTAAGTTATTCAACTGTTTGCCACCGGATTCGTTCACAATAGACTCTATTGATTATGATTTTCATGTTGTTATTGAGCATATTGGAAATCTAGATTCCATAGGAGTGTCGTTAGAAGGCCTTAAAATAAGTCGTTCTGGTACTCTGATTTGGCTATGCATATCTACTTCATATTGCACATATTTGTTTGATATTTTAATGCTTGGTGAAACAGCCTTTCAGAGAGGCTTGAAATTAATTCTTGAAAGCTCTAAGATTCAAAAAGTATTTCATAATTGCCATCTAGCTTCAGACTGCCTGTACCGTTTGTACAATGTTCGCGTCTTGTTAATGTTTTTGATACAGAAGCACACACAGCTGATTCAGTTGTAATGATGCAACAGAATAAGGGTAGTAAAGTTATCCAGCGAGTGAATACCCTTAATGCTTGCTTGAACTACTATTTAGATGTTCCTGACGAATATTTATATGAATCTTTATGCTTTGATGAGAATGAAGAAAGTATAAACTACTATGGAAGGCGTCCACTGCGACACAAATTCCAAGATATTATGATAAAAAATGTAATGTATCTTCGAATGCTGAAAGATAAGATAAAAAAAGCTATTTTACTTCCTCTTCAGAAGGTTACCAACCCATATCTTGATGTGGTTCAAAATTCATCCAATGAAGAATTTCAGATCTGCCCTCCTGATACAAAAAAATTACCATTGGAAACATGCCGAGAAGGAGTGAAAATTGTTCGGTATGATAGATACAAGGAAATTCAGCCTGTTCTAGTATCTGGACCTCCATATCGTAAATTGGCCAATCCCACTAAAGACTATGAAAATGATTACCTGAAGAAAAATTTGGAAAAACAGTGTTCAGAAAGTGAATCAGACA
The DNA here is from genome assembly GCA_019973975.1 of Trichonephila clavata. Lineage (NCBI taxonomy): Eukaryota > Metazoa > Arthropoda > Arachnida > Araneae > Nephilidae > Trichonephila > Trichonephila clavata. The sequence goes on from BMAO01010345.1 coordinate 6,196, forward strand.
AAAATATTGATCAGATATCAGTTGATTTCGTCAAATTCTTGTAAAGATGAAGACATGAAACATTCATTTCTATCTGCTGATAGTAGTCATAATTTAGTTGTGAAAATAAGTGATACTTTCCAGAAAACTGAAAAAGCAAGAAGTCTTGAGACTATATTGAAATAACGTAATGCTTATATTAATACACAAAACACACTCAACTCGATAGAACCAAAACCGAAGGAAATGGTCTTCTACAAGTAAAAATAATCATCAATATTCTACTGAAGAATACCATGTGAAACCAGTATCCAACTCCATTGAAGTTAATCGTCATTTAGATGTGAAATATAGTGATCCTGTTCAACAAACTGAAGCTACATTAAAGTAACATCTTGCCAAAACTAGTAAACTAAAAATGTTTTCAGAGACCAAATGTGGAAAAGTGGGTGATACTTTAAGTGAAATACTCAAGTTATAAAACTGCCATTCAAAGATTACTTGTAGTGGAAACTAAGAGTTACTTGAAGTCACATTACGTTCATATAAAAGTGGTTCCTCCGTAGACTGTTCACATTTATGGGAATCTATTCGGCAAGCAATTAGAAATGAGGACAATTTTATGAAAACAAATCCAAATTGAGGTTTATTCCTGCTGGTATGGCTGTCTATTGATGATAAATTGAACTATTTGTTCATGGTTATTCTGAATTACTTACAAAAAAAAATTTTTTTTTATTCAATTATAAATTAAATGCAGTATTAATGATAATTATTCTACTTGCATAGTTCTGATAAAATGTCTTTTTATGACTACTTTTCTAGTTTAATACTTATATAGGAACTAAGCCTATTTTTTAAAATTGTTACATGTTTCAATTCTACCAGGATTAAAAAGAATCTAACCTTTCATGTTCCTTGTTGACATAAGTTTCCAAAACAAAAATTGATGGTTTTTCAAAAAAATCTTTCATTTGAACTTGTTCCGCATTCTTTTTGTACATGATAAACTTTAAAAGCTTGGATTTGTTGTATCAATAATATGTGCACTTTACCATGAATGAAGATGACGAGTAAAAAAATCAATGATTTAATAAAACTAGTGTTTTATCATATATAAAACAATAAAACCTGTAAATAAAACCATTGTGTAAATATAATTATACAGCTTACTTTTATGATGCTGGAATTCTTAAAATATTTTGGTGCTTTTTTCATTGGTGACAGATTAAATTCAAATGCCTCTAATTTAGACAATTTCAAAATGAAAATTTCAAAATCTCTTAGGTAGTTTTATGATGTTTTCTCTTATATTTATGTGTGTTTACATATATATTACAGTACCTGAAATAATTTTATTTTTATTTTTAAGCTTTTTACTAACAAAACTAATGTATTTGTATTGGTAAAATTTTTTTCCACCAGATTTGATCATTAGCACACGTCAAGTTCTTTTTTTCTTCTGTACAAAATTGAATAATTTTTAAATGAATGTTTTCCCTTAAGAACTTGAGTTAATATTTGTTATATATCCTGATGGAGAAGAATATTGGGTACTCTTTCATGTTAACCAGATGTCATTGGTGATGGCATCAAAACAGTAAGTGTTTTATTCCCTCCCCCCCTCAAATTATTTTTAAGATGGCCTCAAAAATATCTTACTCGTTTGAAAATTGTAGATTTCCTTTAGATAAAGTAATTTGTCATAACTCGTAAAATATTTAATGATTAATTGTAGTTATATGGTTAGTAAGAGAAAGTATCAAATATTTTTTACTTGAATTTCTTTTTTTGGTGAAATACATACTTTTTATGTTATGTTTATAGTGTAATTGTTTATTTTGTGCAAGATTAAGTTTGATTGTTTTTTTAATTTATATTATTCATGTGACATTTTTTATAAGTATTGAACACTGTATATATTTTTATTTGAATTAAATGTTTTTTACATATTTTCTAAGTTTATTATTTTTTTTTCACTCTGAATTTCATAGTTGGTTGTTATATATTATATGAAATATTAACTTTCACGTATAAAATCTCAACCAATTGAATAAATTAACTTCTTAAAATCTTAAATGTATTTTCAAATCTTTATTATATTTTAGAATTATTAAATTTATCTTAAAACTTACCTTGACCATACTATTCCAAAAACAGAGATAATTTAAAAAAGATTCAGATTGAATCATTATGAAACTAGTATAAGAAATGTGTTTATAAATTTAAAATGGATGTGTAAGATTTATTTGCAAATTCCAATTTATCAAGATTAGCATTCGACATTCTGCCATGCATAGTTAGGTAAAATTATATTTTATAATGATTCAAGCGCTATTTGCACTAAAGATATGTTTATTCATGTGCACCCATTTCTTTTTTATACATTCCTTAAAAAATAAATTACTGGGATAATAGTGTGGATACATTCCATGTCATTTGAAAACCATGTAAGGCAAAATAAAGAATTGCATTTAGTTCTAAAAAATGCTGAAAACTAGAAGTTCTAAACAGGGACGTCTTAAGCCCGGACCTCTGAGGGGGCATCATTTCGTTCTTGACTTTTAATAAGATCATGATCCAGATAATTTTAATGGTCAGTTCTCCAAAAAACAGGGAATTTCAAACTGCATACCAGCTGGTAAAAGTGGTAAGACTGTATATTATTGTGTGATGACCATTATCCATGTCTAGGCCTAGCCTAATACCATAAACAATCATTCAAGACATTTAGTTGAAATGAGGCCATCAGTGGAGCCTGTTTGTGCCTAGGTTTTTGAAATTGTGAATCATGCACATTTATTTGTTTAAAATGATTTGTTTGCTTTATCCTGCACATTTGTTTCAAAAATATGACAAATAATTTTCATTTATTTGTACGAGTATTTGACAATGCATGCTATATACCGTCTACTTTTAAAGATCTCAGGTAGGGTCTCAATAAATCTTAAAATTTCTCTGGGCACAGGGCCTCAAAGAGTCTTAAGACGTCCCTAATTTTATTGCTGAATATGAAATGGGCAATAAAACTTAAAATTGGTGGTACATAATTCTTAGGCAAAAGAAAATCTTATAGCAAAATTAAGAATAGAGAACTCAAAAGATATATATATATATATTTAGCTACTTAATTATTTGTCTATTAAATAATGAGTCCAATTTTTGCTATGGCCTGAAGCACAGGTGCTATCATGACTAGAGATATTAAGATCTTTAATGGGTACTTTTGTTAGTAATTCTGTTTTGAATTACTGGACTACTTTCCAAAAGGTCTTGTATTGTGGACTTTTTATTAAAAACTGTGATAGACAAGTTGAACTTTTTTTCATAGTTCTGTGTACAACTCTTTATGCTCAGCCTAACATTGAGTCATTGCTGGAGGAGATTCCCCTGTAAAACTAATATTATAACAGTACTTCTCCTAATTTTTGAAGTAAGGGAATAATTGGACTTTTTTTTAATGCAAGACAACATCAATCTCCATGAAAATTTGGTTTATAATTACTCATTTTTTTGTTCAACTTCATTGTTTAAACAATTAAGATTTCAAGGCTCAGAAAAACTGGTATGAAATAAATAAATCTTATATTTTGAAAATAATTTTACAACTGACTAATTAAATATTTTGTTAAAACAAGTTATTTCTATCGTGTACTATTCAATGCATAATTTTAAAATAGAAGTTTTGTCACAAAGTACTAAATAGTTTTATGTATATATAAAAGAATTTAAAATCTATATAAATTGTTAATTATTTTTACTCCTGGGGAAAAGAAGCATGTAGTTATTTGAATAAGAAGTTCATGTCATGCGTCTAAAAACAGAATAAAATGCAAAAAGTTTCTAATTTTTTAAATCAAAATATGAGTTATCGATTAATACAGTCTTTTTAAAACTTTGTGAATACAAAGAAAATACACAGCTAGTGAATAAAAACTTTTTAAAATTGAAAGAAAGTAAATCAGTGAATCTCCATTCAAATTGGGAATTTCTCTGGAAAAATTAAAGTTTTCTTTTATTCAAATTATTGAATGGGATCATCCATTTTATGTATAAGAACATCTTTCAAATTTGATTTAATAAAATTTTGGTTTTCATTTTTAGTACAAAACTCACTCTAACGCATGCCCTAAGAAATTTATTGAACTTATATTTCTAATATTTATTGGAAAAGTACAAAATTCTGGAAGTAACATCACATCTATATGATCGATAACAGTGGACCACAAAAGTGTTCGTACACTTGAAATTTAATATTTTTGACTAATAAAAATTAATATATCACAGATGTATTTTTTTAATATATCTGCATTGGAAAATAACATAACCAATTTTTAAAACATAGTGTAACTATTATTTTTAAAACATTAATAACTAAAAAAATATGCTACAAAAATCTTTGTACACTTCAAAAGAAAAAACTCAATATGGCTTTAAATATTGTATTTTTTTTCTTAATTTAATACTTAGTAAGATATATTTTTAAGTCCACAGTAGCTTTTAAACATTTCGATATAGATTTCATCAGTTTTTTTGTGTAACTTTTGCATCAATGTTCCTAAATTCTTCTGTGATCATTGTTTTTACTTTACATTTTGTTTTTATATGCCCTGTTTTCTTTTTTCAAAATCAAAACTCTCACAAAATATGTTGTAATAGACTTAAATAAGGGGATCTGGGAGGTTTTTTCAGGATTTAGATCACTTATATAGAGACACCAGTGGTGTAGAACGTAGAAAGTTCATTGGGGCACATGATCTCATAAGAGGTCTTTATCCCCTATCTTCAAATTGGTTGTTGACTTTACTGCTGAATTTGCCATGTTAGATTTGAGATATTAAGTTTAAATTTAAAGGAAGAAAAAATTTGAAATTTATTAAAAATTAGAACTGCACTCTTAAAGAAATTAAATTATACTGCTGGAGCCTTTGGTTTGCTTGCACTGTGTTGTGTGAGAAGTTAAAAAGAGAATCTGAGTAAAATCTGTGCTAGCCGAAAGCATCCTCTGAAAAGAGGTTAACCAGCGGTGTACATTGTGAGCAATGCGCTTGGTGTCATTGTCTTGTTTTAAAAAAAGGAAGTCGCATCTAAAATACCCAAATTTTGGTGGGGTAATTTCAAATTGTTCTTTAAAATACACTGCTGGCCACCGTAAATGCAACACCAAGACAAGAGATAGCATAACAAAATTTATTTTGTAGATAACATGTTGACCAAGCATCAAATGATTAAATTTATAGACTTCTGTGAAGTGTGGTTCCCGCCAGAATCAGTAGCCGCCATTGTTGGAGATCTCCGCTGCCACACGCCTCGGCATTGATTCAAAGAGACTTTGGATGTGTTCTCGGAGTACACAGACCAAGCAGCTTCCACACGTTGCCAAAGTAGATCTGGTGTGGCAGCTGGGGGTGTAATCTGGGTCAATCGTTGAGCAACCATGGACCACATGTTTTCTATCGGCGAAAGATCCGGAGAGCGAGACGGTCAGGGAAGCAATTCAATCTGGTGATTGACGAAGAACCTTTGGAAAATGCATGTCACGTGTGGACGCGCATTATCCTGTTGAAATATGGCTGTGGCTAAGCCCTGAAGGTAAGGAAGGACAACTGGCTCCAACACCTCGGAGATGTAGCGCTGGCTGTTTAAAGTACCGGCAATGCGTACTAGAGGAGTGTGAGAGTGATATCCAATACCGCCCCATACCATAATACTCTGTGTGCAGGACCAGTGTAGCGGTGCATAACGCAGCTGTTCAGCATCCTCTCTCCACGGTGTTTTCAGACTCGAATCCGACCATCGTGGTGTTGCAGGCAGATGCGTGACTCGTCAGTAAAGACAACTTCATAACATTCTGCCGCCCACATCCTTCTTTCATCGCACCATTGGCGGCGGAGACGTCTGTGGTTCTGCGTCAAGGGTAGACCAAGCAATGGACGTCTTGCGGTCAGAACACTCTGCTGTAAACGGCGTCGAATGGTACGCGCAGACACTGAATGATGCGTTACAGACTCAATGTGCTGTGCTATGGTTCGTGATGTGACTGAGCGATCCGTCACTGCCATGCGCACAATTTGCCTGTCGTCACGTGAAGTGGTGCATTGAGGTGGATGCGATCGACCACGTCGGTCCGTCGTACCCCCCTAGATCCAACGGCCGCATATCCGCATTACAGTTGTTTGGTTTCGTCCAACACGACTACCGATTTCTCTGAAAGATAATCCACAATCTCGGTAGGCCACTATTCTTCCTCTTTCGAACTCGGATACTTGATGAAAAGCTGATTGCTGTTTTCTACGAGACATAACACTGATCGTTTTTTGAAAACACAACAAGAAAAACACAATTGCCGTACTTGAAATCGACGAAATCTCCAAGCCTTACATAGCGCTTTGAGGTGGCGCCACAGGCGTGTGTGATGTGTGTCTGCGCTGAAATTCTAATCATTTGCATATCTATCCTCCGCTAATGCATGTTGTAAATTTCATGTTATTTGCGTGCTTCCTTCAGGGTGTTGCATTTACGTTGGCCAGCAGTGTAATTAGATTCTATATTAGGGGCCGTGTGTAGCCTAGTGGTTAGAGCATCGGCCTCCAGACCGGAAGGCTTGGGTTCGATGCCCGATGTCACCAAATACCACCGAGTACGTGCTAGTTAAATCAGTGAGTCCGAGAGTCTTGTGGGCGGTCGCAGCAGAAATCGCAAGTGCAGGGGGCTGGAGAATATTTCCCTCCCCTTCATCTCTACGCCTAAATTGTGGAGGTGGAGATAGGTGGCGTCACCATCTATCGTTAAGAAGTCCAACCGGTCTCACAGGCTCTGGCATCTTTCATTCTTTCCCTTCGGGAAGGACACGGCAACAACAACCGATCTATTCCGGCATTTACGGTCAACGTCGCCAAAGAAGTTTCACTTCTATCACGTGGTTTTTTTTTTTTCCTTCTACAAAATATTATTCGCCTGTCGGAACCAAAAATGTTGAATCTTCTCTCGTTCCAACTAATTATCTGTCAATGTTGAATTTTCTGAAACTTAATCCCAAGAATCTAGTTGGAAGAGTGAATCATGGAGGTTGAGTTGTTCTTACGTAAGGGTGTAAATCGGCTTAAGGATTTGGTAATTTGGTATTTTGTGATAGTATTGTAAATCATGAGCTCTATTTAAATGTTTCAAAGAACAATTTGATATTATCCGATCAAAATTTGGATATTGTTGACGCGACTTCATTTTTTAACAAGATAATGACACCAAGCGCATTGTTCTCAATGTACGCCGCTGTTGTCTCTATATAACTGTCCTAAATCCTGAAAAATCCTCCCATATTACCTTATTTAAGCCTAGTTGTGAGAATTTGATTTTGAAAAAAGAAAACGACATATAAAAACAAAATGTAAAGATAAAACAATAATCACAGAAGAATTTAGGAACATGGATGCAAAAATTACACACACACACAAAACTGATAAAATTTATACCAAAATGTTTAAAAGTTACTGTGGACGTTAAAATATATCCTACTATTAAACTAAGAAAAAAATACAATATTTATATAGCTACATTGGGATTTTTTTGAAGTGTACGAAGACTTTTGTGGCGTAATTTTTCAGTAGTTATTTGATATTAATTTTTTAAAAATAATAGTTAACATGTTTTATAAAAACTGGTTATGTTATTCCATTAAGAACAAAATGCAGATATAAATTTATAATTCTGATATATTAATTTTTATTAGTCGAAAACATTAAATTCTATAGAAAATTGCAAGTATACGAACACTTTTGGGGTCCACTGTGTAACATTAACCAGTGCTTCACAAACTTTCACTATTGGCGACCCAATTTTCAATCATAATTTTTACTCTTATACAAAAATAATGTATTGAATTCAATAATGCATTTGGCACTAAAGCTACAATACGAACTTAATTATAAACCGAACAAAAATTAACAAGAAAAGTATTAAATTTTGTAATTGTTACTTTTAAATAATATATATTTTAAGCAAATTACTTTTAAGTAATAGGATAATTATTATGTTATTTTTTTTTTCCTTTCGCTAATTTTTAAATTGGAACAGATTGCAAAATGATATTTATTTAAAGATATATTTCCTCTATTATCCATTTCTAAATGTAGAAATGTCATTAGAAAAATAGTCTATGGTCTACGTTGCTCTCTATCATATCCAGCACATCTAGCATTCTCTCGAACGTCTCCGTGAGTTTGGGCAACTTATCGGACGTCTGAACAAAACATGTAAAAATGATGTACCTCGTAGCATTCCAGTTAGTCTTGGTCGAGTCGATACTTCTATAGCTACCGAATCTACCTTGAATGTACATTTTATAATTTGCGCTTTAGTTGTAATTCACAGTATTAAGTATTTACGGCAGTGGATTAACAAAAACATAGACTAAATTTTTAAGTCGTAAACAAACATTCGACGATAATAAAGCATCAGTAAGTGTATAGACGAGCGTGGTTCCGAAAATTAAATCAAGTAAGTATTCTCAAGAATATTTAAATGTTCGATTTACCACTACTAAAGTAAACAAAGAAAAAAAGCCCCTGTGGCTCTTATTTGTTCAAAAATATATTGGTAGCAGACAGTATGAAACCTAATAAACTTAAAAGACCTTTGGAAACGTTTCATGGTGAGTGCATTAAAGTGCTTTGAGAGTTCTTTGAATTGAATTTAAAATCATATGAAAAAGAAAAGGCATTTCTTAAAAAAAAAAACGTTGTCTGTGAATGAAAAAGCTTTATTTACATCTTACAAAGTATCATACAAAATAGCCAGATGTAAAAAGCCTCACACTACTGGCGAAGAGAGCTTATTTTGCCAGCAGCAATTGAGATCGTAGAAACCATGTTTGGAGACAATTTTGCCACATTTGCAGTCTATGGACTGCAACTCTTTGGCAAAATCAACTGTAATTTTTTAAGCCTCAGAGAATTATCATTTAGAATTATTATTAAATAATGAAAAATAATGTGAAATTCCTATGAAGAATAATTGTGTTATTTTTTAATATTTAAAGCGAGGAGACTTCAAAATGTTTTAGCCCGGGGGCAGGTGCGTACTCGATACTAACGTTAATGGTCAAGCGGGGTGACTGAGTCACCTCAATCTTTTTTTTTTTATAATTATTTTTATTGTACACGATAAAAACCACAATTCTAGGGAATAATTTAATTAAGAGAAATTATACTTACCTACTTTCAATAACTTTTTAATTTTTCTTTTATAACTTGAGAAAAAATCCAATAAAACTGAACAAAAACCTTAAGATTGTAAAGAAACGTTTGCCCACTCTAAAAAAAGATGGAAATATGTGACAAATACATTTTAGTTCCTCTGAAGACTCTCATATAGGAGGATACTGTCAAGGTCATTGGTAAAAAATAAACAGTTTTCCCGGAATTGACGATATTGTAAGCCTGGGATTACTTTGCACCTCGCGTGAGCACGACCGGGTTAAAAATGTATTCAATATAAAAATATGGATGTTAGTTCTAAAAATGAACTGTGTAAAACGCTTTTCATTGTGCTTCATATGTTGCAGAATATTAAAAAAAAAAAAAATCTTAACGAAATAATCCTTAAATCATCTGTGTTTTTCGAAATATCATAAAACGCTTTTACATGGATTAAAGCGCAACAGAAATATATTATTTACAACTTCCCTAAATAACAGTGATGAAATTTTTATCTTCTTACAATCTTTCTCTGAGTCTGGGTTTTGTTTTTTCTCTGAAAGAGTAGTATTTTAGATTTAAAAAGAAAACGTTATTAAGAAAAATCTCTCATCGTTGAATTACAGAAAATCAAGCAAAATGTTTTTTTATTTGGTTATAGGATCAAAGGTAGCTTGAAGTAGAGATGACGTAATATTGCCAGATGATATATATAAATTATATCAGTGTAAATGTGTATTTTTTATCATGTCAGAAAATATTTTTTAATTCATTCAGTAAATTAATTTTTGGGGAAGTTTTATTTTCGATATGCTCGTGCCCCCTTGTAGGGTTATCACGCCCCCTTGGGGGGTGGGGCGCCCTACAGTTTGAGAAACACTGATCTATGGTTTTACAACGCTTATAAATAATGTCCATTTTCCTTTTTTAATGTGTAATGTCTCTATTTAAAAGTCAGTAACTTGTAGTTTTATTAGGTATCAAGTTATTTGAGGTAAGATTTTGCAATTTCTTTTATTAAATGATTTTCATTATACAAACAGTGGTGGATTGGTCAAATAAATCGGCCCTGGCAGGAAAAATTGCCCGAAATCGCCCTGGCCTTATCTACCGCTGATTATAAAGCCAGTTTAAAAAACACTTCAATATTCACATAGTATCATTAATATACAGGTAGATTATTTTATAACGTTAACGTTAAGTATTTGTCCAAATATGAAAAATTCTTTAGAGGGCGGAACATTATGTCTTTGCACTCGGGTGGCCGGCACCCTAGGATCATTTCTTGCCACCGGTTCATTACTGTAATCACTAGGTTTGATGATTTTGAAAATGAAATATTAATTGTTGATTTTGAAGATATAATTCAAGATTTTACGACTTTTTATATATATAAACTGTAGAAAAAACGAATTTTCACAAATAATACCTCATTTTACTATACTATATGGATTGCTTTTATTGAACTTTACATAAAACCTATACGAATTTGCAAATCTTATATGAAATTAACATATAATAATAAACATTACCAAAATTTGATCAAAGGGTAGCAGGCAGGACCTTTTTTTGCATAGGGCCCGAGGTCTCAAGAAGTCAAGACGTTCCTGAATAGGTGTACTGGTATTCATATATTTTTCAGCACAACTGTTCTATTTCTCTCTTATCTTAAAACCACGTAATATTGACTCGATAATTATAATTTATAAACTAGTTTACACAGTGGCATAACGGAGAATATCAGGGTCCTCTGGAAAGTTAGGTTTTGGGCTCCATGTCGTACTTGGCGTCAGTCAGGCTTTGATCCTGGAATCCCGTAGAATTCTGGGACCCTGCGATGCTGGGGTGTACGTTACGTCACTGAGTTTACAGTACTATGAATCAGCTATATTTCCAATCGTAAGATTTGGTTTTAAATATTTCTAGTGTAAGAATTTGTATGAAAATTTGCAATCGGGGGTTTCATAATGAGAAAAATCCACTTTCATGAAATTTTTGTTCATTACGTTCCCTTTCTTTGTAATGTATTTATTTATATTTTTCATAAGAATATTACTTTTTCTTTTATGTTTTATATTTCGAAGACAAATTTCTATCGTTTGAAGCAAAGAGTTTTGAAAAGTGTTGAGTAGAATTTTTTTTTTGATCGAAGACTTAAGGGATTCATAGGAGGCCCAGGGCCGATCCTAGCAGGTGTGCAGCGCGTGCACCGCACAAGGGGCGGCCGCAGGCCGTATATGATTCTATTAATCAAAAATTTGTTACAAATTTCTCAACATAAAACTTATAATAAATCGAACAAATATGCTAAATTTTGAATATTTAAAAATAAAGTCCCGATTTTCCGATAATGCAGCACAGTTTAAGAAAAATAGAATGTTAGTGCATAATGTGTTGGCCGATTGTCCATAAATGTCTACTCTTTACAAACATCCTTCATCTAATAGCAAAATTTGCGTTAGATCCGACAATACCGCATTGAATTTTTTTTTTTTTTTTTTTGCGTAATAGTGGCACTGTGGTTCGATGCTTAATAAAGGCGTCTCAAAAAGGATTTTTGCGATAGCTGCTTTACAAAAATATCTAATACAGTTAATCTTGTAATTTTTAAATTCAATATGTGTGAATTCGGGTAAATTAAAATGTTTTAATTTTGTTACATCTACGTAAAACCAAAACATTTTTTATTTCAAATTAATAAATTAAGGTGAAAAATAAAAATTTTAACATATTAATGATCATATCGTTTGGGTTTTATAAATTTTCTACCACATTTAGTTTTGATTTCAAAATTTACATTATCGTTTTGGTTATTACAATTATTAAATTTTGAATGATTGTCTTTTGCATTTTTAAACAGTTCAGTGTTATAAATTTTACTATCACTGTTAAGTTCCAGCGAATGCAATCGTATTACTGGACGTATCAATTATCCCATTCGAGTTTTGACTTTTAAAACTCTAACTAAATTGTCCTTTCCTGGAAACACCTCCATTACCTGTCCCATTGGCCAATCTAATCTCTTCTTACTCTCACGTCCAACGAGCACCACATCTCCAACTCTCACTTGCTTCGAATCAGCTTTGTTGATCTCTTGATGAACGAGAGGACTCAAGTTATAAAAAAATTACTTGCACTTACATATCCACTTAAATATTTAACTGGCTTTCTCACAGAATTTATTTTTAAATATGTATTTGATTTATCTTTTTTGCAAATTCCAGTTATATATTTGTATCTACTCGTAGCAATCTGAATTTGGTATTTCATTCCGTGCATCTTATTTCTTAATCTGTACTGTGTACGTTTAAACTCAGTTTTCTTATGTATTGAATCTTGAAGGGCTCGAGGCTGGTGTGTACTTTAAATCATGGAATTTGATATATTTTTTTCTTATTTTCTTCTGTAACCTTCTCCCCATCCCGAGTGGGTTACAAAGGGCATTCTTTCCACCTACAGGATGCCCGGTGTCAGCTAACTTAAAGAGGACAGAGGGGCAATTAGAATTTTTGGAAGATAACGAGCCACATGAGATGTTTCGTTTTAGTCTTGAATGTTGTTATTTGAAGTTAAAATAAACACTTGTGGTCTCTACCATCAACAGACTCGTTTTCGAAAAAAAAATGGCCTGCTGAAATTGGCACAATTAAGTCTCTTACATTTTACTCGTTTGAAATAGCAACAGGTAATTATGTTTTTAATTTCGAATTAGTTTGCATTTTTAAGACTTAAATAATATACAAATTCCTCCTATAAAGTACACCTCCGAATAAGACACAATGTTGTTACCGGTCTCTTTGAATATGAATCTTATGTATTTACCTCTTATTAAGGGACATTTTATTCACACAAGTGACACTAAAAAAGTTCTTTCGCTTCTTTTTTGTAAAATTTTAAGATTTAAAAGACAAGTTTGTGTTTCTTTTTAAATAAATTAAATAAAGTGCTCTTCTAATAAATCAATGTAATTTAACAGAGGAAAGGAACAGAGAAATAAAAAAAAAAATGCTACACTGTCTGTTCCATGCTTTGATTTAGAGACAAAACTGAATATGTAAGAGCGTAAGTACGTTGCGTAATAAAGCGATTGCAACTCCTGGGGACCCGTTTTCTGTGGGTTTATATAAGAAATAAAATTGCTAGCTTAAGGTGGACACAATGCATAAACTTTCAAAAAGATCCGCACAATGGAATATTTTCAATAAATTTCTGTAAATACAAGGTCTTATTTTGCTCATTTCAAATATTTATACTGTAGTTAAACTTTTTCTATTAAGAATTTTCATTTTTCACGAACTTCAAACTAAAAAAGAAACCGTGACTAAGGTATTTATTTGTACATAGTTTATTTAAAGATTAATACGACTTGAATTTCTAATTGAACTAATTTGCTTAGCATTAAATGATAAAATCCCCAATGTTTGATCTGGTGGGTTTAAATTTCTGGCTCTAGGACATATTGTGTCAAACGCAAGGTTCCTTATTGGAAGGTACTAATATATTTTTACCCTATTAATATAAAGTATTACGGAATATTTTATTATATTTACCTTTGTAAAAAAGCGAACCATAAAGTAATATATTTAATTTTAAAAAATCTCTTTTGTTAATATACGTGTATACATTTATGCAATAAATAAATTCACGTAAGTGAATAACGGTTTTACCTGAAAAGATTACGCAGTTAAAAGCAAACCAGCTTATTTTAATGTCACTGAAATTATTTTATTTATACGTATCTACAGCTGTAGGTAAGAGTACATGGTTTGCACAATTTCATTTTTGGATTAAATTGAAATAATATTAATTGACGCTAAATTGTTTTTCATATGACAGCTTCCATTACTAGAACGAGACGTGCATTACTACTCTCAGTATTAAAAAAAATGCAATTTGTCTTGTTTATTGTAATTTTTTTTTCTTTCTGAATCATCGATTATGAATAATTTTTCTGAATCATTAAGTTATGTCAATATAGCACGTGTTTATAGATGGGTTATTTCTCTCTCTCTCTTTTTATACATCAAGATAAATTTAGCAATATTATTTTGCAGTTATAAATATATTCTTATTAGTAATTGTGTTATTGCTGATTGAAGAATTGAAAAGGCATTTCTGAAAAATTATTATCGGATATTTAAAGTTTCTGAGTTAGGTCAGTAATATGCGAGTTGTTTCATGTTTTCTTTCTTTTTTAAGCTTAAGAGAGATAAATTTAGTAAAATTATTATAAATACATTTTCAAATAAGATTGCACACACACGTGTTAATATTTAAATGTTATCGAAAATATCCCGAAGTAACATTTTTTGAGGAAGCTAAAAGACAGAATTTTATCGGACTGAGAAAGAACCCAATGTTTGATCTGGTGGGTTTAAATTTCTGGCTCTAGGACATATTGCGTCAAACACAAGGTTCCCTATTGGAAGGTACTACTATATTTTTACCCTACTAAGATAAATTATTACGGAATATTTCATTGTATTTGCCTTCATGAAAAACGGACTATAAAAATAATATATTTAGTTTTAAAAAATCTCTTTCGTTAATATATGCGTATACATTTATGCAATAAATAAATTCATATAAGAGTGCATAAGGATTTTAACTGAAAAGATTACTGAGTTAAGAGAAAACTAGCTACATAATTTTAATGTCAATGAAATTATTTTGTATATACGTATCCATTATTATAGTTAAGAGTACATGGTTCGTAAAATTTCTTTGGATAAATCGAAATAATATTTAATTGAAGCTAAATTTTTTTTTCATAAGACAACTTCCACTTCCAGAACGAGACTTGTACACCCTTCATTGCTGTTCCCAATATTTAAAAAAATGCGGTTCATTTGTCTTGTTTGTTCATACATTTTTACTTATTTTTTATTTATTTTTTTTCTGATTACAATTAGGCATCATTTTTCTGAATCATCGTGCTAAGTCAATGCAACGCATGTGTTTTTAGATGGGGTTCTCTCTCTTTCATACATCAAGAGAAATTTAGTAATATTATGTTGCAGTTATAAATATATTTGTATAAGTAATTGTGTTTTTGCTGATCGAAGTATCGAAAAGGCATTTCTTAAAAATTCTTTCGGAATATTAAAGTTTGTGAATTAGGTCAATAATTGGTTAGTTATTGCAATGTTTACTTTCTTTTTTAATTTGAAGTGAGATAAATTCAGTAGAATTATTATAAATTTATTTTCAAATAATATATATATGTTATCGAAAATAACCCGAAATGACATTTTTGCAGGAAGCTAAACGACAGAATTTTATTAAGATGAGAAACATAATGTATTTTATTTTCTTATAATGATCATGAAAATACTCTGAATCGTGGTGCGAATTAAAGACAAGGCTGTAAAAAAATTGTACTATTGACGGGGAACAGCAAAATGTATACAATCGAGAGAAAAAAGCGATGGCATGTCATCATTGAAAGAACGATTGCTGAAGTATAATTTTTATCCAGTCAAAATGTGGCATTTAGAAAAACTAGTACGAAGTTGAAATAATGGTAATTTTTTACATACAGTTTAGATATTGACCGAATTTGATCCAGTTATTTTAGAGCACCTTAATAATGTCAGTAAATGCAAAAATAACAAAACACGTATGTCACATTACTTAGGCATCATTTTATGAAATAATTACTATTTCATAAAATGGCACATTACTAAACTCTATTTCACATTACTAAAGTGAAATATTACTATTTTAGCCCAATCTATTCTTAATGAGATAACACGCATTGTCAAAAAAGCAAAATATTCAGTGGCGTAACCTACAGCCCCGCGGTGCGGGGGGGGGGGGCAAGGCTCCTAGGGGCCCAAAGCCTGACTGACTCCATTGACGTTGATTTTCACAAAATTCGCTTCACATTTTTTAATTCGAATTTTTGAGCGATTTTGCAAATCATCGATTTAAAGTCATTCAAAATCAAAATTTGTATACTCTCATTAGATATATTTGATCCAATAATCAAATCAAAAAACATTTTTTTATTCGCTGTAATCCTCGCGGCGAAAGACACTTTTCTTCAGCGGGTTTTCTCTTTTTAAACCAAAAGAACTAACCGATAAAATAAAAGTCAGATGGCGAATCGGGGATATAATGCTAGGAAGATAAAGGAATTCTCATGACTCTCTATTATTATAGTATACTTTTCATTAGCTGTAGAGAGAGAAAAAATACATGATTTACTTTCTACCTAAGTTGCAAAGTAACTTATTGGCAACTTTAGTTCCCCCTCATCTATTTCATTTTCATTTAGCGAAGTCGTAAATAACGTACATCTGTTATGCTTTCTTCACGTGAAATAGTATTACGATACTTGGAAAACCATAGAGAACATTTAAATAATAATTTGATCAGATTTATGAGTATTCAATTAAATAAAGCTTTATGAGAAACGTTTCACAAAATTGCTTTTAGAACAGACATCTCTATCTTTATATTCAATGCATTTAAATTTAGGGTGTGTTCCTTTACTATTTTAACACTTCTCGCTTTCATTATTAGAACTGCATTTTTTTTTTATCGGAATTTAATATTCTGGTTTAAAAAATGGTGTTTTGTCAAGAAGACAAGAAGAAACACAGCCCTAAGATGAGTGGAGTTAAAAAAAAAGCTTTGAATGTTTCTCAAAAACGAAAAATTCGAAAGGAAAAGGAGTATAATATTCATTGTGAATGTTCAAAATTGGATAAATTTTTCATATCTGCAAGTACATAATCTTGTGCAAGTTCTTGTTATAGTAATGCTAGTGAACTTGATGAACAAATAATGGAAGTGAAAATTAATTCACAAGAAAAAACACAGTTTCGGACGCTTCAGCTAATAAGGATACTCTATCTGAAGAAAAAGGAGTCCTAAGATGAAAACTGAGAAAAACAGACTCGAATAGAAGTGATTTTGCGGTTTATGTGGGTGCTCATATAGATACAGATTTAAAGGAACAAATTTTCTTTTAGTCAGAGGCGGATTAAGCTAGTTGGTAAAAGGTTTGGGGCCCCCTGGACTGAAGAGTCGAAAAACTTAAATAGTGAAAAAATTCGCTGACCTTAAATTCTCAAAATAAAATGTATAGCTAAAAAAATTTAACGGCTAAAAAAAAATTAAACTTTATTTTAAAGAATTAAAAAAAATTACTTAAAAGCTTAAAATTTTGCTACACAACTTTACGTCTTGATTTTTCTTGGGTAAATTCATCTATTATTTTTGCAGTATCTATTTGGTCCAAAACATCTTGTTCTATATATAATATGGCCATGCTGTTCAGTTTGTCTTCTCCCGTACTACTTCTTAAATAATTTTTAACGTGCTTTAAAACCGAAAAAGATCTCTCACCTGATGCATTTGATATCGGTATAGTTAAAAATATTTTTATATAAAAGTATCTCTACATTAGGGAAAGTCGAAACCATTTCTTTTGCAACTCGATAAATTTCTATTGGAGTGTTCATTGTATCTTTGTTTTCTTTTAAAAATAGCAAAAACTGATCCAATTCATTGTCAAAATTAAACGATTCACAATATCGTCTTTGTAAATATCCTTTAATTTTTGTACAGCTTCCTTCTTAATTTCAGGTAACATCTTGTCAAAAAATACAAAAAAAAAAAAAGTTTTCTATAACATTTTCATACATTCCAGCTCTTCGGAATAGTTCTGCACTTGTTCTATCACATATGACATAGAATGAGTTGACCAAGAAATTTTCCCTATTTTCAAATTCATAACCTTCTTTATAGCTTCACCGAAAATAATTTTTCTCTTTCGCTGCCTGCAAGCTTGTCCAACTTCCTTTTCAAATGAGAGCCCTTAAGGCAGTTGCTTCTTGTTCTACTTTTCCTAATTCATTCCTGAAATTTTGTATATAATTTTCTAAAGATTTCAGTAGATTAGTTCCTTTTAATAGCTCACACCAACTGATTGTAATGCTTTGCTAGTAGCACTCACCCTCTGGAGTATGGTATCCCGAATCACGGTCATTAGGGAAGTTTCATACCAGGGGCGGCTCTAGGGCCGGACAAACCGGAACTATGTCCGGGGCGGCATTTGGACCAAATTTTAAAAATACTTTATTTTTGTTATGGAAAATTTGGAAGAAGTTAAAGTACCCTATCTAGGGAAAAATATTCAGAGCGAGATAATTTCTCTTTTATATGAGAATATTAAATTATACATTGTTCATAAAATTAAACAAGCTAAATATTATTCGATAGTTTCTGATTGCGCTTCTGATGCCAGTAAGATTGAACAAATGACATTTATGGTAAGGTATACATGTATTGAGAAATCTAATCCTAACGAAGTTATCGTTAAAACTAATGCGAGTTCTTTTGGTTTTCTTCCTGTTGAAAGATTAACTGGAAGAGAACTTTCAAATTTAATTGTTGAGAAACTTAAAAAATAAAAAAATCAGGCTAAATTTGCTAGATATGCGGGGGCAGGCCTACAATAACGGAGTGAATATGAAAGGCGAGAAATCAGGGGTTCAATTTAAAATAAGAACGTTAAATCCTCGAACAATCTATGTGCCCTGTAGTAACCACTCTTTAAATTTGGTCGCTAATGACATGGTAAAAGCATCCTTAGAAGCCTACTTTTTTTTTAATATAGTTCAAAAAATTTATTTTTTTCATCAACTTTTCGTTGGGTTACATTATTAAAATGTATAAAGGGCATAAAACTTTAAAGCCACTTAGTGTAAATAGCTGGGAAAGCTGAATAGAGGCTATTAAACTCTTAAGTTATCAATTGGGAGGTTTTTATGATGCTTAGATTTTATAATAATGCTAAAAATTGACAACTCTATAAGAGATGAGGCCTCTGGATTATTAAAATCTACCTAACAATTCAAGTTCCTATGGCCCTCATTATTTGGTATAAAATCTTTAATTGCATTAAAATCCAATAAGCAAGCTATTGCAAACAAAATATTACGATCTACCATCTACTATGGAACTCTCTAGAAAATGTAAAGATTTTTTTAAGGGTGTGACTTTTGATAAAATGCACTGTGATGCAAAAGAACTGGCCGTCGAGACTGATATCTCTGCTAACTTTGAGGTGACGCAACCACGTCACTGAGTTCGATGGAAAAATGTAAATTTTAATTATGAAGCACAAGATGATCCGATGGAATATCCTAAATTAAAATTCAAGATAGAGTTTTATTTTTTTACATTGGACGAAGCAGTTAATGCTTTGGAATGCAGATTTAATTTAATGAGTACTGACAGTAATTGTTTTCATTTTTGTACAATATATACGATTTAAGAGATACCCTTAATTAATTAAAAACTGTTAAAATTTAGAAATGATGTTGACCGACGGAGAATGATTGGATGTAAACGCGCTTGATTGAGCAGATGAGATAATGTCAGTTTCAGCTTTAGCAGGCAAAAAAAAAAAAAAAAAAAAAAAAAAAAATAGCCCCGTTGAAGTTTTAAAATTTATTTCTGTTTTAGAATTTGCTCCAAATCTTGCAATTGCATTTATTTTACTTTCTTTGCAAAAAGTTTGGCAAGTGTAGATATTAGTTTCTCAAAACTAAAATTAATTAAAAATTTCTTACAGTTCACAAATTCTAAAGATAGATTAAATGACTTAGCTACATTGGCTATCGAACATGAAATAGCTGAACAAATTGATATATATATATATATAAATTTTCTGTTAGCTATTTTCTGTTAGCTCCCTGTTTCTTCGCAAGGAATATTCGAGTTTTATAGGTGTGCATTTATGAACAATTTTTATCTTTTTTAATAATAGTTTTTTCTTACTTTTGGGAGAGGGGCGGCATTTTTCATTTCTGTCCGGGGCGGCAAAATTGCTAGAGCCGGCCCTGTCCATACTTCCCCATCTATTTCAAAAGAGAAGTTGCCTCCAGTATTGTGATCTTCTCATTTGTATTACGGATTTCAGCCCGGGCCTCTTCTATGTGTGTATAACCAGATGGCTCGTACGGCATCTGCTCTTGCTGACCATCGTGTATCTGAAACTTTTTTCACAGATATTGCATGTTTACTCCTATCCTGATTTTTATTAAAAATTCGCCAGCAATGCGTTAACAAAGGGAAAAAAATTGAATAATTTCTGTACAAGCATAAAATATTTAATTGCATCGCTACAACTTCTGCTGCTAAATTTCCTACTAAATTTAAAAAATGAATGGCACAAGGAATATAAACTGCGCTTGAACTGTGTTCTTTAATACGTGCCTGTAGACCTGAGTACCGCCCGGACATATTAGACGCATTATCAAATGATTGCCCCCCCCCCTCTGCAATTTTTAATATCCAGTCCAAATTTAGCTAAAATTTCTAAAGCATTTAAATTTTTCCCCCCAAACTCTCATAAAATTACATTTCATCTTTTTTCAAATTTTTGATAGAATTATGAAATTTCTGATTTAATACACACATATTTTGTTTAATTCTTTTATTCTTTACAGAAATCATACTTTAATTTCTAGAACAAAACTTAGCTTAGCTTCCGGATTACTTATAATCAAAATTATTAAAATATCTCAACCAAAAGTAAGCTTTCAAAAATATTCTAAGGTTTTCTTTTAAAAAACCGTAGGATTTTTTGGAAAAACAATTACAATACTCTTGATTTTTGTAATGTTTCCTTTAAAAGTTTCTAAATATAAGTTAATAAAGCATTAACTGAATTCAAATGTTTTTTACACATTCTAGTTTAATATTATTTCTATACTTGTTTGTTTTTTCAAAAATCTTAATACTTTGTGACTAAACGGAGCAATAAAACATTTCCAAAATAATTTGAAATTTCTAAGATAACTCAAAACTGTTTGACAAACTCCACAATATATCACAAAAGAAATCTACAATTTTTCAACTAAATTTATATCTTAATTACATTCAAAGTTCCCTTTCTCAAAATTAAACAATCTTACTACATATTGAATAACTTTTCACATTTCTATTTTGTTTGAAATCACTCTTATCTACTTTATAAATTGTGTTTATCATATTTTTATTTCTGTAATACATTTTGCTACCACTTTAAATAGTTTTAAACTAGGAGCAATTAAAAAATAGTACCTATACTTTTCAACATTTATTATTGTTCTGTAAAAATAAACATTTCATTAAATGCTTTTTATAAGAAATTTCTGTTATAGTTTTGGCATTGTTGCCTTTTTTAAAGATTTTAAATATAGTTATAGATGAATTTTGATTAACTTTATTAGAACTTTGCTTAACTTTATTAATTATTTAAAGAAATTATACATTTTAAAGTAATTATACGATTTTTATGTATTTTTATAATTAGTTATACACATTTTTAATTATTAGATTGCATTGAATATCCTTTCAAATTGTCGGAAAAAAGATCTTAATCAAAAAAGTATCGCCAGCAAATCACTCTTAAAAGGGCAATAAATACAAAAAGAAAAAAAGAATTTGTGCTTTTCAAATTTAATCTTACAAAATAATGGTTCTCTTAGCAGTTTTAAAGTATATTAGAAAAATTATGTGTTTATTTCACGTTACCAATAAAAAGAAAGAAAAGTGTATTTTTAAGTAAACTTAATATACTTTCTTTCTTTGAAAATTCTTTTAACAGTTTGAAGCAATTTTAATTAAATATTTAGAAATTATAGATTGGCTAATATTATATATATTACTAAACAAAATTATCGTAATACGTTAGGATTACAAACAAAAAATTAACACAATAAATATAATAACGTTTTTATTTCAATTTCGATTTATTGTTAGGATTCTTTTAAGTATGGTAAATAATAAAAAGATGTACTCAAAATCTCATTAATGTTTTGTATTTTAAATGAACTACTATTGCTTTTTATAACTGACTCAAGAAATTATTTTTATACGAGAGGCAAATAATATTTTTTATTTGAATAACAATGCCAATCGAAAATGTTTTAAGATTCAAGCTACGAAAACACATTTAAATGTGTTAATCATCATGAAAATATTCTAAGAAACTGATGACAGTTATTTATATTTATGTAATAATACGAAAAATAAATAAATAAATAAAATAGTAATGACACGCAAATGCGACAAAATATTTTTTTTTCACTTTATTTTACGCAATGATTAAAATACCTGCGCATTAAATCTTAAAAATCAAAAAGAATTTGAAAATGAAAATATAGTTACCTTTTTTTGTTGTTTAAACAAGGTTCTCTGATTTGTCTGTATAAACGCAGGAAGCTAAAAGAAATTAGTTCGAAAGTCAAATTGACGCAAAATTTCCTCAGTTTACTTCGAAAATGGGTCTTTTTCTCAGGATCAATTCTGTCCCATTCTGTTCATTCTTCCTTAAGCCTGTCATAAATCTTGATCGTGCTTTTCCCGATCCTGCTTTTGTCCAATGTGCCAAAATTCTTCTTTAAAGCACCCCTCCCCCTTCCCCCAGAGGACCAACGTTGAGAACTCATTGATACTCCTTAAAAAAAATAATTAACTATAGACTTGGAGGGTGACGGAAGACTTCTGGCACTTATGGTCCTATCTTTTCTCGGAACGGGTAGCAGTCATCGAGCCCTTGTTGTTGTTGTCATGTCCTTCCAGCAGGGGAAGGAATGAAAGTTGCCATTGCCTGTGAGACAGGTTGGACTTCTTAACGATAGATGACGACACCACCTATCTCCACCTCCACAATTTTGACATGGAACTGAAGGGGAGGGAAATATTCTCCAGCCCCCTGCACTCGTGGTTTCTGCTGCGACCGCCCACAAGATTTTCGGACCCACTGATTTAACGAGCACGTACTCCGTCTATACTCGGTGGTATTTAGAGGCATCGGGTATCGAACCCAGGCCCTCAGGTCTGGAGTCCGATGCTCTACCCACTAGGCTACCCACGGCCCTATCGAGCCCTTGCTCACCATAATTGCACATCCAGTCTTTTGGTTGTTACAGAAATAAAAGAGAACCGGTATAAAAAAATATATAATATTCTCTTTCACTGGACAATCTCTGAAAAAAATTCCGACTAAGGGCCAAGCCTTCTTGTAGCTACTTAGTGCGACGTTTATTACAGTCAATCAATCAGTAGACGAAGGGGTTATTGTGTGTGTGTATGTGTGTCCTTTACAGGCAAATAACATTCTGAATGGAATTTTTCCATCCTAAGTGTTATCTGTATTTCACTTCAAACGATCTTTCTGTCAATCCGCTTTGAATGAGAAGTTTTTCCTACATTCAAAGATCACACCACTCCTTGTCTTCTCATTATTTTGAGTAATTTTACCAGCTTTTAAACTTTTCTTATTGCGTTTCCTGAGATTCAGAATTCACACGGAAAACTTATATCGTTTTAAGCCAGTGACATACTATTTTATAAACGTAAAATAGCTGGTAAAATGTTATCAATGGTAAAAGACCATTGATAACATTTTACGACTTTTTGCTTACACATGTAAGGGAGCTTACACATGTCCTGTAGCTAGGAGCTTTTATTTTAGATGACGTAATATCTCGCCAGATGATATATGCATAAATTATATCAATGTAATGTGTGTTTTTTATGTCAGAAAGTATTTTGCTTTACTTCATGTCAGTAAACTAATTTTTTTAAATCTTCTATTTTCCATATACTTGCGCCCCCTTCGTAGAGTTATCACCCCCCCCCTCTTCGGGGGAGGTGCGCCCCACAATTTGAGAAACGCTGCTCTATAGTTTTTTTTTTTTTTGAAAAATTACTTTCATCTAGTTCACTATTTGATTCATTCATCAATTTAGAGAAATTTCAATCTCACTTAAATATTTCGCTATTTCTCTCATGCTGACTGAAATAAAACTGATGCTAAATTTGGAAAATACTTCAATCTAGTGCCGGATTACTCGTTAGGAGGAGTAGTCAATTGCCTATGAGCCCCGTGCTTTTTAGGGGCCAGAAAAGCGTGTTCTGTTTTCTGTTAGAGCTCCAAAAACAGGCTAAGGGAACTCGACTGCCTAGGGGCCTCCATGTCGTTTAATCCGACACTGCTTCGATCTCTTTCCCCACATTGTCAAAATATATAAACACAAAAATCTAGATAACAATGAATCACGAACCTTCAAATACTAAATTCTTTCGAAAGAACTAAACAATGGTAGTTGTTTATAGTCTGAGATCTGAGATCATTATTTTAATATAAGAAATCTGGGATCAACTTTTTAAAAACTTGGAACCGAAAACATATATTAAAGACCAAAGTTCAGGAAAACATGTTTTAAACCCCCCCCCCCCCCGAAAAAACGGATTTCAACCGCAATTACATGCAATATATGAGGGCAACACTAATTGTTATACGATTGGGTTTGCAATATCAGTACAAGATTTTTTGTTGCACATTGAACTTATAACTGAAGTCTACCAGCTTGGGGCCCCTGGCGGCCGCCAGCCGCTTAATCCGCCTCTGCTTTTAGTCTGTGTATTAGAAATAGTAGTTGTGTCTTTATCTTAGCGCACGCGGAATGTGTCAGTTTATTTCTTCTTTCATCAGATCATTTTTGCATCATACAAAGAACTCTCTTTTTCTAGAGTGTGGCAGTATTTAGGCTAGAATATAATCGAACTTTAGATCAAGCTCATCTCGGGATTTAGAAACTAAAAATAAGGTAAGCTATATCTTTTTTCTTGCCCAAGAATTTGAAAATGAAAATTATTTTACAGTTTTCGTGACTTTCTTAATGTATCAGGTTATCTTTCGACTGTTGTTACAGAGATATTTCATTTTAATAAATACCATAAATACTCTCTAATGTTAAAGATTATTTACTTCGTTTGTTCAGACTCAGGTTAATTTTGTATTCAGTTATAAGTTTAATGTTCAAAAATTTTTAGGTGATGTGTATAGGTACATTATATTTGGTTTTGTAATCCTTTGTAAGATCGTGCTTGGGGCCCAAAACCTGACCTTGGAGGGGAGGGGGCTATTATTTTCCGCTACGCCACTGCAGCTGTTAAATAGCTCATTATCCATTTAAATAATTTTTATAGTTACTACTAAAACAGTGAACGCAGATTTTTTTCTGCTTGATTTTTGTTGGTATCACTACAAACCCGTTTTTATTTTAAAGGCTATGGAAAAAATAAAACCGAGTTTACTTTTGTTATTCTCAATACTTGGAATGAACTAAATAAAATATCATTTGAAATTTTTTTTCAAATTCTGGTTTTTAAATTTTTTTTTTCGTTGCTTGTGTACGCAGTAGTAGATGAACGCAGACTTTTTCTAGCAAGTATATATATATATATATATATATATATATATATATATATATATATATATATATATACAGGGTGTCCAGCCTTAATGTGACCCAATAGCTAATTCCCGAACCGTTCCGTTTAGATATGCACTTCCAATTTGAAAAATGTTTTAAAAAAGGTAAAGCATGTTTTTACGTGCCTTTTGAACCAAAAAACCCATTTAGAAAAAAATTACAAAAATTAACTTTTTATAAGGTGCACAGGTCCTATCACATATTAAGAAAAAGATACAGTACACAAAAACAAAGTAAACACAAAAAGTTTCATTTTATTACGATAAAAACTGATGGAGTTATGCCTACATAAATTTGAAGCATCCGAGTTGCTCAGAAAAAGGGGTCGTATATAAATTGAGTTTAGAGAACAGTAATTCACTATCTACAGATAGAGCAAAAGAAAAACATCATAGTTATTTTTAAACATAGAATTAAACATCATAGATTGACAATTTGCATTGCTGTATAGCAAACAATAAAAATTAAATTAAAGAAATACAACTTGTACCGAAAAGATTAAAACAGCTTGTTTTAACAAATAGCAGCAAAATAATACAGCATTTTCCGTTCAAATTATAGCATAATGTGGAACGATGCGCCAAACATTCTTATATCAGAATGACCAAATTAACTTAAATAATGGTGAAGGCACGAGGTGTGGCACGATACAAGGGGATACGTCTATGACAACTCCCAGTTTTATACATACGTTGAACAGCACGGGCAATTGTAAAATAAGATGGATGTTTAATGGCATAAAGACATTTAATTTAAAGGCATTTAATGGCAGGGCCACCGCGTGGGTATTAGGCGCCCTTGTTCAAATTGAAATTTGGTGCCCCTTTATAGGGTTCTGTTTCTCTCTGATAAAGAGCTGCAAATTATATGCGAAATACTCTTTTATAGTATTCAAAATTTGACTTTCGAACTGAAAAACTTAAAAATTATGATATTAAAACACGTTTTATTGTTTTTTTATTATTTCACAAATTTTAAAAACAATACAATGATAGAACATTTTTTAAGTAAAATATAATAAATTAAAAGTAAAAAAACTTTTTTAAAAACAAGCTTTTATTTAAACGCGCTAAAAAGAATAAAATAAATTTTTATTAAAATTTTTTTTACTATCAACTTATAACGTCATTACACAATTTATATGATATAAAAGCTTGTCGCAAGATTAAAGCACTCTTATTTACTTAGTTTGAAAATTTTAAGAAATTGAAATCAATCAGATCAAGTGATTTAATTTACTTGTTTATCTGCAGAGGTAAATCTCGCGACAAGCTTTTATATCATATAAATTGTGTAATGACGTTATAAGTTGATAGTAAAAAAAATTTTAATAAAAATTTATTTTATTCTTTTTAGCGCGTTTAAATAAAAGCTTGTTTTTAAAAAAGTTTTTTTACTTTTAATTTATTTTTTACTTTTTAGTTATCACTGGACAGGTTTCTTAGTCTGTTCATTTCATTCAACGCATCATTGTTGCTAGGTGTTAGCCGGTTATTTTCGAACAGTCGAGCTAAATGAATTCTCGCAAAAAGGGTACTAGACGAAAAACACAATTTTTTCTTAAATCCGTAAATTTTAAGCAATTTTTTTTTCATTCTTCGTACAGATCTTGGGTAATATTATCCTACACACGAAAAAAAGTTTTATGAGATTTTCTTCATAAATGACAAAATTATTAAATATTAAAATGTTGAGTATTTTTTGAAAAATCGTAAAAAAATTTCGACATTTTATTTTTTTAAATGACTGATTCTAAAAGAGCAAATCATGAGCTGTTTTAGTACGGAATGTCGATTCATTTTAAAAAAAATAAATTCATGCGCGTCGATTTAGACATTATTTTCATAAAAACGCATCGATTTTGACTTATTTAAAAAAAATCGTAATAAATACAAATATTATTATTTTGTAAAAAACATTATACCGTATCGGGACGAAATAAATGATCTTTCCGATTCTATAATTATTTTTTGTCTGAGCTTCATAGATTAACCTTTTAAGCGGCCAATTTTTTTGACCAAAATTTTCCCAAAAAAGCCCATTTTTTTAACTGCATGTAACTAAGCATAATAATTAACAGAACGCGCGAAAATGGAAGATTTTTATTTTAATCTCCGGTTTAAAATTTTACTCGCCTTTTTTTATTTTATAATTTTTGAACACAAAAACCCTTAAATGTTTGCTTTTAATAAGTACATTCTGCGTACTATGAAGAATATTTCACATATATCTTAAAATATATTTTCTTCCACTTACCAAAAAATTTATGTTCATACCTCTTTTTCATACGATTGATAGGATTTCATGTGTGTGTGTGCATATTTATATGCACACACAATATGAAGAATAGTGTAACACTAAGTCTTATATTCCAATGGGGATAGAGATAATATCCACTTCTTTGGATTATCTATCCATTTTTCTTTTTCTTAGGCAACACATTGTACATTGCCTTGTAAATCCCTGTTCTTTATCCAATATTTTCAAGAATATATATTCTTGCCTTCAGTGAAAAATTCTCACCTTCACCCCCCTCAGGGGGCTCACTTTCTTTAGGTGAGTACGGGTGTCACAATCCCGAGATGCCCTAGTGATCTTTTTCTTTTTCCAAGGGGTTTACTGTCTTTGGTAAACACGGGCTTCACGAACCCGGTTTACCCTAGTGATCCTTCTCTATTTTCGACCCTCTTTCTTGTCATTCAATTCATTCTTTCTTTCTCTCTTCCCGTCTAGACCACAGATATTAAAACAAATGTTTGGCGCAGTATAGCCGAAATCGGCTCTTGCGCCAATAAACCCCAAAATCACCTCACCTCACCTCTCACCTTCACCACTACCAAAATTCTGAATGAAGAGTAGTTCAGTACCATGGACAAACTCTCTCTCTCTCTCTGCATCTCCTAAAGACACACTATACTAATAACCTTATTATAGGAATAAAAATGTCTGTGCAAATAAAATATAGAAAGAAAAAATTTCGGTGCCTGTACAGCGCACGGGCAAACCGGTTGTGGCTAACTTTCAGTAGCCCGTAAGGTGTATGGGCAAACCAGTTAATGGGTTAAAGTTAGAATTTCTATAATACTCCTTCTCAGTTTAACTTGGCAGCGATGAGAAAGGTATACAATGTACCAATCTACTTCAAAAATAGCTCTACTTTTTTTGTTTTGAATTTAAATCCAAGAAAATAGATGAAATTTGTAAAAAAAATTGCATATGTTGTAGAAATTAGATTATTTTTACGTTGTAGAAAGGTAATTATTTTTTAGACAAAGTTAATTAATACAGTCAATAGCGCAACGTTATGAAATTCCAGTTTGGCTGAAAACCGATTTTCGACGCCAACTTTTGTCATTGTTGTAACAATAAAATTATTACAACAATGCAGATATATCCAAGTTGGCGCCCAAAACTAGTTAAACGTTTTTAATTAATATCTTTTTAATTAATTGCAATATCGGAATATAAATGGTCAAAACATGCATTGTCATCCAAACTAAACGTGTATACAAAATTTTAGCTCAATTGAAGGAAGATATCAGCTTCAAAATTTGAGTTGCAAGATTCCACCCGAACAAATTACATACATACATACATACATACATACATACATACATACATACATACATACATACATACATACATACATACATACATACATACATACATACATACATACATACATACATACATACATACATTGTAAGTTAAATAAAAGCTTTTAAAAATTAGAAAATATATTCAAGTATTGATTCTCCTAGCCTGTAGTTTTTTTATAATTTTAAATTTTGAAAACTTTGTTCTCCAGCGGCCACTGAAACTGGCAGGGTTAAAGAAATCCTTAAAGCTGTTGAAATATTTAGAAATGTATCGGTAAGATGGTTTTCATAAATATAATTTAAAACGTCAATAGGTGACATATCCTCCTTGATAAAACATCGCAAATATTTTATTTCTTCGAACAAATTTAATCTATCAATGTCCTTTTCATTAACATTTTTAGTATCCGTTAATTTTTCTTCTAATTCTTTACAATGTTTTAAAATTTCATGATCACTCCATTTTTTAAAATTAGGTATACCTTGAATTAATTGTAATATGCTTTTATTGATTGTATCTTTCAGTAATTGAAGAAATAGAAGACTCTAATATTATATTGTAAAATTCAACCTTAAATTTGTGTCTTGGGTTGTTGATTGGTTCTTCGGTTTTTTCATCTCGAAATAGTTTTTTTTTAAACCTATTTCTCGACTTTGTGGAAAATCAGTTTCCATCCCCAAATCGTCAGCAACGATATTTGCAGTGGCAATTGCATGTTCATACGCTTCATCTGATCTACGATTATTTAGCTGATATAAGATTTTGTAAATTATCAGTCACGATTTGTAAATCACATTTAGAATTTTGCATTATTTCATTTACCACATTTACCAAATTTAAAATATCGTGCCAGATGTTAATAGAACAAAGGAAATTTAAACCAGGAAACCCTCTGAAACAAATCTTTTGCTTAAATTCTTGATTACATGTCTCTTGTTTGATCTTCTTGAATATTTATTAACGCACTCAAAATTTCCTCCAAATCGTTTTTCAACGGTCTTAAAGCTTGAATTCTACTTTCCCATCTGGTGTTGGAGAGTGGCTTTAAAGTCAGATTTTCAACATACTGTTGCAAAATAGACCAACATTTTACGGATAAAGAAATGTAATTGTAAACCTTCTGCACTACTCCAAAGAAATTAATTGTTTCGAAGAAAATTTTAGCTGCATAATTTACAGCTAAATTTAGAGAATGGGCAGAGCAGGGTATATAGAGTGTCCTCGAGTTATTTTCAATAATTTTTGGTGCAATCTTTTCTGCTTTCCTCTCATTAGCACCAGTGTCGTAAGATTGGCATCGTAAATCTGAAAAATTTAATTCTAACGATTTAAAATGTCCCTTCATGAATTCAAACAGACCCTGTCCAGTAGTGTCGTCGACAGATTGAAATGTCTTTCAATTTGGGCTTTATTGATTTCCTCGTTCTTATAAATAAATCGAATTTCAGCAGTCAACTGTTCGGTATGACTGACATCAAGTGTAGTATCCAGAATTAGTGAGTAATATTCTGACGATTTAATCATTTGTAACAAATGCTTTTTAATTCCTTCTGAAATAATGCTTATAATTTCATTCTGAATTTGGTCCCCTAAGTAATGAGCAATGCTCCTCTTTTGAGAAGTTTGAATTTTTTATGGAGATGTTCAGCGCGATTATTGGATCAAACTTTGCTATGGTTTCAACCAACTTCAAAAAAAAAAAAATTTCCCTTATCACTATAATACAACTCTTTCGAAGGACTTCTAAATGCAATGCATCGCCGGGATAAATGTTGAATTAAATAAATAAGCCGTTCACAATAACCGATTACCAGTAAACCTTTTCTGCATCATAAAATCTTTGTTGAAGTTCATCAATGGTACATAAATTATGCAAATAAATTTTGAATTCACTGCATTTTGAACAATGTTTAAGTTGAGATGTACTGCTTTCATGTGTTTTCAAAATGTGGGTTAAATGTGCCCAATCATTAATTACATCCTTAACAAGATGTGCATGCTTCTCATTGAATAGTTTACATCGGAAGAGCAAAAAACTGCGTTTCGGGAATTTGAATACACTAAATAATTTCTAGATATTTTTTGTCCATTCGGTAAAATTAAAATTAAATCTCATTTTATTGCTTAGAAAATGTGAAACAAGCAAAATTTCAAGTGTATAATTAACAACTTTTATTTAAGTAGCATTAAATTAAAAAAACTATAAGTTCTAAAAGTTTTGGCGCCCCCTGGCCCAGGCGCCCTTGTGCGGTGAACAATTTTGCCACCCCCACGCGGCGGCTCTGTTTAATGGCGATTACACTGCCCATAAAACAGTACCATTTCGCAGTATTCTTCATTTGTATACATCTCTTTCTCCCGTACAAGAATTCGTAATATTAGAATACGACTGTATGCAATTGCAAGTGACTACACAAAAGATTTTTAACGTTCGTCATGATCAGCAAATCAGACTGAAGCCGCAGCATATAAGTGTATTTTTTTGGAACTGCTTTGAAATGTTTTCTTCGTCCAAAATATTTTATTTCTTCTATGTTTTACACATACACAGAATAAATTTTTTTTCTTAAGGTCTCCTTTGTTGTATTGTTAACGTATGCTTTTAAATTTAAAAGTGATGAACATAAAAGTGACGTGCAAGAGCGAAAGTTTCCTGGCAGAGTTCTAACTAATTTCACTTTGGAGACGGTTCCTTACTAGCTTCTTGAAAATGGCCGAGAAAATGGAGAAAATATGTGCTTTTTAAAGTTCCATAACTCGGGCAGTTTTTATCTTAATAAAATGAAAGTTTTTGTGTTTACTTTGTTTTTGTGCATTGCATCTTTTCCTAAATATAAATGATAGGACCTGGGGATCGTAAAAAAAAATTAGTTTTTGTAATTTTTTTCTAAATGGGTTTTTTGGTTCAAAAAGCACGTAAAAACATTCTTTACCTGTTTTAAAACATTTTTCAAATTGGAAGTGCATATCTAAGCCGAACGGTTCGGGAATTAGCTATTGGGTCACATTAAGGCTGGACACCCTGTATATATTACAAAAATAGTTATATACCTAAGATAACTATAGTCATGATAGAAAAGAATATATATATATATATAAAATCTGGCTTGGGGCCCAAGACCTGACCTTGCGGGGGGGGAGCCAATTATTTTCCGTTACGCCACTGAAAATATTACACTATAATTCTTGACTCTAGCTAAATATTAATCACACAGAACAAATAAATTTTTTTATTAGATGTATGAGCATTACTGATGGCAAGGTATATATTTTAGAATTTTTTTCTTGGAGTTTTTAGGAATACTACACGAGAAAGGCTTTCAGATATGAACACATTCTCTATTGAATCCGAAATCTTTGAAAAAATTGATTTCTCAAAAATTATTGATAAATCTGTTCCTCAGAAAGCTAGAAAAGTTGTTTTATAATTAATTTTTTAAATAGTCTTTGAGAAGGACTGATTTATATATACTTTTCATTTCACGAAATGTATGCCTTAGTACTTTATGATATTTTCTGAGTAAATTCTGTTGTGTTTTGCCTTTCGAATTATGAAATGTCTATTTTTATTTCAAAGGTAATATTTTTGCTTGTTTATTATTTTGTAGCAACATAACCTATTAGCTGACCAAAAAATAAAGTTTTGCTCTCCAAATTTTATTTGCATTTTTATATATTAATGTTTTACTTTTTACTCTTATACCGGTAAATGAGTTTATAACCTTAATGTATAAGTATTAAATAAATAATTATATGTATAAGTATTGCAATAAGCAATTAAATATACAAGTATTGTAATAAATAATTAAATATATAAGCATTCAATCAGTAATTAAACATATAGGTATCATAATAAGTATGTAAGTATTATAATAAGTATGTAAGTATTGCAATAAGCAATTAAATATTGTCTAAATATGAAAAATTCTCTTGAGGGGTGGCACATTAGGTCTTCGCACACGGGTGGCCGACACCTTAGGATCGGCCCATTTATCAACCCACATACTCAAAACTTACTAACAGAATTTTACAAATTTTAAATTTAAACTAATTTTAAAATATGAAATCAAAAGAATAAAAAAACTGGATTTCTCAAAAAAATTTTTTTTCCAGAAGTTTATAATAAAATTTATTAAGTGACTTTATTAATCCTATTACTATTATAATTTAGTTTTCATTGTATTATTTTTGATACCAATTTTTTTATAGCTGTGAAAAGACTAAAGAAGTTATTGTTAGTGACCCATTTTTTTATGACGTGTATGAACAACTTTTTTATTAAATTGTAATAACTAATTGATATTCGAAATATGGAGACGTTAAATACATCAAATTGTAAGCAAAAGTATTACGCGTTATCTCCCCCCCCCCTATAATCGTGTCGTCAGATCATTCAAGAATATTGCAACTTGAAGTCATCAAAATTTCAGATGATGGTTCAGTGTGATATGCCAGTGTTATTTCATCGACGACAAATCAATAAAGTTAATTTAAATTTAATGACAAATAGAACACATGACAGCTTGTTGATCTCCAGATTTCTGATTATAACCGAACAAATTTGTGCAGGC
The DNA here is from genome assembly GCA_019973975.1 of Trichonephila clavata. NCBI lineage: Eukaryota > Metazoa > Arthropoda > Arachnida > Araneae > Nephilidae > Trichonephila > Trichonephila clavata. The sequence goes on from BMAO01010345.1 coordinate 39,826, forward strand.
AGCGCTCTCTTTGCACTAGCAGCGCTCTCTGTATTTGAGCGGGTTTAACCACAACTTTCTCAAAATTTGTGGAATATTAGAACAATTAGAATAAAACAAAATTGAACATGCATATTAAATAACAAGAGTAAAAAAAAAAATTCTCATGAATATACTTCTACTGCAAATTTTTTTATTTATCATGTTTTTTTTCTGGATTCAAAATTTAAAAATAGACAGTTTTTTTTTTCCTTTCTGGATACCGTGTCTCCCCCTCCCATTCTATTTCTACATTTTCAAGTGGAAACATTTAGATAAAGAATTATGCGAAAGTTGCGGTGTTGCGCATACTTTCAGAATTCAAAATTATTTTGGAAACTTTAATTGAAATTCAAATGATTTTACTTTTAAGCTTTTATTTGGGAACATATTTGTATTATTGAAAGGCGATAATGCGTGAGCATGCGCAGTAATACAATTTTTCCTTCTTTGAACCTTTCGTGAACCGATTGAAAACAGTGCCGTTCTTGGGACATACTTGTTTACTTTCCTGACAGTTAAACCGCATAGTTGAGGTGGTGAAGTGATTTAGTTGCTTGACTCCATAAAAAGGCTCTTCATCTGAGTTAGACGCAATATATTCATCCAATTAAATATCATATAAGTGTCGCACTTTTCTTTTATTAATTTGAAAAAAGAATTTTTGAAAAAAAAAATTGTGAACATTCAGAAATGGCGGAGGTTTGCGATGTGGCAGAACCTAATGAAGACTCTAAAAATGATAAAAGAGAATTTCTTTGTGGTGTTGTTGAAGGTAAATTTTTTAAAAATATATATGTATAATAAAACACAAAGCCATAAAAAATGTGATTTAGACAGTTAAGTTTTAATTTTTGTTAGAAAATTAATTTCTTTTAACCATGATGGCATACAAGATGTTTTAACTAGTTGCGAAATATTTTAAATTTCTCGCAGAAATAATCAATGAATGTGATTTGAATTTAACAAGGTATTAATTATTCATTGATTCAAATATAAATACATTGTAGCTTTTGTAATTTTCGCCATTTTTTAAGTATAATTTAGAAAATTGCATTCTGGTCGGGAACCAGAAACACGAACATCGCTTGAGTAATCGTAGTTACAAGTAAATATTAAGTATGTGACAAATGACTGTACAATCAGAATATTCCTTTTCTTTGTCCAGAATTAACTCTTAACTGAGTTGTTAATATACAGTTTCTTAGTTTTCTTATTACTGTAGTAGAAAAAAATGTTGGTAGTATCGTTTTGTAATACAAACCATTAGTTATATTGCTAACTTTGCAAATTGTCGTATGAGGTGGAAGTCTATTGAGGAAAAATGAATTGTTGGTAATATTCGGCAATTATCCCAAAGATGTGAATGAAACTAGAAATTTACTCAAGTTTTATTAAGAAAAATGTAGGCTATCCAATGGTCAAATAATTGCTGGTTGATTTAAGGAGTAACATCTCCAAAAGAGTGAATACAAACTTGTTTGCACAAAGATGTGTTTTCTCTCTTATCTTCTCTATGCTTTAAAACAAATTATTTTTTTTTGTATTGTCACAAATTGTTATGCAATTTTGATGAAAGTGCACAGAATTTCTTAATTTGAAAAGGTACTGCAAAACTTAATGATCTCAAATTCTACCATAGTTTATTTGCATGAAGTATTTAGAATTTTTGTTTTAGAGTCTAATAAACTATTTTTTAATGAGTTTTTTTAAAAAAAATAAGATCGTGATCCATAATTGGTCGTTTGGTCTGTAAGTGATATCACTCTTAAAGAAATTCGTGTAAAACTCGTTATTTAAATTCATGTTTTCTGCATTCATTTAGAGGTAAATTGAAAATCAATAATGGTAAGCTTACATTGTATTCTATTTCTCAATGTACAATATCTACTTTTGCAAACAATCGAGAATGGATTGAAGGAAAAATAAATGGAGGAAATGTGCCTATGTGCAATGAATAAAGTTAGAATTATTTAATAAAATTTGAAATAATTGTGTGTGTGTGAAATTTGATTTATTGTGATTAATTTTAATTTCTTGTGAAATTTGATTTATAATAGGAGCATTTTTTATTTATCACAAGTATTTGCTTAAAGAAATGCTACAGAATGATTTTCAGTGCATGAATTGAGATTGAGCTTTGAAATATTGCTTGTTAAAAAAAATGTTTTTTGAAAAATTTTGATTGTTTAGCAAAATTCTATTATAGCCCACTCCTGGGCGAAGATTTTTTTTATCTGCGCCAAAATGGTGCCAAGGTGCGATTTTCAAACTCAAGTCTGACGGAACTGGGTAAAATATGTTATGCCCAAAAGAGCACAGAATTGTAAATTTTGATAACCATATGAATATAAACAACTGAAATTGAGGTGTTCTGCATAGGAAATTTAAGACATTCTAAAATGGAAGAAATTGAGAAACCTTGCATGCTTACAAAGGGACGCCCTTCTCCACCGGAGGGTACAATGTAATGATCGGACAGAGAAATTCCCGAAATACATCATCTTCCAAAGAATGCTCTCTCTGGCATCCACATGTATTCAGCTTAGTAGAGGTCATATTGACTCTCTGCATGGTCAGTATAATTCTTTAAAGATCTCTTGATTGCTGACCACGTCCCTTTGATGGAATTGGTGTGAGCACTGGTTTCTGGGTGTGGTTGACCTGCAAATGCTGATAACGGTGCTAGTTTGATATCACAGAGCAGGCACCAAGTTGTTGTTTATATTTGCCAAGATGGGTCATAACATTACAATATGGTTACCTTGATATTTTGTCGTCTGACGATGTGGTTGCTATAGAGATAATGTATATTAGAAATAATTAACTTTTTAATTTATATTCATTATTAATTTTAATATATGATTATTAATAATAAAATATAAAAATACTATTATTGTATGAAATAATCATATTTTTGTTATTTATAAAAATTTATATATTTTTTTTATAAATATTATTACATAATATTTTTTTATAATTGCTATTTACTTATAATTATGTTTTGTGAGTATTCTTATGTTACGATGATTATTCTTTTCTATGATTACTATTAAATTATATTATTCTTTATAATTATTATAAATTATTAAATCATACTATATGAATATTAGATATAATTACTATTAAAGTATATTGTAATATCAATAATGCATATTATTATTATTAGTACATGTAACTTTTTATTATATTTTTATATTCATTATTTATTTATTGATTGATCTGGTTATTCTCAATCTTTTCCTATATTCTTCATTTGAAATATATTTTGATGTATTTCAAAACAATTCTTTAAAATAATCTTCCTGATGATTTTTTTACCTCTGGGCCATCATCTTGAATTCCATTCCAGCAACAACAAACACTGCTTGCCGTGATTCCTTTTTCGCGCCAAACAGCTCATGGTATCTTGTCCCATGATATCAAACAAGTTCTACTTTCAAAAGTTCATCTTTCTTGCAATTAGCAACCACTCTAAAAAAACATTTATTCGACTTTTTTTCAACTCCTCCAAACACCCATTGAACGTTTACAGGCTTGCTTCTTCCATACTTCATTTTACCAAACACGCTGTCATCTATTTCAACAATTTTTTCTTCACTACAGAGTGGTTCACTTTCATTCGAAACTGCAACCTCTTGACAAAAGATCATACAGACCTCTTGACAAAACATGAACCTGTCTACAACTGTATTATTCACTTTCACATCATTCACAGCAAACTCATTCATCGACTTTCCAAAAAAATGAGGCACTAAAATTAAAATATCACACTCAAATGACTTTTAGAGAACCATGTACCTTTTCTTACATTTTTGCAAACACCATGAGGATTCTCTCCTCCTTTCGTACGGCATCTCCATTTGTATCCATCAATCGTACCTTTTTTTCCTCTGAAAACCCTGTCCTTTCTACGTTTCGGACATTCATACCTGCTAGCAATAAAATTTTCACTCGTGCACCATTCAATAAAATTTATTTGCCCCCTTTCTTCCAATAAAGCAAAAAAGTAACAGTTAAACCTTGTGTATGGTGACTCATTATTTTGAACAACTGGTACTCGCACATATTACAGAAAAATCGGTCAAGCGTGCAAAAGGGGGAAATGGTAAAATTTTTCTGTTATATATGGGAATTAAAGTTGCCAAAATTAATGCAACTAACAGTAATTATTAGTTGCAGATACTCAATGGTCACTAATAATGGAATTTTAATTTAAAGATGAAAAGGAAGGTTAAATAGCTTGGCGACAAAAAAAAGTTAAAACCCAGGGGTGGGCTATAATAGGACCCAGCCAAGGTCCTTTTATGGACATACAAACTGTAAGAAAAAATAAACATTTTATAAAATATTTGATTGTGGTTTGGAGTATAGATTAGTGCAGGGGAACTCAACCTTTTTCTGCCGGGCCGCATATATATGTATTTCATGCAAGCCGCAGCATGAGAATTAAGGGGGGGAGGAAGAGAAATGCTTTAACCCCTTAACGATTGGATAATTTTGAAAAAAAATGGCCCTAAAAGTGCCTATTTTTTTATTCAAGAAAATTGTATAAAACTAAGTACATGTTCAATATATGTATTCATTTTTAATTTTTGGATAAATTTTTAACTTGAAATTTATTTTTTTTAAGTAAAGCAAACATTTAAGGTTATAATCACTGACTGTGTTGGTTTTCTAACAAAGAGAAAAATTTTTAAAAAAAAAATGCGTGTTTTAAACATTAATTGAAAATTTTATTACTCTTATGCATAATATAAATGAACATTAGTAATTTTTCTTGTGTGATAAATTTCAAAGCATGAGATGTAAAGGCTTACATCATAATCTGGACAGTAGTACCAAGTTTTCTTTCTTCAGCTCTTATTGTTTTCATCTCTTTTGGAACAACAAACTTTGCATTCTCTTGATGGTTGCCGCTTCTTATCAGTTGGAGGTATCTGTCTAATAAAATGTCTTTCAATTAAATGTTTGAGTTTATTTTGCAAGTTTGGCCGGCTTCTTCTTGCAGTGGTTTCTGATATAGAATACTTTTCAATAAGTTCATCTACTAAAGATAAACAGAACATCAGATGCGATTTTTTTGCCTCCTTGTTTTCTGTAAATAAGGTACAAGTTCAAAATAGTTTGATTTAACAAGTGAAAAAATACTTTTTTATAGTAAATATTTTTTCACCTTGTTTTCGAGCAATAGAGTAATCTCCAATATATTGGTCTATGATGTCTACTGCTCCCATATTTGTACTGTAGTCAGTGACAAAAAAAAATACTAAAAGTAGAATCTGATTCACTTCTTGACTCCATAATGCATACAATATTAAAAAAAATAATTTTTTTTTATCAGAGAACGTAACTTGCATGTTTTCACTAAGAGCATAACTAAGTACTTGACCTAAGATTACAAAAATGTATCGCTTACATATATGTTTGATTGTGCTCACATCTAGTTAAAAAATTTAAATAACTATCGCTAAACATGTTACAAATAATCTAGTACTGCCATCTGGTGTATAGATTAAGAAATAAACAATATTTGGGGCTTAAAAAATGGATTGTTTGAAGCTTTTTTTGGCGAAGTACTTTTCAACTCTTCAGCCCGCAAATATCACGAGCATGAGGAATAGAGAGGGAAATTTCACCTCTTGAATTTGGCGGGAGCGAGAAGCAAGGGGTTAAGACTAAGACAACATAGAAAATTTAAAATATTAAAATTTATCAAAATATAAAAACTCCTATTTTGCTTTTTAAAATTTTTTATACTTTTTATTTTTGTCACTGAATATTTCTAAATTGGAAGCATTTAAGAATCTCTTTCACAATTTCTGCATCTGTAAATGGTTTCATATGGTTAACAATGATATAACAAATTTCATTGGGGCCTTTGTTATTGCTGTGACATTACCACTGACAAAACACTTTTTGCTGTTGTAAAGATTATTCAAAAATGCCTATTTATCTTCTCCTGAAAGAGATCTTCGAGAAAGTGTCATTGAACAATCCTGTTTATACATATGTATTTTTTAAATACACTTTCATGACAAATCAAACAATTACTGAACCATGCTTGTTTTTTACTACAAAGTAGTCACAACTTCCCAATGATCTTGAAACAATCTATTTTCTTCGAATATTTTTCGCTTGCAAGATATGAAAGATAATTAAAAATTAGTTCAATTTATATAAAATGGTCGCTACTCCACTGTTGTCTATTATCACTAATCGGAAAAAAAATATCAATTTGCACCCATATGACAGCAAAAAGCAAAATTAATATATTTGATTTTTTAACAAAATTTCCCACTAAATTTTCATAAATGAATTTCTCAGAGCAATGGGCCATGACTGGGCTACTTAAAAAGGTCTGGTGGGCCGCAGATTGAGTATTGCTGGATTAGAATCTGCTACTTTTGGCTTTGCTTTTTAGATTTCGTGGCGAGATAAGGATTTCATTCTGGCAGACTGTTTACTTTGGTAACCCAGATTTGGTGAAATACAGCCTTATTCCTATGAGATCATGTGTGCTCTTTACTTGATTGCTATTTATTGTTTAACCGCTTCCCTTACAAATGTTTTTGAAAGAAACTGCAAAACATCACATTTTTTACTTTATTATTAAATACAATGAAACGAAACAAAACAAAATATGTAGGTTTTAAGTTGAATTTTTAATTTTTTATTGGTGTAAATGCATTTAGTTTTAATATTAGTTTATTATCTTGAGTTATCTCAAGCAAACGGGAAAAGGTTAAATATTAGTCTTTGTATGATTGTTTTTGAAACAAAGGACAACACAAAATGATATCTGACATTCTGTATATTGGTATCTTGTCTCTTTTCTTACTGGCTTACCTCTGGAATCTATTTTATGGGAGCACAGAGTACACTCTCGTTGGATTTGATTTTTTCCCCCAGCAGCAGGAATAACATCTGGAAAATGCCTTGAAGTTAACCTGAGTGGTGAAGTACTAATGCTGGGTCTTCCAGATGTGGCAGAAACCTCGTCACAATGATTTTTTGACATTAGTTTTTCAATCAGTTCCATTCTAAATTGCTTAGGTGATTACGTGAATACCTCCTACCCTACACTATCCATTTTGTCATTGCAGTAAACTACACATATAGGCCTGGACTTTGTCTCTCCCCATTTCTTTCACATCCTGGATTTCAATTGTATGTATTGTGGAAATAAGACTAACATCCTTCTTATTTTTCCATTTCATCAGTTACTTTCCCTCTCTGATACCCAATAAATTCTCCTTTTTTAAAAATTTCTTTGTCTTTAGATCTTGAGGTAAATCTTTTCTATTCAATCGGAATGCTCCACACATCAGTCTTCCTTTTGACTAACAAATCAGCCGAACAAGGCAATAATATATAAGTTATAAAAATTGTTATAAAAAGTTATAAAAATTGTCCAAACTGCCAATTAATACTGAATATTTCCTTTCATTTCCTACAGGCCAAGTAAAAGGGTGATAAAACTAAGTGTACCGACAAATTCTGCTTCGCCCGAATTTTCTCGGGATAATAATTAACTGCAATATATACGAACCCGAGATAACTCTGGGTAATCAGGCAAGTGGTTAAAATTGGCAAATATTTTTAAATAGGCAAATAATTTTTTTTTAGAATAAACATTTTGTTCTTGTTGGGAAAACTATTAAAGTCTCAGTTTTGATATTGACTGAAAATTTATACATTTCTTTTTCTTACCTCTTCCCCTTCTACCAACCTCTTGAAATGACTTGCAGCTCAACAAATATTTAGAGTACCCCATGCTGCACACAGGCACTATACATTTACAAACATCCATGTTTTGTCTGGGATTTGAATCCAGACCCTATGTCACAACACTACACTGTCTGTATGGTAAAATATACATGTCATATAGATAGAATGTCATGTTTCTAACATCTTAATATTTTATATAATGGGAAAACATAAATTTAATGTCAAAGCTTTTAACATATTGTTAATATGCATTATTAAATTAAAACCTAGCTTTTAATAATTACTAATGAAGATTTTTGTAGCAGCTGTATAGTGTGGTGTATAAATACAACACTCTTTATAGCAGCTGTAGAAACTCTTCCATTTTATAGAGGTTTTCTTAATGTGTTGTTGTTTCTTATCCCACTTCATCGTCAGAAACATCTATATCAAGTCCATGAACCCGTGCATTTTTAAACAAAGAACTGTAGCAGGGCTTGAGAGCAGCTGGCTCTTATGGCAACCAATGCAAGCCAAGATGTGGGCAGGAGGGGCTTGGGTGACATTGCAATTCAGACAAGGAGGTTAAACTTTATGACCCACCACATGCCGTTGGGTTGAAGTGTGTCCACTGCAAAGCCTAACAAGAGTAGTTTCATCTCGCCTACTGCTTGTCCCAAGCAAAGCAGCACCTGGACAGTTTCCTTCATACCATTCATGTATGGGGGCTTGCCATCAAGAGGAACTGATATCTTGTTTAACCCGGGTAGCAATTTCTGAAATAGTAAGGCAACCACAATTTGTAGAATCCTTATGGATGCTTTCACGGGCCAGACCATCTGCAGTCTCATTCCCACAGACATTCACGTGCGACGGTACCCACTGAAAAAAAGATCTTAACATTGGCTGGCACTCAAGCTATTTAAAAGCTAGACAATATTACTTGTTGTACTGTCACCATACCTCCACCATTCAGATAGATGCTGAATAGAGCTTCGGCTATCACTCAATATCCAAATATCTGTATTGACACTCTCAGTAAAGCCAAATTTCAAAGCCTCCTCAATAGCCAAGAGTTCTGCCCAAAACACTGAGCAGTAGTCAGGATTTCTCTTGCATATCCTAATACCATACCCTTTTTTGGATGAAAATTTCACTACCCAATACAGCGCCTACACCCATGCTGTGTCATCAGTATATATAGATCTGTAACACTTTCTTAATGTAATAGAACTTATCCAGTATTGGCATATAATTTAGGAGAATCTGATTGTATTCATCATATTTTTAATCTTTTCTCATTGCCTATATTACCATGTTGACTTGTTTGTTCCAACTTAGTCAGGAATCAAATACATTTCCCAAATAGGTAGCATTTTGAATCCTTTGGAGCTATTGGTCTCCTTAGAAAAGCTCAATCTCTTTACGTTTGGTGCTTAGTATAAAACATTACATTAAAAAACATTTACAATCATTTCATTGACCTTTGACCAAGTCAGAGTGTTGAGACTGATATTAAGCAAATCCTGGATAAAATGGATGTCTTGGTCAGCAGACCACATAAAACAAGGTCATGAGCAACAAGAAGGGCCTGCAACCCAAGATGCGAATTCTTAAGATAGGGAACTAAATAATTGATTATAATGTTGAAGAGAATGGAACTCTCTCTCTTGCGGGACTTAACCCCAAGAGAAGTCCTTGTCTAGTTTACTTTTAGGCAGTGATGGTTGCTCCATGTTTAGTTCTGACAAAACACTGATCCAAGAAAGTGTTATTTTGTTTCTGAATTGTATATATATATTTTGGGCTGCCTGTCATGGACTGATATTGGTCATACCGAAGTCTGGCATTGGATTAAAAATGATTTTTTTGGAACTAATTTGATATAGGAATGCTATGTGGGGGGCCAAGCGCTTTTTGACATAATTCCTTAATCGCACCAAACAGCGCTTTTCAAGTTGCATGGAATCCAAGATAGTGGCCTAGCGGGAATAAATCGCCAGAAAAGTTATTGTAAAGAACTGATTTGAAATGCATTTCAAATGAAGAAAATAGGAATAGATTAAAAATAACCAATATCAATCAATAATGGGATCAATGTAATATAATAAAAATTATATAATAATCTATATATGTAAAGGAGAAAAGCGACTCACTGACTGACTAATTCATCATGATATCTCCAGAACTATTCAACCTACAGACTTGAAATTTGGTAGGCATATTCCTTTCATGGAGTAGATCCGCTAAGAATGGATTTTGTGAAATTTGAACCGCAAGGAGCGTTATGATGGAGGTTAAGGGGCATTATAAATATTTCCATTTTTAAACTACTCAGCGTACAATCTTGAAATTTGGTAAGCAGATTCCTTTCATAGAGTAGAGATCCACAACAAAATGAGTTTGGTGAAAATCGACCCCCAAGGGCATTGTGGGGGCTTAGAGGGCATTGTAGATAATTATTTCCATTTTTAAACTACTGGATGTACAGTCTTGAAATATGATAAGCAGAGTCCTTTCATAGAGTAGAGATTAGCTGCAAAATGGGTCTTGTGAAAATAGTCCCCCAAGTAGTGTTGTGGGGGATTAAGGGGCGTAATAGATAAATATTTCTATTTTTAAACTACTAGACCTATAGGTAATTGCTTGAAAATGGGTAGGGATGTTCCTTTCATGGAGTAGAGATCCACTACAAGGGTTTGGAGAAAATCGACCCCCAAGTGGCGTTGCAGGGCTTAAGGGGTGTTATAGATAATTTCCATTTTTAAACTACTGGGCATACAGTCTTGAAATTTGGTGAGCAGATTCCTCTCATAGGGTAGAGATCTGCTACAAAATGGGTACCATGAAAATCGACCCCCAAGTGGCGTTGCAGGGGATTAAGGGACATAATAGATGAATATATCCGTTTTTTAAACTATTACATCCATTTGCTTGAAAATTGGTAGGCATGTTCCTTTCATGGAATAGAGTTCTAACAAAGAGTAAAACGAAAATTTACCCCTAAGGAGGGTTGCGAGGGGTCAAGGGGAGTTATAGAAAAAATTTCCTGTTTTTGAATTGTTAGACCCACATACTTAAAATTGGTTAAGCATGTTTTTTTGTTGTTGTTGAATAGGGATCCACTTAGAAAGTATTTGAGGGAAATCAACTCGTGGAGGAAGGAGGGGGTGACTGGGTGGTATATTGACAAAAAGAAAATCCTTTTTTTGAACTACAAGGACTATAATAATGGAATTTGGTTTGTTTGGAATTTTTCTTTTGTTGAATTGAAATCAGCTAAGATTGGTAATTTTGGAGAACGACTCTCAACAGGATTACGGGGGGGGGGGGGGGTCTTGATAGTAAAAATTTTGCTTTTACTCTATTAGATTTAGACTTGAAATTTGGCTTGCATGTTTATTTTATGGAGTAGAGATTTGCCGAAAATTGGTTTTGAGGAAATCCACTTGGTTTAAGGTTACGAATGTGCAAACATCATTCTATACTTCAATTTTAGAGATTATTAGAAAATACAAATTAGAAGTTCTGTCTTTTTTTTTTATCAAGGGAGAGTTACGGGTATAAGTAATATTTTTCAATACAAATTGAATTCTAAATGCTAGGACTTGGATATCAATAATTTATGTATATATATTTGTTTATAAAACATCATGAAATACCCAGCGAAGTGGGCTGGTAAAGGATAGTAATATTATATGTGTGTGTGTAATATATTATATGTTATTTAATAGTAATTAATATATATGTAATCATATAGTTTTTTTATAATCATGTAATTTAATAGTAATTATTATATAAAATAATCATATATAATTTAATAGTAATTTTTATAATATTCTTATAATATAATTATAAATGATACTAAAAACATTATTATAAAATTTGTAATATTTGTAAATAAAATAAAAAACTATTATAAATAAATATAATAATTACTATATATGATTGTTTTTTCTATTATATTGTAAATAAAATAATTACATCATGTATTAAAATTAAAAATGAATATCAATTGAAAGTGCTGGTAACTTGCAATATTCAAAAAACTGCAAATTCCTTCAATGAATGTCATCGAACAAGGAATGTCCAAAAAAGTATTATTAAAAAGTAAAATAAAGTGGAAAATGCAATTTACAGCAATTTAAAAGCACAGCACTCATTCTTTTAAAAAATATCCTGGTACTCAGCAATGATATTAGAAATATTCATATTTAAAAATAGCACAAAATACAACAGAAGAATGAAAAAGTAGCTTGAAGAAAAAGGGCAGTGGAAATGGCTATATTTTTAAAGAAATTGAATAAAAAACCGTCTGAAATTTATACAGTTATCATGGGGAAAAAACCAATTAAAGTTAACTCTAATGCATGTTATCTCTATGGCACAACCACATTACCACACAATAAAAATATCAAGGTAATCATATTGTAATCTTATCGCCCATCTTGGCGAACACAAGCAACAACTTGGCACATAGCACTCCTATATCAAATTAACGCTGATTTTTTAAAAAAATCTATCTTTTATTTTAGGGATTTATTTAGCAGATGTTTTGTAGGTATGTAAAAATTTGGTACTTATGTATTATCGCAACCAGGTTGGCGCGATTTGTAAGTTTGAGTAAGACTGAATAGAAAGAAAATGTACATTTATTAATTACAGATAATTTTTAATACAGTTTTTTATATTATTTTGTTTTAAAATATAAAATAGCAATTAAACACTTCCGTTTTCAAATTTGAATAAGTTGCAGAATTATTTTTTCGGCGGAAATCTTTTGGCTATTGCTTTTAGCACTGATTAAAAACCGTCTTCGCCATTAACAGCTTGAGCTTGGCGCCATATAAATTCGATAAGGTATGGGAATCAAGATGATGACGGGCTGTTCCTCTCTGTTTTTTGTTGCGTCATTTGGCTGAGCCCCACATGCACTCTACATGTTGTGTGTGAACGCCCGTGTTGGGATCCACAAAGTTATATTTGTGATTAACAGTTCCATGCAGAAATCCAGCATTTTCCAACTCGCTTGTCTTGTATCCTTTCCAGCAATCCGAATAAATAATGCTTCCTTCCTTGATATTTTCGCAAATTTTTTCCATGAGGGTAACGGCGCTTCTGTTAGGTACAGTAACCAAAAAAGTCTCTTTCGTTTCTCGGCAAATTCCGCCGAAAACCCATTGCTGTGGTAGTACACGCCCAGTGTTATTTTTTCTTTTACAAATAAACTTTCATCTATTTCCACAATAAGTCCTTCGTCGCCTATTTGCTTTCTTTCTTTTTCATCCATTTCAAGGGCACATATCTCCCGCATGTAATTGTTCCAATCTATAACAGTTTTGTCAGCAATTCCCAGCTCTTCTGCACAAAATTTAATTGAGGTTAACTCTTTACACCAACAATAAATGAAGCGCACCGCTGTCACAAATGAAATTTGTCTTCCTTCAAACCAATTTCCGGTTCTCACACCCAAGTGTGGATTGCACTCTTCGACGTTACATTTCCAGAAGATTTGCTTTCCAAAATACAGTTTCATTTCATGAGAATTTTTACAATACGTTCGTTCGGTATAATTCAATATCCCTGTAACAATTCAACAGCATCTTTTTCACTCACAGGCAGATCCCAAATACCCATAGTTAAAGTATTTCACGGCATTCAATCTAACCAGTAAGCAAAATAATTTCTTTACGAAAAACCACATATAAAACGTAGGGTTGCCGTAAGTAGGGTCGCCAAATTTGGCGATTTATGCGAATTTTGGCCTGGTTGCTTTAATACGTACGTATCAAAAATTTTGACAAAAGTTGAAACTAAAGTGGGTTAAAAACTATCATTAGAAATGAACATTCATATGGCTTTTGTAGTAGTATAAGTTTCTTGTGTCATACATAGATCCATATGTGTTTCCTATTATTTTGTTCATTCTAAGATCATGTAACATTTGAAAAGTGAAACTTAACCATGCAGTCCTAATAAATTTGCTGTTAGTTTTTTTTTAGTTTTCATACTTTATTGATATTTATTAAATATCATCTCATGCATGATGTATTTATCCTGAAAAGGTCATTTCAAATTCTGTTTTAATGCAATGAAAATCTTTTAATTTAAAACTGAGGGGACTGAAATATTTTTCTGTGTTAAAAGAATTTCATGTTAAAGAATATTACAAAATAAATAAGTAAAAACACCCTATATATTCAACAAAATTAAGTTTATTAGAATACATTTTATTTACATAAATCTGTACTTATGCATATATTTAATAAAAATCAATGAAACAAAAACATTCACTAAAAATGAAATTTAATACAAAATTTTTTAAGAGTTTTGAAAAACTAAAGCATTTATTGAGTTTGGGGAAAAATAATCTGACATTTTTCTTTGCATTGTCTTGGTTAGCAATAAATTATCAAACAATTGTTTGATGTCATCTTTTTTGTTATTTTCACCATTGGAATGTGCATCTAAATAACTGCACATATTTTTTATGATGTTCGTTATTTCAGATTTGAAATGTTCCAACCATCCTGGATTAGCTGATAATTGTTTGTTTAGCAAGTTCATTGCTTCTGTCTAGTATTAAAGGTCCTGATCCGCACAAGCATTTTGAGATTTCACTTGTTTGAACCACATAAGTAAAGCTGTTTCTAAATCCTCATGTTTGGCCATTCTCATTCGTTTTTGCTTTGGCTCAAACTTACTACATTCAAATATCTCTGTAATTTGCTCTTTTTTTAATAATGTTGAGTTAGTTACCTATACAAAAAATCTTTACAGGTTTTTGTTTTTGTCTTTGATCAGCAGCCATAAGATTTATTTTCATTTTAAGTGAAATAGCAGTTTGCTTTCCCCCTGCACTTTCTGCCATTGTGTTTGTAAAAAAAAGTATTTTTAAATAAAAAAGAAATGTAAAACAAATTCACTGATTTTTACTCTCGCTACAATGTACTAATCACAAAATTCCAATTTAGCCAAAATTGGCTCTTGCGCCAGTAAACCCTACAATCACTCACTCACCCAAAGCCAACTGATAAGAGATGAGATGTTTTTGTGGGGTATTTGTAGCGGTGGAGGGTGAAAGTAGCTTAAATAAGCAAAATTGGCTCGTGTCACAAGCTATTCCGAGGGTATTTCAAAGACAAGTTAGCTTCCTTTCTACGAAACATGTGAAATCACTTCTTTCATTTCACACCCCTCTTAAATCTCACATGCATGGGTGGTGTTTTCCATATTTAGTTCATTCCCAGAAGGGAAATCTTTTCCTGTTAAGCAATTTTCCTTTCATGTAAAGAAGAGGGGGGGGGGGGTAATGTGCAAAAATATATAGTAGTTTGTTAGGACAGTAGTATTATTTCATGTTGAACGTACATATTTCACTATAAATACATATTTTCTGTAATTGATTTTGCTTTTTTGAAAAATTATGAATATCATTGTATTTATAATTATTACGTTCATATTATATGCGTTAATTTTATTTTGATTTTAGTTTTTATTGAATTAACTAAAGGACAATGTGTCATTTGTAGGAATGTAGTAAGTTAGTTTGTGTATATTCTTGAAAATTTGTGTTAAAAATATATAGCATGTGTGCAATTCCTCTGCAAAGGTGCTGTTTTAAAATGTATTTGGTAAATATGGAGTATTTTAAAATTTTTTATATATATATTTTTATGAAACCTGTAATAGGAAAATAATTTTAGAATACAATGTGTAAAATATCATTGAATTGCAGTATAATTTAGCTAGTTTCATCTTATCAAAATGTATTTTTAGGTTTTTATGGAAGACCATGGACTCCAGAACAGAGACGAGATTTGTTTGTGAAGTAAGTGTTAAGAATGCTTTCATTTGATTTTTTGTAGATTTCCAGATTAAAAAAAATAGTTTTTGAAACATTCCTTTACCAATTGAAACTATTTTAAGATTTTTTATTTTATTTTTCAATGCAAAAATATAATATTGTTATCTATAAAATGAAGTTTTGATCAGGGCTGGCTCTAGTAATTTTACCACTCTTGAACAAAAATAGAAAATTCCGCCCCTCTCCCAAAGCAAAAAATTTATAATTAAAAAAGATAAATTGTTCTCATAGATACACTTATAAAACGAATAATTCTTGCGAACAAAATATTATATATATATGTTATTTTAAGTCAAATAAGGACATAAGTCGAAGGAACAAGTCGAAATTAAGGACATAATTGCATGTTATTATTTCAAATGTGTAAAGTGTAAAACAGTTGTCCATTTCAGCATGCTAATTTCTTCCAAAAAGAGTCTACTGATGGTGGGGATCACAAATGTTAATTTTAACTTAGTAACTACTCTCAAGACTTAAATAAAACATCTCCTGTGACTCTATCTACAAAAAACTTTTATTGCTCCTGCCCCCTTTGGGATAGTTGACGCAAGACATGGTACGGGTGAAAGGAATGTCTGTTGTGACCATGCTCCGGGATGGGGAGAAAGTTACTAGTAAAAGATGTGTTAACTTATTAAATTTCATGATTGAACATATACTCTCGCCTCAAACTCTTTAAGTTTCAATATAAAAGAAAACTGACCTTAAACATGTAGAGTACAAAATAAGGAAGTAAGATACGTTAAATGAAATACCATATTCACATCCAATAATATTTCAGAAAATGTATCAAATGTTTTCTAGCAATATATATATATACAGTTGATTTTCGATAATTCAAAGTTGAAGGGACCAATAAAAAACTGTGAATTATCAAGAGTTCTAACTATCAAGAGGGTAGGAAAAAACTTCCAAAATACATGAAGAGAAATTTTTTTCTACACATTTAAGTTTGAAACTAATAAAACAACAATTGTACATATGTATAAAATTATTTTAAAAGTACATGTATACAGTATGAATATTAAACAGAAATTAAAAGTCCAGCATTAAAAAAATACATACTGTACACATAATGTTTTTTTAAGAAAAAATCTGATATCTTTTTTGTCTGATGGCATTCAACTAACTTTGTCGATAGATTTTTCTAGAATAAATGACGCTTGAAAAACGTCTACATAAACATGGTTTTGAAGGAAAAAGTTGGGTAATTTGTTTAGTGACACTTTAGCTTCTGTCGGAGTTATCGGAGTCAACTCCGATGGTCATCAAAGGGGCTACGTTACAGGGGAGACAAGCAGAGACAACACAACATGAAAGCTCCAACCTTTTTATTACAGGACTCTACATGCTAGTGAGTGTTTAAATTGTCAAGAGTTTTATTAGATCACTTCGAATTATCGCGTGTTGTATTCTGGCCAGCCACAGATTTTACTCCAAAATATTGATTGTACCAAAATGTATTGTTTTAGTTCGAAATATTGAGTTTTTGTAGGGGCTGAGCATATGCTTCAAATTAGTGAGAGGTTCATATTATCGAAGGTTTGAATTAGAGAGAGTCGACTGTATGTATATATATATAATATATATTTCAAATTTTCGATACAAATGCCGTCCTTAGAATTTGCGGCTCCGAGCAGGGATCCAATTTGTCTGGCCCTAGAGCTGCCCTGGTTTTGATCCAAAAAAAATTTTAAATTAAATGTCTGAAACTAATTTCTTAATTATGTCGAAAATTTCATAATTTTTGATACTTAAAAAAATTAAAAGCCTTATAAAAGTGTGTTCTTTTTATGATAGTTTTAAAAAAATGCAGATTAATTTTTTGACCTATTTCTTTTTAAAGAATTTTGAAATAGTATGGTGTTCACATTCAATTTGTGTACTTTCAGAGTTAGAAAAGTAGTAAGCTTAAACAAGATGGATGCTTTGCGGCCGCGGTGGCCGAGTGGTCTAGGCATTGGATCATGGCTAGCATGTCATGGGTTCGATACTAGTACCACTAAAAGACCCGCCGTGTAGGAGAGCGATGCACGTTAAATCTGTCGAGAGCTCAAACGTCCTCCCGTTGGTGTGGTGTGGTAGTTAGGAGAGGGGGGTGCCAGCTCAGGTGTCGTCCGCGTCACTTGACTGTGGTTCAAAATTACGCGGACTGTCGCCAAAAGCCCTCGTGTTGCTAATCAGTGCGACGTTAATATTCTCTCACTCTCACTCAAGATGGATGCTTTATACAAAAATCAAAATTTCTTTTATTAAAATATATAAAATTCTCATCATGAATGGTAAAATAATAAAAAAAAAGCATCACTTTAATCTCTTCAGGACCATGGTTATATGAGCATCACTTCAGGGAACATGGTATATTTGCGATTGTGTTTTCCCTATTCTGAGTCCTGTGATCACACCAATCTGATCTGAATTTGGAACTGAGGGAATTTAGAATAATAATAAACTATACATTTTGGTGTATTTTATTACAGCAATGATTTTATATAGGAATTTTTAAATGGATTTAGCCTTATTAGGAAAAATTGCCTGGTCCTGAATGGACTAAGTAGAAGAATTATACAACTTAAGCAAAAGGTAACAAAATTGTAAAATGACTATGCAAGTTGTAACCAACTGAGATAATTTCTAACCCCATGAATTAAATCTTGGGTCATATTTAAAGTTATATCTACTTGGTAGGGGATTATAATCTTATAGAAATAGTGGAATTCATAAAGTCAGTTACATTCTTGACTACTTCTCTAAAAAGGTAACTAATTATTAAAATAAGAAAAGTAATTTCACTTTGTTTTTACATTAACTACTTCTGGAAACAAACATTGTGTTTGTGGAAATAACATGTATAGAAGATAAGAAAAGCATTTTGTAAAATGAATTAACTAAAATTTGGAGTGAACTTCTCATTGGTCCTTAGCTCTTGGATTTCAATTATATATTATTCAATTATATATTTACATTGTATATATTGTGTATGCTTTTTTTGCATTAGATGAAATAATCTAAAACACAAAAACATAAATTATGCAACAAAAGAATTTTAATATGAAAAAATTACTTCTAAAAAATCCAAAAGTAAAAAAACCAAAATGTAAAAAATTATTGTTGAATCAGAATAATAATGAACCCAGAACAGTTTTTTTGTTGTTATGTATGAAACTGACATTTGTTGGCTAATAGTTAATTAAAAAAAGTTGAGGCTGTTTTATATCTTTTTTGAGCATTACCAGATACTTGTTAGTGGCCACGGTAGTGGTCATGACTAATTTTATTGAGTTGTAGGTTCAAGTCCCAATGCGACTGAAGATCTGACTTAATAGAGGTGTGGATGCATATTAAATCTCTTGTGGTTCAGGTTGGTGTGGTGTGGAAGTTGGGAGTTTGGATGCCAGCTCAGTTGTGTTAATAAACAGTCACTACAAGATGCATTTAATTTTTTCCCTTTGTTAGTTAATTATTCTAATAAGTTGATCTTTTTTATATTTAATCTAATTAAGATTTAAGTAGATTAAATATAAGTTAAAAAATGAAAGTTATATATATATATATTAATTACATCTTTTTATAACTGATTTGTTGACTAGTATGGATCATATTCTTGTTTTTGCATTCCTTTTAGGCATTATTTTCAAATCAGAAATAGTATATTCTTTACTCAATGTGCCTATATGGATACTATTAGTAATGTATTATTGCATACATGTTAAATTTCTCTGTATATTTACTCCTCGCATTTCACTTAGAGACTGGAATCGAGAACTTTTAATTATTCCTAAAAAGAAAATCAAAGTAAATTTTGGAAATCATTTCTTTAAATTTATATAGGATTCACAAAATTTCATTTGGAATATATTAAATAAAAATCTCATATATTAAGATTTTGCATAAAAAAACTTGTAATTCATTTAAATTACTTGTTACATAAATATATTGTCTGCATATTTTCTTAAATTTTGCATTTTAAATTTGTTTCTCTTTTAAGTAATTGCATATTCTCATTGTGGGATTTTTTTTATAGTTGAAGTTGAGATAAAAAAATTATTAATTGATTTATAATAAATATAAATTACATTACTAATGTTATATATATTTTAAAATTTAGAATGAAGAAATTAGGTTTGAATGCATATATGTATGCTCCAAAAGATGATTTTAAACACAGGGCATACTGGAGAGAATTATATTCTGTTGAAGAAGCTGGTATGTGTACTTTCTGGTTGTTACTTGTATAAAAAATGTTCGATTTTTGAAAACAAATTTGATTCTACTATCTCTGAAAAGTTTAGGAATATTTCTGTAAATGATCTAAATTATTTCTTATTTTTCGGATTTATCTGAATTCTTTAGAAAAATGGGGTTTTTAGTTTAATAAAACATATCAATTAAAATATTAATAAATAGTTTTAGTGATTTTGGAGAATAATTATTTGTAAATTTTATGCTCTTAAAACACAAAGTAAAACAATCCAGAGGTGAAAGATATGCATAAGGATGTAATCCAAAAATTGTTTTACATGAAACTGTTAAAAAAAAATAGAAAATAAAATTTAATTATAAAATGAAAAAAAATACAGAATATATCAACAGTTTTCATTTTCCTACTATAGTTCTCGCATCTTAAGCTAGATTACTAGAAATCGTGATTTTCTTTAAAAAAAAATAAAAATTTGCTTCTGATTGCTAAAATTGGGGAAGGGGGAAGATCAGTTTTTGCTAAAAGTGGTTTTCTGCTAAGAAGCTATATTTTCATTTTGTTGTAACTTTTAATACTAAATTCCTCAATTCCTTGACACTGAAGAAATTTCAAAAACAAGCAAAGGGATTGTGAAAAAATTTATTTATAATTTCAGCACTTGATATTTTTTACCTTGAAAAGAATGAATTATCCTTTGAAAATTGGAGATATTGTTATGAAAATTTTGGTCTTTGTTTTCTTCTCTGCCAAAACAGTATTGTAATTAGAAATATTGTTTGGTAGCAAAAAGGTGGAGATTACTCTTTAAATATTAGTTAATGAAAAGGAGTGATATTGGTGTAGTTTGGCAACATTTGGTGACCAAATGTTGTCAAACTACCAAATTTAGTTTCAAAAATAGATGTCTCTAAAAAAGTTCTAGAAAGATATTGAATGATTATTTTTTGAAAATGCCACAATGTTCTAAGAGGTTTATCAGGACCTATATCTGGACGAAACTTAGAAGCAATGGCTGTTTCTCTAACAAGGCGAGGGCACGACTAAGGAAATTCATTTTAGCATGAGACTTGGTATAATAGTAGTACTCCATTAGGGTGTTCAACCCTCAATGTACTAGCACCGAATGACCAGTCACTTCGGAGAAAATAGCCTTCAAAATTCATGCTTAGCTTTTATACAATTAAGTTTTAAAAATCACTGCGACATGGTGGCACAGTCGGGAGAACATCTGCTTTCTATGCGAACGGCTAGGGTTTGAATCACTCCAAGAAAATTTTTTTTCCAATTAATTTATTTTTTAAATTAAATAAATTTATTTATTAAATATTAAATGATATTTTATGTAACTATTTTGTATTTTATAAAGTAAAATAATTACTGTAATTATATAAATATTTATATTGTAGTTTATGAATATTTTTTTATATTAATAAATAATATTTATAATAAAATATATAATAAATATCCAATGATATTGTTATTAATTTTGTATAAAATAATGTAAATAATTTATATTTGGATGTGCAATGCATTTATATTACTCTATGCTATATTTATTTCATGTTAAAATTGTAATATTCACAAACAACACCGTCCTTTACCGTATAATGGCAATTCAATTGGAACTTGGCGAAATATTGGTGATAGAGCCAAGTTGGCATAATTTTTAGCGACCAATTTGGCGAGTTCAGGACCCTCTGGATTCTTCTAGAAATTAGTGGAGAAATCCACTAATTTTATGATCTATGATGTGAGAGCATCGTTCTCGAAGTTTCAGCCACTGCTATAAATAGAGCGATACTCGCCGCAACAGTCAGTCTGGTTTCAACCAGCGAGTAGTGAGTCTGGTTTTGACTAGTGATTAGCTCAACTGTTCAACATTACGAGCGGTGCTTGTGGATAATCTTTTACGTACATGTATGTTAGACACTGATAATTGTGTCTGAGTTCTGTTGAAGGTGTGAAATCCTTCTGATATTTATTCTACAAACTTGGCTGTTGAATCCTTTATTTCAAGGATTGATTTTCGACAATAAATACTCATCGCTCTTAAAGAACTGTCTTGTTTACGACTGATTTTGCATAAAATCCTCAAACCCTATGTAACAGTATTTTATTAGTTACAAATTATTAAATAAAAATTGGTTACAAATAGTTTTATAATGTGAAATAGAATATATTATAAATAAAATATTATATATAATATAACACAATCTATAAAATATTTAATAAGTTCTTTTAGGGTTCGAGTCACGCAATCAACTTTTTTAAAATTCATTTAATTATTTTTTTAATTAAATAAATTTATTTAAAAAGACATTAAATTGTTTATATAATTTTAAAATAATTATACTAATAATACTTAAAAAAAAAGACATATTATATATATTTTTATATTAATTATAAAATAATTAATTTAATATATTTTATTTTCATTATAAAACTATTTGTAACTAATTTTTATATAAAATATCATTTTTTATTTATTATACATTTTATTATTAATATTTATTAATATAAAAAATATTTATAAAATACAATATAAATATTTATATAATTACAGTAATTATTTTACTTTATAAAATGCAAAATAATTACATAAAATGTCATTTAATATTTGATAAATAAGTTTGTTTAATTTACAAAATTAAACTAACTGGAAAAAAATGTTTACCGAGCAATTCGAACCCTAGCCGTTCACATAGAAAACAGGTGTTCTTCTGACTGTGCAACCACATCGTTAGAGATGTCTAAAACTTAATTGTATAAATGCTAAGCATAAATTTCAAAGGCTATTTTCTCCAAATTGACTGGCTATTCAGTGCTAATACATTGAGGGGTGAACACCCAAATGGAGTACTACTATTATACTAAGTCAAAGCCAAAATGAATTTCCTTAGTCATGTCCTCCTCTTATAAGCTTGACAACAAACTGGGCAGTTAATTGACCTAAAGTGATTTTGTGACTACAGAAGTATATTGCCGTGTGAGCTTCAAATTCGAGCTATTGTGAGTTTTACGTGCATTTTCGTCTTAATTAAATCTTTTGCATTGGATAATTCTAGAATAAATTATGATTTACTCTGCAAACCTATCTGTTAATTTGTGTGGACCTTGCATACATTTGAAAATCGATCTGCCATAGAACAATATAGTAATATATTTTTGCAATGCTGATATCAAGCATAAAGCATAAATTTTGAGAAATTTTAATTGTGATTTTATATCTCTTAATGGATTATTACTACTGCTTAACTTAGTAGTGCAACAGCCCATGAGGGCCAAGGCCTACTGTGCCCATTTCAGTTTTCTTGACTTTGGGCACTGAGATGCCTGAGCAAATGTTCGAGTCAGATAGCCAATCTGATATAAAACCTTCAGTTTTAATTCCCTAGCAACTTTGATACTCATTTTTGACCCATTGAAGGAATGAAGGGCTGAATCGACCTTGCCCAGTTTTGAGTTTGAACCGCAAAACTGTGGTGTGGAAGCGCGATATGCTAACACTCAGCCACTGGGCTTCATTGGATTATTGCAAACAGTTAATTTAATCAAACTTTTGTCAAAAAAAGCTTTTCCCCAAATTTGTATTATTTGTGGAATATATCTCTTACTTTTTCAACAAATCATTTATTTCATAGAAATTAATGAAAACCTTAAACAAAATTGGACATTATTTTTAAGAGATTAATATGTTAAGTTTGCATCATTCATACATGCAAAAGTATTTTACTCTGTATTAAAAAATTATTTTTTTGTAATTGTCATTCAAATGTTTATGTTTCTTTGCTATTTATGTTTATTTTCAGAACATTTAACAACACTTGTTCAAAGTGCAGCAGAAAATGATGTTAAATTTTTTTATGCATTATCGCCTGGTTTAGATATAACATATTCAAATCCAAAAGAAATTCAAGCGCTTAAACGAAAATTGGAACAAGTAAGTATTTTGTATGCTTTAGCAAACTTCTTCAGTTTTACATTGATGCTTAAAAAAATTATATTGCTTCCATTATTGAGTGTTATATTTTTTTATAATCATCTCCCTTCATCAATTAATGTAATTGCCCTGGAAATTAAAAAAAAAAATTGAAGATGTTTTATTATATTTGAGTATTTTAGTTGTAAATTATTTTTGTTGACTTAAGAAAATAAAAATTGTCTCTTTATTGTGTGATTTTTGAATTTATGTTTAATCTTTCTCTTGTCTTAAAATTGTATGTTTATTTAAATAATCATTGCTTTTTAAAGAGAAGGATTAAATGTAATACAGTCAAACCTGTTTTTATACAGCAGATAGAAGACCTCATAAAAAAAACTGCTTAAAAAAATTTAGAATGAAACATAAAATATTCATATGAATACTTATAGAAATAATTTTTTACATCATATTAGAGAAAAATATATCAAGGATTTACAAAATAGTAAAAAAGTGCTATCAAATTACACATGAAAACATTTCTAAATTTAATTTTTCATTTTCTTTTTTCGCTTGGGGAAATTTTTAAAATGCACATAATTCACTGTTACTCGTCATAGCACAAGCATGTTAAACATGCATCTTCTTGTGGTGAACTATTTCACAAAACACTATTTCATTTTTGTCACATGAAGATATTACAATTTATTTATTTTTTGTTACTGTAAAATTGGTGAAAGTTTTTACATAATGATCACTTGATCAGCTGCTTGTAAACTTCGTGATAACTAGACATTCACTCTCTAAGTTGTTTTTGGAATTTCAAACTCCTTTCAGAATTGTTATATATTTTAAGAGAATGTTTTCACATTTTGTTACAAAGCTGGATCCCCCGATAATGTCCCTATCCTTAATGGTTTAATCCTTTTGATATAATTTTTGCTAAAAGTGTCAAAGCCACCTCTGCTGATGTTATGCATTAGCACTATGTTTTCTATATCTCAGTTATATTTTGGTTACTTAGCACAAACTGTGGAATAAATTCTGAGCACATGAAGCATTATGTTGCTTGTGAATCGAATGAAAATGATTTAATGCATTTTATCCGGAGACTGTTGACAATAAATAAGCATAGAACTTCAAGGTCAACAGCACCTTACAACGTACATATTAACACTGATAGAAAATATTGCAATAGTATTATAATGCCAGCAGCATCGTAACTCGTATTTTGCATAAAAAAATCCTTCAGAAAAGGAACTGCACAAAAACGGGCTTGACTGTATTGTAGGCTTGAAGAATTCTAATTGACTCCCTGATTATTTAAAAGGCCTAAATATGCATTTCAATGAAGCATATTTAGTAAATGTTTTCAAGCCTCTCTCTCGTGTTGCAAAAATATTCATTTGAAAAGCAAGCTTTCATACAGTTATTTTAAATAGTAATAATTATACAACTGTAGCAATATATGTAAAATTGTGAACATTAATATGTATAGCTTTGTAAGAGATAATTTAGTTTTTGATTCATCTAGCAAAACATGGATTTCCAGTTAATGATTGGTTGCATGGTCTTAATAAAATTTAAAACTGTTATTTTGGCTTTTTATTTTTTCGAAAATTAGTATCAAACCCAGATTTTGTAAAAGATACAAATATTTATATGTGTAAAAGATAGTGTCCAAAATAAGAGTGTACTAAAAATTTTTTTAAAAAAATAATCGTGTTAATTAAATAGATGTTTAAAAGCAAATTAAATACATTAATACCCCTTGGGGGTATAACAAATTAATACCCCTTGATATACAACTAACATGTATTTTGATGTATACTTTCCCTTCTTGCAGGAGTTGAGAAGGGAGGGCAGGGGGAGAACCTTGCACATTTGAAACAAAATTGAAGTGAGGCACTTTATGTCAGGGTAGAGTTCTAATGTAGACTTTTCTTAATGTCTCAAAGGCATTAAAGTCTACAATAGCACATGAAATTAATGATGTCTCCAAGATATATTTTATGATGTATGATCCTATACTTTGAGGACTGTGGTCATGCATGACAGCCTAAACATGTACTTTAAATAGCACAATTTGAAATGTATTTTACCATTCTTCCCTTCCATGTTCAAGATAGTTTTGCCCATTTCATGGGCAATATCTTATAAGACCATTCCAAAAAGCATGTGAACAAAAGCTCTGAGGGATAATCTCTATGGTAAAAATCAAAAATTTATTAGTGCTATGAGGGTAGGCTTGAACCTCCTCCCTGTGTGCTACTGGATTGAACTATTTGTAGACATTTTACTCTGAGATAATTGTATTTGTTCCACAATGTAAGAAACATGACTTTTCAAGCACAATGCTATAATATTAAATTTTATCAATGTTTGGGTAAAACACTTGCAGAAACTTCAAAAATATAATGGAAGTTTGTACGGTGATTCTGCTATATCCAGAACGGAAATAAATGAGTATCGGAATTTTAAATCAGGTTGAGAATCGCAGCCAAGAGAGAGTCTTGGGTAGGAATTTTTTATTATGAATTAATTGTTCATTCACAAAATGTGTTCCTGAAGGCAGAACAGTAAACAAGGAGCGTTATCTACACGTTTTGCATCATTTAAGGACAACACACTGTACATTGACTACAACTTCATAAACATCGAAACCTATCCCCCTCAGTATGCTTGATAATCTTAAAATTTCTTTGTACATTACTATTTTTTCTCAAAAAGAATTCAATTGCCAATTTGATCTTTGACTCATTGTATCATTTGCTCTATCAAGACAAATTGAGATTCAGTCGTAGTTATTATTATTGGAAATTTGATTTGAAATATTGAAACTCGATTCTAAAACATTATCTTTAACATTATTTCTACTAATACTTGAACTTTATTATTATTGAAACCTTAAGACAAATTGGAAGCAGTTTGTAATATAATTATATTTATGAACTCTCCATTTAGAAATGTTTTTGACCATTTAGCTAGCATTTGAGAAATTTCAAAACTAGTTTTTGTAATACTGTTATTGGTTTTCACAAATTTTGATTATTAATTTTATTTTTCGCCTATTTTTTTTAACTGTCAAGAAATAAGTTCATGTTTTTCCTCAATATTTTCTTAACTGAATTTTTTTTTGATTTTTAAAATGTTTGCTTGATAGATGATGGTGAACATACTATGATTTCAATTGCAAGTATTTACAAAGATCTGTACATTCATTACTTTCTGTTTTTTTTACTGGTATTTAAACCTCTTGAGTTAAATTTTTTGTATTTAAATTTTAGCAAGTTTTGCTGTTCAAAACCACACCTGCAGTCAAGTATGAAACAACATTAATCTGACATGCCAAAAGCTTCACATATTACCCATTTGCTATTTGGTGCCATTTGTCGTCCTTCTTTGACATTTGCTACAACTGATAGAGAACTTTCATGGAAATTAAAATTTCCTCATTTATTGAATAAAAATGATAATTTATGGTATTCAAATGTTTTGACATGCCAAGATAATTTTCTGGTGTCCTAAACTTGGCATGTGTTTCATTTAATTGCCATTCCTGCTCCAAAATGTAATTGACCCATTTTAATATTTTATTTATTCATAGGTTTGTCAGTTTGGCTGTCGGGCATTTGCTCTTCTTTTTGATGATATTGAACCAGAAATAAGCGAGACAGACAAAGAAGTATATCAATCTTTTGCTCATGCTCAAGTGGCAGTTTCCAATGAAATTTATGAGTATCTTTCTCATCCTAGTTTCATTTTTTGTCCTACTGGTAAGTTTTATTTTAAGTAGAAGTTTTCCTTGAAGTTTCTTATTTATGGGCCTAAAATTTGTGTCAGACCCATAATTTAGTTATTATTAAATGTCCAATTGATTCTTAAAAATTTTAAGAGACTATTTAATTTTTACATGGAATATTGCTTATAAGTAGGGAACCTTCTATAAAAGCTTTCTTGTAATTGTACTTGATAAAGGACATTTTTTTTTCCATTAAAAAAAGGTTAAATAAAAATTCTAGGTTCTTTGAATTAAATTTTTTTCAGAAATTTCAATGTATACTTTGTTTTTTTTTGTATGTACAGTTAATTATTGATCAGTTGTATACATAAGATATAGTCATATGCATAAAGTTATATTCTAAAGAATCGGGAAATAACTTTAAATGAATATTTATTCTAGCTTTGTATGAAAAAGATATAATGCAATGTTTAGCATGGTACCAACAATAGCTGTTTAATTAATAGCTTTAATGAAAAAGATGTTTAAGAATACTCTATAACTTTAAAATGTGAGTTTTGTAAATAATCATAATGGCTAATAGTACATGAAGAGAAACTTTCATTACACAGGCTAAAGCAGAGTAACAATGTTAAGAAAAAAAACTTTAGATTTTTTTGAAAAAAAAAGAAAAAAAGAATAGGAAATTTTAAGATTTGTTCATTTAAGATTTCAAAAATGGCTAGAAATAAAGCATACAACTAACATTGTGTGAAAAACAAAGAATGTGACAAAGTATTGTCTGTTTTTTTAAAGTTTGGGAACCTCCAGTCACGTTTAGTTATTGAAGTAAACTTTTATAAAATGTCTATGTATATATTATTGTGCTGCATCTTTTTAGAGAAAAGTTAATTGCATTATTCGTAATTTGTGGGAGGAGTTAATTAAATTTGTAATTGATTAAATTTCTAAATATTTAAATGAGAACTCAAATAAAAACGTGTGAATGATTAAGGAAATATTCTTAAACTCAAAGAACTAAAGAGAAAATCTCAATTTTATAATTTAATACAAATTTTGTATATGGTAGACTGTTTTGAAATACTTAAAGAATTTATTTTAACTGAAATATTGTTTCAAACTTTGTATGAAAATACCATACATTATTTTTAAAACAGTAGATTAAAAATTTATTTAGAACCTCTGGTAGAGAGATTTGTTTTTATCTGAAAATTAGCTACTGATTTATATAATAAAATATTTGTTTGTATAAGTAGTGAATGTGGTTATTTGAATTGGTCTGAAGAATATTATTATATAATTCTATTTTATTTATATATATATGCTCGATCTGTAAATGTTGTGATAGTGAATTAAAATTCACTTTGCAAAATTTCTTGTTTTGCTTTTTTATGAAACAAACTTGAGATAAAAAAAAAGTGTTTCAGTGTAAATTCTCAATTAATGATGCTGATTTGAGTCATAGAACTTAAAAATACTTCCATAAACAAATGGCAATACAGTTCCATTCTCATATCACTAGACAAATGAATGTACTTGGGGGGGGGGGAGTATAACACTGAACATTACAAATGTTAACTGTTCAACAGAAAGAGAGATAAAGTACTTATATCTATATGGCTTCAAATTTTAATTCTCTATTTTTAACAATAGCATCTTTTACTTATAAATTGGTTGTATTTGAGTTACTAACAAATGGACATGTAAATTGTATTGTCTAAAGTTGAATGAAGGATAATGGAACTTGATTGTTTTTAACACGCTTTTATAAGTTTCACTTGTATGTAAGGGAACCTTAGAGCTCGATTTTTACCCACTTTGAAAGATCAGATTAATTCAAAATTTTGCACACTTGTCGAGGACCGATGGCAATACAATAATTTCATAATTTTGTTCCATTGTCCTTATCAGGATCGTCAGGAATAACAATAACCAGATTTGGCGACAATTCCATATACAGCTTCCAGACTTGGCAACTTATTGCATATTCAATTTTCAAATTTGGCGACTAATTCTATGTTCCATTTTCAGATTTGGCGACTAATTCCATATACCATTTCCAGATTTGGTGACTAATTCCAGATTTAGCCACTAAAAGAATAAGGTGTAACCCTAAAGCAAATGTTTTTAATTTAAAGCTAATTGTATGCAAGTGTTAAATACACTTATGGTTATTACAAATAAAACAAGCAAAAAAAGTATTCTTTATGTGAGAAAGTAGAGGGTGTGTGCAGCAATTTCTTACCACAATATAAACATTTTTCTAAAAATGAAAATAAAATAAATTAAAGTTTTAAAAAAACTGAAAACATGCTTTTATTCTGAATCGAACTAAAAAGCAAAAAAATAATTCTTAATATAAGAATTAAATGATAAACAAGAAAATTAATGTCATTGGGGTAAAAGCGTGGGGTGTTCTATAAATATATCAATTGGTTATAGTTTCTAACTTCTATTCCAAAATGCTGAGTTAGTGTAAAAATGTAGTACAAAGCACCGCACGCTTTTTACCCCAATGACATTAATTTTCTCATTTATCATTTTATTCTTATATTAAGAATTATTTTACTTTTTAGTTCGATTCAGATTAAAGGTGTGTTTTTTAGTTTCTCTGAATATTAGAACTACTACTTATATGTGAGACTACTACTTATATCAAAATTACAGTAGTTTGGAAATTTTGAAGGGACTTTTTCTGGTACTAGGTATTGTTTTAATAGACTATATGTTACAGTTAGAGTTCTTTCTTCAGTGTCTGCTGGGATTTCTTTCATGCTCAATTAAACTAAAGTTTGAGAGCATATTTACCAAAAAGTACATGAATGTCCTTCTCAAGGCTAATGGACACATAATCCTAATTATTCAGATTTGATTTTAACTAGTTATCTGGTAAGAAACAGGATTCTGAAAAGTCAGTAACAAATTTTATTTAAGTTCATGTACCTTACTGGTATTTCTCTGAACTGTGAAAATACTCGCTGCAATAAGGGGAAATACATATCTAGTCGTTTTAATATCAAAAACCTTTAATTCGAATTCCTAAACAAGAGTCATTAATATTTCATTTTAAAATGCTACAAAAGGGCAAAATTAAAAAAAAAAAAAATGGTTAAATCTCTAGATTAGTTTCAGGCAATATTATTGTAATGATTTAAAAATGAAAAGTTATGCAAGGTTTTAAAATGGAAGTGTCTTTTTGTTATATGTTTTTGTATTGTTGATCTGAAAGTTAATGCAATTTGTGCTTTCAAAGGGATCCAATTTTTAAAAATGTTTTAAATTAAAACGATGTGAATTTTATTGCAGCTATTATGTATGAACCAGAAATAATATATACCCGGAATATATGAACTAGAAATAAACTGGGAAAATGTTTTGTGAAACTACTATTCAAATCATGCAATGAAATAACTTTTGGAAATAAATATTTGTAAAGAATTTTTTTTTTTTTGGTTTATTGAATTACTTCCTAATGAGAATATTGCAGAGGCAAGTTTGTTTTGCTTCAAGAATTGTGTTTGATTCTTAGAACTTTTTTGTTATTTTTATGACTTTTTCTATTTTAATTATATATAGTGTAAATTGTTAAAACTAAAGAAGTTTTCTAGCATGACTAAATTGTATTTATTAGACCTTGCCAGTTTTCCCCCCAATTCCTAGTATTTGTGGAGAATTTGTTTCTTAATTTGTTTTTAATACTGAATGAGCATCAATAGAATTAATTAGAATGCTTATATTTTATAATGCTTTTCTACATTAAAATTCAGTTTTGAAGTTTCAAGATAAACCATTCCCTTTCTTTCAAATTTACAGGTTTTTTTTGTTAATATTTATGATGAAGTTAATTATGTATTACTTTTTATAGAATATTGTGCAGCTAGAGCTATTCCAAATGTTCAAAATTCAGAATACTTAAACACAATTGGACAGAAGCTGCATATGAATATTGATATTATGTGGACTGGTAAGTATTGTAAAACGTAAACGAAACTGTATCAGCAACATTTGGTTTTACATGAAATTAGAAATGTAGTGCATATGTGTGTTAAATAGATTGTTCTAGATGATTGTTGAATTATAAAATTCAAGCAGCTTTTTACCACATTGAATTTTTTTCAGTGCAGTCACAAAGATGTTTTTGAATATTATACTCTGTATTTTGGGGTTACACTTAATTTTGTTAAATATAGCATATATATATATATATAAAAAAAGAGTAATTAAAATTTATTTTTTGTATATTTTGAATCTATATTTTCATACATGTCCTATTAAACTTTCAATTTAAAATTTCACAAAATTCTCTTCTCTTCATGGAGTTAGGAAATATTTGTAAAAAGCTACAGTTCCTTTTGTTTTCTGTGTTAAGGGGTTGTGTATTTGTTTTTAAGCCTTAAAATATTGATCCACTATATGGTGATGTTTAGACAAGGGGAAGCCATTATGAATAGTTTGGCGTAAAGTAATGTGCTGTAAGATTTACCAGGATTTTTTTCCAATTATTTGGAGCTATTGATAGGATTTTAAAAAAAATCTTTTTTTTTCTAACTGGGAAATTCTTTTTTTAGAAGTTAATTGTATTAAATTAATTAATCCATTAGCACCAAAATAAAGCTCTTGCAATATAATATTACAAATTATTTAATACAGTTTACAAAAAAGTAGTAAAAATAGCATATTGCATTTTTGAAATATTTTAACTTTCTACCCTAAAATTCCAAATTTTCATGCAATTTTCAATTTAGTAGCTTAGGATATAAGAGGTCACAAATTTCATACCGAAAATGAGCCCCCTAAAGTGTAGTATACTGAATTAAAATTTTTAACATCCATTAACTTATCACCTGAATTTCCATAATGTTGATTTAAAAAATACCTTAATGTTGAATTGAATAATAGAATATCAAAGTGAAAATTAATTCGAAGAAAATGTCAAAATTGTATGTACCTAAAAAAGTTAAATGTTTTGCAGATAAATTATTTGCACAAAATAATTTAGTAACTGCCCTCTAATAGTATTTCCTTTGTATCTTTGAAAGTAAATATGGGATTTGTAGAATTAAGTTATGTATTTCAACTTCCCTCTACTTAACTTTGAAACTTAATTGGATACTATAATAAGATTTTTTGAAATTGACCATGTTAATTTAGTTCAATGATCCATTAGAAACACACAATTCCCTTTTAAAAATGCATTAATATAAATTTTATTCAGTTGTGATAAGAATTTTAGAATTTAAGGATATCCACTTTTGATAACAATACATAAATTTATGCTTAATTTTCTCAAACCAACCTAAGCCCAAAGTTTTTTTGAAGGAATGAGCAATATCTCTAGCTGAGAAAAAAAAATTAAACATCACTTTGAATGTGAACTATGTACTAGGTTTCAAATTTATATTAATAATTATCTTATTAAAAATTGAACAATATTAAGTGTTTTAAATAAGAAAACTTTCGAATTTAAAGAAAATGACTGTTCCTTAAATTTTCTTAGATAAAATTAGTATTTTTGAAAATGTTTTCTATTGAGTGTAAAAATATTCAAGAATAAATTTGTGATTACGAATTACTTCATAACAGAAAAATACTATCTAGTTCATTCATATGTCTTCCAATATATTTTTAGGACTCTGCTCAGTATTATATGTTTAATATTGAATTAAATTTGTTAAATAGTGATTTTTATAATTCTTTAAAATTTTAAGAAAAGCAAACATTTTGATGTGATATATAATCATTGAAAATTATTTTATATTGTTAGCCTATTTATCTTATATTTAATACCAGATTAGTTATATAAGTTTAGAAATAATGGGCCTTGTGAATCAGTTACTGTACTCCTTAAATGGAAAAACTGTGATGCTGAGTGTTTGAAAAATATTATGTTAATTTAGTTTTAAAATTGTTTAATAATTCATTTTCAGCTCTTTAATTTGAACTTTAATTTGTAGAATGTTTTTTGATGTAAATGGGTTCTTAAATGTTTTATAGTTATGCATAAAAATTTTCTTTTATGTATGGGGCAAGAAATCTTTGTTTTATTATTTTATATTTTGTTTAATATTGGGGAAATAGAAAAGTTAACATTTGACAATGTAAGCTTCAGAATATATGCAAATAATTGTTTATTGACTGTGTATTATACATAAGGAATTAGATAACATTCCTGCAAGATTTGACATTTAAGTTATTGAAGGATATTTTTTTATTGAGAATATATTTGAAAGAAATACAGCTTTCATGCAAAAGTAACATTCATGAAAAGTTATGAATAATTGCTTTATTGGTTGATTTTGTTTGAAATTTCAGGCCCTAAAGTTATTTCTAAAGAAATATCTATTGAATCAATTCAAGAGCTTTCAGAAGTTTTGCGACGCCCTCCATTGATATGGGACAATCTGCATGCAAATGATTATGATCAAAAAAGGTTGTTTTTGGGACCATATTGTGGAAGATCTACAAAACTTATTCCTCGACTTCGAGGAGTTCTTAGTAATCCTAATTGTGAATATGAAACTAATTTTGTTCCAATTCATACTTTGTCTCAATGGAGCAAATGTACCATTGATGGAAAAAGAGAGTTAAATTTAAGTAAGATCAATCTTGAATTTTTCCTAATTGATATTTCAGATAAATTTTCTTGCCAATTAAGATTTTTATGTTAATTTTTATATTTACTAGGTGATTCGGTAAGTGCTGATATAAAACTTGAAACAGAAAATGAATTTGGTTCAATGGAGGATATAGTTTCTCATATTAGTCCCAACACATATCATCCCAAGAATGCTTTGAAAATTGCAATTAAAGACTGGATTGCCGAATTTTATAAAGCTAAGAATGCTTTTGGTAGAGTAATAAGTGCTCCATTAGTTCCTACTCCCATTCCTGCCTGCCCATTACCTGTAATTACTTCTTGTTTTTCTACTGCAAATTTATCTTCACCAGCTACAACTGGTCGTTCTAGTCCAGATTTGGATCCAGCATTTCAGCCTTTATCAAGTGAATTGGTTCATTCTTTAATAAATACCCCTAAAGAATCAAGTAGCTTAGAACCTATGGATTGTAACCCTTTGCCTCCATCACCAAAGCATTTGCCTGCAATTGAAAGTGAAATATGCTTGGAAACTGATTCCAAGTCAGATCAGAGCGAGACAGTGATAAAAGAAGAAACTGCTGAAGAAATGCAGACTGAACCTATTGATGTTGTTGGTATTGGGGATTCTGAAGGGAAGCAACTTACAGAAAATGATGTAACTTTATTAATAGATTTATTTTACCTTCCTTTTGAACATGGGAGACAAGGTGTTCAGATTTTACAAGAATTTCATTGGCTTAAATCTCATGGATATCTTGTGTGCCAAAATCCTAGGAAAAAGCCTAGGGAGCCTGATGGTCCAGAAGTTCAAGAATGGTTAAATAGAGTGACTAAATTTGATAATATGACTCAAACTGTTGGAAAGTTATTAATGCGTTTAACATTTTGTCCAAATCGATCTCTTCTATATGATCTTTACCCTTATATTTGGGATATAAAAGGTGTTGTTTCCATGCTGAATTCGTACTTAAAGTGGATTGGTAAGTGTTACAGCTTTGTTTTATCTTTAATTTATTTATAAAAATTTCTATGTATATGTGCAATATTGTGAATGTTTCACATTTTGAGTTCTGTATAGATTCAAACTATTTTTGGGTCTATCAACTGGCTGTTTAACCTATTGCACCAGAAAATAATTATTATTTAAGATAAATATTTTTAATAATTTACTATTTTGTTAAGAGTCTCTTTTTATCGATGTTTTTACTAATTTCTGGCTTGATAAAGTTCCCAAACACTTTCCACCCAGTGAGGAAAGTAAGAAAGGTTTTTTTTGTCAACATTTACTACTATTAAAGGTTTTTGTGCTGAATGCCATTGAAATGTGGGTCGCTGTCATTGTGATAGTTCAAGTTTGTGGGTTTAATTTGATGCATAATCTGTAACTTCAGCAATTTAACTGATTATTTATGAAATGTCTCAAACTTTAAGTAATTCAAGCAAGGATAAATTCAATTCGTAGTTGTAAGTTCAAGTAAACTGCCGTTTGATTTTAGAAGTAAAGTTCTATTTTTGATCAAATTATTTTGAGGTATATTTAAGCTGCCTCTATCTAGGTCTGGAAATGCTTTGTCTTATCTATTGATTCATAAAATCTCATCTGAGCCTGTTAAAAGCCACTTTTTTTGTCATGTTTCTGGATTTTAACTTGTGTTTAATGACTCACTTGGAGTTGCTAGAAATTCATAAATGGAATTAAAATTTAGGTAGACCCCCCCCCCCCAAAAGAATTAACAAATGTGTTTGATTTGTATATTTGTTGTTTGCAAAGAAGTGCATGTAAATTTCTGTTTTATGAGTTATATATATACATGTGTTTAGATATAAAATGAAAATTGTAGTTTTCATTCAATTAGATTGAAATTTCTGAAATTGTTCCATTTTGTTAATATTGAATTTTATTTTACTCATTTATGAGACATAAGATAAATATATAAAAGTTCATAATAGAAATTTCTGTAAAGTAATTATTAATTATTTCATCATTGAAACTTGTTAACTTAGACACTGCCAGTATAGCATGAAAAATAATTCTTTGCAAGGATAATTAAATAATGTAATTGCATTTAAAAATTAAATTTTATATTTTTATGTAAATTTTCTTTTTTTTTTTCTTTACAGATGGTTTTTATTACAACTTAAATTATTAAATTTTCTTTGTTCCTGACATGTTCACTATTTTTTTTTAAAAATAGGATTGTACTAAAGTTTATTATTATCACTCCATTTAAAAGAAATTTATAAGTAATTAATCATCTATATAATTCATATTGGGGGATATATCAATTTTAATTCATATCCAAAGGATCTCAATAAGAAATGTAAAATATCAGCAAGTAATAGTCACAAGCATAATTATTTTTGAATTTCAATGTTTTTTAATGATTGTTTAACACTTTTAAACAGAGCTAGAGTAACTATTTGTTTTAATCTTTATCAGATCTGTATTTATGGATTGAAATTGTATGATACTTATATTATGAATTTCAATTATTAACTATTTAAAATTCTGTTGCATTTCTTTTTGACACTTTGAGATGTAATGATTGGATTGTAAGTAAAGGTATTACTTTTTCCTCCTTTCTCTAGCTCTCCGACGGGTTCCTTTGCCTGTATCCAGTTTGATGTCTTCTCCATTTACATGTATGCTTCCATAATGCTTTTGAAATTTTAGTATTTGTTCTGTGTGGTAAACGAATTTTGATACCAATTTTTATATTTATACAGTTGCATATTCTCAATTTGGATTGCTTACTGCCATTACTTGTAATTCAAGTAGAATTACTGAAGAATATTGATGATTTAAAACCTTAGCAGTTAACTTTTTATATTTATACTCAACATTTTAATAACCAAATACACAATTACACATCAATCACAAATAGTCAATTACATTTGCACTCTTATATGTGGGTAGGATTGTTGATGGATCTTTACTATTAAATTAAGTTTTCTTTAAAAAGTTATGGCATTTTTCCTACATTAATAATTAAAAAAATTATCATTCTCTTTTTAAGAATGATTGGCTACTTTTTTAAATGGTCAAAATCTTATGTAATTATTGTTCAATAACTTCATCACATTTGCTTCGGATGCATAAAGAAATCTTATCAAACACTGAAGAGAAAAATATTATTTAGTTATTTAATTCATGTACTAAGAATGTGTACTATGTAAGATGGAGTAAATGCTAAGCTGTATGTGTTTTAAAGTATGATTATTTGCAAAAGATGAAAGTGTCTTTTTTTGGATAAATTAAGACTTTAATGTATTGCATAAATTTCTAATTTTTACGAAAAAACTTAGACACTGAAAAGGCATAGTTACCAAGGGCATAAAATAAGTTATTTCTTCATTAAATATCTAATGCATTTTTAATTCTTAGGTTCATGCATGTATTATTTTGTGTAAGTTTATGTAATTTATTTGTCCTCTATTTATTAAATTAATAATTTCTTAGTAAACTGGGCTACTGCCATTATTAATCTTCCTGTATTTGAGTGTTTATTAATTACTCAATTACATGAAGAGTCAGGATGTTGTGGTAGAGAGCGTGGGGACAGAGATTCCACATCGTCATGATCAGCAAGTTAGGAGCCAGAGACGCGATTCCTTGCAAGATTGTCTTATGAAATAAGGGCTACTGTTGCATGTAAAAATGCAAATAAACTTTATTGTCACTGTGCTATATATTTGGTTTGAAAGTTTAAAACAGGCTTTTAAGCCATTGCTTAGCCCTATGGCAATGGGAATTGAATGGAATCCATTAATTAGTGTTCATGTACATCTATTAAGCGAGCCTTTAACAAGTTAATTTTTTGCATGGAATTAAGATTTTTAAATTGTATTATAATTTAAAATGTATATGACCATATTTTATCACAATACTGTTTCTAATCAAGCTAATATTTGTGTAATAGCTAAGAAAAATGAGGAATCATTCAGTAAAACAAGATTTGTATAATTTTTTTGTTTAGATATACATATCAATCTCAGATTTGAGCATTCAAAAATATAAACACTTATTTTAAAAAAACCTAAAATCTTATTTTAAATTATTTTTTAAATGCATGGCATAAAATTTTGTTACATATATTTTCCTCTAGAATTGCTGGTTGGAAAATGGCTTTTTCTTAAAAAAATGTTTATTATAGTTATTGAAGTTACTAATACATTAGAACAAGTTTTATTCTGTTTGGTATTTATTTCCTTTTTTAATGTTTGTATGAAATCTTTCATATAAATGAAATTCATATGAACTGCGTGATTATTCAGGTGCTGTTTGCATCACTTTTATTTTAAACATGTGACTCATTTTCATATTCAAGTTTATATTTTTTAATGTATATGTTTATTATTTCTCTTCAGTTTCCATTTTTAAAAAATAAAATTTTCGAAAGAGACTTTCCATCATGAATTTGTTTCCTAGTTTTTCTATGAATAAAGCATCTTGCGTGAATCCTATATGATGATCTACAATACTTAAAAGTCTCCAGAATTATTAGTTAAATTTTTTTTTTGGCAAAATGACATTTAATTTCTGACTGTTAGGTTTTTCTAAAGGTTACAAAGAAGCTTTCATGAGTGGGGAGCAAGAACCATGGTCATTTTTGGGTGGCCTTACCGCTGAATTACAGGTTAGTATGTTTTTATATTGCAGGATATTTTATCTCTGTGTAGTGATAAATTCAGATAATTATAATGGCATTCTTCAAGCTTAAAGCAATTATTTAAAACTCAGTTTGATCAAACCAGACCTTTTTATTGCAATTATTAATTTTTATATACCTTGTTTATAATGGAATATTTTCTTTCTGATAGTGATTACAATGTGCTTTAGATTTTAATTATGTGAGAATGATAATGTTAGTTGAAAAATTTAATTTACTAGCATTTTAATCATAAAGCAAACTATCCAATTTAAAGTGCAAGTTTCCTATTTTACAGGTGAGGAGTGAAAAGTCGTTATTGTTGTATATTTTAATATATACCTTTGAAAATATTTTGTAAAATTTAGGCTCCTTCCTCCCATTTTCTTAATATATTCCTTTTAAGTTTGAAGTATTGAATTAAAGAATTATTCCTAAGAAATAAATGAAAAAAATTAAGTGCATGGTATTTGTCAATTTACATTATGTACAAAACTGATATATATCTTAATTTTACAAAATTTACTATTGAATATTTGAAGTGTTTGGGAGACTTAATATTTTTGTGAAATTAAATGTGTTGAAACTCTAGACATCTCTGCTCTTCATCTTTATGCGCTCATGTTGGCATGAGCACATAATCTGTGGAGAGTGGGGTACCTGTGGAGAGTGGGGTACCAACTCAACTATTGTCCTCCTTACTCATCCGAGGTACAAAATTGCAAGGTCTGTCACCAATAACCCTCACATGGCTTAAAAGTGCAATATTTATAAGCAATCAAATCTTATCAAAGTCTTTGTCTTTATGAATAATGAATGATTTTGATAAAAACCTATTTTTCTTTTGTCTTTCATTATTTAACCCCTTGACGTACAAATAAAATATAGTTTCATGCATACTTTCCTTGAGATTGTGGATTTTCTTTACCATTTAGAAAGCAGGAGAATCTTAAAGATTTGAAATAAAGCAGAATTGGTGTACAATTCTTGGCATCTGCTGGATACAGTTCTTGTGAAGTCTTGAGGACAACAATGGCTCATGAAATGAATGTCTCAGACATCTATGTCAAAGGGCTATAAAAGTTAGATCTAAATAAAGTTTGTGTTAATGATGAAAATTTATTTTTTAAACTCAGTAATAAAAAGACAACTGACGGGTGCAATTTATGTCTTGTAATTTATATTTATTTTTATATTAATTACTTACATAAATTTTTTGTAGAATAATTTCATTGTTTTTTCAGCATCTTCTGCCACTAGAAAGTGTGAATGACTTGTTTCTATATAAACCTCCTGAAACTCCAAACAATAAAATTTATACTATACGCCCTTATTTACCTGCTGATGAGGTAAAGTATATTATTTTTTAAAAATTCTGTATTTTATTGAAATAAATTTGTAAATTATATAAATTTATCAGTTATCAAAAATTTCTTATTTATACTTCTTAATTGAGATTGCTAAATTTTTACTGTTATTAATTTCTAAGAATTGTTTACAATTTTGAATAACAGTAACAAAATATACGCATTCTTATTTAGTAAAAAAGTCAGATTAATATTTTTTGTATATAGTTTTGATTATTTCTACTTTTTATCAATTGGATTCATTGTTGTTTCTTATGCCACTTTATCTCAACTGCTTCAGATCCAGGTTCGCAAAATTCTTCATGGCAAAGGGTTAGATGTACACCTGTCGTTAACCATAGCCTTGAGCACCATTCAGGTGACAGTACAGTTTAACTTGGTCCCACCTCAATTTTGAGGGAGAACACCCTGGAGGGAGGGGTCAGTGCCTTCCCACCTCTCTTCCACTTCCACCAACCTCACAAAAGGACTTGCAGCTCAATGGCTATTTAGAGTACCCCTATTTTTTGCCACAAAGGGGTACTATACATTTACAAACATCCATGCCTTCTCTGGGATTTGAACCCAGGCCCTATGACACAGCAATGAGCGTTGCTGACCACTATACTGGATGGGTGACCCAATTGGATTTAAAACCCCTGCTGTGTCAATTTTTGATAATACCCATCAAATCATTATAAAATCGCAGTTAAAATTAATTTGTCTTGTATTTATACTGTCGAATTGTCTTTGAACAAGTGACAGTTGATGATTTCTAAGTCTTAAAGAAGCTGTGCAAAAACAAAAAATCAGAATGCTGAAAAAGTTGATGACTTGGAATATAAGTACTCTTAAATAGTATGCATGAAATATAAATTATTTATTTAGAATTATATTTTTTATGAAATGCCAATTTTTATTGAATCATATCTATCATATTTGAGGGAGAGAATCGGGGTTCATTCACTTCAGCTGGGACCTGGAAATTTGTTTTACGGGGCATTTTCTACCCCTTTATTATTAAAATATTAATCTTCTCTGCAGTTAATTTTACTCATATATTTGAATCTGATATGAAAACTTATTTTAAACTGAATTGATTTTTATAGTGTATATTTTCTTTTTTGCATATAAAAACATGTGGATTAAGAACAGTCTTTTTGTCATTTTTCAAGAA
This sequence comes from Trichonephila clavata, assembly GCA_019973975.1. NCBI lineage: Eukaryota > Metazoa > Arthropoda > Arachnida > Araneae > Nephilidae > Trichonephila > Trichonephila clavata. Next base: position 81,053 of record BMAO01010345.1, read on the forward strand.
TAATACAGTACTGGACATATTTGTCTCATTTAACTTTATTACATAATTCAAATTAAAAGAGTAGATGGTACTAAATTTTTCTCATAAATTTTTCCATGAAAAATGCTTTTTTAGCAAACATTTGTTCGCCATAAAATTATCTTATTTTCACTGGATAAAATTAAATATAATTAAGCAGCAAGGGCATAGCTACCACCATATCAATGATACAGCGACCCCAAAATTTTTAAGCAAAAGGTCGCTAAGTATTAAGAGGTCTCATAAAAGGTGTCTTCAAGGCATTTAGATTCAGGGTCCACTCAGACTAGCTGTGTCAGTGTTAAGCAACAATTCATGGGAGATGATAAAATCTATCATAATATTTCTAACCTAAATCTATTATAATGTGTATTTATGCTAAGTTTGAAAAAAATGCTTCATTCAATCTTAGATATACATTTACTTTGTTGTTGTTAGACTCAAGTATATAATGTGTGTAGAAGAACATGTGATGATGGTATGGATGGTAGTGAAGTTTTTCCTGAATACCCTGATCTAATTGGAGATAAGTAAGTATTAATCTATTTAAAAAATCTGTCTTTTAAGTATTAACAATTTTTAAAATTTTAACTTAATATATACTTTAGGCTAGTAGGACATTTCCTGTGTCTTAGTCCAGAATATTGTTTTGTTGTTGAGGATGAGACTGGCATTTGTGGATATGCTTTGGCTGCATTAGATGCCCGACAACTGAAAACCAAATGTGAAATGTGTTGGATTCCAGAACTCCTTGCAAAGTATCCTGCACCAAAGAAAGGAAATGGAGAAATGCTTACTCCTGCAGAAGTACATATTTCATCACTGTGTTGCATATTTAAAATTCATATAAAAATCTTTTTCCAATTTAAAATTTTATTTTAATGTTATATTACAATCTTTAAGAATAATCAGCAGTATTCAAAATTTTACTTTATTTCTATATTTGTGTAAAATTTATTCTACTCTCCTTTTTTCCTAAACCAAAAAATTATTAAAACTGAAGACCAATATTTTTTAAAAACAAACATTTGGCCACAGAATAATTTAAAAAGATTATTCTGAGCATTCCTTTTACCATCCAAGCATTTGCATGCAAGGAAGGTAATATTGAAATAAGGTTAAAATGAATTTAGTTATATAATGGAATGATGCATAATTATACATGCTGACATAATCTTCTGTTTCAGCAATTGAACTAAAAAATCTTCAGTGAAAAACTGAAGTAATTAATGTAATTCTTCAGTTTATTATAATCTAAAAATACATCAGTCATATTTGGCAGTTATTTAAGGTATTGTTTCTCAACCTCATAAAGACTAAATTTTAATGTAGTTTATTTATAAAATTTATTAAGATGTGATTAGTGTTTAGCTCTCAAATTATATTTTATCTTAAGTTTAATTTTTGTATAACGACAAATAGTTGTACTCAAGGAGTGGAAAAAAATCCTTCATCCTAGGAAGAATAAATTAATTTCTTATAGTTCATTTAAAAATAGAGTATGTATTGTTCCTGTGCATTTAAAAAAAAAAAATGCAAAATATATTGCACCTCCTTAAACACTAAAGCCTATATAAATCTGCATTTTGTATTTATTTGAATGTGTAATGATTTGAATTTGCTTTGAAAGAGAAATTAAGTATAAATGTTAAAATTGTATAAAGTTATGATATATTGTTTTCAATATAGGAAATAATTGCTAGTTTCTACAATCGACAGAAAGTGGGACCACCTGATGTAGTGTATGTGCATCATCCTTCAACATTGAGAATGAATATTTTACCAACTGTGAATGATCCTAGTGTACCAAAGCGTATGCTTACTTGTATTTTATCTACATTAAAAGCTAATGGTGAGTAAATGCCTCTTTATTTGTGGAAATAAGTCTTAGGAAGTTTGAAACCTCTAAAATATTAGGATATAGCTAAATCTAATATTTAAAATATCCTCTAAATATCCAACTTCTAAAAACTGAGATAATCAAAGTAAACAATCTTTTTAAGTTTAAAAAAAAAACTTATCATGAAGAAATGAACATCATTTTGAAGTTACATTAAAAATTTTTTTTTTTGTGTGAAATTATGATATATTTTAAAATATGTTTAGAAGTGTGTGTATAAGATGTTCTTCTAAACTTATGAAATTCTTTTATTTTAGGATCTCATGGTGTATTTGTGGATGTTACAGTTGGAGACAAGAATATTGTAGATTTCTTTTCTAAACTCGGTTTCTTTGAAATAGCCCATCCAGGCTTCCATGTTGAAGATGTTTTTTATATGGGAAGAGCATTTTAATTTTTGATTGATTATCATGTGTATCATTTGCCTGCTATTCACTGCCTATTAAAATGGATAAGTGATGCAGCACCTTAAAAGTGGATGACTGACAATCTGAGAACCTACCGTAAATATCATGTTGCAATTTCTGATGCATTAAAAGTGCTATCAAAGTGATTTCATGTAGTGAATTTGCTATTTTAATGTACTTTTATTGATTTAACTTTTTATTTGTATTTATTTGACATGGGACTCTTTATATTTAGTAAATTCCACATCTTATTTTTTCTATCTCATTTATCTTTTCAAATTAGTTTATGCATTGTAAATGGATAATTAATTTTCTCTTTTAAAACACATTACATTTGTTACTCTGTATTGTTATAAGTGTTCTTTAATTTTTGCAATGCAGTAAAATGTTGTATTAGTAATGTTGATGAATATTATAGATCATTATATCTGTTACTGATTCTATAAATGGTCTCCAAACTTTTTTTGATTGTGTACCCTAAAACGAAGATAACTGTCAGAAATACAATGTTAAGAGGTATTTCTTTTGCAATACCCCAAGTATTCTACTTTAGAGACCTCTGCAATAAATTATCTTCATCTTGTATGCTGATGTGTTGTTTGCTTAAAATATGAAACTTATTGTGCATTAATAAATATGTGGGAAATGTAAACTTTGAGATATAAAGTTGTGTTGAATGTTTAATATTTTGTTTGTGTAGTTCATTGGTGCATGGAGGAAAAACAAATAGCAATAGTTTTGAGTGCTGTCAAAATGGCTACTTTTACTTGTAAATACAATATGTATATAAATGTAAAGGCAAATACATATATGTGTGTTTCTGAGTTTAAAACTGAAAACTCATTTCTTATGCTCTCAAAGAGAGCTCTTCCTTGAGTATGGTTTTCACAAAAATTTGATTTTAGCAATGTTCTAAAGTTGTTTTCATATGATATTTTATGAAGATTTTTGATAAGCTACACCTTGTTTAATTTAACACTTAAAAATTTGCATTTAAGCACATTAGATTCTTTTGACATATATTCGTTTTAGAAATATATTATCAATTAGTATAAATATTTAATTGCATGGCTTATATCAATTGTTTTCAATAAAACTCCCCCCCCCTTTTTTTTAAAAAAAAAAAGGTAAAATTTGTTTTAGTATTTGCTAGTGCTGTCAAGTATTTGATATTATAAACTGAGAAATTGAAACATTTCGATTCCATTCCATTATTTTGCAAGCTCCATAATTTAGTTGGAATATTATGCAACATTATGGATATTGTCTGTTCATAAACTCTGTGATTTATGTGAATTGTGTATCTTAGTATGTAAATGTTTTTTTGTTTAATGATGGTTAAATTGAATATAGTGTATAGTTATATGAATGTTATTTGATCTTGTGTTGCATGGTTGAGATCTCATAAATAATTTTTCAATATTGCCAACTAAAATGTTCCATATATCCTCTAGTCTCTGGTAATTAATTTCCTTGAAATAATATAGTTTTGTGTTTATAATTTTTTTTTTTAATGATATCAAACAGCTATATTTGAGATATAATTTTGTTAAGAGAGTGAACAATATTTTAATTTTGGTATCATTTTTGAAAACGATTTTAACTTTTTACTAAAGCAGTTATGTTTTTGAGAGAAATTATGCTTAAATAAAGTTTGTGTGTGTTGCTCTATACACAAATCCATTGCATTCATTATCTGTATCATGACAAATGTCCATTTTTTTTTTAATAAAATTTTTTTGATACTATGTTGATTTAATTGTGCTCGCAAAATTTCTTTTTTTAATAAATTGAGCGAATACTTTTATTTTTAGATATTTATTTGTAGTTATTTGTTATTGTTTATAACCTTTTCAAATGTGCAATTATTCAAATTCTTACTTCCGTTTTTTGATCTGTTGTTAATCTTCATTTGCAATTCTTTTAAATTATTCGATTAAAATTTTTTCTATTTTAATGAACAAATTTCGATTTTTTCCCTGCATTATATTTAATTTTTCATATTTATTTCTTGCATTATGTTTAATTTATTATTTATTTCTGCCTATTGTTTGCAGTTTTATCTTGCATTTTATATTTTGAAGCTTGTCTTTTGAGTACAGTAATTATAACCAACTTGCATAAGCTGGTGCTGATTTCAGGTTGTGGTTTTAGATAAATATCTCCTGATATGTCCTGTTACATTAATTGGTTTGCAAAATAAAATTTTTGTGCTTGTATATAGTACAAGTGTTAAGAAGTAAGTATTTTCAGTTTACAGTGATGAAATCATTTGATTTTTTCAGACGTTGATTTGATTTTTGATTTATATCGCACTGTGAAGCACCATGCTTAGGTATCAAAAGGTGCACCATGCACCTATTTGTGACAGACCTCTTAATTTAGAATCTCTGTCAAGTGATGAGATTAACACCTAAGCTGGTACCCCCCTCTCTCAACTTCCACACCATGACAACTGGAGGACTTTGAGCCTTGACTAATTTCATGTGTTTCAGCCCTTCTACTTCGCAGGTCTTCAGTGGCATTATATAGGTTTTGAACCCGCGACTCGAAAGTGCCCCCCCCTTACGTTCGCAACAATGAACATTAGGCTGTAACTTTTTGATAATCTGGATATTGTAGAATTCCAGAATAGACATAATTTACAAGATGTGTATACTGAATTAAAATATACTGATTTCTTAATTTGTTTTACCTGAGTCTATTAAGCATGAAATTGTTGAAACAAAATTACTGAAGATCTGCTAATTATCTTAGTTCATAAGCTTAGTGATTCTTACAATGAAGCTTTTGTTTTATCTTTCTGCTGGGAAATAGTAATTGTGAACTATATCAAATAGTTTTTACAACACTCAGAATGTATTACTGTAAGTTGTTTCAAATTTTTGAAAGTGCTCCTTAATTTTGTAGTTCATTAAGATCATTCAGTCTGTTTTGAAATAAACTTACAAATTGTTTTATTTCTTCTATAGATTAAAAATTTTTTTTGCTAGTTTTGTAACAGTACAGTTTGTACAAAGTAGAGAATTTGTGTGTGTAAATATGAATAAGAAATTGCTTATAAAAGTTTATCAATTTTGAAACTTTTATAAGAACTTTTTTCTGTTTGTTGGTACTCGTATTCTATGCTTCTAAATGTGAAATGTGGTTTTGGAGATCCTTTTTTCACTATTTTTCCATTCTTCATTTAGTGGCTTATAATTTTTTAACTATATAGTTTCAAGATCAAAAGTTACACTTTAAATGTTCTTTGGACCAGATGAAGGTTCAGTAATTTTACTTCTTCATGAAATTCAATATTGAGTTTAGATCCAAATTAGTAGTACTAGTACCACACACACACAACTGAGAAATTTCGAGACTTTTTGTAAAACTGTATAAAAAATGTTTGTTTTTTGAAATGTAAAAAGTATTCAGTCAGACAAAGTCATGTATCCTAAAAAGTTAGGAAGCTGTCATTTTTTTATTTGCATTGTCTTATTTTTTATCCATCCAAAATTCAATTGGCTTGTTTTCATGATTATTATAAGGTCTTAAAAGTTGTGACTAGCTGCAAAAAGAGGAATTTAACTGAGATGTAATTTTATTAAAATATAGAATATGAAATTAAATAGAAAGGTAGTGAGTAAAATGGAAGCGTGTTGGTTAAAGTAATTAATAAAACTATTGAAAAACTATTCATTAAATCTCGGAGAAACAGTTTTAATTTCTGGATTTGATATTTATAAGCACATGATTTTTTTCTTTGTTCTTTTTAATTATTTAATGACTTATTGGGACCTAGGAACATCGTTTTGCGATATTTGTAACTAATTTTTGTAAAATTGCATCAATGAATTTCATAAGTAATGAAGAATATTTTTAGATAGGTTAAATATGTTAATTTCTGATGTTAATTTGTTTACTGTCAGAGTTGGTTTTTCCCCCCCTTAAAATGTTTGAGAATCTCAATTTCTTCTTCCAGTTGATTAATTTTTTTCTCCATTTTTTGTTTCAATTTATTATTTTCTAAAATTAATGTATATATCTGAACATAAGCCGATCAATGTATAAGCCACAAGTGCATTTTTTTCTTTAAAAATTAACCCAAAATTCAGGAATTGTATATAATCCAAGTAGAAAAAATAATTTGTAATTTTCAAACATGTTTGCATGAGGGCAAAAATGTTGTTAAACAGATGGAAAATTTTCTATCAAATTACTGCTGCTAAGTAAAACGCCAGACACCAATAACGATAGTTTTATTCCTGGTAATCATGTGTGAACTTACATTTTTTCCAATCATTTGTTATCTTGTGTACTATACTAATCATATAAATTTAAAGAGTCATAAGCGAAATTTGTATACTGCATGAAGTCATTGACCAATATTTCCATGCCTTGGAGAAAAAGCTCTCTACAAAGGTGATCAGATATTCATTTGGGACATCTCAAAGAGTGAATGTGAATTTTACGAACTATTCAGACACTTGGATTCAAATTAGATTCTAAAAGTTTCATGTTGCTTTTATTTCATTAAGAATAAAAATTCCTTTCAAAACACTATATAAAAAAAGCAAATGATTAAAATCCTTTGCTCATAGCTAATGGGAAAATGTTAAGTTTCTCCTAAACTGCATCTTTACTGAGATTAGAGGATCCGCGTGTATAGGAGCCAACCCCCTTGAAAAAGGTTCCAAGAATTCTCGGCTTATATATGGTATTCGCTTTATTCGAGTAATTTTTTCATCGAGTTTGTATTTGTCTAACCTTTACACAATTATTAATCACTGGTTTTTTGATGTCTATGACACATTCGTTTTTTGTGCCATTGTAATCTGTGATGTCTCCGCGATGTCGCAACTGTCTCTGCTAATAATTATGTATCGATTCTGTTTTGTTTTGAAAATTTTCAAGTTTCTCTCCCTTCACGACTATACCGAAAATCTGTATTTCTGTGGAAAAAGAAAGTGCATCAAATTTCTTTTGTTTGTCAAGGATTAAATTTGACCTGAATGTTGGGTAAATTGCTTTAATTTTGATATTTCTTGTGTGTTGTATGATTCCATAAGCATATGACACATTTCACTGCCATGTAATTTTGACGCCACATCTGAACTCTAACGATGCAAAATCGTTCTATTAATTTGGTTGTAGGCTTGGGTTGAAAGCGCAACTTATGCGTACAAGGCCAATGACAAACCAACTACGCCACCCAGCCGACTATAATCCGAGAATTGTTTTGAAATTAACTCTCTAGTTCATATTTATTTCAAACATTGTTATTGCAAAGTTAATTGCCATATTTTAAAAGCTTACTTTTGGAGGAAATTCGCTGATACAGATATGAGATCTATGTAAAGTGTCCCTTTTATTGAAATATTATATTAAAGGGAAACTATTTCTTTAATAATCCTTAATATATAAGCTGTATTTTATTACAAATTTTTTTTCTATATTTCATTGGAAAAGTATTTTTCTTGGTATTTAAATAGCGTTTCCTAAATTTCAGATTGGCATTTTTTTCTGTTCATTTATTAAGATTATATATGTATTTTGTATTTACCTTTTAGAAAACAATAAAAAAGTTTAAAAAAAATTCTCATTCGTAATTTTTGGAAACGAAGGTTTTGAGAGAATATGCTATTATTTTTGTAGCCAACCCATACGACTCCTGTATTTTTCATCAAATTTGTATATTTGTTTTTATTTATGTGCTGGAGAAGTATATAATGTATATTTAATTTAGATTCAGATGTTTTTTTTCATATATGTACCGTATATTTCCGAATATTAGCCGATCCACGTTTATAAATCGAGAGTACATTTTTTTTTCTTGAAAAATTTACCCCAAATTCCGACCAAAATATATAAACCGAATTGAAATATTTTTTAATTTACTGTAATTTTTAAACATGTCACAATGAGGGCAAAAATGTCAAACGGTGGAATATTTTTCAGTTAAATTGCCATAAAGCAAAATGTCAATGATGATGATAGTTTTATTTCTTTATTCTCTCTAGAGAAAATTTGTTCTTTAATTTTCTCCGTTTATTTATTATCTCGTAGCTGTGCTAATCAGATTTTCCGTGCCATTTTTATTTTTTACTTGGAAATTTGTGTCCAGTGCATGATTGTCTTCCTTTATTTCAAACCCTGATGGGAAAACGCACTGCATGATCATATACATTCAGTGTGTCGCAGATTCTAATCGTGGTGCCATCTATTAAATCTTTTGAGGCTCAAATTTCTCTCTTTGACGTAGTGTGGTTGTTTAAAGAGGGGTGCCAGCTCAGGTATCGTCCTTGTCACTTGATCGATATTCGTCGCCCAAAGCAATCATGTTGCTTTATAGTGTGACATTAACCCATTCTCACTCACTCGGAGATAAGTGAATCTAGATATAGGCATATATTTCTTACTTTAACTGAAAAAAGTTCCAAAAATTCTCGACGGAAAGATACGGTACTTATTTTTTCTCAAATTATTTTAATTCCTACTATGTTCACTCTCTCCATATATATATATATATATATTCAAATTTTCAATCGTTAATAAAGTTCTTTTTATTCATCCATTCAATTTCAAATACATTTTTTAAAACTTGTAGTGGATGACACTTGATGTTAATACAGTTTTTCAAATATTGATTCATTGAGATTAAATTTTATTTTTTAAATCTATACTGAGTTATTTCGGGCGAAGTTAGATTTATCTACAACAGATGATGCCAGCAAGTTTTCTAACAAAGTAGGAATTGACTTAATTTTTTTTAATTACTTGTTTTATAATGTAAGATAATGAGACTGTGTTTATTGACTTAGAAAAACGTATCTGTTTACCAATAAAATCATTTAATTTTTTATACCAAATAATTTTGAGTAAAAGCAGAATGATGCTTGAAATAAACATTTGACTAATTAAAATTGAAACACTGAAATGTTTTGTGTTCTTAGTTGGTTTATTGCATTTTTTGCTTGGAATGGAAATGTATATACTTGATGACTGTGCTGTCTTCAAAATGCTAACATTTTGTTGGTTGCGATATTTTACCATAACTATATATTTTTTAACACTAGAACATCCGCCGGTGTCTTATTGTACACCCAGAACCTATTTAGTTTGTTTTCTCCATATTTTTGTAGGGATTTTGAAAATTTTTTGTGACTTTTAATTATATATTTTCCATGGTGTTTACACAGAAAATATTTTTTGTTCTAGGTTAATAAGAGATTTTACAACTAAATATACCTAGAACATCCGCTGGTGTCATTTCGACACCAAGGCAATTTATCATTATAAATAGCTGTCATTCAGCAAAAAATAGTTTACTAAGTATATACCATTAGTAATACAAACTTCGGCAAGTAATATCGCCCATTTATTTGTCCTTGAATGCATTGTTGTTGGGTTCACAGCGGAAATGAGTCAATCATGCTAAAATCTCTGTCTATGTGTTTCGAATCATAGCATTTACTTATCTGCTGTTATGTTCAAATTACATAAGTGCAAGGAATTTTAAAAATCTGCTAAATACTGAATTTAAAAGAATTACAATATCGGTAAAACACAAAGTGCAAAATTAAAGTGTGTAGTGGAAATGCAACTAAAAAATGTCTCTTGCAGGAAAATGGTGTGTGGAAAATGTACAGGAAAAACTGAATACACTACTCATTGCCAATGAGGAAGGACAAAACATTCATTAAAACGATAAGTAATGACGAAAACATTTGTATTCTCACAAAAGTTATGATTTTGGTTATTATACTAATATTTATGAATATTATTGTTTTATTCCATTTTACAAGATTAATTTGTTTTGTTAGTTTTTTATGATATAAAGGGTCATAATATATAATTGCATGAAACATTATTCATACATTCACAAAAGGCTTAAAACTAAACTCGACTGAACCATTGTCCAGCGATTATTCAGTTATTACAATTATTTCATATCCCGCTGTTGAAACGACACCGACGGACGTTTAATGCATAGTTGAAATCCCGAACTTTCTAGTGTTAATGATGCTTAACAATTTTTGATTTATGCAGTTATTTCCTTTTCCTCTCCTTTCCCACTAAGGATTTTCTATTTCTATACTTATCTATAGTGGTGAAAAATTAGGTTATGTAAGCAATTAAAAAATTTTATTTGAATCCTTATACAATTTCTGATTCTCATTTTAAATTTAGTGATTAGTATGTTATGTTATAGTTTTGCAATCCTTTGTAAGATCCAGTTTGGGGTCCAAAACTTGATTTTGCTGGGAAGCCCTAATATTCTCCGTTACACCACTGGTACAAGTGCTACTATTTTTCCGTGTTCCCACACAATTCTAAATGTACTTGTATACACATGCTATGTAATATACACACATATTGAAAAATATTTTTTTCCTTAATAATCATTTCATATCAGTTTTGTGTAGTGTAGCTTAACAAAGATTTCAGTACTGCACACCGCCGCTAATGGTTATTCTCTAATAATTGAGATTTATTTTCCCCTTTCCGCAATAATTAATGCCTTTGGTTGTGAATTTATTTTACTGCCTTTATTTATTATGACAATAACAAAGAATTTTGTTGGTGTTAAAGTTTATTTGAGACACGCTTTTGAAAATAGTACGGATGCATTTTTTTTTTATATTCATAATGTTAGGTTAGGCTCTTTGTTCATGACTAATAATGTAATACATATGTCAGTGTTCATTGTTAAAAGCAAAATACTTTCTTTTATATAATGGCTATTTTAATATAGGGAGAAAGTTCGTTTTCTACTGCTTGAAATCAGGTTTGAACTAAACAATTCTATGAATCATAATTTTTAATATATAAAATGGGTGTGAAGACTGAATTGGTTATCTTTTATCCTAAATTGGTTTGAAAAAGGTAAATTCTTACGACTTTTTATATATAAGTGTATAAATTTTTGTATTATGTAAGTGAAATTTACTATATTTTTAAATTTTTGTGTTGGTTTTAAATTTTATAAATTTTTATCTTCTGTTCCTATGACTTTTGGTATTGCGTGTGTGCCATATAAAGAAATCCATTTAATTTTTTTTTGTTGAAAAAAGAATATCTCAATTTTTATTATACTTGCTATAATCATGTGTAGTCCTTGTTATATGTTTAAAAACAATGCAACATTTTAAGGGTTTTTTAGCATATTATAGAAATAAATCTATTTGTGCATGTAACTATATTTGAGAAACTTTCAAGCTATTAACTTTCCTTATTTTATTTTGTGTGTATTTTGAATGGCATTTTTTTCTCAAAGGAAATACATGTACATTAAAAATATTTCTTATTAATTGAAAGAAGAATTGTATTCTTAATTCTTAATTACCCTTTTCATATATCTGATGTATCCTTTTTACAATACAGCAGTTTTGGGATTTTACATTTAATTGTATACTAAATATTATGCATGCACATTTTTAAATTTCACAATGTTGTAAATTTCATCTATAACCTTTTCAGTCATTAATTCTACATTATTTATTTGGTTTATTTTGTAGAATTATGAATGAAAAAAATTATGTATTTTAATTTTTAGTTTTGTGATTTTTCACTGGCTGCATTGAAACAGTGTGTTCTTGTTACTGAACAAACAATTTTCATGTATAGATTTTTGTTTTATTTTTCCTTCAAAATAATCAAGTATTTTTCTTTAGTTATTCTTGTCTTTTGTAAATTTTTGATCTTTAATTGTGATGCAATTGAGTATACTCAAATTATTTTCACATTAATTTTTTTTATTAATAGCTGATATCTCTGAATTATCTACTTAGTATATTTATCTTATGTTAAAATTTTACTTACTTTATAATGATGAATTGTTATTACTAATTGAAATTAATATTAAAAAGTTTTGTTTTCTTTATAAAGCTGATATTGTAACTTTACAAAAAAAAATATTTTTTTGAAATGTATATTTTGGAATAAGAAATAAAATTATATGCTACACAAGTTTGGTTTTGAAATTCATTTTTTTTTGCAATAATATTTTTTTTTGTTTTGATATGTATTTTATACACAGTTTTTAATCAAGGACTTTGCTTCATATTTTCCTAGGGTAGAATGTTGCCTTTGAAATACATATAATAAATCATTAAATATATTAGAATTGAAATTGTGTGTGTGATTTGAAGTGAGGTTGTTACAATCCCCACATCCATAAGATGTGAGTGCTAGTGTCCCTGAGACACAACTGTATCTTACAGAGATACCTAAGTATATATATATATATATATATATATATAATTAAAATTTTAAATTTGGACTAGAATTATTTCTTAGAATTTTTCCCTTTCACTTTAACATAAGCATGAAGATAACTCCAACAAAAAGACCATTGTGTGGGAAAATATATATGTATTAAACTATTAGTATAGAATATGAATTCACAAAAATAATACTCAAAAATACACAGTTTCTGTAGTATAGATCTGTCTGGACTACTATTCATAGGAATGTTTAGAACAGAGGTTCCCAAACATTATTGATGTGTAACATCTTTACTCTCGGTTGCTGGATATTTGTTGGAGTGATTTCGTGAAAAGGGACGGAAATGCGTAACAGGAAGTCGGGGTTGCGCGTTGTTTGATTTGACCAATTCAGTGCCTTGGGGTGTCTCTTCGTTAGCCTTGTCTGGGGGTCCAACTGTAGTAGCAATTAAGACGCCCGCCTACAGCACATACCAGCAAGTCTTATTAAACTTCATTCAGAATAAACTTATGATTCTTACGCTCAATTGTCAAAGTCTCAGGGCTCGTTGTATGTGAAATCTCTCTCTCTGAGGATATATTTATATATTTGTAAACTATATATTAATAATTATATTTCCTGGTAAGCATCTGACAAAGCTCATCATTCTTAAAAAAAATAGGAGTAAGTAATATGGAATTATTTGAATAAATATTTAAGGGTCATTTTCATACTTTGAGGTTAATTCCTGTCACTGTCAATATAATATTTTTAATTGTGATTAAAAAAGATTTCTTGATTAAAAAAAACTAACTAATTAAGTAAACGGGTATTTTTTTGATTTTCTCTAATATTTCTAATTTTTAAGCATGCGCTTGAAGGAGTCTCATCGCTAGCCTCGTCTGGGGGTCCAACTGTAGTAGCAATTAAGACGCCCGCCTACCGCACATACCAGCAAGTCTTGTCATTTTGGTGGTCGCATACATTTCTCCGAATCAAACAGTTAAAAAAATTAAAGATCTCCTGCATTTTGTACTTTTACTGTATACCGAAGGTGGTTCTGCTCTTTTTAAAAAAAACTATCACTCGCTTCCTATGATTTTAAGTGGTGATTTTAATGTTAACTTGTTTTCCAGAAGCTGAGCCGCTCATAGCTTTTCTGAAAGATGAACTCAAGCTCGAAATGAACACTAATCGAAATGTTTTGACAACTAACAGTAGTACTGTTATTGATGCCGTTTTTCAACGATTTTTAAATACTTTGAAATCACAAGTATATGTGTCATACCTTAGTTTTCATAAATCTATTGTCTCCGCTCTTCCCCAAATTGAACAATAATAAATATGTTTGGTAAAAAAACTGCATTACTCCTTGTGTTAATTAAATAAAATTTTCATTAAAGATATAATTATTCGATAGAAAATTATTTTCAGTCATAACCGATTCATTTCTTTCAGGATTAAAGTCACTATTGTGTATTTACCATGATAACTAGTCAGATGTTACACATCATATGCGACTACTGTAAGACTCGTTTCTTTTTTATTTTTATTTATCTCACTATTTCTAAACTAATAATTTAAATAAAGCAAATATTTTTATATGATTTTGTTCGTAATTTTCTGTAGATTTTAGATAAATTTACATGCATTAAATATCTTTGAAAAATCGGAAGTTATTCATCGAAAACCGCGATTAAACAAACACAAGCAATCTACAGATTGAGATGAATTATAATTAACCGATGAAAGAATGGTTTGTGTTGGCCAATCCGACTTCAGCTTGCTTTTTATTTATTTATTATTTTTTTGTCTCATAGACCTCTTGCCATATTTTTTGGTTTGGGGTAGATAGACCCCTGCTTACCTAATGTTGAATGTTCGCAAATTTACCAACTTAAATGTCTTTTTTATAGCTATAGTATAGAGCTGTTTACTTCAAAAGGATTAAATTATTAACTGTAGTGAAGATAGTGTTTAAAACTTAAGAAGCTTGTGTTAATTAATTAGATTAAAATTTAATTAATACATAAAATAACTGAACAACGAACAAATGCTTTTAATAAGAGGGATGAATCTGATGCTTCAATAACAAATATTCAATATTTGGTATCAATCTTGCCAGGTTTAACTCTAAATCTCCAGTTAGTATTGGTCAGTTCCCCCCCCCCTCTTTCTTTTTGTTTTTGTTTTGGAGATTGGCACCCGCGCTGAAACTCCTCACTTGGAAAAGCAATTAAAAACTATCTCACGATATTCCATAAATCGGGACAAATAACAGGTATATCTTTTTAAAGCCAAATTTGTTTGTATCTGTTTCTAAACTTTACTCTAAGATCTACATTAGTGCCTTTTCCGATCAGTTTCTATTGTAATATGAAATTTTTTTCAATGTGACCATATGAATTGAGTATCCACTGTGGTCACATAGTCACAGCATTCTCAAACCTAGTATCAAAATTTGAATAAAGGAAATTTAAATGCTGAATGTAGATTAAAACGTCCTAACACACTCTGTGACAAATTGAGAAAATTCTCGACCTCCAATATTTTCCTACTTTAGTCTAATTCTGGAAAGAAACGCTGAAATGGTCATCGTTTGAATAAAATTTATGTTGTCACCCTATAACTGCTAATTAACCTCATTAAATTATTAAATAAATCTGTGAAATCTGGTTTCCACTTGATTAAATTTTCTTTTAAAATTAAATTCACGATTTGATATATATGAGAGTCACTATCATAGACCCCCATTTACGCCTCAGGGACACTCAAATTATTTTTCGCTTACGTGGACCCCTGGGGGTCGATATAGACCACTATGGGAATCACTGGTTAAAGTAATGGTTTCCTAGGGAAGCGGCATCGTTCTTTAGCGTCCGTAATATACCGATGGATGACGTCACAAAAAAGCCGGCTGTCTTTTAACGTTGACCGAGTGGTTTCCTACAAAACGACTGCTCTTACGTCCGTAACTCAACTTTTTGTAAACAAATTACAGTCTGCTGAGAATGGATGAACTCGATGTTGCGTTGCTAATTTATTTGGAAGATGAGCAATCATCGGAAGAAGAAAGCAATCGCAACTAATTATTAAACTGTATATATTTGACATATTTTTTATGTATTGTAATTTTATTATTTATGTTCTTTTTTATATCAATAAATGAAATCAAAGAATTTTGATTATTTTATAGCATTAGTTCATTGAAATTAAAGAATTACAAAAACCATTATATTATTTCTAAGTAATTCCAAGGATTAATTTTCACCCAATATTTTTTTTTCTCAAAAGTACACATTTTGAAAATATAAAAGAAACTTTAAGCTTTCTTAGAACTCTCTCTTTCTTCTAGCCAAATCCCATATATAACACATTATACTAATACCAATAATGTTTTTGTACTGAATTGTGAAAAAAATTAATTGATTTCAAATACTTTATAATGCACAAAGAGATAATATGCTTCAAATAAACATTATGTACAGGTGTAAAGAAAATACAATTAATCATGTTTTGATTTCATTATTTTATTTATATATTTCTTTTTTCCACAGTTTAAATTAATTTTTTATCTAGCATATATTTAAACACATAACAACAACAAAAAAAAAAAAAAATACAAATGAAAAATATACAATTTTTGATAAGTGTATTGTTTAACTAAAATATAAGTTACTTCTATTATTGACAATAAAATAAGAGATTTTAAATAACAAAGTTTAGTTTTTAATGGGATATACCTATTAGTATATAAATTTACAAGGAAATTGAATTTTAATTTTCTGTCATATAAATTTCTGAAATATTGGCTGCTTCTTGATGCCTAATGTTATATAAAACATCGCACGGCATTATTAAAATTTCATCCTCTTCAGGAGTCCATAAAATATTTGAACTCATTTCTATGTTGAAAACAGCCACCGCTATCGTAAAAAAAATTTCAACGAACTGTTGCTACCCGCTATGACGATCGCAACGAACGTGCCAGAGCCGCTATTTCACGTTCCGCTCCCATCCACCGCTCTCTAGGAAACCACACCAATCTATTTATACTGGCAACGTTTTAGTGACGTCATCCACCGTATTGTTATGGACGCTGAAGAGCGGAACCGCTTTCCTAGGAAACCATAGCTTTAGAACATTATCTTTATAATATAAAATTCACAACACAAAAATATCAATCTAGGAATATTGAGCCTTAAAATGGGAAAATAAACTTATAAGATTTAAATTGTATTATGAAACACTATCAACGATGGAAATCATATAAAAATGCACGTTTCTGCATAAACATTTTTGTACTGAATCCTTTTTCCTAGCACTTGAAACTTATAACGACTGTGGTTGCGGCCCACTAAGGAAAAAAGGAATATAATTCAATTTTCTCCCTACCATCCAAGAGGTAGGGACTCTCCTCTCCTCTCCAAAGATGAAAACAGGATAAAGTGAACCCTAGTTTCGCGCTAGCATAAGAATACTAGTTTTGTTATATTCATGACTTAATTTTACTTATATATTTATTTTTTAGAAAGACATGGGAATATCTTGACAAGAGGTATAAGTTTGGATACGATAGTTCTTTGATAATCAAAAGTGAAAAAAAAATTCCTTTGAGGTATTGAGTATCCTATTCTGATTATCTTCATTATTATTCTTATTATTTGTATTTTTTCTGCATTTCTGTTTTTTTTTCTCAATTTATTAAAAAGCTAAGAAATGCTTCCCCCCTATTTTTGTGTATTTAATTAGATATACTTCATAATACTTTATCAGCTTAAGTGCTTCAGAACTATTATCCTTTTTCAAAAGATTTATCACTGGTTGAGCATTTTCATATCGAAATACCATTCAAATAAATAAATTTTAACATAACTTAAAACTTCTAACACCATGAAGTACATCGAAATTTGGATATTGATTTGAATTTACACTATCAAAACATTTGAAAACACTATTATAATTTTCAAAATTCTAACATTAAACATCAAAATCAAGTTTAAAAAATAATAATTATAAAATATGCATTGCTTTACAAAATACATTATAAACTTGCGAATAATAATTTTGAAATCACACTAAGTAAAAATGTATAAAATTTTGCTTAAAATTGCTTCACTTCAAACTAAAATGTATAAAATTTTGTTAAGGTGGTTCATTTAAAATTTAAGAAATATTGTTACCCTGAACCACGTCATCCGCATTCATCAGCGGCAACACTGCTCAAGGAGCACTTTCTTTAAACAGAATCTCTACATACCCTTAACTAGGGAAAAAGTAATTGGGATGTTGTGGTTAAAGGAAGGGAGTCATTAATTTTAGGAGTTGTGTAGGTGGCTTTAGGGGAAAACTTTGTACCACCTTGTCGCTGCAAAATGCATATGTAAGTTATTTAAATGTTTTCCCTAGGAATAGAAAATAAATCAAAGCCCCGAGTTAAATACTTTTAACGTGGGGAAATGAAATGAGACTGGCGTTTAGAAAACCATACAACTATGAAATTTTTGTAAAGGGCCTTTTGCGACCAGTACAATGAAAAGATATCTCGTTAGAAAAAAGATGCGTATGCATATATCAGTACTTTGACATCAGAGAGGACATCACGGCAAGCAAAAGCATGGAATGCTCGCGCTGAGTGCCAAGGCAACTTAACAAGGAGGAGGAGGGATGCATTTCCAGATATTCCTTGCATGTGAAAGTGAAATCATGTGTACAATAATGGCTACAAGAAAGCATCAGGATGCATAAACACATGTAGAAGGATCAGCAAGTTTGAAGAGGTGCATATTTTGACAAATGTTGCATAAGACTTTGGAATCGATAGAAGTGTAGTTTCAAGAGCTTGGAAAGCCTTCCAAATGAAAGTACAGCTGTGAGAAGGGGAGGTGGTCGATTGTGGAAAACAAAGGCATGTGATAACCAGTATATCATTTCTGCAGGCAAAAAGAGACTTTAACTAGATATCGAGAAATGTTACTCAGCAGCTGCGTACGACAACCAGATGACAGGTATCACGATTTACTATGACCAGACGTCTGCATAAAGGGAGCATATTCATCCGTGGTCCTGAACGCTGCACACCATGAACAGCAAGCAATCGTTGGCACCTTTTACAGTGGTGTTAAGAATTCAGACTGCACATTTCATTAATAGAGTCCCATTCCGTTTACTAATGAGATTAGTCTGAGGACCATTCTCTGGGTCAGTTGATATGGAGAAAGGGAGAGAAAGGTTACATCTTATTAAGATCCGGGAAAGAGACCAGGTGGTCCTGGAGGGCTTATTTGTGGAGGTATTGTGTTAATTGGATGAACAGAGCCCATATTTTTGATAGTGCTCACTTACCGGAAATCGTTACTGTGGTGAAATTTTCAACCCACACGTAATTTTGTTTTCCAAGGTGCCATTGGTCGAGATTTTATTTTTGTGGACTACAATGATACCCGTACATGATCTCTGCTGTTGAGGAGCTTCTAGAAAGTGAAGGATATCTTCAGAATTGATTTGGCCACCGGGTTTTTCTAATTTAAATCCCATAGAATAAGTGGAATGCTTTAGAGAGACGCTTGGCAATAAGATCATTTATTCCGGAGAGCACCAGACTGATGAAACAAATGGTCTTGAACAGTGGCAAGTTTTATCACTAGAACTGCTGGATAATTTGGTATTGTGTATAACAGACGGTGTTACGCAACCATTGCACAATAAGAGGAGACCATGTCTCTCAAAAAGGGACTTTGGTTTGTTGCTCTTGCTCATGGTTAGACAATGTTTTTTTTTCTAACGAAATTCTGTCAATAAAGCTTTTTTCTGTTTTGTTTCATAAAGTATGCGTACAATTCATTTTTTCACTACTATACTTTCATCAACCTTTCTATTGTGTCTCTGTAGTGTGAATTTCACGTCATTCCGTCGATTTTTAAAAAAATGAAGACACGTGATTTGGTATACTTTTTATTGGGCATAGCCGAAATCATCCCTCAGCCATTGGTCAGTTGTCACCTTTCATGCGGTGAAGTTTATTGCCAGACTCGGAAGATTTATCGAAAAAACTGTGGTTTCTCACACTCCTTGATCCATGTAAAGTCAAAGGTTGATTTCACCCACATTTTATAGGGAGATGGGATAGTTTTCGGGATACTTTCACTCAAGAAACCAAGTGACCGCACATGCGAGTTGGGCTTCCTTCGGAAAAGTATCGGATACTTGACAAGAAATCGGTCAAGAAGTGGAGTCCACCGGAACACCTAGTGATTTGGGGGCTGTGAGGATACCTCAAAATCTTATTCTACCGTGACTTCATCACTCCCCGACCTTAACCTCTTCAGTCCCAAGGTACACATATGTGTACCTGCGGTTTTAACTTCGTATCTTATTAACGGATGAAAACACTTAATTGGGATCGAAGGTTATCTTTCGTGCACTTTCATGCTTCTCAGTTTTACCACCAGATGGTGATATTTGTATTTTTATCCTGGAGATTTTCAACGCACAAAGTAGCAATGTCCGACTTGATAAGAAACCGAAAAAGGGAGCTTTTTTTTTAAAATATCTAGTTAAAGTTTTTGAGATTCATATTTTTTTATTTGATGTAGAGGATTTCTAGAGTTGTGATTGATCATATAATTATCACACTTTTAACAGTTGTAGTATTCTAATTAGAAATAACTTTCAGGTGCACATTTCTGTACTTCCGGTTGTTATAAGGTTCTAGATGCAAATGGCATTCACACTGAAATTTTATGTGTAATGTTATTTTTATAACGATGACGGGCTCATTTTGTTATATATATATATGTATATAATTTATAGTTATTCACTTAATTTTAAATATGAATATATATAACACATGGTGTTTATATATTCTAGTCATCAGTTTAAGAAAAAATTTAAAAATACATAAAATTTACGTAGTAATATGCTTTTATATTGTCATATTTTGTGCTAATTCGAGGTTGATTTTTTTTTATAATTGGCCATAAATTATAAAATTTTAATTCTGCAATCTGAATTTTTATTCATACACATATATTTTAAGGAACTTATTATAATTATTATTATATTTGATTTAGAATATTTAACTTGGAAAGAAATAGAGAAAATTATGAATTAAAGTGATTGTATTTCTGATGAACCATGCGAGGGGGGAATTCTGAAGATGTAGTTTCGCCTGATGAGGTTGATGCATCTGTTGAAAATGAAGATGAAGAGGGTATTATTGATACTACAGGGGCGTAGCACCAGATATTTTAATGAACACTTGTGAAGTAAAAGATGAACCACAATTTTTTCCGATGTTCGATATGATAGAATCGGACATTTCCAACAATTTATGACAGACAAATTTATATCAAAATGTAGATATGAAGGTTACAAATCTAGAACTCATATTTTTTTATACTAAATGCAATTATTCTTTTGTACCTTTGTTAATAAAAATGATTGTGTTGAAAAATTTTATTTAAAAACTCAATTATTAGGCATCCCCCCCCCCATTTTTAAAGAAGATTTATTAAAATAAATGTAATTGGAAAAAATTGGATATTTTTATTGCTGAGGTACACATTTGTGTACCCTTCAGCATAACAAAACTACTTATAAAAATTTAATTTTTACCAAATATTTGTACTTCTAACTGTACTATTAGAAAAATTAAATCACCACCAAAACTTTTTTCATCATCTAAAGAATGTCAGGTCTTTGAAGAACTTACCGACTGTGTAGCACATCATATGCGCATCATTCTATGGTTCAGACACTCTGGTTTCAGTTTTTGAACACACATGGTCTTACGTAGCCAGATAGTAACAGGTAATGGTGGCACAATTTTTAACATATTTTGTCTACAAAAGCTTGGAATTTTTTTATTTTTACAAAAGTGTTATTCTCCATCTAAATGTTATTTTGTGAACTATTTTTTTGCCCGAAAAAAAAATCTCCATGGTCTCATATTATACCCTTTTTAAAATTTCACGCAGAGAGAGAGAGAATAGTTTCCTATAAAAACTCTTTTTTTTCAAATATGTATATCAAATAATAATCCATATAAAACCCATCAAATATGAATTATTCAATACAATTCCAGTTCATTTGTAAAACAGCAATATAGAACTATTTTTTGATATTTGGATTTTGTTTATCTTGAAATTTATAAATCAAATTTTTTCATGTAATTTTGTCTATTAGGTACGGCAACGCTTCCCAATATTTCCACTTTTTTGTGGAACCTTTAAGACAACATTCAAGTTCTAGGGAATCTCAGTGTCGTATAACAATATTTTTTCATTCTTATATCAATTTTCATTAATGTAAGCAAAAAAAGAAGAAGAAAAAAAAAAGACTCACACACACACACACACTTTAGTCATTTATTTTTAAAAAATGTGGAATTATACGCAATCCGTATAATTCTAAATATAATTAGGTATGGATAAATAATAAATAACTTTAGTATAAGAATTTATTATAAAAGTGTGATTTATGTACTCTTTTTCTGGAAATAAATGTTGAATTCCTGATCAGTTTTTCGATTTACAGAAAACTGAAGAAAGAAGATAGTTAATGTCTTTACTATTAATACTTGTTAAACAAGAAAAGACTTATTCACAAATGTATTATAAATTGTTGGATAGTCACTTTCAACAGAAAACCAGAATATATTCAAAACATGTCATCAAATCTCATTTTCAATGAACCATCCGATTATAGGTCACAAAAGTTCTTTTAAAGCTAGGTTCTGAGAATAAATCGCATATTTCTGTTGACAGGGATGTAAAATAATAAATTATTTTTCGATAAATCCTTTAGGTGTGATACAATAAAACTTGAAATTTTTAGATTTCAGTCTTCACTTTTTAGCCCCGCCAGTGATTCAAACATATCAAGGTTCCTTTTTTAACAACATGATTTTTTCCCTAAGTCCAGTTTTCTTTTAAATCCAAGAATCTTGCCACTAGAGGTTTAGTCTATAATGAATTTTACCATTTATATCACATCAAATACCTCTCTTTTGTAGTTTATATCTTTATGTAGTATATATTTTTGTTTTTTTATATATTTTTGTAATTTATCATAAAGTTATATAGGCATCAACACTTCTCTATAAATAAAACAGAGGGAGTAAAGAGCGCAGTACATTGGTATATTTTTTTCTTTTGCAAGAGGAACAAAGTCTTTGCACACACACACACACACACACACACACACACACACACACACACACACACACACACACACACACACACACACACACACACACACACACACACACACACACACACACACACACACACACACACACACACACACACACACACACACACACACACACACATCTTAAGGCATGGGTCCACTGGGCCTGGGCCTCGGCTACAATGGGGGCGTCGTCTAGTTCTCGATTCAGCCTTAATATAAATATATGAATACTTTCAACTGTCAAATGTTATTTTTCGGTTATGTTCTCCAAAAAACTGGGAATTTCAGACGATATGTCAACTTTCTACATTTGACGACCGTCGTCCACGCACAGGCTTAGGCCTACCACCATACACTATCATTACTCTCTCAGTAAAAGGCGGCAATCGGTTGAGCTGGTTTGTGCGATTTGTAAGTCATACGCATTTATTTGTTTCGGGTTATTGTTTGTAAGAGTATTTGACAACGTAAGAATCATAGGTGGGGCCTACGTTTGTGTAGAGGCCCAGGGCATACTTTTGAGTAGGGGCACGGGGCCTCAAGAAGTCTTAAGACGTCCTTGGATTCCACGCGGCATACCCAGGGGGTTCCACGAATCACAATAAAAAATCGAAAAGAAACTTATAAAGTGTATGCAAAAGGATTCACGTTCTCTAAAATGTTTGTGTAAATATATATATATATATATATATATATATATATATATATAATTATTATCCACACTACTTGAAATTAATAAAAACCAATTGCAATATAGAGTCAGCAAATTTCCTTGATCTCCAATTAAAAAAAAAGTTGAAAATAATATGCTAAAAAGTAATATTTTTGATAAAAGAGACTCTTTTGATTTTAATGTTATAAAAATGCCATATTGGAATAGTACCCTTCACATTTCAATTTTTAGAAATATTATTCTAAATTATATAAAAAGAAATAAAAAATGATTTAGTATCTGAAGAAGTATTGAGAATTAATAATTATAAAAAATCTTTCAAAGTTGCCTAGACTATAACTATCCAGCTAATTTTATATATAAATATATGTCTTCAAAATTATAGCTATTTAATTATTATTATTTAATATATTCATTTCTATTTAGTTTATAGTATATAATTTTCTTAATATATTCTTATATTAAGTTTAGTTACTAAAAATATATATAGATGGCACCATTATTCTTAGTTTTGGTGTGTTTTTTTGTGCATTGAGTCAGTACACTCGTGGAATCTGTATAGATCGGATAAGATTATAGTTTCTTTGCTCATTTACATTATTATTAATTATGGTCATATTCATTATTAACCTCTTTTGCAAATATTTTTGTTTATACATATTTATATTTGTCTATTTTTCCCGGATTCCTATAGTAATTTAATATTCCAATTTCTATTCTATTGCTGTTATATTCACCCACGTGGGTTTTGGGCTTTTGCCTTGGTTTATATCCGTCGCTATTATGGCGAAAATTTCCGCTGCAGGAGAAGGTTGAGATCTCACAAACATTGTTTAATCCTGTTTCACTGTCCTAAACCAGTGACAGCTCGGGAAATCATAATAGTTTTTTCCACTCTAGATAAATTTCTCTTTTTTGGTTTGTCATGGTTCCAGGTTCTTGGTTCTTTCGGTCTGATCTTAAGATGTTTTAGGATTTATTCTTCTTCTTTTTAATTTATTTACTGCTATATATATATATATACATATATATATGTAATGACTTCTTCTAACTTTCTTTAATTGTACCCCGTTAAATTATTTCCTAGTTCTTTCGCATCTTAATCTAATTGCTCGCGCGCATAATCTTAATCTTAATCTAATTGCTCACGCGCATTTGCATCCAATCACGACTCCTGTTACAAAAGAGTCGTACGACCTTCACCACCAGTCTAAAAACTCGGAGCACACGGTTACGC
Source organism: Trichonephila clavata (assembly GCA_019973975.1). Lineage (NCBI taxonomy): Eukaryota > Metazoa > Arthropoda > Arachnida > Araneae > Nephilidae > Trichonephila > Trichonephila clavata. The sequence goes on from BMAO01010345.1 coordinate 105,670, forward strand.
TCTCTTCCTCTTCTCTCTTCTCACTTGCCATCATGTAGTGTGCTGCAGCTAGTGTTTGTGTATTGTATTGTGTTGTGTGTGTATGTCTATTTGTCAGTACGTCCATCTAAATGTCTTCCATGTTAAGTGTTTAATAAAGAAGAATAACACTGTTCGAAGACTGCTTCCTCCATAATAATGAACAGGCATCATCAACCCTCATAAATAGTAACCTTATACGAAAAAACCAACACCGGCCACGCTGTGAAAAATCCTTTACTAAATTCGTCGCAATCTTTACTAAATCCGTCATCATTCATTATATATATATATATATCACTTATTAGATTATGAATGTTTTATTGCTTACTATCCTGAGTTCTACGAGATAATTTTATACTCGTAAGTACAATCTTTTTCAAAACTATATAGTTTTCTAGTGGAAAATGGACCTTTTTATATTTGTGGAAAAACACCTTCAACATATCAAAGTATTAGATCTTAAAAAATTAATTTTTTTTAGTACAGATACTATATAAAAATTTTACTTTGCAATTTATGCAAAATACACAATATTTCTCCCCGAGTTACAAACATTTTGCCATTCAGAACAATGTGCATAAGTGAAAAATATTTCTCAATGTGAGTGGCTACAAAAACAAAGTATAGAAACAATTGAAACTCAGAATATGTAATGTGATTGTGATTATTCTCAACAGACCTAGACTTCGACAGTTTGTGTGAAAAAATGCAAGCTCATATCTCCGTTACTAAATATAATACATGGGTAGGTGACATTTGGATCACAGATTAATATTATTACTGAGTAAATTATATTAAAATTAGATTAAAATTTTTTTAATAACAATTGCAATACTTTTTTAATTGTTTTTACATTGATCTGTTATTGATCTACTTGAAGTATTTTTTTGATATATTCTTCTAAGTGTGTGTGGAATAAGGTTATGCGAAAGTACTTTCTAGTTCTAGGGGTTCTACGAAAACACCTTCTAGTTCTAGGGGTTTCGTGAGATGAAAAAGTTTGAAAACTACTGATTTGCAGCAATAATTCTTTAAAATAGTAATTCTTTAAATAATTATTCTTACATAGATTGAGTTTTTGTTTTTGAATACAATTTATGTAACCCATTTGAATGAAAGTAGTGTTGAAAAAAAATGAATCTCCCTCCCTCCAATTTATGACTGTTTTGATTTACGACTTATTAGTCGAAATTTGGTTGTGAATAGAGAAGATCCTACGTATAGTACTGTTTGAAAATTTTAAAGGGAAGGATTAAATTGCGAATCTCGTTATGTTTTTAAAGTACTACCAGAAAATTATTATAGTATATGTACAATTTTTACAATATTAAAATCGCGGGGAAAAATATTTCATTTCAGTTATATTTTGAAGAAACAATACATGCTTTGCTTAGAAAAAAGTTCTGTTCATTAGATAAAAGATTGATTTGTACATTGTTAAGTTTCATACAAATCTTCAAATGAGTTCTATTTACAGGATCTATTTTTTCAGTTACATAAAATTTTGCAGATTTTTCAACTATCTATATGGGAGCAGACATTTATTTGACACAAGTATTCTTTGGAAGAAACGTGACGGTGGATTTTGATTTAATAGCTGTCTTTGGATTTCCGCAAAAGGCTCTGCCAGTCAGCTTTCGAGGCCTGAAAATGAACGTAACGCACAAATTATTCTCTCATATTCAAGTCATTTTTAATGTATCTGCATCGGTCATAAAAATTTATTTTTCAAAGCAATAAAAATATTATTTTAATTAAAGTTTGCTGTTAACAAAGTAGAAATTTCCTTTAATAAAATTCGAAGTTAGGAATTTTAATCGAATATTTCTTTGAATTTTGAATGACATTCAAAAACAAAACACAATTTTTAATGAACAATTTAAAAAAAAAATTCTGCATTCACATAGAAAGGAGCCACTGGGATCTAAAAATTATGATTCATATGATATTTAATTGCATTGAATTTGGTTAAAAATTAACAATTTATCTTGACGTTAAAATGTACCATTTTCATTTCTGTTGGAAACAGGCTAGTATTATTACTAAAAAAATTTCCTTTTTTGGTTAACTTACGATTTTTTTTTTTTTTACTTTTTTTACATTCAAAATTATATCAGGATCTGAAAAACTATATGAACGAACTAGTATAGTGAAGGTAAAACATTATTTATTCTATTTCATCAACAAATAAAATTGGGGCACATTTTATTTAAAATTACACTAAGTGTAATGTTAGGAATCTATTATAGTAAATATCTAGTGTATAATTTTAAATTTTGGGATATATTATGTATAAATAAATGTATATCTTATTTTCGCATATTTTGTTATTAATTTTATTTAAAATAAATACAAACATATGTCGAAAGTTCTTAAAGCCTTAATACAAATTTTAATTTCATATGGATTATTTCTGCGAAGTATTGAAAAAACCGCACATTATAAAACAAAAAATATAAGTAACAGAAGAAAACTTCACAGATACGCCTTAAACAAACCTCTATGGTTCTAAAGATTCATTTTTTAAATTGCTATATTTGAAAATTCTTTTCAGGAAGAGTAAATTACTCGTAAAATACCCTATAGATGGCGCACCTATAAGGAGGAAAAGTTGTGTGAAAAGTGACTCCAGTTGAAAAAATTATTTTACCTTCTCTTTCGTTTGTCATTACTCAGATTCCAAATTTTATACCTGCTTTATCATTTAGCACACTGAAGCGAATCACTTTATTTTCCTGGAATATATAGTACTTTTTTTTGGAATGAATTAAACAATGATTAAAATTTAATCAAATCTTTATGCACTAGCTCTGTAGTATGGTTTTATAATTTTTGACGGCTTATACGACTCTGGAACCTCTAATAATGGTTTCTTAACTTTGTAGATCCTTTTGAAAATTTTGTGGATTTTTATAGGAAGATCATATGCAGATTTAATGTATGTGAAAAAAGTAAATAATAATAATCATAATTATAATAAATGAAATTTGAATGTAATTTACTTACGATTTTTCAACAGTGTTTATAGGCACAACTGTGATGTATTCCACGTATAATGTTGGCTTAAAAATTATTTTAATGGGATTTAAAGTTTGGACGAACCATTGCATAGATACACTTTTGATATCACCCAGGTCCTTATCAGTGGTTACTAAATACTGGTACCGTGATCCATGGATGAGATCAACAGCCCTAAAAGCATTGAAAATATGAATTTCATTTACGAAGAAGTTTATTGAACAATAAATTTTTTTTACATTTTTCTGATTAGTAGACATAAAAGTTTATGTCTACTGAATAAGCAATATACAGTCGACTCTCGATAATTCAAACCTTCGATAATACGAACCTCTCGATAATTCGAAATATATGCTCAGCTCCTAGAAAAACTCTTGATTTTTCGAACTAAAACAATACGTTTAGGTACACTCAATATTTCGAAGTAAAATCTGTGGCTAATCCGACTAAAACACGCAATAATTCGAAGTTATCTCATAAAACTCTTTTTCGACAATTCGAAAACTCACTATCATGTGTAGTCCTGTAATAAACAGGTTAGAGCTTACAAGTTTTGCGTTGTGTTTTGTCTCTGCGTGTAGCCCCTTTGATGAAATTCTGTTTGTTACCTTTTCTTAATGTTTTCCGGTTTTTCCAGCAAAAAGACACTTTTTTTTTGTTTTTATTCGTTTAAGTGGACAATAGATCAACCACACCTGTTGTCGGAATGGTCCGCTATTGTGAAGAAGAGATGCATAGGATTGTGTTTGAATGCATTCTTTTAATACAGGACTTTTAACTTTTTTTTAGTATTTGAACTGTATAATATGTACTTTTAAAGATACTTTAAAATAATTTTATACATATGTACAATTGTTGTTTTATTTCGTAGTTTCAAATTTAAATGTGTTAGAAAAAAATTTCTCTTCGTGTATATTGGGAATTTTTTTCTGTCCTCTTGATAATTCGAAGTTTTTCATTGGTTCCTTCAACTTCGAATTATCGAGAGTCGACTGTAATAGATTTTGTTTGAGACTCTTCACACACATTTAAAAACATTCATGTTATTTCTCATGATTATCAGTTGTTCAAAAGCAGGCATTCAACGGCTAAATGCTGTTATAATTGAAAGTAGTATTAAGATAGAATGAGAAACAAGAATGTCCTCTTAGCATTTTTTAAAAAAAAACCTCAAAATTTTTAGAAACGTTTGAAGGTTATACGTTATAATTGCATTAGGATCGTTTTAAAATAAAATGTACTATTTTTTAAGTATCTTAAGATTTTTAATTTTAGAATAAGTCTAATTTCGCAGTATCCTAAGGGAGTTTTATTTATATCTTTAAAAAAACGTAAGAACTATTATAAAAACGTAAGAAATGCAGGAACAACATCGAAAATGTAAAATTTTTCCAAAGTATATTTTTAGTTTCAATAACATGTAAAATACAGAAAATTGATTTAAATGATTTTAGTGTGCATTCCTCTTTATTAAAAAGCAAATGCATTTAAAGACCTTTTTCTTTTTTTCTTTAAAAAAAAATTCACTTCTTTTGCTTTATGGCTCAGAAAATCTCAATTTGTGAAGTATGTTTTAAGACCAAAAGCTCTTTAAACGCGAAAGGAAATTACTTTAATTATGACATTATGGATGGATTTGACAGCAGTTAACTTGTGTGGGTAAAATAATGAGATATTATTTCATTCTTGTTGCATTTTTAATGTCCAGCAGTGCACTATTTTAAATTAGAATTTTATATACTGCTTTTAATTAAAAAAGCGTATACTTAAATGCTTCTTAAGTTTAAAAAAAAATAATTTCTTTGTTCCATAAACTACAACGGTTATTCTGTTTAATTTTGATATTTTCTATAACACCAATTTTAAAATGAATTAATTTCTAATTTTTTCTATATATACTCGTTAAATCTAAATAAGTATGCAGGGCTGATCTGAAGGAAAACGGAACTAGACAAGATTTTTGCAATAAAAGCAATTTAGGGTAAATAAACAGCATTTTAACGAAACATTTTACTGATTCATGAAAACTGTTCGATTGAAAACACAGTAAAAAAGACGCACACTGTTTTTGATACTTATAAATTACCAACAAATATTAATATTTAAGAATTTTTTGCCATATGATAAATAAGTATTATAAAATTAATATTTATTTTGTTAAATATTTGTTTGAGATTTGTTAAGTAGAACCTTAAGTTTTTTGAGCAATCTCTTTTAACGGATCAATCAAAATCAGCTAACGAGGGAAACTGTTCTTGATCGATCGTAGATATTAAATAATTTTCGAATACTTCTAATCTTGAGAAATATTTTTCTGATGATGCAACGAGTCAGATTTTTAAAATAGTTAAGATATTGAAATCTAAACGAGAAGAATTATTTTTAAATAAATTACGTATAATTTGTAAAAGTAGGATTCTGGAAGACGATGTTTTTGGCAACAAATTTTAATTTCATTAAATATATCACTGCAATAAATGGCTTACAGGATAACATTTCACAAAACTTAAAATTGAATTTTCGATCAGTTTTTGAATGTTATTGGATTTCTTGAAATAATAATGATTATTATATAAAATAGTAGAAATGATATCAATATAAAAATATAATTATAAATATGTGACGGTTTCTATTCGTGGGATTTCTAATCCTCTTGGGGAAACTATAACTGTGATTTTAGTTTTAAAACTGATTTCCGTAGAGGTGACTTGATTTTAGGTTAATGTAAATGCTATTCAAACCCTGGAATTGGGTGTATTAGTTAAATCGTGGAATCGTGAAAAGTTAATAGTGGAAGGTGATTTGTGAAAGAAGTTGTGCTTGCTAAAGTTAATATTCATCTCAGCATCTCCTCACATCTTTGGACGAATATAGAAGTCGATTTGTACCAAACTGTTGCTGTTTGAGGAGTCGTCAAGGGAACTACAGGAAAATTACTAGAGATAATTAATTTTGAATAATATTATAAGTTAGATTAAAGAGTTTAGAGTAAGATTGCTCCCAAAGTTAAGGAATAAGTTGTTCATTGCTCATAAAGTGTTAGATCTAAAATAAAAGTGATGAATTTTAAAATCATTTCTACTTTTTCCTCGCTTAACAAAAGTGCAACCTTGCTTAACAAAAGTAGTAGAGTTCCCAGTTCCTTGCCTCGATCTGTTGGAGTTGCGTGCTTTCGTCTACTTACTGGACATGACTACTTGAAAAGGCATTTGCATCGCATTGGAGTAAAGGATTCTACTTGGGGCCCTCTGTGCAACCAGGGTGAAATGGATGGTGACAACCTCAGAAATTGCCCTATTGTCTTAAAGTTTTTTGTAGACAACTCTACGGAGACAAATTTTAATTCTATTTATGCTTCGTCATCATTTTATTGGGCTGCTCGTCGACTAATGGCAGAGATGCCGAAGACGGGCGTAGGATAAAAAAAAAACAACTTTTTCCTTGAACCCTCTTAAATCTGCAACCTCCGTATAGCGACATACGCCCTATATAAATATGACTTTATTCAAAATTGAATAATGTAATAATAATAATAATTATAACAAGTTATTGAAATTATAAACAAAAAAATGGAATGTAGTTAACGAATAATGAAATGCTCCATTTGAGAATTTTGCAAAGAGTTAAACACGTTATATCGCGCAGAATCATAAATCTGGGATAAATATGCATCCTTGTTCCTTCTTACCACTCTCGATCTACCCTATACACATGTGTACGAATCTCAAAATGTAGTAGCTTATTAAAATGTATGTATGGACAATATCACGAAGATAAAACTTACTTATCTTGCACATGAAAAAGTTCATCATTCTTTGAGCCAAAAAGAGTAACATCAATTTTCCCTGAAGCATCTTTAAAAATTGCAGGCTTGTACAATTTTATAGATATTTGATAGTGATACTCTGTAACAAAATAACTCATTATAAAATACATTGAGACAATAATAGATATACTTTTCGTTACATTTGAGGAGAATAAATGACTGGGCTTGGTTTGTGGCATGTTTCCAGAAAAAATCGTACTTCAACTTTTATTCTTACGTTACTTAAACAGATAAAAGAGTATCAATGAAATAAAAGTGTAAAGCATAACTTATACACGTTACATGCTTATCCTATATACTGCGGTAAGCTTTAAATCAATTGCTTAATCCGGTTCATTAAAATCGTTCCAAAAACATCAAAACATTCTTTTTTTCTTTTGGAAATTTCTTTCTTTCTTTCTTTCTTTAAAAAAAAAAAAAAAAAAAAAAAAAAAACGCGATCACACATATTGTTTAGATTGCTTAGTCCGAATTCGAATTCAAAACTTATAAATTAATAGTTTTTTGGAGCTCATTAAACCTTTTTTCTTCTTTAGTCAAAAATATTGCTTTGTTTTGGTGAAATTAGGATTTTTCAAAAATTATTGGTTTCCGACCTTTGAATCCTGTCATTTCAAAACGTTAGTCGAATGTTAGTTAGGAGATATTAGAATAAAAATTTTGTGACTTTTTTGAAACGTGCTATTTTTGAGTTATATTTATAGAGGGAAAATTTGCTTTAAATAATAACAAAAAAGTACAAATGAGATAATTTTTTTTGACGTAGGAATCAGAATTAAATACAAGAAATCTCTATCATGTTGTTTATTCTTATCGGTGAATTGATATATTTTTAATAAAGAATGCTAAATGAATCTTTAACAGTCAACGTAGATAATATCGAATAAAAAATTAGATTTTTTGTTAAAACTTTTAATTTATTCTTCTGTTAAATACTTTACTTTGTATCACATCTTTATTTTTTTCTCCACATTATCACGGTTATCAAAGATATACGAATATTTTGAAAATAATTTTTGAATATACTGATTCAAACAGTGTTCCTTTGTTTTTCTTTACTCCTCATATTAATATGTATTTCACTGTAATAAGTACTTTGTTTGTGCATGTTGATAAGTAATGAATAATCTCAATAAACAATGAGAAAAGCTAAGATCTGAATATATTGTTAGTAAATCCAATGTTTATTTTTCAGAATGTGAAAACTTTTAAATTTTATATATTAACTGAAATTTTACATTGGATTAAAAACGCATTTGTTTAAAATCATAAAACAATTTTTTGGAGTTATTAAGATGAATCAATTCAAAATTGTAACAATACCAACCAAAGATTCAGAGTTAACTTAAAGAGTCACAAAAGGTTTTGAACATTAAAACTAGTCCATAAATTGATAAGTGGTTACACATATATTCGAATTCTTTTAAGAAAGGCAATGAGTGTAGACAGGGAAATGTAGGAAAAAAAACTTTTGTATAATTAAAATACATTTACCTTTAAACGTCGTATGTATTCTTTTAGCAAATAATTTAATTTCTTATTTGTAATTTTATTGATATAAGCAAGCCAAATTTTTTAATCATAGTTTTTACTCGTAAAAAGAGCAAAAAAAAAAAAAAAATTAACTATGAAAAACGCGATTGAATGCTACAAAAAAAATTCAAACTTAATATAGCGTTAATTCCTTTGAAATTTTAATATAAGACTATAAAACACGAAATTCCTTAGCTCTTCTTGCATAAAATTTAACTCCGCCAATTTAAAAGTAGAATGCCTTAAAATTTATTAAGAATTTTATTCAAAAAACATCATTTAGATTTTTTTAAAAAAGGAAATGATAGGAGAACCCTGGTGTTCTCGCTTATCTCAGATTCTGATGGGTAACACGATCTTCTAATAACAAGTTATTTTTATCGATGCGCTTAGTTATACGAAAAGAAGAAAAGTTCTTTTTTTTCTCAAAAATTTATCGGGAATAATTAATTAAGTAGTTCTGAAATAAAATTAAAACTTAATGAAAAAATATTTTAAGCATATGATGCTATGCTTTTTAGAAAAATGATATATATATATGAGTGAGGGCGTATAATACATAATAAACGAAGTTGCTATTAAAGGTTGATTCGAATTAAACTAAACGGTCTACAATTAAAGAGAATACTAAAACTACAAAAAATGATCTACAGACACTAAATGGGTCGGAAACGTTTTGGTGTGTTTTTCATAGAAGTAAGTGACACATGTTGATTTGATCAAGATATTCTAAGAAAAACTGAGATTTTAGTTATATTTTTTCTGCCTTTCAAAAATATTTTAGATAGTGTCAATCTATACTGATGGCCACACAAAATGCAACACTAAGAAGGACCAGAGACATCACAGCGAAATTTATTTGGCAGATAATATGTTGTACAAAGCAAACGATTAAAATTACAGCCTCTTGTGACGTGAGGATGATGACAAAATTAGTATTTAGTGTAGCCACCATTGTTGGCTATAACCGCTGCCACGCACCTCGGAATAGAATCAAGGAGCCTTTGAATGTATCCTTAAGGTTCAACAGTCCTTGCGGCTTCTTCATTTTGTCAAAGTTAATCTGGTGTAGCAGCGGGTGATGTGTCCCGGGCCAGTCGTTGTGCAAGCATGGACCACACGTTTTCGACTGACGATAGATTGGGAGAACAAGCAGGCGATGGAAGCAATTCAATCTGATCGGTAAAAAAGAACTCTGGAACATTGCGTGCTACGTGTGGTCAAGCATCATCTTGCTGGAATGTGGTTTATGGCAAGCGTTGAGTGTATGGTAGGACCACGGGGTCCAACTCCTCAGAGATGTAGCGCTGGTTGTTCAGTGTACCGGCAATGCGTACTAGAGAGGAGCAGTAGTGAAACCCAATACCACCCCAAACCATGATACTGGGTGCAGGACCAGTGTGGCGATGCATAACGCAACAGTTCAGCAGCTCTCACCACCGTGTCTCCAAATTCTAATCCGACCATCGTGATGTTGCAGGCAGAAGCTGGATTCGTCAGTAAACACAATGTCGTTCCATTCCGTTGTCCAGGTTCGCTATTCATCGCACCATTGGCGGCGAAAACGCCTGTGGTTTCCAGTCAAGGATAAACGAAGCAATAGACTCCTTGCGGACATTCATCTCTGCTGCAAACGGTGTCGAATGGTACGAGAGGACACCGAATGATGAGTAACAGACTGAATCTGTTGTGCTATGGTTCGTGATGTGGCTAAGTGATACATCACTGCCATGCGCACAACCCACCTGTCATCACTGGCAGTGGTACAACGAAATGGGTGCGATCAGACCCGGTCCCGTCGTTTTCTCCTGCATTTAGCGATGACAGATCTGTATCACAGTTGCTTGCTTTTGTTAAACACGGTGACCGATTTCTCTGAAGGATAATTCGCAATCCCTATAGTCTACTATTCTTCCTCTGTCGAATTCAGAAACAGTCAAAAGACGCTCGATGTCTTCCGAGATGCATAAGCAAACAGCTTACGAAAAAAAAAAAAAAAAAGAAAAAAAGAAACCACTAAAAAACAATTGCCGTGCTTCCAATCGCTAATCTGTTCTTCCCTTATATAAGGCTTGCGGGTGGCGCCACGGTCACCCGTGATGTGCGTCTGCGCCATAATGCTAATGATATGCGTATTTCATCGCCGCCAACGCATGATGTAAATTTCACAAGGTTTGCATGTTTTCTTCAGGGTGTTATATTTTTTGCGGCCAGTATAAAAATATTATCATCTTTTAAGGGTAAATATGTCTTGTTAAAACAATTACTCGAAAGAACAAGCAGAAATTTTTGATGAAAGAAAAAAATATTTTCAGGTACGGCATTCTAAATCGTACATTTACCTTTTTACATAAGAACGAAAATAATCTAAGGAAAGCATACTGAATAATACCATACGGTATAGTGGATAGTGTCACTGGTTTCTGTGCCACTGGGCCTAGGTTCAAATCCCGGAGAAGGCATGGATGTTTGTAAATGAATAGTGCCATTGTGGCATGAGGGCACTTTAAATAGCCGTCAAGCCGTAATTTTGGTGAGGTTGGTGGAAGGGAAAGAAAGGTGGGAGGTCCCTGACCATTCCTAGGGTGTTTTCCTTAAAAATTAGGGGGGAATCGAACCTAATCGTACGGTTATCTGAATGGTGTTCGAAGTTACGGATAGCGCGCGCGCGACAGGCGTACATCTAGCCCTTTGCCACGATAAATTTCGTGGGCCGCAATGGGACACCTTCAGATAGGTGGCGTTAATAACAACAACATGAAGATTATCGAAGACTCTTTTATGAAACTGTGAATAGAATTTCAAAAAGCGAAACTATGCACGCATTCTTTTATTTAAAATAACATTGACTTGAAATAAGGCAAAGCAATTTTTGTCACATACTCTTAAGGGGACATAGTACCTTTAACCCATCAATTTATTGATTTTTCAAAAATATTTTTAAAAAATAATTTGAACTGTTTGGAGCATTTTAAAACAAACCGCGTCAAAATCCGATAATTATTACGCTCAGTACAGGAAAAAATGTAAATGTCTAAAGAGACTTTGCTCTTTAAATGGAATGTAAACAAACCGCTATTCCGTTAGTTTCGGTTTCGACCTGTAATATAAAACTGCATTTTTTTCTTAAATTTTCAATTTTATTTATAATTGTCTTTTGATTGGAGAAGCATATCTACAACTCAACACATTTCGAATTCAAGCAGATGTTTATTTACATTTGTATTTCTACTGCGTTGTTTTTGCTTGCTAAGTCTGCCTTCCTTGATAATAGTTTTCGAAAAAGTATTGAGTAATCATTAATTTTTATTTGATAATTCATACTTGTGCATATATTAATATGAGTAGTAAATCCGCTAGAAGATCTACGGATTATAGAAGAAAGAAAAGGCATTTTTGTGGGAATCAACATTCTAAAAACGAGACGTTAGAACCGGTAGGCATCGATGTGTCATCAGCTTCATCTAAGAAACTGTGTTTGGATAGCGGTTCCTATCAAAGCAACTCCAGTGAAAGTAAGGGTTATCGATTGATAAATCAGACATTCTTTTAGAAGAATTATCAAAATATTTAATATGCTTTTACTGTGGCTCAAAAGCAGTTTTGAAAGAAAAGGTTCTGTTTGGACTAGTATCAGAATTTTACATTGATTGTGATTCATGTGCTATGCAATCAACTTTTAAAAGTTCACCAGTGTTTGAGTCAAGTAACCACGACTATGAAATAAACACTCGCATTACATATGCTATGCGTACACTAGGGGTTGGTCTACGTGGAATTAAAACCTTTTGTTCAGTGATGGATTTGCCTCCACCGGTTTCACAAAAGTCCTATGATAGGATTTTGAATAATATAAAATCTGCTGGTTCCATTGTAGCTGTTTCTTCAATGAACAAAGCTGCAAAAGAAGAGATTGCAGCATCCGAAACAAATGAAATATGTGTTAGTGGTGATGGAACTTGGAAAACTCGGGGTCATACATCTCGCATTGGTGTCTGCAGCATTATTGGTGATATTACAGGAAAAGTTATTGATGTCGAAGTTTTATCATCATATTGCAAAGGCTGTGATCAATGGAAAAGTCCGAAATGTGGAATAGCATATGAAAAATGGAAAAAGTCATGAACCACATTGCGTGAAAAATCATTCTGGTTCTTCTAATAAAATGGAAGTGGAAGGAATGAAGAGAATTTTTAGACGTTCCGTATTGGAAAGAAATGCCAAATATGTGAAATATATTGGTGACGGTGACACTAAAACATTCCCAGAGCTGCAAAGTACGGTGTTGTACAATTTAGAAAAAATTGAATGTGTTGGTCATATACAGAAGCGGATGGGTGCCAGACTTCGTAAGTTGAAACTGATGAATCGTGGCAAAAAGCTATCAGATGGCAAAAGTATAAGTGGGAAAAATCGCCTGACAGATAAAATAATAGATAAATTCACTACTTACTATGGAAATGCTATACGTGAGAACTGCAGCAACGCAGATGATATCCGTAAATCTCCATTTGGGCCATTTATTGCCATTACCGCTCTACAGATGAAGAACCAATGCATTACTTCTGCCCAGTTGGTGCGTCCTCATGGTGTGGTTATCAAAAGGCGAAATACTCCGAAAATGAATCATACAAACATAACAGCAATGTGCCAACCTCTGTTATGGATGCAATAAAACCAATATTTGCAGAATTATCCTCACCTAAGTTATTGAAAAAATGTTTAGGGGGAAAGACTCAGAATTCAAATGAATCTTTCAACTCTACGGTTTGGAAATACTGCCCGAAAACATCAGGATCTTCTAAGAGAATAGTTGATATTGCAGTGAATGAGGCAGTTGTAATGTATAATGATGGAATGGCTGGTCGCTTGGATATTATGAAACATCTGGGTTGTAAAGTAGGGCATTTTTCTGTCACTTATGCTTTTCAGTGTGATAAAGCTCGAATAAAAGAAGCCGAAATAAAGTCTAGATCTTCAACATTAGATGCTCGTAGGGCTTTGAGAATGCGAAAAAAAGCCATGCATGAGCATTTTGTTGAAATAGAAGGTGTAACATATGAGGCGGGTGCATTTTAAGTATTCAAAAATTGTATTTTGTGGTACAAAATTATAATGCAATGTTTAAACGTGATTTTCTCAGTTTGTAATTTTCACACTTTCCCGCAAGATTAAAAAAAAAGTTTTGATTGTAGAGTTCTAAAATTTTATGTGGTTATTGTTCTTATCATTTATGATTCTGTGAACCTCAGTTTTGTTAATACGGTGAATAGATTTTATTTTATAACATGATAGATGGAAAAAAAATTACTAATTATAAATTTTATGATATCTAAATTTTTTAATTTTTTTAAATGTGGTAGAAATTTAAAATTTGAGGTTTACAGAATTAAGGCATGATTTAGCTTTAATTTGGTACATAAATGAAGGTTCTACTGTACATCTTTCAAAAGTTATCTTGCGGGTAACAGAAGGTAAGTAATTTTTATTTTTAAATTTTTGTGTGCATATTTTGTGTTGTTAAAAAAAATGTATTAATTTAAAAGCAAAAATTGATTAAGTATTTTAAACTTTGAACTGTTTTGAACAATTTGTAAAAAAAATCATAAGAATATGCAAAATTTATTGATTTATGTTGAATCGAAGAAGTATGTCAAAATGTACAATTTTTGGTTTCGAAAGGTACTATGTCCCCTTAAGAAAACAGAATTTTCGTTGTTCCTTTATTCCATTTTATAGAAATCGCGGAGATTAAGGATATGCCGAATGTTTTGATTTCATTCTCTCTGACGGGAGAGAAATAATCTTAAAATACGTACTAAGGAATTGGAGAGAAATGTTAGATAATCCTTCAATATTGTACCTCCCTTAGCAATTATGCGGGGTAGAAATTCCAATTTTCAGTGCAACATAATACCATGCGATTGAAATTGCAATTGCTTCAATCGGATTAGAAGATCCAACATAATCTTTTTAAAAGAATGGTTGGGATTTCCTTCGGTATTTATTAAAAAAGTACCATTCTTCTACATAATCCTTTTTCAACGTTTATGGTCCCCAGGATAAATGTTACCTCATTATTTCAATACTTAAGCACACACATCTTCAATCTTAAACCTTATCTCACTCGATATCTCGAAAAAATTCTTGTCTAGAAATATACGCCCAGATTTTATAAGCTCTTGAGAAGGAACTTCATATTAAAAAAAAAAAAACTACTTTTAAATGCAGGTTTTTATATGGTATGGATTAACAATAAAATGTAAAATTTGTATGCTCTTGAAAAAATGAACTCGAAATATATTTTCTTGTTAAATAATGTTCATGATGCGATGAACTTGACATATTACATGGAAGATGGATTTTTATAGTTTGTTAATCTATTCATTAGGTTCATCAATGTGATGGGTTAAAAAAATCAAAATTCCCCCTCCCCCCATAAATTGCTTTCTTAACATGTCTAGAATACGGTGGTAAAGTGATTTTTCAAAATTCTAAGTCGTTATAAAGAAGCCAATGTTAGAAGAGCAGCTGTTCGTGGAGTCGAGTTGTAATCAAAGTCTGGGCCTATTGTGTACAATCGACTTGATACCATTGACCCTTCTATACAAATATCCGTTCATACAAGTTTGTAAAGATTTGAAAGGAAATATCTATAGTTATTGAATATTTCTTCGAACTTGTTTTAGTCTTCGCCAATTGAGGGTAAGTAAAGATTTTCATTGTTTTAATTAGACTTGAAACTTTAAACGCGTTTTTCTCCAAACTGGGTTTTTCAAACTTTCCTCCATCATATCTTAAAAACGGTTGGACCGAATGACTTCAAATGTATAGGGTAGACTCAGCACAAATGTATGCACCAAATGGACTACGATCATTCAGAAATTCAAAATATTTCTATTTTTTATAACAAAAACATAACCCCCCCCCCCATGAAATTCGAAACTTTTTCTTCAGAGGTCCACTAAAAGTCCAATTCTTGATATTTTCTATTGAGTATAGTCCATTCTGTACATTTAAGCTTATAGATTAAAACGCCGTTAATTTTTTTAAAATTTCAAACAAGCCAATCAGCCGAAAGGAAGTGAGTGTCTATATTTTCGAGGCGGGTGTGTTCAGAGCGCTATAACTCACGTTCTATTGGATATTTTTGGCTAAACATTTATATACATACTCTTAAAATACGTATAAATAAATGACAAGAAACTTAAAGTTCTATCTCCCTACTGGTCGTCAAAAAAATTCTCTAAAAATGTTTAAAAAACAGGCCTTAACATGGGGGAACCTCCTTAAGGTATTCGATTACATTCGGAACCTTGATGTTTCAAAAGCGAACAAATGAATAATTTTTTAATATTTAGTGTCCCTTAGAATAAACGTATAAAATTGTTTTCAGAATATTATTACAATAAAAGGCGATATTTTGAAAAAAATGAAAGAATTACTTATTTTCATAAACTTTCTCCTTTTATGAAAAATGCTTCTGTAATAATAATATTTTGCCTATATATAACTCAGACCTCTGTACATGTCTGAATTAGGATTTTTGAAATATTTAACTTAGAGAAGTGGATTTATCCATATTTTAATGCATCAGAGTGAAAAAAGTTTAGCAAAAAAACACCGATTATTATTTCAATTGTTAGTAATTAGGAAAATAATGTGGATTTTTCAAAAATCGTAGTTCAGACTCTTTGGAGAATCTATATATAGACAAAATATTATTATTATAGAAGCCTTTTTTATAAAAGGAGAATGTTTTGAAAATAGGTAATTCTATGTCCATTTTTTGGCAAAATATCACATTTAAATAATTTTTTATTGTAATGATATTCTGAAAACAATTTTATACTTGTATTCTAATCTAAGTGAAACTATAAATATTAAAAAAATATTCATTTGTGGGCTTTTGCAAAATCACGGTTCGAGCGTAGTCGGATACTTTAATTTATTTCTATGATAAAATGTTCATAATACAGCAGAATTCTCAAAAAATAAAATCAAAGGTCTTTGGGTGACATCGCACTAAAATATCAATCAAATAATGTACTACAAATGATAAGGAAAAACCAATATTTGGATAGCTATAAATTTAAGTAAAAATATAAATTTTACAAAAATATCGCAAAATTTGTATATGATAGGTCTTTCAAATATCTATATTTTTTTTTAGTATTGAGTTAGAGGAAAACTACACACATATATATATATATATTAGTTACATCATAGTTGTTGAACTTTATATTTACATGAAGAACATGCCTTGTGAAATGTCTAAGAAAAGAAACCGTTGGCCTATAAATGAAGTCATTCTATCTTTTCAACAAAGGATACATAAAGTCATGAGAATTTTTTTTATAAAAGATCTTGAAGTATTTGAATGCAAATTTTACTTACGCCAGTAAGGAATTTTTCCTGATGTTTGGAGATAAAACGGATTTTGCGTTCCTTTTCCAATGTATGGTTTATATTCATCTGCTCTCATTCCCATGATAGCGCACATTTTCATATCTTTTCCACACTCGGTACACTTTCCGGCTATGAAATCTTCCCAAGTCGAGCATTGGTAGCCAACAGGCACAATTTTTCGGTAATTTATAGAGCTTGTGAAAAAGTCAAGAGCACGTTGATGATTACAGCTTCCAAATCGTCTCAAACCTAAAAATGTATCATTGTTAGAGTTAATAATGAAAATGTGTTTATAAACAAATATATTAAATAAATGTTCTTACAAAATAAAGTTTTATCATAGGAATTCTTTTAATGCTAAGATGTAACAAAAGAAATACCGTATTTACTCGAATATTAACCACACTGTTTTTCCAGTGTTAATGCTACTGAAAATAGGGTGCGGCTTAGAATCGAAGGCAAAACATTTGTTAGTTGTAGAAAATTGAGTATCCACCCCTTTCAAAAGGAAAAATGTCGCTGTCCATTCTGGTCACTTGCATCGATGATATCCCATTCCACAGTTTATCTCCAGTATTTAGTCTATCCTAGGCATCGTTGCCTGCTAGTATTTAGGAATTTTTTTGTATACATTTTCTTTTTATCAAAGATATTGGTAATAACATCAAGATGAGTTCACTATGACGCAAGTTTGAAAAAGAAGCAACTTTATATGAAGAAAAAACCGAAACTGAGCAGCAGTCACAGAAAATTTGACAAGGATGAAACAAATATATGTCGATGGCGTAAGCAAAATGATATAATTTATGCTTGTAAATGTTCAACAGTCTTTAATAATTCTTTTACATTCTTTAAAAAAACGTTGCGTGACAAATGCTTTGGATGGCACGGCAGACGATATCGTGCGGGAAAATGGCTGCACGGCACCAATTCCGAAGTTAGCTGCGGCATTGAGTGTAACGAATGATTTTTGAAACATGATATTCACTATTAGAGTAATTGTAGGTTCATGTGTATTATTTGAAAACTTTAATACTGATAAAATAAATTATTTACTAATTTCTCATTATTTCTCATCTAAATTAAAAAAAAAAATGTTTTTTTTTTTAAATATTAGTTATTGATGAGTCTTTTACACAATTTTTTATTTTTTCTCAAAAACATGTAGAGAATTTGGAGTGCGGCTTAGAATCGATAGCGGCTTAGAATCGAGGAAATACGGTTGTTGCTTTTTGTAATTTACTTAGTCTTTAAAACGTGAAATGTTTATAATATTCTTTGTTATCTCCAAAGAATGTCGTTAATTTGCATATGATTTAGCTTGTATTTTTCGTACTGTATTAAGTAAATTGCATAATTTAACTTTTCTGATTTTTGCTAAAACGTAATTAAGTGTATTGAATAGTCATATTAGTTCAGTTTCTTTTGATTTGAACCAGAAGACGTCACTATAGAAACAGAAACAGTTTATTTTGGAAAATCTATAGAAAACTTTACTCTAACTCGTTTAATGTGAAGGAAGGTTTGAACTAGGCTGAAAAATATCTATAGGTAATTCAGAACCATGACCCAATGTTGAGGCAATAATTAACGTTTTTTGAATGAATTTTAATTATTTTTTTTACGAGTTAAGTTATTTAAGTTCCTTTATATAGTTATACTTAAATTTGTAGTAGATTATTTATAAATAATAAAGCTATGTTTTGACAAATTCGTTATTTTGTATAGTTTTGATCATTTACCATGGTGTTAAATTTTGAACTTATTGCCATAAGTACACTTTCCATTAAGCAAAATTTCTCCCCCCTTCAAAAAAAAAGAAAGTAACATGATGAATAGTTTATGGCTTTTTGAATAATTTTTATTAGAGAAATTATTAAAAATGAAATAATATCACATTAGATGTTTTAAATAAATTATGGGGCATGCCTGTTCATCATGAAGTCAAAGCAATTTTGCGATTTATGTCGGTTAAGAAATTGGTATAACATGTGTAATAACGTGAATGAAGTTAGGAATCATAGTACAAGTTAAAATAATCAATGGTTTGTGAAAGCTACCTTCTTTTAACCCATCAGTAATGAATGTCAAAAATTTTTCCTTGGTACATCCCGGTTGTCTTCTTCCATTATTTGGAAAAAAATCCACATGTCCAACTAGCTGATTCATTCCAAAGCCTAAAATGTTTATTTCTGTTTTAGTATAGAAATTTTTTGAAATAAAACAATCGTATAATTGAATAATAACTTGGGACTATCACGCGGAAGTTTGGAAAAACGTCATTGCCATTTTCTTAAAGTATAAAGTATTTTACTTGGGGATAGAGTGGCTCGGTTTTATTGTTTAAAATATTCAATGGTTTATTCTGAAATACTCTTTTTGTTGGCAATGTTAACTTCAAATTTTAAAACAGGGAAGATAATTAATACACACACACACATATATATATAGCTTTATTAGAATATTGATAAATACATATTGCCACCATAAGAATACGATACACTTTAATTTTTACAAAGAAATAATTTGCTTTTGATAGCATAAAAATTAGCCCTATTTAGTTAAAAAAAGTTGCACATGACAGTATTTTACGGATTAAGTATATAGCACTCAATATTTATTCTGTTTGTTTAAATTATAAAGCAAAATCTGCATTTTATTAGAAGACAATTTTTAAAATTTTGCAATAACTATAGAATTTAAAAATTAATATATATTATCAGTACCATTACACAGAGATTTAATTTAATGAGAATTAGGTTTTATTGAAGAACAGAATATAACAAATTGTTTAAAAATGAATTCATGCAATTATATTTAATTCTCTTAATCAAAATTCTTTGGTAGGGTCTGTGTGTTAAATCATTACTTATTTTTCTTTTGGATACTTCTTAAAAAATTTGAATCCATCAACTGAAAAATTGATGAAGATGAAATTAAGGATTTATTTTATACATTAGCTTGGAAATAAATATTTAAAAAAGTTAAAAGTTATAAAATATGCTAACAAAAATGTTATGCTTTCTTAATACTTAAACTCGAAATTACACTGGTGGAGAAAATCTGAGTACAGAAAAAAAAAATCAATGTAGCGTAAAAACTACACAAGAATTATTGAGTGTCAGTTACAGATGTGGTGTTTCCAGAACAATGTACACTATACGTCAGTTATTTATTTTGAAGTAATGTGCTGATGGTCTATTGTTAGTGGTATTGAATCTTAAAAGCCCATTAAATAGCGTTGTTGTAGCGAGCCACTTCTGTTTAGAACAAGGCTTGAGGCAACAGTCAGTGCGTATCTTTTTTTCAGAATATAAATACGTATTTGTGAATGCATGTGTCAATTTATTCTCCCTCATTCAGATTTTACCACGAACTGTACTTACTTAGTGAAACATTCTATACCTAGTGAAATGTTCTATGTGCCGGGAAATATACCTTCAGCAGTATTAAATTTCTGTTTGATTCATCATTGTGGCCATTTTCTTGCATTACACTGAAATTCTGAAATGAAACTTTTAGGCTTAATCTCCTTCCATACAGTTCACTATTTTTTATTTTGTGCTTCAACAGGAGGAAAATATGCGAATTGACCCGAACACATAGCTACATAAATCATACAAAGAACACATCACAGGCACTACTAAGACACATATTAGTATAGGATATGTCCACCGGGGGAAGTCAGATATAACTATCAACGCTTTGGAGCATTCTGATAGCAACATCCTCCAATTGCTGTTGAGGAAAGTTTTGTCATTCCTCCTTCAGCGACCGAATAAAGGTTTCTTGGAGGACCACCGCCGAGCAGCAAAACGACCAAGGACTCACTCTAAGGAGTCCCGAACATTTTCAAAATGATTTAAATCCGAAGAAATTGATGACTAGAAGAGAGACGTTGAATATTCTCGCTGCATACACAGTCCTGGACAGCGCTTATGCGTTGTTATCCATATAACAGAATACATTTCCGAAAGCACATCGGAATAGATAAACAAGAAGCAGCAGAATTTCATTAACACATTTTTCAGCATCTATAATTCCAGATAGCATCACATGTTGTGGTATATGGTCATTAACTAAGATGTCAGATCACACACCTATCACTATAAGAACCATTTCGGTACCTTTCATGGATATTTGTGGTCAATACGCGGTACCACTTTCGCGCCAGATAAGTTGCAGTTTTAAATCAGATGAACCATTGAATATACTCTCATCACAGAAGAGTACACAGGCCCAATAGTATTCAGTCCAATTTAGATGCTATGGACTCCATTGCAAGCAGATGCTTTCTTGTTTATGGGACACATCAAACAGATTTTAACCCCTTAACGATCGGATTATTTTGAAGAAAACTTTCCTAAAAGTGCCTATTTTTTTATTCAAGAAAATTATATAAAAATATACGTTCAATATATGTATTCATTTTTAATTTTTGGATTAATTTTTAGCTTGAAATACGAAATTTAGTTTTTTAAGAAAAGCAAACATTTAGGGTTATAATCACTGAATGTTGGCTTTCCAACAATGAGGAAAAATTAAAAAAAACATGTGTTTTAAACATTAGATGAATTTTACTACACTCTTGCGTAAAAAAAATAAACATTAGTAATTTTTTTGTGAGATAAGTTTTAAAACATGAGATGCAAAGGCCAAAATCACAAACTGGACAGTAGTATCGAGTTTCCTTTCTGCATCTCTTATTGCTTTCATCTCTTTTGGAACAACAAACTTTGCATTCCCTTGATGTGGTTGCCACTTCTTTTCAGTTGGAGGTATCTGTCTAATAAAATGTCTTTTAAAGCATTCAATTTTACTTATTGTAAGCCTCTGAAAACAGCATTCTGCGATATCTGATCAGCAATGGTACAAAATTCCTTTACCACTTCAACAGCTTTAATGCGAAGGTTTCTCTTCGTTGTTAGAACAACATATCTGTTGTCCACGGCTGTGAAACTGCAAAAACGATTTTCTAGTTTGCACCTAATGTTCCATTTGCATGAAATGGTACCCTAAGCCAGCAAAGAACATTGTACGATTATGAATTACCTAGAAACATCCATTATTTGTCATCCAGTTTTCCAATAATCCTTCCGCATGTAAAGTCCTCTAAATGATATCTCCTGGACATATTCTAAATTTTGTCTTCAATTTATTTTTCCATATTCAGATTCTACTACGGTCAATACTCCTATCATGCACTGACAACCTTCCATCCGTTATATCGTCACTCTCAAGTTAGCCTCACCCAGTAAAAATGTGCATATACAATACATTTACCACTCCCCCGTGCAATTCCTATTAACGTACTTTATTTTCAGGCTGTCACCAATGAAAATAAGATCCATCTTAAGGTTTTGCCTTCCATTGTCGTAACACCTAAACTCAAGCACAAGATTTTAATAGAGAAAAAGAAAAATAAAGCGATTTTGACAAAGATTAAAAGTTTTGGATGCAACAATTATGAATTGAATCTTTTGGATATATTCAGAAAAGCTGTACATTTTGTTGAGGAGAGAAGTTAGAAAAAATGGTGATTTTACACCATTTAACTTATTTGATGAATAAAAATGTTTTACATATTTTTTTATTTGAGCCTAACCAAAATATTCATTTTAACTCATTGCAAGTAAAACTCTTAATTATAAGAACTTGAATATGTCAATATAATAAAAAAAAAGTTTTCGTAATATAAAGAAACATTTCTTAATGATGCATACAAAACGGATACAAACAAAAATAAAATCGAGTACTGAGTAAAAATTGGGTTTTACTTTAATTTCTTAATTGTATTGAACACACTTCAAATTCTCTTTTTTGAACGGATGAAAACTTACGAAATTTTCTTCATGAAACGTAGCGCTTACCAATAAACCTAATTTTAGAAGCGGCATCCGAATGTATCACATCAACAAAAGTGGCATCTGTTGGATCCAGTCTAACTGTAGTTGGCATGTTCTCAAAATATGGCTCTGCTGGATCACAGCCTAAGTTTAAAAAATATATGAATATCTAGAAAATGTTAAATTACCTGAAAAGTTAATTGAAAAAAGAAATATAAACTTAAATAATTATTAATCACTCATAAAATAGATTTCTCATAGTGGTAAGTTTCTTTGAAATGAATATTTTTAGTCAGTTTTATGTAAATTGCAGTAAACTAAAAGTAATAGTTCACAAATAGAATAATCTTCATGCAAGAAAGCTATAGCTTCTAAATAATAATTTTTCCCCGAATATTTTTAAACACCAATGTGTATGATTTATATACAAGGTACATTCAAAAGATATTGCCGATCCTAATTTTTCGTGCTTAAGTGGAGGGAGGCATGGTATAGTGCATATGTACAGGCTATCTTCATGTGCAACGAGGATTTTTACCACCCACAGAAGCTGACATTCCCGGCAGACAACTGAAGAGTCAAGAAGGGAAAGTTAATGCCATTGAATTTATATTTCTAACAGAGAATGGCAGAAAAACCTGAAAAATGATTCTGCATTAAATTTTTTGTGGACTCTGGTGGTTTCCAGAGGAAGAACCAGAAAAACTAGTCTAGTGATTCCCAAAGGGGTCTATGACAGCATGCAGGGGGTCCATGTCAGGGAAAAAATAATTTGGGGGTCCATGAGTTGCAAATGGGGGGGGGGTCTACGATAATGATTTTCATTAAGCTAGATCACGACTTTAATTTTAAAAGAAAATTTAATCAAGTGGAAACCAGATTTACATGTGTTTAACAGATTTATTTTCCTTAATTTTATGAAGTTAATTTGCAGTTACAAGGACCATCATTTCGGCGTTTCTTTTTATAACTAAGCCTAGGAGTTGGACGTCCCGAATTTTTTTCCAGTTTCTCAATTTCTCACACACAATCTGACAGGAAAAGGAAGTTTTAACTTACGTTCAACATTTAAATGCCCTTTATTCAGATTTTGAAACTAGGTTTGAGAATGCTGTGACTATATATATGGTGCAACTTCAGTAGGCAATTGATTAATAAGGTCACATTGAAAGAAAAATAAATGTCATATTACAAGTGGAACTGATCGAAATTGGAACTAAGAAGATCTTAAAGTAAAATTTAAAAACGGATATCAAAAATTTTAGAAGCACCAGAATGAACGAAGCACCATATTCATCTCTCCCATTAAAAGCATTTGTTTGTTGCTCAGTTACTTTATGTAACAGTTGTTTTAAGTATTAATTGAATTTTAATTGAATTAATTAACATGTGTGTCTTAGGTATTAAACGCTACACTTCACTTCAGTTAGAAATTTAAATATTTTGAAGTATAGCTGTATGACAGCTGTCAAAAAGACATTTAAGTGGATAAATTTGCAAAAATTCTTTACTAGAGGTAAGCAGGGGGTCTACCCAAAACTATAAAACGTGGTAAGGGGTCTATGAGACAAAAAAGTTTGGGAGCCTCTGGACTAGACAGTCAACAGAAAAAAAAAAAAGAAACAAGAAAAGACACCATACAGTTTCAGATGATCCAGGATATGCAACGATAACTTAAGCGGTAGATGAAGAAGAAAATCTTAGTAAATTTCTCAATACTGCTTAAAAGGAATCATAGACAAGGTTTGGATGTATATGTTACCTTTAAAGTGTATAATTCAGTTATTTCATAGAATAACTTGGTATTTCATGGAATAACTAGACAAGTCAGTTAAAATACATATAATAGATGAAAAACTTCATATTTTACCTAGTTATTCTATGAAATAACTAAGGATAGACCTTTAAAGTGAAAAAAAAAACAATTTCAAAGATACTTTAGAAATTAATTG
The DNA here is from genome assembly GCA_019973975.1 of Trichonephila clavata. Lineage (NCBI taxonomy): Eukaryota > Metazoa > Arthropoda > Arachnida > Araneae > Nephilidae > Trichonephila > Trichonephila clavata. The sequence continues at coordinate 130,275 of BMAO01010345.1, forward strand.
ATCATAAATAACTAAAATCTGCCGAAAAATATATTAAATTTCTTTGAGGATGAATAATTAATAAATAATAAGGGAAAGCAGATAATATAATTTATTATATTGCTCATATTGCTAACATTAGTTAAACAGAAAGAGGAAAAAAATATGTTGAAAAAATAGTTTATATTTAAGTATCATGAACAAAAATGCATGCTGGGAAGAAAAACTGTTGCTTCATAAAAACATCATATAAACTTTTTAAACCAAAAATGTAAGAGATTATTAATTTAAATTTTACGTGAGATGCCTTTATTTTACTTTTTATTATTTATTATAGTAGGGATTGCTGTGATGACACTTTGGATTGCACTGCTTATTATTTTTGAAACAAGCACACTTTTTACTATTACACATCCTTTTTACACTAACACTTTTTAAATCCTTGTTCAGTACCACAATTTTGAGCTGTTGCAACAAATCAAAGCATTGTGTCAATATTTGGATTTTCTTCAATGTAAATTAATTCTCGCTGACATGTACTGAACTGATATCTAGAGTACAATTGTTTTATTCGGCCATCCCTAGTTCCTAGTCGGAAAAATCCTTCCTACAGCAGCTAGAACAGGTCCAAAGAACTTTCGAGTGCCATATTTCTTATTTTAACGATTAAGTAATCGTTATTCTATAGAATACTTAGTTAAACCATAGAATTCAATAATTTGATATACTTTAACTGACTTGTCTAGTTATTTCATGAAATACTTAGTTATTCTACGAAATAACGGATATTACACTTTAACGGTAACATATATAAAGCTTAAATTGCACCGTACGTCAATAAAGATGAAGAAAGAAAGACATTACAAATCACTGAGCTTATGTATATATATATATATATCAAACAATTTAACAACGATTCTCAAGTATTAACAATCAATTGAAAACATGCTAAGTACAAAAAGACAAAATTTATAAAATGAATTTTCATAAAATGTCTTTAGTTTGAACAAACGTCTTAAATATCTTAGTAACAAAATATGTAATATTGTATTAGGACTCATTTTTGTGCCTGTAAAGTTTGAATGCGAAGTAGTAGAATATATATAACCTGTGAAATAGGTATATAAATATAAGAGGTAAAGCAAAAAAAAAAAAAAAAAAAATCAAATACATTAAAACAGGATTTTTCTTACCTGTTATTCTACCGAGAGTTTTCAATCGTTCTCCAGCATAACCAGCAATGTGAGCTCCGAGACTATGTCCTATAATATGCATTTCACTTCGTTTCATACTAGCATGTTTCTAAGAAATAACAAGCAAACAATTAAATAACATATATATATATAAGTATATTTAAATGTTAAAAATGGGCTGAATTACGGTTATTCTACAAGTTTAATTATAATAATAATCTCTAGCAATATAAAGAAGGTTTTTCGTGATGCTGTAATAAATTTATTTATGCATTAAGTATAGTTCATAAAAATGGATTATAAAAAGCTCATTTTAAATGAAGAGGAGCATCAAGAACGATTTGCCTTGGGGTCCCCCCCCCCACCTTCTTGCGCTTTCTCTAAAAATCGACTTACGTCATGGATCGTGATGCTATAGGGTTCTACAGTAATTTCTGCTGGAACTAGTTGCCAAATTTGGTTCCCAAAAATGAGGCCAACTCGGCTGTATCGCCAAGTTTCCACTGGAACGTCATTATAATGTAAGAGACGGCGTTGCTTGTGAATATTACAATTTTTAACCTGCTTATACAATGTATTGTAAAAAAAAATAGAACTGCATAATACTGCAATGTACAGTTTTATAATTTGAGCAATGAATATAAACAAATGTATTATTTGTACAACCGGGTACCCCCTAGTTATTAATTATATAAATATTATATATTATTATTAAAATGAAGTTTAGCATAAAACATTTTCTTTTTCTAAAAAAATCATCAATTATTTTAAAAAATAAATCGAATCGGAGCTTTTTTTAATGTGTATTGAATCAATGTTTTATATAAGAATTTTTGTTCGAAGAAAGTATTAAAAAATTTAGAAAAAGAATTCATTTAAGCTTATAATTTCATAGCCACATTATTTTTTATGTTCATTAATTTTTGTTTGAATAAACCAAGTTTTTCTATTCTCTGCGATTATAATAATGGGATCTTGAATAAATATCTGCTCGTGCTATTTGATCAACTTTTATTTTTGATGTATTATTACAAAAATTCATTTTCTGTAATGTACATTTTCATAAATAAATAATTTGATAATTATTAAGTAGCTATTTAAGATAAGGCATAGAAAACAATAACAATGAAATGATTCGTCTATTCCATTTCATTAAATGCTTTTGAAACAAATCAACTACCTCTAAAGCTTTGATCAATAAGTCAATTTCTGCTCCTACAACTCTCGTATTAGCTGTGGCTTGGTAATAAGGCATTTTATTACCACCACTCCAATCAACGATGATAATATTATAGTCTCCATGCATGAGAAATTCATCTTTCATTTCCTGAAATAAGAAAATTGAATTCATTTGGTAAACAATAACACAATTTGACAGTTGAGATTTCGATTAGTCTTAACTGCGTTTCTAACGGTATAAAAATATTTGGATTGTAACTTTAACATAATTTCCTTCACATCTTTTGGATATTTACTTTTTGGAAATCCGTTGTTTACTTAAGATGAGAGGTACATCGAGTGAGAACATGGTTTAATTTCCTCGAAGAATTTCCTCTTCACATCTTTTCGCTTCTTGCCAGAATGACAGGCGAATTTGAGATTTATTAACATTTTAAAATTTATTTTCCTCACCACAATTATTCAGATTTCGTTTCTGTGTCTCTGAGGGGATTAAACATTTACTGTTACGAAATGGCCGGATATTTTCAATATTTTACTAAAATTTCAGGTATTTTAAAGTGATCTTTCAATTTAAATACTTAATTCTTAGTAATTATTTGGAAAATTTATTTTACTTTCATTTTTTTCCTTCAAAAATTGCATAGAGCATTTTCTTTATTCATTTTTTCTTTAGTATAAAACATTTCAAATAAAAAAAAAACATTAAATAAATTATTTTTAATATTTTGTGTTTTAAAACATAATTAACAAAATATTAATTTATTTTTTATTTAATAATTTTAAAACATAACAAGCAAAACAGCTAAATAAACATCCAATCTGATTATATTCTCATTTTCTGAAATGTTAAAATAAAATATTTGGCGAGTTTTTTTAGCTAAAATATGTGTGCATTGTTTGGATTATATTTATGCCATTATTTGTGATTGCCGTGACTTTTATATCAGTTTTGAAAAGTTTTTGAAAGTATTAATTTATGTAACAATAAGCTTTGGAAATGTAATTGTGTTTTTAAGAACACACGCATTATTCAGATTATTGCTGATATTGGTTCATGTATATTATTACAATATAATCTAATAATTTTTTTTATATAAAATGCTATTTTTATTTGTACCGGGTTATAGAGTCGTTAAATATTTAGGACGCAAAATACTTCAAAAAGAGTTACTTTTGCTTACTAATGATGCCTAACTACCGATTATTACACCACGTACTCTTTCAATCACTTTAATAACCATATTTCAAAATAAAATATTTAGTATTGAACAAAACAAAATTTCTAGTAGAAGATTATATGATTTATTTAAATTCATGGATATGTGATGATGTTATTGACAGCATATAACAATTAATTTTTTTAAAAAATAGAATGAGTGAATCCATTTATACTTACAACCATCCAAGGTCCAAAGATTTCACTATCCATAAATCCATGAACAATGAATTTAGTTGGATTCTTTGGATTCAGAGTGGATTTTTTAATCGTATTTGGATCGGTTGCAATCAGTGGATCTGACTCTTTGGGATGCTTTCGGGTATAGAGTAGGAATCGAGTGTTAATTGTAACTCTATCATGAGGTACGACATTAATGGGTCTGTGCAAAACACTGATAAAATCAGACGTTATTTTGAAGCATCCTAATTCTTTCATGCATACTTCATCCTTTTTTAAAACTGAAAGAAAAATATAAAATTGTAAAACATCTTGCTTGGTACAGTTTCTTTTATTCAAAAGGACAAACATAAATTTATAAGAATAAGAATTTAAGAAAAATAAGAAATATAAATAAAAGTTACATTGCATTTAGTTCGCTTGCAACTAGAAGATTCGATTCTTCATGTATACAGTAGAAAATAAATGATTGTAACTATGAAATTAGAGAAAACACACACACATATATATAGTACACTGTCAAGCCATAACATTATGAACATCCCCGCATTTTTTAAAGAATTCGTCTAGATGACGTGGAGGGTACGTTTAATATTAAGTGAAAATGATGGTTAACTGCTGCTGGAGAAGGTAAAGAATCATCCTTGGACTTACTTTTGCGAGTTATGTGAAAGACTGATGATCCAAACGAATTTGACAAAAGGCAGGTTGTAATGGTCCAAGGACCCGGAACGAGTATCTCCGAAACTTCGTGACTTTGCCATAGTTAGTATTCATGCAAAGTTGATAAATGACTGTAAAATCAGCAGTAGACGCCAAGCTGCAGGACGTTCAGACGTCATCAAAGAAAAAGCATGTCGGAGACTGTCCCCCTTGGGAAAACAAAATCGGCACCAGACAGTAATTCAGCTAACAGCCCAATACAATGCAGATCAAAGAGCAAGTATTACGGGACACAGAGTTCAGCAATCACTATTGGATATGGAATTGTGCAACAGATATTCCACTTATGCGCCTCTGTTGTCCAAGCGTCCCTGTCAACTACTACATGATGAGCAAGGGAACATGGACCATGGACATGTGGGAGAGAGTTGCCTGGTAGGATGTGAATCACGATATCTCATTTCCAGATTTTGCGACTGAAAGATTAAGTCATAACCCTAAGGCAAAAACGCTCATGGTTAATACAAACACAACAAACAAAAGAAGGTGTTCTTTATGTGAAAAAGGAAGGATGCGTCAGTAAAATTTCTTACCAAAAAAAAAATCAATTGCCCAGTTTTCCCAAAAATGAAAATAAAAAATAGACTCGAGTATGTGGAAAAAAATATTCATTTTACCAAAACAGCTGAGAATTGATTCAGAGGTCACCGGAATCAATAGTTTCTCACCAACTCTTCCATTCCAAACGCGTACTTTTAAGTCTAATGCTGAAGCAAGTTTCAGAGAGTATATTGAGCTCTTTTGAGAGAAAAATATCCTTTTACACCTTCTTCCGCATGAAATTTTTAAAACTTAGCTCTTCCTTCAGTCAGCTCATTCTACATTTTACAAACCTGGTCGTATCGATGCACCGATAAAATGCCAATAGGTATTCCAGATTTAAAAAAAAATGACACATTTTAGATTAATTCTTCCATGAATGAATGATATTTAAAAAAAATTGAAATCAAACTTTTATTGTAGATCGAACTCAAAAAAAAAAAAAAAAAAATAAAAATAAATTATAGCTTAAAAAAAAATACACTTCACTAAAAAGTAAAGCGCTTCGAACTAAAAAGTAAAAAAAATAATTCTTAATATAAGATTAAAATGATTCACGAGGAAATTAATGTCGTAATAAAAGCGTGGGTGCTTTGTTCTATATTTTTACACTAACTCTGCATTTCGGAATAGAACTAGTAAGAAATTATAACAATTGATATTGATCACCCCACTATTTTACGCAATTAAATTAATTTTCTCATCAATTATTTTATTCTTATATAAAGAATTATTTTTAACTTTTTATTTCGATTAACAATAAAAGCGTGTGTTTTAGTTTTTTTTTAAGCCAAGCGTTTTATTACCTTAGATATTGTTATCAAGCACAAAGATTACGAAAGTTACCACGGCATTGCTTTCGGAATTTTATGGCCTCGGTAGCCGAGTGGTCATGACCACGAATCCGTCGCCGAAGTTACTTCTGTCGAGTCTTAGGTTCTAACCCATTTGGTAAAGGAAAATATATTATTGTGTTAATACATTATATATTCCACGAGATAGTTCTTTTTTTTTATTAGATATGTAATGTTTGTGGATACTTGACAATAAAACTGTAAGCACAATAACTGTACCAGATAAGTTTATTTAATCTATAAAATGATGTTGAGTTTTAGAAAAAAATATGTTTAATTTTAAGCTTAAAACCGAGTGACAAATTAATTTTATAGTTAATTCATTTTCGTTCATACTTGTAACATTTAAAATTAACAGAAAAAAATTTCAAAGTATTTTTGATTTCATTACTTGCATGTGTGTGTGAGGCATTTATTTTTGACGTATAAAAGTTTTAATAAAGGAGATTGAAAAGCTATAAACTTTGTTACTATTTTTCAATATTCCCCTGTGTGTTACTATTAGCTCACTCTCTTCCTATATATATATATATATATATATATATATACAGTGGTACCTCGACATACGAGTTTAATTCGTTCCGCAACCTTGCTCGTATCTTGAATTACTCGTATCTCGAAGCAAATTTCCCCATACAAAACAATTGAACTACCATTAATCCATTCCAACCCCCAAAATGTCACCCCAGTTATTTTGTGTGTGGTTACGTGGTTTTGAATAATAAAAACGTATTTATAAATGACAAATATGTATTGTACAAAAACAACAAAGAGAATTTAAAGAAATAAATTAGATATCCTCACTGGTCTTTGCCTTTTTCGCTACATTTTTCTCGCTTTCACCTGTAGGCCGTTTAGAAAAAAATATGTCCAAGGAGGTTTGTTTCTTCCTCCCTCTCAGAATGTTCCGGAAATGAGTTAGGCAAGTGTCATTAAAAAGATCAGATGCACGACCTGTTGCAACTTTTTCTGGGTGTTTCCTTTCCACGAACTGTGAAACTCTCTCCCACATTCCTAAGATCTCCTTTATCTCACTTGTAGAAATAACCTCCTCCTCTGACTCCTCGAAACCAATTTCTTGCATAATCCGATCTTGCCGAATCCCCGATCTTGCATAATCCGTTCTCCAATTTCTTGCCGATCCATGATTATAAAAATAAATGAACTACAACTGTAAATGTAAATGTAAACACAACACAAAACGCGAACACAAATACACAACTTATCACAGCGGAAGCACGCTGCTAACTGATTCACTGACCGTGATGGGCACGACCGCGTGCTACTACCGGCCGACCTGCTAAACCGAACTCGTATCTCGAATTTCGCTCGTAACTCAAAGCAAAAAATCACTCGCTCGCCTGCTCGTATCTCGAAAAACTCGTATGTTGGGGCACTCGTATGTCGAGGTACCACTGTACATATATTTATATATCTTGTTAAAATTTTCAATCGTTAATAAAATACTTTCTATTCATCCAATAAAGTTCAAAAAATATTTTTAAACTTGTAGTGGATGACACTTGATGTTAATACAGTTTTTCAAATATTAATTAATCAATTACCGGTTTTCGACGCCAACTTAGTTTCGTCTCCATTGTTGTAACAATGTAACTGTTAAAACAATGACAGAAGTTGGCATTGAAAACCTGTTTTTCAGCCAAACTAGCCAAACCGAGTATGCATTGTTACAACAATGCAGACGAATCATGCTCTCTTTTCAATTATTACTATTAGCTCACTCTTTTACTATATATATATATCTTGTTCAAATTTTCAATCGTTAATAAAATACTTTCTATTCATCCATTCAAAGAAGGAATTGACTTAATTTTTTTTTATATTACTTGTTACAATAATACGAATGAAAGAAACAATAAAAATGAAGAAGCGAAGCAAGGAATGACAACAATGCATTTTTGTTACATTATATCAAATTTTCAAACTATTATCAAATAAAATGCATAAAATAATAAAATGACACATCCTCGCCTTTCTATATAATTGATAACGCATGATATCCTCCTTTTAAATCAAGTTGTAAGTGTGATAAAATATATAAGCATTTATCTCATATGATAAAAAACAATAAACACGCATTTTGTTTCAATAACCCATGCTTGAGCTCTCTTTGAATTGTAATAAGACAGAACAAAATTTTTACTATTGCAACTTGTAATACATTTAATCTCAATTTCCACTCTCTCTCTGAAACATTTTCTTCAGTTCTACTTTCTAAAATACAAGTAAAGTTATATATATTTAGGTATGTAATAAATACTAAATGGATACTTTCTATCTTCAGAATTGTACTTTTTTACTTTGAAATTTAATTTAACTCTTTAATCTTATTTATTATATTTTTTTTATGAAATAGATACAAATACTGATAATAGGGAAATATATTGTAAAGAAATTTTATTCAGGGAGCAGGTGGATTCATCCCTTTGATCGATTTCCCTGTGACGGAGACTATTTGAAGTATACCTGACATATTCAATCTGCAGAAACGTAACTGAAAAAAATTCTTCCAATTTTTCAACAAAATCCTAAGTGATATATTGGTATATTGTCACGGTAAAGCACATCATACTTCGTTTGTGGAGGTTTCAGCAAAAAGCATAAAGAGAAAAGTACAGTGAAAATCGTTTAACACGAAACTGAAATATTTTTTCGTGTTAAAAGAATTTCATATTAAAGGATATTGCAAACATATATATATATATGATTCGATTTTCGCTGTACTTTTCTCTTTATGTTTTTACTCACCCCCCCCCCCCCAAAAGAAGTATGGGATGCCTTACGTGACAATATACCAATATAACACTTGATTTTGTTGAAAAAATGGAAAAACTTCAGTAACGTTTCGCTAGATAGAATATGTCAGTTATACTTCAAGAAGTCCAAGTTACTGGGAAATCAATCAAATGGAAGAATCTACCTGCTCTCTGAATACAATTTCTTTACAATATATATATCAACAAAATTGACTTTATTATAGTTTATTTTATTTACATAGATATGTATATATCCATATATTTAATAAAAATCAATAAAACAAAACATTTACACAAGAACTCAAAGAAATTTAGTACAAAATTGTCAATTTTTTTGAAAAACAAAACATTTATTGAGTTTTTGGAAAATAATCGGATATTTTTTTGTATTGTGTTTTAGAATCAAATTGTCGACAAATTGTTCAATATCGTCCATTTTGCTATTCATTTCCTATTGGAATGTGCGTCTAAATAACTGCGCTTACTTTTCACGACGTTCTCATTTCGGATGATGTGGGAACAGGAGCTGCATTATTCATTTAATTTTCGTCGTCGGAATCTGCATCAATGATATTTTTTGAGCTCTGAACAAACTTCAAAATGTCTTAGTCTGCCATAATTGGTGCTGCAAAGACATTATCATCATCTATTGCAATGAATTCTTCCGATAATATAATAGGGCAGTCCAATCCGGCAGGTGTTTTCCGTATTTTGTTTATTCCCAGAAGGAAAATATTTTCGTGTTAAGCGATTTCATTTCGTGTTAACTGAAACAACTGTATGAAAATCCATAGTAGTTTGTCGGGACCACTGTATTATTTCGTGTTAACTGATATTTTGTCTTAAGCATTTTCGCGTTCAACGTATTTTACTGCATTATGAATTAGGGCCCATTTAGAAACCCAATGCTAAGCAATTGTTAAATAAATGGGTCTTCAACCATCAGTTAAAATTTTTTATTGCCTCAAAATAAATTTCTGAACAAAATGTTTCATTATTTTTTACGAAGAAAAATGTTCGCGTATAAAAATATCGTTATGAAGTTTGAAATAATTTTGAAAGAAATTTATGTATACAAGTGATAGGGTGTTATTCAACAATATGACTGAGGCATGAACCAAACGGCTTAGAAAACGTTTTGAACAATGTTAATTCGACGAATCAAATCTTTGTGAGAGCGTTTAAATTTACTAACGCATTTTTTTTATCATAATGTTTTTTATAATAATATTTGTTTACGAAATTATACCCCGACAGTTTGGGGTATTACTGTGCTAGCAGTGTGTGCGTGATGTGTTTATATTTTAAATTATTGTAAAATGATCTAATGCATTAAGGAGATATGGTTCCCTAAAAATCATTAAACTGACGAAAAATTTTTTATTGGCTTATTTGATACCCCAAATCTTTATAAATATGCCTACAAAATTTCAAAGCTTTACCTGCATTTTTCATTAAGTAATGGAGCAATGTTTGATGCTAAACAGCAATTACCACGCCTACATTTCAGATTATCTGCTAGAAAAGAGCCTGATAAAAATGAATTAATTATTTTTCTAATGCGCATCAATGAGATTGACATTATATATGCAGTAATAAACCATTTTAAGAAAGAATTGTGCAATTCATGCAAAAATTCTAGTTTGTGAATTATTTACTGGCATATCAAATGGATTTGGTCAAGATTTAAAAGTTGTGCGTGCTTGTTATGATATTATTATGAATGAAATTAAAACTTCAAAACGGATTCTCCCAAAGCACAAATACTAAATCTCATTTTGATAACTCAGATAATTAAAAATCTAATTCGCAAGAATAGAAAAACTGTCCCATTTTTATATATATTTGTTTTTGGTGATATATATATATCCCATGTGTGCCAGATTCAACACCTTTATTATTAAAATATTTTAAGATATCTATTTAAACAAATGCACATATACAGTTCTTAGATTTTGATGTATTTTACCTATAAATTGCTATTTGGTTTTGCTTTTATTCGTGTACAATATTTAGCATGCGAAGGCTTTTAAAATCACGGAAATAAAAAATAAAGGCATAAACATCTTTTGTACATGTTGTGCATTAGCTCTGAGCATGGAATTAGCTCTGAAATGTGTGTATTTATTTATTTTTATAATTATTAAGAAAGTTTTATGAAATATTGATCTTTCATTCGTTTTTTTCGATATATTCATTATGGCAGTATACTCTTTAATTATTCTACATTTGTGCAATTTTTTATGGTAAATATCTTTAAATAAGCTAATTAATATTTCAAAAAAGTTTCAGACTATTCGATGAATATTATATCATGCTTTTCATGGAATGAAAACTTTAAACTTATATTTCTCAATGTTGAATTTTTGTACATATACTGTTATTCAAAACCCTAAGGCTTTTTTGATAATTGAAGTATGGGTTTGAAATTTTTTATACATGTTCTGAAATGTATGTTTTGTAAAACTGTGCATGTAATTAGCTCTAACATGTTTAGTACTTTTTCTAAAAAATTTCAAAAACAAAAATAATGTTTTTTGGGGAATTTTTCGAAGTTTATCTATAAAAAAATTAATAAAAGATTAAAGAGCAGCAGTAAAAAAAAACCCATGCACAGTTTTATGTAGTATATCTTAAGGTACTTGGAAAAATTTTTTGAAAGAAAAGAGACATATTTAAAAACGCCTTAGGGATTTAAAAAATGCTTAAAAAAAGCTAAAAATATTTAAATTTTACAAACATTTTGCAACAAATTAAAATTTTTTGTATGGAATTATTATTAAATATTAACCTTTATAAAATACAATTAAAACCAAATATCAAATATTAAAAACAAAAAAAATTGTGAAGATGGTACCATATCGCCTTAAAGAATGAGAGCACAGCAATTCAATCCTAAGCTAAGTAAACCTTTACTTTTTATATGCCGTTTTATATTTATCTGCTGCTTTTCCTCCACTTTTTAAAATTTCGAATATATTTTGATGATTCTACTTCCTTCCAACACTACATAGATAATCTGTATATCTGTTTTTTAAGCAATAATGATTATCTGCGTGAAATTATGTACAGTGTAAAATTGAATTTTAATCCTTTGAGAGTACATAACAGCATAGTTCACAAATATTTCAAAGGATCTTCGTATAGCTATCTATGGTAAATGCGGAATGGTATTACATGGAATGCTTAAAAATGCTTATTTTGAGTGTTAAATTTTGAATATTTTCATCGGAAAGCTCACACAAAGCAAACATAGCAACATTTTTGTAATTATATATTTATTTATAGAAGCTAAAAAGAATAAATAAAGTAACTAACTTCATATATTTGTTAATGAGAGGGAGTTGAAGAAAGAGAGATGATTTTGTGTGTGGGAAAAAGACACTATGAAGAAACACCAAAATTCTCAGGGGAAAGGATGAAGTTTCATTGATATGAAAAAAGAATGAAAATACAAATCTAAATATTGTTTTATTATTGATGTTTCATAATATTTGAGTTTAAAATTCATTTTGAGATAAGTAATAAAACAATTCGAATTATTTTATATAATTTAAAATACTACGCAATCGATAAACATATATATCTTTTTCTGCTCCTCTACGTATGGAAGGAAATTTGCAGAATTACTGTTAAAAGATTGTAATATCGCGTTTCTTTTTATTTCACTCATGTAAGTTATTTATAAAAAAATTTTGTGTAATTTTAGTAAAAAAAAAACAAAACCAATTGAAATTTTTTAAAATAATGTACATACGAAAGACTGTAGTGTTAAATATTTCCTATTTAATTACACGCGCGTGTTTGGTATTTCCACATATTTAATTCTTTTAAAGGTTGTTAAAAGCTTTAAAAGATATAGATGACGTGTAAATAATTCATTGATAATCAATATATTAACTTTTCAAATCATTGTATAATTTATATATTTAATCAGTAAATTATATTTTGGATATTAATTAATAAACAATATGGAACATGAAGCATGTTAATAAAAGACCGAATAAAGTAGTAGGAATAAGTATGCAAGTAATAAAGATAGAATTGTATAATACGTAATATCCATTGTGTGTTGTTGAAATTTAAGTTCTAGTGAAAAATAGCATTAATTTAGTTCTTTAAAAACTTTTTGATGATTTAAGGTTTTTTTTTATTAAAGTAATTTTTCAGAATATGTATTATCTGAAATACTTCCTAGTAATAACTAAGCTAATCTATATACTTACGTCCATTTAATTCAGTTTTCTGCAGTACTGAGTTATTATTCCAAACATTTCTACTTTCCACCCCCACCACTACCACCGCCACCAACCAACAAATATTGAATACAACTTGAGTCTTCATTTCATGTTGTTAAACTGCAAATTGTCTGTATCAGTCGAAAGTTATACTCCAAAAAAGTTTATCAGTTACGTCTCGTGTCAGATAGAATTGTTAAAAAAGGTTAAAAACTTTCTTTGTTTTTAATAAAGGATATCGATTTGGATATATATCTTATCAAAAAGAGGTTTTTTTGTTGTTCAGCTGGTATTTTTCGAGGACAGATCATAAAGTCTTGATAGAATTAGGAGAAGAGTATTGTTTACTTTCATTATCATTTACTTGGTCTTATGAAATACAGAAAATAATAAAATTTTACAGATCTCTGAAATTGAGAAATCTTCTATTCCCATTACTAATATTATACAAATAGCCCAACAATTGCCTTTACTTTCTCAATATTTAAATATTGAAGTCAGACTTTGCATCAACTTTATACATGTTTATTTTTAGGATGATTTTTAATCGGCAAAACTCTCTAATTTGAATGAAATTTCATCGCAAAATATTCCTTAAAACATTTTTGCGATGAAATTTCATTATTTTTGAAAGCTTAATATGATTATTAAAGAATCGAGATGTAAATTTTGATAGGTAACTATTATTGAAATGTGACGTAAAAATATTTATTTATGTAAAGGTAATAGAAAATCGTTACCTTAACAAGTATCGGCCTACCAATTGATATTACAAATATTTATTTTTTTCTGCGAATTTTATTTCAACATCTAATGTTTGCCATATACTTAAAAAATTAAACATTTTCATTTGTTAAGGAGAATCTTAATCTTGTTAAAAATAGAGGGCCCGAAAAATTAATCAAAGGCTGAAATATTTAGGAAATATGATTACATGAAGCATAAAATATTAATCATAATTTTACTTTCCTATCTAGTTGAAAAAAAAGTCATGTATTTCCTTTGTGGGTTTGATTGACCCAGAGTTCGTAAAGATTTACTCTAGGCCTTAAAATATTTTCTATGTAGTTCTTTTTGTATATTATTAGCAATAATTATTATAAGTGGCATATTTTAGTTCATTATAAAATTCCCTCTCCTTCCCCCCCCCCCCCAGTTTTTAACTCCACTTAGACAAGTTTTTTGATTCAATATTAGTTTTGAAAATATTAAGACAAATGAAATGATTCACAAGTTTTTGTAACAATTTTTATTTTCATTATTATTGAGAATGTTTTCTATGATTAACAAGATTTACATTAAAGATTTACATGTTCTTTGGAAGAGAAATGCTTGGCACAATGCACATCTTATTTGAGTTTTTTTTAGGGGTACATATTCTTTACTCATTCCTCGCTTAGGTGTTGTAGTAGCTAAAGTTTCATCTTTTGTATTTTGTTTATTTCTTTCGTATTGTTCCTGACATGTTATTTTCTCTCCTATCATTAATGTGATCCTTGAAGATATTTTTCAAGTTTTCTTTTAGAAATAGACGCCTTTTGAAAGGCTTCCGTTCATTTTACTATAGACTAGTAAGCAAGAAGAATAACACTAAGGCATTTATTGCAGCTAGTTTAATAACATTAAATAAACACCCGGGTGTATAAGAGGCATCTAGTTTACTTGTTGTGTGTGTGTATATATATATATACTCCCATTACTTTAATTAAAATACAAAATTATATTGGGTCTTTTTCTTTTCATGCGACTTGATGCAAAATGGATAGAAGAACCCTATTTTCTTAGATTCATATGACATAAGAAGTCCTATCGTTTTGAACCCCCCCCCCCCAAAAAAAAACGATAGCAATGGTTTTCGATTACTTGAGGATTCAAATTCAAGAGGAATAAATGACTTGTTTTTTCGAAGAGTTCTAACAATATTTAGTCTTCTCATCAATAAATCGTCGGTAAGGATGAAATCTGTGAAAAAATAATGTACTGTAATATTCCAAGCAGTGCCTTCAATTGATTTATTAGGCGCTAAACAATATTTCTTCCTTGATTTATGGCACTCTCATCTCCAAAAGACTTTCTAATATACTTTTCTGAAGTGCAAACATAAGCTGTTTTGACATAAGGCATCCAACCATAATTTAATTCCTTATTTTCCCCTTGGGTTTGGTGATAAATATTTTCTGTAGGGAAACTTCTCAAGGAAATATACAAGCTGCTTTTTTATTGTTAAATTTTTGTGAGGAATGAACATCTTTGAAAAAGCCTAACAAGCATTTCAATGAACGATTTCTCGTTCCAAATACCTGTCTGATTATTAGGAATTTCTGTATTTCATGTGAGAATTCATTGGTTTCGTGTAACTCATTGTCATTTATTTCATCAGCTCTTACAAGATCACCGAGCTCTTGTAAAAACTTTTAATCTCCTCTTCAGTAAGATAACTCTTAAGATTCGTCATGTTATATTACAGAATTAAAAAAGCAAAATAAGTCCAGCACTATAGATTTAATACAGTCTAGGCTGGAATTAGAAGGTGGTTAAAACGTTTTTCTCTCATCACGTGATCAAGGTAACATTATTCTGAGGTAAGGATTGGTCACACATCCACTCATCATACGTTGCACACCAAATGGATTCAAGTAACACAAAAATCTTTTAATATCGACGCCATTGTTTCTGAATTTCAGTGCATTGAAGATATCTACTGAACATTCATTAAAAAGAATATTAAAAATATTAAACTCTGATTTTATATGCATTTTTATGCATTCGATTAGACCCAGAAAGGTAAAATGTTATTTTTCTTACCCTTGGTAATTTAAAAAATATTTTTGACTCCAAAAACGTAACATATTAAAGAAATATATATTTCTGAGAAATGAATAGTAAACTTTTGAACAATTAGAGTTAAAATCTGGGGAAGATATGGAAAGATTTATTTTAGAAATGGATTGAAAGAGATTAATGAAGTTGAAACAATACCACTTTGAAAAAACGTAGCAGTTCATAGAATTGAAGAAATATCCAAAGAAATCAGAAAATTTCAAATGTGCCTCAAAGAGTTTTCTAAAATAAGGAATTTTTCTTGCTACTCTAGACGGTTCTACTGGCATATAAAGCTCTGACCAATGTTGTAAAAATAGTGAATTTAATACAATTCAAGAGTGCCATATTCTTTCTTAGTTGAAAAACTTCATGAAGAGTTGGCAAACATCCACAAATCATGTCTTTGCTTACAGAAGTACTTAAGCTATCAAGAGGAAAAGTGCTAACAAGACTTATGGAACTCAATGTGTGAAGAATTCGCAATGTTTTGGTACAATAGAAAGGAATTAGAAAAATGGTTCAGTCATTTAAATTTATTTTGAAGTTCACGTATTTAGTAAAAATATTCACTCAACTTGACGAATTTAATTTCAACTTTTCTAAAAAAAAGGGAGGTACAGATATATTTGCAATACATGACAACATTCGATGATATATATAAAAAAACAGTTTTATGGAGAAAAAAAAACCCCATTAAAAACTCCATAAGTATTGATCGTTTCTCATAGCATAACTACCGAGATCTTCAAAGCATTCAAATGCTTTGAAAGAAAATTTTAATTAATACTTTACATAAGAAATACAAAAACTGCCAGGAGAAAACTGGATTGCGCTTCTTTTCCAAGGGAAATAAAACTATTGGCTTACCGAAAAAAATTTTGAAGAACTTATCGATCTATCCAAAAATACATTACTAAATTGAATTTTAGCAGCAAAAAATCGGCCTAATTCTAGCTAACTTTCTGGTAAACTTATTCTATTCTTTCTACTAAAGCTCGGAAGATACTACTCCTTTTTACATATCCATACCTTGTGTAGTTGGCCTTTCAGTGATGGTAGAAATTAAAACCATGTATCAAAAAAATGTGCAGTTGCCTGGCTCCTGAAGTCTGAAAATAACTTAGAATTGACCTCATTAAAAGCAACCAAAAAAAAAAAAAAGTACACACTTCCCACAGGCTTTATTAGAAATATTTTTTTTTTTTTGTTAAATTATATCTAATAAATACTTTCTTTCTTCACAAAAGTTTTCTTTTATGACCCATAAAATCTCGGAAAGAATGTGTATCATTCGTTTCTGAAAAAAATTAAATGTATCGAGGAGGAAGTTGTTTGCTATGAATTAGGTTTCTAAGAAGTGGGTTTCAATGTTTATGAGTTTGGGAACTTTATCATAGGATATACAATTGTATTGCAATTTTCTAAAAAATTACAAAATAAACTGTGATAAAAAAAAACGAGATGTGTAATTTTTAAAAAAAAATTTGCTCAAAGCTCTCTTTTCCCCTAACATAACTTCAACAGCATCCATTATCGCTGGAAGCTCTTAAACTTTACCAATTGTGTACGACTGACTGAATTTCACAATTCTATAACTAATCAGATATAAAACATGCATATCTTTTTTTGTGTTTGTAAAACGTAAGAGTTTTGTTTTTGACGTTTTTATCACGTCCACCTTTCTTTTGAAAAATTCGAGAGACTAAATTTTTAAATAAGTATGTTTGGTCTGAATGTGTCGACGTAATTTACCCAGGCGAGCGCATGCTTTCTTTTTGAAAGCATTTCATTGCAAATAAAACACTCAAGTTTAGGGTTATCTTCATCTTCATTTCATCAGAAAGTCAGAATCATGCTTCCTAATAACTTTTTCGGTTCGTTCACCTTTAATCATTGCTTAATTTGATTTTAATTTATATTGCACTTTGAAGCAACTCGAGGTCTATTGGCGATGGATCTTGTAATTTCAAGTCAAATTTAAGTGACTAGAATGACACCTGAGAGAAAACACTCCTCCGAACGAATTTGTGCTTGAAAGATTGTTTTTGTTTACAATCTCTTGGCGTGATTTTTACTAACCAATTATACATAACATAAATAAGATAAAATGGACGAGAAAAAAATAAACAAACATTTCGAGTAACACAAACGATAATGAACAGCTTCGAAATTAATGCATACGCAGAATGAATTGAACTTTCATAACGAAAAGGAGTTCCTGATTGTAGAGACGAACGAGATTGCGGTACTTCATGGAATTGTGACCTTAAGAAAAGCCACAGATTGGAACAACTTATGACGCGACAAATGTATTGTGTACAAAAAGTCGGTTTTAATATGCATCCGCTCGTTGAAAAGACACTTGTTTTGTTTCTTCAATTCTTGTCATTTAACATGAGTCCCTTTTTTGCGTAGAGTTATTTTTTTTGTCGTGTTGCCATGTGGCTTGATGAAGATTTTAATCTTACATCAAATTCTTGCAAATTCTGGAGAGATACATATACAATCAAGATTTTTCCGAGATCCAACAGGGGTATACTCACCCACATTTTGGAAAGCAATGTTCTGTGGAAATATTCCACTACAGTTTTAACTTCAGCAGTGATGCTTCTGTGGAAAGTTGCAAGAGTTTTTGAAGCTGATTCGACGCCTGGTTTATAATAGAATATATTCTATTTGTCGTATCTCTCGGCTTGTAATAAAAGAAAAATATAAGTTTAATGTTTCATTGCGTGTAAATAACTATCGATTCCGAAATGAATGAATTTTCAACATAGTTTAGAGAACAATTTTAATAAATTTATTATTGAAGATGCGCAATAAACATATAAACAAGGAAGAAATTTGTAGTCATTGCATTTACTTCGAATATAGTTTTCTAAAACATTTCGAGATCCTGGCTTTAAATTAAAGTTGCTTAGATTGCCGGACAGTAACAAAATATTCGAATCAAATAACTTTTATTAAATTTAAAGCTTTTGAACAAAATCAAAAACTTTTTGATGTATTGAATTTAAGTTAAAGAACAAAAGTTCTTATCAACAATCCACTGGGTGGGAATTGTAGCCTAATTAAATCATACAGAGATTAGAAAATGCCTTATTTGAAAAAAGAATAATTTTTATCGATGTTTTTTGTATTTTTTCATATTTAAATATAAGGCTATCTCGCTTCGTAAGTCGAAGGTAGCGGGCTCAATCCCGGTTGGAATCGATAGATTTTATGGATGCGAAAATCGTAGGCATGCATGTCATATGATTATGTGGCATGTAAGAGAGAATCAGTTTGACTCTGGTTCTCTCGTCAAAATTAAATCATGGCACTTTTAGCATTCGACAAGAGCTTGAATTAAAAACTAATTCAGGTGTCAAAATTTGGTAGCGAAAATCACAACTAGATGGTGCCACTATAAAATGGCTCTCACATTTGGGGTCTTGCCGTATCTGCCAATATGCAGCCATTAGGAAAAAAATATAAGATATCAAACAAAATATTTAAGACTATTGTAAGAATTATTAATTAAATACCCTTCTTTTCTCCCTTATGAATAATCAAATAGTTCGACTTTGTGCCTGAATGTATTGTATATTTATTTTCCCACCGTATATAAAACTAAACAGCCAGTACTTTCTCAGAAAAGACTACCCAATCTTATTCCAATCATATTTCATTCCAATTCCTAGGCTGTAGTTTCCCACGCTTTACTCTCCTCTCGAAACCTAAACTAAAAGATGATGATTTAGTAGTTATTGAAATAAATATACAATCTAATTCCTAATCAGGGACAGTTGGCGTTGTTTTGCATTGCTGAGTTGATGAAAGTTGTATTTTGAATGAATAAAAAAACTGTTTTCCGAGAAGTCTCAAAGCAAATTTCGAAATTTTACATATAGAATAAATATATTAGTGTAGGTGGGAAAAACAATTTCTTTGTTTGCTGGAAAGATTGTATTTCGCCTAGCGATGTAAAAAATAGCTATCTAAAAAAAATCCGTTTTGAAAAATTTAGTTAGAGTTTTGAAAAAAGGTGAAATTTCGGTGATTTTTGTTCAGTGTATATAATTTTTTTGGTTTAACAATGTCATTTTCCTCTAAATGTGAAGTTTGGGATATTAGGGGAAGGAAAGAAATTAAAATCAGTAAATTCGAAATTTTTTTATTATCCTCGCAAAGAGCTTAAAAGCACAGTTTTCGAGCTCAAACACAAGCATGAGTTCGTGTTCATTTATTTTTTATTAGTAATTTTAACATTATTTTTTATAATATATTTGCTTTAGTAGCTGTAGATTGAATCACATAAGCTTGATTTAAAATTCAGTACTTACATCTATAAAAGAGAAAATGCTTTCCTTTCTTTTTTAGAAAAAACAATGTTCTCTCTAAAGAAATAATATTTTTTTTACTTGAAACTAATTTTTAATATCTATTACTTCACGCAACGAAAACTATGTTGCCTGAATTGGTGAAAAACGGACATGAAAGTTAAGATATAGTGAGTGCTGAAATTTTCTGCTGAAAACTAAAACAATAACTTTTTTTGTGTTTAAAAAAGTGATTTGAATAAATAACCTAAATATATGCTAAAATAACAAAGAAATAATAGATAATGTGATTAATAGGAATAAAACGAGATATGTAAAAAAAAAAAAAAAAAAAGCGCGTCAAGTTCAGTCGAGTGTGTAATCAAATTAATCTTGCCATATCTATTGCAACAACTGGAAAGTTTTTCATTTTGATTCGCATGGGAAAAAAATGACTTTCATCCTTTTTCTTTATTTTACGTCAATATAAATTTCCCAGAGATCACTGATCGCTGCCAGTTAACCCTATCTACACCTGTAAGTTCTCTTCTTGTATAAAAGGTTATAAATAAATGTGATAAAAAATAAATTAGAGATAATATAAGATGTAAGTTTGAAGTGTTCATAGCTGTTCCAACTGACGGAAATGTTTGTGGAGAAATTAAAATGAGCCTAACTTTTGCGACGTATATCTTAGATACAATTTTATGAGAAGATTTCTATTCAAACATTTGTATACTGAATAATAAACTCTAGGTTTTAATCCAGTATAAAAGTATTGCCTGCAAAAGAGCAATACAGAGTGGCCTCCTCCTTTCTCTGCCTTTGTTCAGAGCAAATCTTCTTCTACTTCGTTTTGTGCATACATTAATAGCATTTATTCCTATATTATTTAGATTGTAATTTTTTTGTGTGTTTGCTAACATTTACTGTACGTGTATGAATATATGTGTGTATTTGCATATATATATATATATATATATATATATATATGTTTTTGTGTGTATGTATATAAGTATTTGCATGTATGTATGCTTTATGTATTTGTAATTTGAAAATTTTATTACAATCACGCATGTTTCCAAATCTTCCCCATTGTATAATTTTAATTACTGAATGTCTCTGTTTTTGCATCTGAGCAATCTTGTGTTTTGTTTGTATTTATTGTATTTGCATCCATTCTTGTTTCTTTTCCCTTTTTATTCCCATTCGTGACTGAATCCCTCTACTTGAAACTTCATACCATTATTGATTGACTTACGTTTATAAACCGTGTGTTATACTTGTTGGCACACAAGGAGTCTACCTAGAGTATCAAAAAGTATTTTGATGTTTTTTTAAGTTACATCATATAAACTTTAAGGAGATCGTGCTTAAATTTTTGAAATGTCAACAACACTTTGTCTTATGTAAGCAATTAAAGGTTTGACCCACTTGATAGAGGGGATGGTGCATGTTAAATCTGTCGAGGCTCAAGGTTCTCACGTTGATGTGGAAGATTGGAAAGTGAGGTACCAGATCAGGTGTGGCCTTCGTCTCTCGACATATGTTCAAAATTATGTCGCGAATAGCCTTGATGTAGTTTCAAAGTGCGACGTTAATGAAATAATCAAATTATATCAAATCAAAACAAATAAAGCAATAAAATACATTTAATAAAGTGAAATGCAGATTGAAGTATGCAAGTTTCTTTAGAATGGATTTATGTGAAAAAATATTATCTGATAAAACGAGTTATAGAGTTTAAAACTTATACGTATGAAAAAAAAATATTTCAGCTTATGAATTTTCTCCGGAAGTTTACCATTTGAATAAGTGTGCATATACAATTACAGCCTTAACTATTTGTATATTTTAACACATAGATTTATTTTGAGTTATTTATAGACATTAATTAAATAGTGAAGAATAAGCTCACATATAACAAATAGAATAATTTTGAAAATTTCTGAAATGAGTGCATTTCAATAGAATTGCAGAGAAATTGAATAAAGAAGGTTGGGTTAATTGTGAAAACTCATTTAGTTAAAAGACTAGCTATTGGTTAACTTTTTTTACATTAACATACTCACACATTAAAAATTGTATTGTTATTTTGCTTGCTTAAAATTTTCTCAAAAATCCATAAAATTTTTAACTTACAAGTTTGGCAAATATAAAAGATCGCGTTTAAAAGTCATCAAACTCATAATTGTATTTTACACAAGATAGATTAAAATTAAATTCAGACATTTCATTTTCCTGTAAAACATACAATATACTTCGAATGCTGAAAGCATGGAAAGATGAATATTTTGGATAATTTACATGGATATTTTATGAATTAAAATTTGAGTTTAGTAAGTTTAGTTTTTGAGTTTGTTTAGTATTATTTATATATTATAGTGTCTGTTTTACAAAAGGCATAAACTGTTTGTTAGTATATCTATTATGCTGGCTTCAGAGCAGTGCTGAAAAGCTATAGTCTGGCCGATCTAGAATCAACAAGAATGTTAGTCTTTGTGAAAGATTGAACTTAAGATTTAGAATTAGACACAGTCAAAGAGACAGCGTGTGCTTCCACATCAAAGTTTGGAAATGGTCCCACTAGGGCTTACTGTGAAAACAATTTAGAATATACACCTACACCTGTAGCACCATCTATTCTAGAGCCATCTGTAAATACACGAATCCATTTTGTCGCTCAGGATAATTGTCTAACAGTACAGAAAATAGAAACTAGTATATCTTTTTTTTTCTATTTTTATCCATATACCTTTTGGGAGTTTAAAGTGTCTTGAGAGCAATTCTATTTTGCATCAGCCAGTTTCTTTAAGGTAGGCAAAATTTTTCAACTCCAGTCACGGTGCACCTGATAAGTTTCAAAAATTTAACTTGTTAATTCTAAAACTGATTTGTTTTGTCCTGGTACTTGCGTTTAGGTTGGTGTCATCAATATACAAGTCATAAAGTCAGGTACGACATGTCTCTAAGTAAAAAACTGATGCATAGTTTTTGATTTATAGTGGATCATGTATTTGTCCATAGCCCAAGATTGAAAGGTTTCTAGAGTTTTATTGATGTTGTTCTCAAATTTCTGTCTTTGTCTGCAATAATTTCGACAGTTACTAGTTTTTGTCCATATCACTAGGTCATCAACAAACATGCTCACTTGAATATCCTCAACCTCTTTCAATCTCTTAATCAGATCATTGACATAAATGTTAAAGAGTATGAGCTAATTATGATCCTTGTAGTAAGCCAATCTCAGACTGCTTGTATTTGTATTATATTGTTGTATTTATACTGTTTCCGACTAGTCTTGACTCATCTCAGAGCTGGAAGTTTTACAACATAACTCAACATTCTCCCGTATACTCCTTGCTCTCTTAATTTGCTGAGGAGTTTTATAAGTTTGATAAGCACCCTGGAAGTCCACAAAGATCACCGAGGAGCTCCTCTTAGATCTAAGAGCGATTATTTCTGAAAGCTTCCTCGGAGTAATATCAATCTTTGAACAAGCAGAAGTAACACGTGTTACACGAAACGCAAAATTATAACCACCAGCTATACAGCACTGAAATACTCAAAATTGAACTACTACTAAAACTAGTCAAACGAGTAAATTATAGTCAAAGTCAATCAGTCACACTACCTCTAGGCATACATAGCCGATTTGAGGTGGTTAGGGACATCACTGGTAATAATGTACCAACTCAAACAAGAAAAACATGTTTGCTCCCATTAATTTGAATAGCATAGTACACACATTTCTCTTAAATATCTTCTAAGCTTGCTTTTCTTAAATGACTGACATTAGTCTTGCTTTGCGAAAGAGCGATGATATATTCATATGTGCCTTAGTATTTAAGTTGAAATCTTGTGAATGAAAATGAAGAGGTACAGAAGAGAGATCATAGGAAGGAAGTAGAGGAAGTCATAGAAGCATTAATGTCAAAGTAATTTTGCAACTAGAGATTCAGATCTTGTCTGCCTGAATTGGATGTGTGATTTAAAGTCCATTTAGAGATTATCAATTAGAGTTAAGTAAAGTTGAACCGATTTACATATTTATTTTGATACTATTTATTCAAAGATTGAATGACTGGTTAAAGGGT
This sequence comes from Trichonephila clavata, assembly GCA_019973975.1. Taxonomy (NCBI): domain Eukaryota; kingdom Metazoa; phylum Arthropoda; class Arachnida; order Araneae; family Nephilidae; genus Trichonephila; species Trichonephila clavata. Next base: position 154,378 of record BMAO01010345.1, read on the forward strand.
GAGTTGATAATTATTGAGTAAGTATGTTTCTTATTATCAACGAAGCATGTTCGTCAGAGAGATATCGCAAAAACTAGTTGTTCTTCTACTACAGCAATTGCTTTTAAAAGGTCTATTTCATCTAACTAGATTTTACCCTCTTACTCCCATTTTTTTTTAAAAAAAAATTTTGATCATTTTATGGAGTAACTGATTTTATTTTCAAAGAAAATCATTTCAAGAGTATTCCATTAATCATATCTAAAACAAAATAAAGTAAGTCACGGTTTCTTTTCAAACACGCAAACAATTCCATTATTATAAACAGCACTATTCTAAGTAGTTAAACTTATAGTAATGAATTAATATATTTTAATAAAAAATATTTAGGTTCTTGTTACATATTCGTAATTGTAATTACTTGTTCGTAATGAATTATTTGAATATAATAAAGTTATTTTATTTCTATATTTATTACTAGGATTACATACGGAAATATCTTTATATATATATATATATATTCGTAATTGTAATTACTTGTTCGTAATGAATTATTTGAATATAATAAAGTTATTTTATTTCTATATTTATTACTAGGATTACATACGGAAATATCTTTATATATATATATATATATATATAAACTTAAATATTTCTTATAAGTTTAGTTTTATTGTGAAAACAGAACTCTTATTTCTGTATATGTTCGTGTTTTGTATCATACAATTATACTAACAAGTATTAATTATGACTTCCTAAGACAGGGGTCGGCAATCTTTTAGCTGTGGCATGCCAAACCAATCTACCAATAGGATTCAGTGTGCCACACAGTAGGACATTTTTAAAACAATTCGATTCCCTAGATAATGCATGTAGAATTAGTGATTAGAGAAAAAATTTAGATTTACAGCTTTATTATAAATTAATTTTGCATCATTTGAAGATATTTCTTAACATAAAAATAAACAGCATAAAATATAACTATTTCTTCAACAAAAATAAAAAAAAATAATTGTACAAAAATGAGTTTTTGGACACATTTATTAAAATTAGAAGAGACGACTTATAAAATATAAGTACTTCCCTTCCTTACAGTAAATGAAAAAATAAATAAAAATTTTAATGCAAACCTAGTTCTACTTTCATTTGAAAAATTAAGGGTATAATGTGTACGCTTTCAATTTTAAACGATTCTGAGCATTCAGTTGTTACATAATTTCTTAGCGGACTGGAAATATTTTTCATATAAGGAAAGAATTTTTACTTTGATATGTAGAACCAAAAGCGAAAAGCAGAGCGCATGGGATTTTCTCTCTTCAAACAATTAAATCTCTCGAGCAATGATATTCAATAATTTACAAAATAGCTGTAAATTTATCTTTAGAGTTATCTTTCGGATTTTTCGTAATTCCGTAAATATCCATAATTTCTGAAGATCTTTGCCAAATAAGATTCAATACAAATTTATCAACTTCCATCCTCTCAAAAACGGACAAATTTGTAGAGAAGTGCAGAGTGCCACTGAGAATTGCACCGCGTGCCACATGTGGCTCGCGTGCCGTAGGCTGCCGACCCCTGTTCTAGGATATCCTTTCTTTTAAATCATCTGAAAACATATAAAAGAACTAAGTATCTAGAAGCTACTAATTTAGAAACGTTTTTTGGAAGAACTACTAAAGACATCTGGCTATTACCTTCGTTCTTGAAAATCTCTAATACCTGGATTTATTTAACTAAATAGTTCATATATTTTAATATTTACTTGTATTTGATCTCATATGTAACATTGAATGTAGTTTCATTTGTTTTCAAAGGACAATCCTATGAATAGATTGATTTCACGTACTGTGAATCTTGTGAGTCAAATAATTATTAAAATGTTAAATGAGGACTGATTCGTTTTCAGAAATGGAACACTGTCAGCTTATTTTGAATTTTCTTTTGTTTGCATACTTCACAACTTGTTACTGTATTGTAATTTAAAGTTTCATTGAATAATGTTTGTGTGTAAATTTTTATCTACATAACAAATTTAATATCATTAATTTTTTGAAGGGTATGCGGATATATTATTTTACAATGTAACGGTTCTATGTTTATCTTAAGAATAATACTTTTTAACTGTACTTGCAATGGATTGGAAATCTGGGCTTAATGTTTAGTTAAACGGTTCATAAATACAGTGATTGATGTCACCTTTATATTAAATTGATCCACGAACATTATTTTGTGATTGAAAATATATCAAGTTAGATTGCTGGGTGAAAAGAAGAAAATTAAGAAATATTTGTGTATATCTACTCTCAAAATTGAGATAAGAACTGAAAATAAAAGCGAATATATTGCAACAGATGCTACGAATATAATTATTTTCGGCTCAGTTTTGTAAAGATGGAACAATTCCTCGTTTTAAAACATTATTTAGAACAGAATTTCAGTATAAAGGAAAATAAAGATGAATTAAATTGGGATTTTCTCATTGTATAATATTCTTCTCTTTACAGAAACATTGCGAACAAATAACAACTAATGCATGAACATTTCCTTTCGACAGCTCTAACTGAATAAAACAAGGTTAATCATTTACTCATTTCAAAGTAGTATTATTGGAAAGGTTTAATAGATATTTCAAACTCACGTAATTAAAAAATTAGAAAAACTAATTCCCTTTAAATAACGTGATAAATCATTCTTCAAAATACAAATAAATATAAACCTCACAAAATTGAAGAGCTAATAAACACGGGGATGTTATTTGAATGCGCCCACTCTTAACTAGAATTTGTGTGGGATGTTGTATCTTTTTTTGAATAAAAAAGAAACTACCATGTTAATGAAAAACTAACTTCTAATAAGACAATCTCGAGTAGCAAATGATTATTTCATAAAAATATACAAGTATATTTGTATAGAAACGATAATAACTTCTTTTCTTTCTTGCTTGGAAATTTATTCATCCTTTTTTCAGAAAAAAAGGAGGCTATAGTTAATTAAAAGATATTGTAATAAGGCAGTCCCGCATAAAAATGATTAGTTTATATTCATATTCAAGTATTTTGTTTATAGAAACAATAACAACTTTCTATTTTCGACTACAGTATAAAGTTCAATTTGAGTTTTCATTTCATCTTGCTAAGTACAGAATTGTCTATATTGTCACGGTTTACCGTCCGAAAAGTTTATCTGTTACGTCTCGTGTGAGATATAAAATGTGAAACGAAGTAAAAACTTTATTTGTTGTTAATAAAGGATATATCGATTTTGATAAATCTTATCAAGAGCTTGTTATTCTTACTCAGCTGGTAATTTTCAATGTCAGATTATAACGTCTTAATATAACTGATTATGATACGTGTTATGCTTGCCATTATTATCATTTATGTGATCTTGTGAAATGCACATAAATTTTACAAATCTAGGAATTTTAGAAGTTTCCAAACCTTCTATTGTATTATTACGATTGTTTAACAGTTGCTATTATTTTCTCAATATTTATATATTACTTTCCCATCAATTTTATCTGTATTTATTAACATGATTAGTTACTTAATCGGTAAAGCTCTCAAGAAAAAAAAAACTAATTAAAACATTTTTTAATGAAATTTCGTCATGTTTGAAGCTTTAATTTTGGTATATCAGGAATCGAAATGTAAAATTTGATAAGTAACTATTATTAAACGGTTATACAAACACATTTATTAATTTAAACACAACACAAAAATCTCATATATTAAAAAATTAGTATTATCAAATGACATTACAAATAGTTACTTTTACTGAGAAATTCTATTGTGACATATAATGTTTGCCATGTACTGAAAAAAACTTAAAAACTATAATATGGTTAAGTAAATCTTATTAAAAATGGAATTTCTAAAAAATACTAATTGAAGGGTGAAATGCTTAGAATAAAATAATTGTAAAACATAAAATCATCAGTCGTAATATAAGAATGTTTTATTTTTCTTTTATCAATCACAGTTTATTTTGTACTTTTGATAAAACTACATTATAAATTTATATTGTGTAGAAACAGTCAACCACAATTTTATTTTAAGCAGTCGTTACTTCTGTGCAAAGTTGCTATAGTTTTTGAAGGTATACCATTGTCAGGTTTATTACAGAATGCTCTGTCGTTCGTACTCCTTGGCCTGAAATAAGAGAAAAATATCAATTAATTGACATTTAAATGTATATGAATAGATTTTGATTTAGAAGTGAATTTTCAATATACACTGGTGTCCAAAAGTTAAGCATAAATCGTAAAATGCGAAACACATGGAGTAAATATTCGTAAAATTATTCCAAATTTCTTGCGGATATTAATTGGGTGAAGAAAAAACATTGGGTTTATGCAAAACGTTTTAGTCGACTACGTCCTGCTCGAAACACCGGCGCATGTTGGAACGCGAAGAAACCGATTCACGCAGCATAGGCAGTTCAGACAAGTTTCGTGCAACTGCTGTGTGAAGGAACGTTGCTAACCATCAAACAAGGTGAATGATGGCACAAAGACGCCAATTGGACATGTTTACGAAAGGAAGAATCGTTGGAATGCTGGAATCCTCACGATCACAAACTGAAGTGTCTCGAATTCTGAATGTGGACCAGTCTGTGATCTCAAGTCTGTGGCATAGGTTTCAAAGAACGGGAGATGTTACCCGACAACCAGTATCAGGTCGACCAAGAGTCACAACCCCTCGCCAAGACCGATATCTGGTAATAAGTGCGCGACGTCAGAGGGGCAGTACTACCAGAGCACTGGGTTCGGCGCTCACAGTCGCCACAGGAATACGAATTTCGAGACAAACTGTTTACAGGAGACTCAATCATCCTGGCCTGTATGCCAGAAGAACAGCAGTTTGCATTCCCTTCCTTCACGTCTGCGCATAAACATGCTCGTTTGAACTGGAGTTTGAAACATCAACATTGGAGTGTGGGAGAGTGGGCCAATGTGATGTTCAGTGATGAGTTCCGATTTAGTCTGAGTAGTGATTCTCGGCGGGTAACGATATGGAGAGAACGTGGAACACGTTTTGAACCAAGAAATATAACGGAAAGACATCATTTTCCATCAAGGGGAGTAATGGTATGGGCAGGCATCATGATGGACGGCCGCACAGCCCTCCATTTCTTTGACACGAGGTCTGTGACTGCTCAAAGATACAGAGACGAAGTTCTTGAGCCTTATGTTCACTTGTTTCGAGGTGCTGTCAGTCCTGACTTCATATTCATGGATGGAAATGCGCCATGTCACCGAGCGGCGCTGATTGATGACTTCCTTGAAACTGAAAACATCCAGCGCTTGTCGTGGCCTGCGAACTCCCTTGATTTAAATCCTATCGAGCATGCATGGGATATGCTCGGGAGACAAATTGCAGCCCTTTCTCACCCACCAATCTCCGTTACAGAACTGAAGAGAGCTCTCCAAGAAGCTTGGAACCGTTTGAGCCCACAACTCATTCATCATCTGATAGCAAGTATGGTAAATCGCTGTGCAGCGTGCCTGGCTGTCAGAGGTGACCACACGCCTTATTAAACTGCAGCATCAGTATTTTATTTAATGTTTTCTTTCATTTTTTCTTTAAAGTGTGAATCCTTGCTATGCTCAGCTTTCTTTCAAACTGCTACTTTGGATAGTAAAATTAATTATTATCATTCTTCTGATTTGTGTGCTTCCTTATTTTATAACCATTTTACACTCGCATTTCACGTTTCCCGCCATTCTGATTTACAGTTCCTTCTTTATTCACATAATTATCAATTATGCTTAACTTTTGGACACCAGTGTAGTTTAGAGAAAATTTCAATTAATTTATAATTAAAAATACTCGATATACATTTAAACACAGAAAAAAAAATTGTCATAAATACATTTTCTTCGTAGGCATCTCTAAAATATTTTGAGAAATATTATTATTAAAGCATTCATTTTAAGTTAAAGGAAATGATTTGAACAAACCACTGCATGCAAGTAGCAGCTTAATTTGATTATATTATGCAATATTTAAAAAATAATAATCATTATTGATATATTTTATACTATTTTCATATTCTAATATTATGATATCAAAAAAATATCTAAGTATTACTTTAGAAATTAATAATTAAATATCTTGCGCGCGTTCCATAAATTAGCAGATAATTCAATATTATTACTGAATGTCGAACCATTGCTATTGAACTACGTTATTCTGAATGGGTTTTCGTATAAATTCAATTCAAATTAAATTATACATGAACATGCGTTAATTTAATTGATTCACAAGTCAATTTATCCTTTTAAATTACCTAAATTAATTGTGTTAGATAAAGTTTGTTATCATTCAAAATAATTATCTATATCTGAATCCTATTATATCATTGAAATATAAAGGATATTTCATTTATAAATTATGTTTATATATACGTTTTACATATAAATTTTGTTTTATTATAAAAACTCATATATATATATATATATATATGTATATATATATATTAAGTTAAATAATTAAAGTTAATGGAGCTGTTAAATTAATCTTATAAATATTATAAAGCTAATCTTAATGTTTTAAAGTATTCAAATATCTATTTGAAACTTTTTATATTATTCAGAAGTTGCATCGTAAAAACAGAAAGCTACTTACGAGGCTTCGATTACGTTCATAGGCATGACTGTTACATATTCTACATAAAGTTTGGGCTTGGTAAATATACTGAATCTAGAGGAACTGTACCATTTCAAGGAAACACTTTTAATTTCTCCCAATTCTTTATCGGTAGTAACTAAATACTGGTATCTTGCACCGTGATACAAATCTATTTCACTAAAATAAAAAAAAGGAAGTAATTTTATGTTAAGAAACATTTATGATGGACGACAGAAGTTAAATTTACTGAAAATGATGTATAATACATTCCTTGAGAAGTATTTTGAAATTAAGTTGTCACAATTAATTAAAGCTAAGTTTTATAAACACTTGACCCAATTGTCAACCTTCTATTGCATCTGATGCAGAATTGGAGACTCAATACAAAAAATCGAGCAGAAACTTTATTTTGTATAAAACCTCCCACTTTCAATAGGAAATAAACTCTAAATTATGAGATAAAAATGTCACACAGAAACATAAGAAAAGCACACTTAGCACATGATCTATCAGAGGAGGGCATGATTATCTGAGACTGGCATTTTTTTTTTGACACCAACAAGAAACAGAAACCGAAAGACATATTTTAAATTTAATTTAATATTATATTTGATAAAATTTAATCGGTTTTATCGTGTCAGGATCGCGTTATTAAAACACTTGAAAAGTTTAAAATTAATCGTTATTTAAACCCTTGTACATTGTAAAAATTTTAATGTGATTTAAAAGAATATTACTTTTAAAATGTACCTGACGTTATTACACTGTTTTATCTATCGTTTTGAATCTGTTTTAAAATTTTTTATGACATTTAAAGCAATTGTTTGGTGAAGTATGTCCTAACCTGGATCATGAGCCAAAAGACCCACCTATATCCCTCATATACTAATTTTCTAAATAGTTATTCCCCACAAAAACAAAATTTACTGTAACACACACACACACACACACACACACACACACACACACACACACACACACACACACACACACACACACACACCACACACACACACACACACACACACACACACACACACACACACACACACACACACACACACACACACACACACACACACACACACACACACACACACACACACACACACACACACACACACACACACACACACACACACACACACATGTATAAATGTAATGACTTCTTCTAATTCTCCTTAACTGTACCCCGTCAAATTATTTTCTAGTTCTTTCGCCTCTGACTGTTATAATCTTAATCTAATTGTACGACCGCGTAATCTTAATCTAATTGCTCCCGCTCATTTGCAGCCAATCACGACTCCTGTTATAAAAGAGTCGTACGACCTTCACCGCCACTATAAAAGCTCTGAACACACGGTTACGCGCGCTCTTTCGCTTCGCTTTTTGTCATCATGTAGTCTGCCGCATCTAGTGTTTGTGTATTGTGTGTGTCTTTTTGTGATTACGTACATCTATGTGTCGTCCTTGTCTTACTTATATGTGTTCAAGAATAAACAAGTTTCTTCAATCACCGTACTGCCTTATCAATCTCATATAAAGAATCCATTCCAACAACATCGTCGTATTACAAAGAAATCATGTCAACGGCCATCGTATAAAGAATACCTTTCAACGGCCCCGTCTATTACATATATATATGATTCGATTTTCGCTGTACTTTTCTCTTTATGTTTTTACTCAACCCCCCCCCCCACAAACGAAGTATGGGATGCCTTATGTGATAATATACCAATATATAACACTTGATTTTGTTGAAAAAATGGAAAAACTTCAGTAACGTTTCGCTAGATAGAATATGTCAGTTATACTTCAAGAAGTCCAAGTTACTGGGAAATCAATCAAATGGAAGAATCTACCTGCTCTCTGAATACAATTTCTTTACAATATATATATCAACAAAATTGACTTTATTATAGTTTATTTTATTTACATAGATATGTATATATCCATATATTTAATAAAAATCAATAAAACAAAACATTTACACAAGAACTCAAAGAAATTTAGTACAAAATTGTCAATTTTTTTGAAAAACAAAACATTTATTGAGTTTTTGGAAAATAATCGGATATTTTTTTGTATTGTGTTTTAGAATCAAATTGTCGACAAATTGTTCAATATCGTCCATTTTGCTATTCATTTCCTATTGGAATGTGCGTCTAAATAACTGCGCTTACTTTTCACGACGTTCTCATTTCGGATGATGTGGGAACAGGAGCTGCATTATTCATTTAATTTTCGTCGTCGGAATCTGCATCAATGATATTTTTTGAGCTCTGAACAAACTTCAAAATGTCTTAGTCTGCCATAATTGGTGCTGCAAAGACATTATCATCATCTATTGCAATGAATTCTTCCGATAATATAATAGGACAGTCCAATCCGGCAGGTGTTTTCCGTATTTTGTTTATTCCCAGAAGGAAAATATTTTCGTGTTAAGCGATTTCATTTCGTGTTAACTGAAACAACTGTATGAAAATCCATAGTAGTTTGTCGGGACCACTGTATTATTTCGTGTTAACTGATATTTTGTCTTAAGCATTTTCGCGTTCAACGTATTTTACTGCATTATGAATTAGGGCACATTTAGAAACCCAATGCTAAGCAATTGTTAAATAAACTATATATTTACTATATAAATAATACTATATGTTTGACATAATTAATAAAAATTGCGATTTTTACTCCCTGGAGCAAATTTTAAAAAAGAACCTATTTACAAAAAACAGTATAACATTGTTAGTATGATGGTTAATACGGAATATGTCTCCCGGACGATACAATACAGGCCTTTCAACGCCTACGCATGCTGAGTATCAAATTATCAATCTGATCTTGGGGAATATTACACCACTCATCAAGCAATGCCCTCCGAAGTTTCGGTAGACAGATGGGAGGAGGCTGACGGGCTGCAATTCGTCGGCCAAGCATATCCCACACATGCTCTATTGGATTCAAGTCCGGTAAGTATGCTGACCAATCCATACGGGTGATATCCTCCGATTGAAGGCATTCGTCTACAATGTTTGCACGATGAGGACGGGCGTTGTCATCCCTAAGCAGAAATTCAGCATCCATGGCGCCCCGAAACAAACGTACATGTTGTTCCAGAATGACATCCCGATAGATGTGGCCTGTCATCGTTACACTCTGAACATGCAGGTTAGTTCTGGAACCAAGAATAATTCCTCTCCAAACGAGCCATCCTGCACCACCGTAACGGTGTCGTTTAATGGTGTTCTCTTGGTGGTAACGGGTACCTGCCGCTCTCCATATGAAAGTCCGGCGAGAATCAGACTGCAAACTAAACCTGGACTCGTCGGAAAACATCACATAAGACCACTGTTGCGGTGTCCACAATGCATGCTCTCTACTCCAGGTTACTCGCAGGCGACAGTGAGTTGCGGTAAGGGGAACACATCTGACAGGCCTACGAGCATATAGACCAATGTGACCTAAGCGTCTGTACACGGTCTGCCTTGAAACTGTCGTACCAGTAGCTGAAGAAAGCTGACGAGATAGGTCTGATGCTGTGCTCCGTCTGTTTCTTTTGGCAGTAACTGCCAAATACCGGTCCTCATTCGGCGTTGTAACTCGGGGGCGACCTGAGCTGTAACATCTACTCACATTACCATCATCTTGGAATCGTTGCCAAAGCCTGAAGATGACACTCTGGGCGATTCCAAGTTCCTCGGATACTTCCAGCTGGGTACGTCCACATTCCAGTCGTCCGATAATTCTACCACGTAAAAAATCATCTAAATGCTTCCTTTGTGCCATAACTATGCGATTATTGCACTGAAAGGCTTTTAAAGCGCTTGTGAACAATTTTACTTCTTTGCGACCATTCCTTATATACCCCTCTCTTACACTTTCGTCATTGTGACGTACTATCCGCGCCATCTGGTGGTTTCCTGTAATTTGCATATTTTTCTTCAAGATGTGTGTGATAATTCTACAGGTGAAATTTTTATTCTAGAGTTCAATTTCTGTGTGATTCTGAATTATCCTTAATTTATGGATATGAATGTATATGCTATATACATGCTTGTTTTAGATACCTATGAAATGTTATATTTATGTTACGGACCGAAATCGGCCAATTCGCGCTTTGGCAAACGTTGCTGTAAACATATCAGCCAATGTCTGATCTTTTCTTGATTCCGAGCTTTGGCCGGCCAATTCGCGAAGAGGCTTGAGACGATCGGTCAAGTAGGAAGAAAGAAATCAAGAGCACATTGTTTTACACACTCATAAAATTGAAGAATTTAAAAATGAGTACTACTGTAAACTGTTTTTTTTAAATACAATTATTTCAGAAACGAGTTCACACAAATATAAATTACACCTCTGAATTTAAAATAAGCTTGTAATGCATAAAAATATGATTTCTTTTAATTCTGTTTTCATATTTAAGCGATAATAGAAATTATTCAGTGAACGTATATGCTGTAACAACGTGATACTGTGAAGATTAGATTTGCGCCCTTCAAAATGACTACCGGTCAATCTACCATTATCACATCGGTCTTTGGCTAAGGATTCCCTGCCACTTCGCGAAATGGCCTTTCAAAGAAGAATATACAATATTAATTGCATTTTCTTCGGATTTTGGACACCCTCTTAGCCAAAACGCGAAATGGCCAAACTTCGGGCTTTGGCCGTAACATACACTCAAGAGCCAAAACATTATGATTACCCCTACATTTTTCAATGAACTCGTCTGGATGCCGTGGAAGGCACGTGATCAGGTGGAAGTGGTATTTAACTGCTACTGGAGAGTCTGAAGAATCATTCCTTCACTTACTTCTGTGTGTGATGGGAAAGGCTGCGGATCTAAGCGACTTTGATAGAGGGCAGATTGTAATGGCTCGAAGGCTCGGAAAAAGTATTTCCGAAACTGCACGACTCGTAGGTTGTTCGCGATCTACAGTTGTTAGTACTTATGCAATGTGGATGAATGACGGTGAAACCAGCAGTAGACGACATGGTGTTGGACGTCCACACGCTATCAAATTAAAAGGTCCTCGGAGACTCTCTCGCGTGGTGAAGCAAAACCGGAGCCAGACAGTGGCTCAGCTGACAGCTCAATACAATGCAGGGCCAAGTAGAATAGTTTCGGAGCACACTGTTCAGCGGACACTGTTAAATATGGGGCTACGCAGCAAACTTCCCATTTGTGTGCATTTGCTGACCAAGCGTCATGGCCAACTGCGCCTGCGCTAGGCCCGGGAACATCGTTACTGGTCCATGGATCAGTGGGAGAGAGTTGCCTGGTCAGATGAATCACGGTTTGGTCATTCATCACGCCAACTGCCGTGTCAGGATACGCCGTCTTCCATGCAAACAGTTCTTCCTCAATGTACAGTAGGTCATACACAGGCCGGTGGTGGCGGTATTATGCTTTGGGGGACGTTCTCTTGGGCGTTTCTGGGACCCGTGGTTGTGGTAGAGCAGACCATGAACGCTACAGGGTATCTGAACATCATTGTGGACCATTTTCGCCCTTATATGGACTCTGTTTTTCCAGCTGGAAATGGAATGTGCCAACAGGACAACTCCCCGTGTCACAAGGCTAAAATTGTGTTGGAGTGGTTCCAGGAACATGATGCTGAATTCCAGTTAATGTCTTGGTCGCATAACTCACCGGATCTCAAACCGATAGAGCACATTTGGGATGTCTTGGGATGGCAGCTCTGAGTTCAAAGACCACAAATTCACAATATCTCGGATTTGCGTGACCGTTGCTTAAACATCTGGTATAATCTGTCTCCCGCCATCTACCAAGGACTTGTGGCATCCATGCCAAGGCGGGTTGAAGCTGTGTTGAGCGCCAAAGGTGGGCCAATTCGTTATTGACAGGTGGTCATAATGTTTTGGCTCTTGAGTGTATATATTCAAGAAGGTTTTGAAAAGTTTAAAACAGCTTTAATTACTGTTGTAGAAGATTCAAAAGTGTGAGTTATTACTATAGTAATCCCAACAAGTAATAAAAACATAGGTGCTTAGAAAATATATAAATTCATAGATAGGATTTCAACATTAAGGGACTTCCAATTTTTGACCTTTGTCCAATATAATCAACACTGCTGATCAGCTTAATTGAAGGCTTTACATTTTTTTGAAAATGTGTGTGTGGTTTTCTTAGCCTAAATGTAATACTTTTTATTTCCATAATACATATTTTTGTATTGCTTGAAAGGCAAAGTCTTAATAGAAATTTCATTTACTTTTTATGAATGTTTTACATTGAGCGACATCCAACAAATTACTGAAACATTCTTGATAGATAATATATCGATGTTTAAGGAGTAAATTAAACTTATCAATAATAGCGAATAAAATATTATTGATGCTTAGGTGAACGCTATTGATAGGTTTCAGTAATAATAATGCTTTCGCTTGGTAGAAAACCAAAGCAAAACTTTTTATAATTCTGTGCATTGAATGTCGTTATAAATAAATTGAAATAAAAAAAAATGAATACCTATAACAAAAGAAATTCCATTCCATAAAAATCTGCTTGAATACAATTTTTAAGAAAATTCTTCAATAAACAAAAGATTTCGAAAGTACACTAAATTAAGGATAAATTAAGTGCGGTAAAAATGAATGACATATTTTGTAATTTGTTTGGACTTGAATACTTTCTTACAAATTTTTTAAATTAATTAATTTAATTATCTTTAATTACATTGCATGGTGGGATTCACTTAAATTCATTTAATTAGATTTTTTGTTTAGACCCAATTACTACGTGTGTTCGTCTCATCCCTTCATAAGAAGTTAATGTGAGATTGTATGACGTGCTCTTGCTCTTCACATAATTTAAATATAGCTGAGATGTTTTTAAGAAAGCTTTAATAAAAAATATTTGGAAGATATGTATAAGTTTTAATCTTTTTTTATGTGTTAATAAATTGCGTACATTTATTCAGTAGTACACCAAAAAGTGTACTTATATAATTTTTACTTATGTAATTTATATTACTTCAAACAGTTTATATATACCAGCTATATGAACTGAAATTCAGCATATTTTACTGTAAATGAAAGCTACCCAGACTTATTAAACTTTTCAAAAATGTCACGTTATAAAAGAGTTGCTACAGTTAGATCAAATTATATATATAAGCAGTTTGTTAGGTATTAATTTAATTTATATTTTTGTGAAATAAAGGAGAGTAAAAACTGTGCAGGATAATCATAAAATTTTCTTAGTTTGTGTATTGTATTGTCTCAAAAGTGAAGGACTTAACCAAAAGGACACCAGAATATTTAGTGTGTTGAGATTATGAGACTTTATTATTTGGAAGATAAATATTAGAGATTTGTCTTTTTCTGGAGGTAAATATTGCTTCAGTTTTTGTGGTATTTAGAGCAATTTTCCTGTGAGAGAACCACAGTCTTCAAGAAGAGTTATGTATCTGTTAAGTGCATATGTGTGACAATTCGAGGGGTCACTCATGGGGATACCATTAGGTCCATTAAGGGCAGAAATTCGGGAAGCTTTTTATCAGAATGCCTTGGCATTTCCCCAAACGGAACCGTCTTTGGTGTTTCGAGAGAGCAGAGTGTCTTCTTATACCTTTTATGTATATTCTTTTACTTTACTTTTGATTCTTTTTTGTAATTGATTCAGTGTTCTTTATCTACGTTACTTTTGAATTCGGTAATTCGGTAGTTAAAATAGCATTCATATTTGAGCGCTTTTTAAAATGGGTGCTTAAGTATGGAAATTTTAATTTTTTTCATTATATATATCAACATTTAAGAGTCCAATGGCATATTCTTCATATATGATAATAATGAAAAGGCAGAAAATAATTTGGACGGAACAATGATTGCCACACTGGTTTATTTGCTCATTTCTTAAAGTACGTAGCACACTTTGGAGAAATATACTTTAAATCTTTTGTGTTTGTTGCTTCAGTAATAAATAAACAAGGGATGATAGTCTTTTGCTTGTTGAAGTTTTGTATTACGTTCAAAATAACACTCGCGAGTTTAATTTTAAAGTTTATGTATGTAGAAGGGTAAGAAATGAAACAAACTACGTCCTCTATATTTTTTGTAATAAGATGGCTCTCACAATCGAGAGGAGAGGAAACAGACTAGATTGAAGATATATTAATCAAGAGATGATACCATGTATAGGAGATACTGATATTTTGTGTATTAGTCACTGATGTTGATACGTCTAGTCCTTATATAAGTTGAATTTTGTTGTAGTTACTTCTTATATTAATTCTCTTACTTATAATTGATATATACTATTCACTTGAAGTAGAGAAGCTTACTTTTGTTATATCTCTCCAACTAAGAATCGTAAGATTTAGTTTTGTTTACTGTAGGTCTCCATCTTTATAAGGATGAAATTAATCATGGTAAATCTATCTTTCTAATTCTTTTTATTTTAAAGTATATCATATGACGATTGTAGTTTCATTTCTTAATTTATATCTTATTTTCTAGAATCAAGTTATCAAAGATAAATTTGGATTAAATTTCAATTTCAAGTCTTCCCTCGAATTTATAATTTTTTATTCGAAAGGGGACATATAATAAATGTATTTAAAGCGTGCTGTTTTAAAAAATAAATTTGTCTTTAATCTTAATCACAAGTTTCCTTCGGAATCTTAGACGTTTTTCGGGAGAGTGTTTTGGGGGTTTAAGGTAGTTAAAATGTTTAGTTAAAGGTATCCTGAAATAGTTATAACCAGGTATCCTAAGAAGAATCGTTTTATTATCATTGAAACAATTAAATATTAAACACAAAGTGGCTTATTCACAACTAGCATTTTTTAGGACATGTTTTTCATGTCACTCAATATCAAAGGAATGATGTAGTACTTTTTATAACTGAAAGAAAATAGTAGTGCACAATAACTTAATTACTTAAAATTGACATTTATATATTCGTCACGTTATTTGTCAAGCAGAGTTCTCATTTTGTTGAGCTAACATTGTGCACCAAATATTCATTATTCTTTTAAAATCAGTCGAATTTGTAATCGATAAATAGAAAAATTACTGTTCGACCAAGATAAATTAAACAGTACAATTAAAAATATATTACATGATTTTATAAATAGGAAGATTATGATATAAAAAAAGGAAAATAGGTATTTTGTCAAGTCAAAACAACCTTTGATAATGTTTATAGCAAAGATCTTGTAATCTAAATATCACAATTTTTCTAACATTAAAAAATTTTTTTGATATGGCTCTTATTCTAGCTTAAATTTTCCTATCAAAAACTTGTATTACTTTACAACTATTCTACTATAAAACTTTGAATAGGAAAATTTGTGTTGGACATTTTCCATTGCAATGCCTTTCTTGCTTGTCTACTACAGTTGTTTGTGCTATATATGGATTTAGAATCTCTTGTTTTTTTAGGGAAGTTTTTATTTGTATGTCATTGTGAAAACCCAAAATATCGTAAGAATATACAAGTAAATAACTGTTAAAATTTTCAGTTAAGTTTTCAAAAGAAAGAAATATATATATATTTCAGTTAATATTGTAGTATAAGTAAAATAAATTCTTAAAACTATATGATATTTGAGAAGTTTATAGTTGATATTTCACCAAAAACGGTAAAGTATTAAAAAAATAGTAATGATAGTTCGCATAAAATTTTTGAAGTCTACGTTAACCAGTGATAAATCCATGACAAAGGCGTCAATTATAAATAAGCTCAATAATATAATCCATAGTAATTTTCTAATTAATGTTATGTGAATATTTTTGTGACATAATACTCTTAAAATTGTCAGTCTTAATTAATTCAGAAATAAAAATCATAAAAGATTAAACTTTAAAAGGAATTTGAAAAGGGGTTCATTTAATAACCTTTTACATTGACATGTATAAATGATAAACGTCTTTACCTTGAAATGAAATACATGCTGTTGTGTGTTTTTTATTGATTTTTGTAAAAAATTACGTTTTAAAAGATACAAAGCTGGAAAGCACTACAAATTACTTTAAAATATCTGCAAAATATAGACAGGTATTGAAAACTATTTAAAATATAATGCATTCGACTGCAGAAAACATTTTTATGTATGAAATTTATTTTCAGCTGTACTTTCTTATTCATTTGAGTAAAGTAATATGAAAGTACATAAAAATAAGATAATTTAATTTAGACGTCATTATATTCCCAGATAGGGGTAACTATATTAAAAAATTAATTGCATATTTAAAAAACGCTTAGAGGATTATAAAGATAACCTTCTCAGATTATTTGTCAAGTTAAATAATTAAAATACCACCGAAACTCACTTAGTAAAATTTACTGAATTTTCATCCTTAATCGTATGACCTTTTTCAAAAAACTTTTTCTTTCATAAATATTTAAAAGGGAATTACATACAGCCTTTCCTCATAAATTTTTATATGACTTCCTTTAATTTATAAATGGCTATTAATTAATAGGTTTAATGTATGATTCTCTTACTGTAATTTATTTGGTCTAAAGTAAGATATATTATTTTAAAAAAATTTTCCGGCGAAATTGTATACAAAAAATATATATATATATATGAGAAGTAAAATTATTTGAATGATGAATGTAACTCACTTTTCTTGTACGTGGAACAGTTCATCCGCCTTAGATCCAAATAACGTTATTTCAATGGTGCCTTTGACATCTTTGTAAGAAGTTCTAGGCTTGAAAAGTTTCATCCTTATTTGATAATGGTACACTGAAAAGAAATTAGCAAAACTTAATAAAAAGAAATCTAAGAAACAAATTTCAATAATTCAAATAAATGACAAATAAGAAAGAATTTCTACTTGTGTGTGTATATATATATACTAGTGGATGAATGTATTATGGTACTTATAAATCAATAAGCGATAAATATCAATGAAGATTGATTAAGAGGGATAAAGTAACAGATCTCAAATTGACAAAGTACAGTATTTATAGTTAATAATTTTACTATTCTTATACTGAACTGTAAGAAGTGCTATAGGAAATGTACCATTACGAAAAATTTGGACCTTATTCTCGTCGCAGCCAAAGGAGTATTGTGGCTAGAAAGATGGTTTGTAGATATAAAAGGAGAGTACTCCTGTCAATAATGCTAAGTAGGTAGGAGTGACCTTGATAAAAAATGTAGTCACCAAAGATGGTGAGAAAAATAACTATTTTGAATCAAATTCAAACTTTTAGAATAATAACTTGAGGATATACCTCTAGAAGTCTCTAGAATTCTGTTAGGCTTATGTAAAGATCATGCAATGTTCAGTGTTAGAGCTTGACAGCGACTGTACGTTTCGTTCACTTCTCGTCACATTGTGACTAAGGATTTGAAATACTACACCCAAGAGCCAAAACATTATGACCACCCCTACATTTTGCAATGAAATCGCCTGGATGACGTGAAAGGCACGTGATCAGGTGAAAGTGATATTTAACCGCTGCTGGAGAGTCTGAAGAATCATTCTTTCACATACTTCTGTATGTGATGGGAAAGGCTGTGGATCTAAGCGACTTTGATAGAGGGCAGATTGTAATGGCTAGAAGACTCGGAACATATATTTAAGAAACTGCATGACTCGTGGGTTGTTCGTGATCTACAGTTGTTAGTACTTATGCAAAGTGGATGAATGACGGTGAAACCAGCAGTAGACGACATGGTGTTGGACGTCCACATGCTATCAAAGAAAAAGGTCATCGGAGACTGTCTCGCTTGGTGAAGCAAAACCGGAGCCAGACAGTGGCTCAGCTGACAGCTCAATATAATTTAGGGACAAGTAGAATAGTATCAGAGCACACTGTTCAGCGGACACTGTTGGATATGGGGCTACGCAGCAAACGTCCCACTCGTGTGCCTTTGCTGACCAAGTGTCATGGCCAACTGCGCCTGCGCTGGGCCCGGGAATATCGCGACTGGTCCATGGATCAGTTTGAGAGTGTTGCTTGGTCAGATGAAACCCGGTTTGTCATTCATCACGCCGATGGCCGTGTCAGGATACGCCGTCTTCCAGGCAAACAGTTGCTCCCTCAATGTACAGTAGGTCATACACATGCCGGTGGTGGCGGTATTATGCTTTGGGGGACGTTCGCTTGGGCGTTTCTGGGACCCGTGGTTGTGGTAGAGAAGACCATGAACGCTACAGGGTATCTGAACATCATTGTGGACCATTTGCGCCCTTATATGGCCTCTGTTTTTCCAGCTGGAAATGGAATGTGCCAACAGGACAACTCCCCGTGTCACAAGACTAAAATTGTGTTGGAGTGGTTCCAGGAACATGATGCTGAATTCCAGTTAATGTCCTGGTCGCATAATTCACCGGATCTCAAACCGATAGAGCACATTTGGGATGTCTTGGGATGGCAGCTCTGAGTTCAAAGACCACCAATTCGCAATATCTCGGATTTGCGTGACCGTTGCTTAAACATCTGGTATAATCTGTCTCCCCCGCCATCTACCAAGGACTTGTGGCATCCATGCCAAGGCGGGTTGAAGCTGTGTTGTGCGCCAAAGGTGGGCCAACTCGTTATGGACAGGTGGTCATAATGTTTTGGCTCTTGAGTGTATGTTCTACGTTTTTGTGAGCTTTGACCTGGTTTTATATACATACCGTAAAATCCGGTGTATAATGCACAACGGCGTATAACTTGCACCTATGCTTTCAAGGGATATATATATTTTTAAT
Source organism: Trichonephila clavata (assembly GCA_019973975.1). Taxonomy (NCBI): domain Eukaryota; kingdom Metazoa; phylum Arthropoda; class Arachnida; order Araneae; family Nephilidae; genus Trichonephila; species Trichonephila clavata. The sequence continues at coordinate 173,673 of BMAO01010345.1, forward strand.
TTTTAGGTATATTCACGCCGTCAAACGCACACCCTCTTTTTTACTAGGAAACCTGAAATGTATGTATGCAATGCTCTTATATTTTCAAGTAACTTATTAGAGACATTCTCCCAAGCTTTTGAAAAAATAGTGTATGTCTAGAATTAAAACTCCTTAAGTTCATAAGGTATGTCATTTCATTTAAATAAATAGTATTTCGATGTGTGTAGAAGCCTAATTTATTTATTCTCTTCTCCTTTTTTACTTTTTATACAAGGCGTATAACGTTCGCCCGTAAATTTCAATCTTATTTTTGTTGCTAAAAGTGCGCGTTATAAACCGGATTTTACGGTATTTTGATTATTCCCAGTTAAAAAGAAATATTTTGTATTTACTAGAGTCCTATAGTTAAATTTATATCCACTAGAGAATTCTATATAATTAAATAGATTTTTACTTTGAAAGAATCTACTGGTCGGTTACGTAGACGGTCCTATATTTGAAAGCTGTTCAATTACGTAAAAAGTATAAATTACTACAATGTAATAATTGCCGTACTGTTGACTACAAAACGTGCAGAAAATTAATTTAATTGATCCCTTAGGCTGTAGGGGCTTTATATGACTTTTAAAATAAAAGTTTTATACATACTAATGTTTTTTTTAGAAATCCAAAATTATAATTTTTTTCGCTGTGATAGATTAATCATTTTATACTTTTTGCACACAGATGAAGCACTCTTTTCGGTTTTAAGTTTTCTCTATTGTAAATGATTGACATATCTATGATGTTATGTCTAAATCATGACAGGGTCAGAATAAAAAAAATGACATGTACCTTAAAATTCTTAATGATTTGAGGTGCTGTAATTTTTATACAGAACTATTCTAGAGATTAAAAAAAAATATTCTGCTTTAAATTTAGATGAAATGAATTGAATCGAAAATTCACTGAATAGACGTAATTTTTGAAAGAATTTATTGATTTAACTGTAAAAATAATTATTAGAGATTTAGAGAAAATTTATTTGCATATTTATTAGTTTCATTTTATTTCATGACAGCATTCCTTAAAGAATCAAGAAATTAAAAAAAATTTGGTAAGTAAAATACTTTTTCCCAGGCTTTTTTAGGTAAGGTATGTTAACTTTAATTATAGGGCGCCTTTTTTATTCATTCAGTTGTCAAATACAGATTTCATTAATTCAATGTCTGTTTATGGCAGCAGTACTGTTTAGAAAATTTCTAATTTTTTCGAAGCTCTTATAATCACTAACATCCCTAAAATTGTCATACATCCAAAAAATCCAATTTTGCACATGTATGAAATTTGACATGCTGCTGTATTGAGCACTATAATATAAATAATATAAGGAACACACACAACAGTTAAGGAATGTCTGGAAATTTCTACTGAAATATGCATTTAAGATTCTGCATTATTCTTTCTCTTGACTTACATTAGCATCAGTGGCGTAACGGAGAATATTTGCACCTCCCCCTCCCCGCGATGCGGGGGTTGAGGGGGTGTGCTTTACGCCACTGATAAGAATACCTCATAGCCATGTGAGGTGTCACCAATTTTAAACTACAACATTCGATGAGCAAATGTTAATCATTAACGCGTTTGAAAACCTGAAAATTATAAAGCATGGCATACCTTTTTCTATGCAAGCTGTATGCAAATTTAATATTTATAAAAATAGTTACCTTCTCCCTCGCTGAACTATACTTTTTTGGTGTAAGAATATGTGCCCTCCTACACAAGTAACTTTAACTAACAACTTTGTTTGATAAAAATTAAATTTAGAATTCTTTTTCTTCCTTATTGAATAAATGAAACAATATACAAAGTATTAGTTATAATATAAAAAGCACAAAAACCTTATTTTTCTTATTGAAATTAAAGTAAAAATAATAGCTTTATGTATTCCAAAAGGTATAAAATTGATTGTTTTTCATTAACAGGTAAAAAAATATATGCATATCTTGGGTAAAATAACATATTTCATAAAAACTACACTAAAGATGGTTAAAATTACAACAAAACGATATCCTTACGCCAGTATGGTGCTTTTCCGGAGGTTTGCAGATACATAACGTGTTGAACAGAAGTATTTCTGAACTGGTAGTATTCGTCTGCTCTTATTCCCATAATGGCACATCTTCTTGTATCTGGTCCACATTCAGCGCATTTTCCGGCTAAGAAATCCTGCCAATTTGGACATTCAAAGCCGACTGGAGTTATTTTTCTGTAATTTATAGAATGATGCATGAAATCTAGAGAACGCTGGTGATTACAACTTGCAAAACGTCTGGCTCCTGTAAAAATGGAGTATACAATTTTAATCAATTAAGAAAATAATGGGAAAGTATCATGATACACTTAACATAAATATTCAATTTAAAGCATTAGCATTTGGCTTCACTGATATGTTTATTCCTAATCTACATTAGTTTTCGGGAAATATCTTTAAGGAGAACCCTAGCACTCATTAAAACGTTTTGTTAAGACTTTTCTTGATAATTCGCTTCTCTGCCAAAAGGGTATTTGGACCAAAAAGACTGTTTCAGACCAAGAAAAAATATTCATCAGTACTGTTAAAGTAGGAGTGTCTTGGGGTGACAAATTTGGTTGCTAACTATCGCAATATTTGGCAACAAAAACAGATGTCCCTAAAAAACTCCAGAACATTCTAAAATGACTAACTAGAAAACTTCAAAAGTTACTAGAAAGTTCTTCCTAGCCTATATAAGTACAATTCAGAGAAATCAAAGGGGAGTCAAAGCTTTACAGCGACTGCGCGCTTCATTGACCTCGTGCAATACTGTGACCACGGATTTATAATGCTGTGTGAACTTTGAATTTACTCTGTTGTGGATTTTACATGTATTATTATTCCATGGCCCTGTTAAGGCTCATAATAATAATTTTTTTAATAATATTGCAGATCCTTTTATACTAAAGTCGCTACTACTAATGGTGTAGAGGTGAGTGTCCCCACCCCTCGCTCTTATGTCATCAAAATCCTTCAAAACAAATTAATTGAGAACTGGGAGAGTTGGTGGTCAAACTCTAATACTGGCTTAAGAGTCAAATCCTTCTTTCCCAAACCCAGTTTAGATATTAATCCCCATTCCAGTTACGTTACCCAATTCTTAACAAACCATGGTTCATTTGTTTCTTATTTGCATCGCTTCAGATAAAAAGCTACTCCCAATTGTCTTTGTGGTTCTGTGGGGGACGCTGACCATTATGTATTCGCATGTCCCTCTGACTAAAGATTTCCATTTGGTCTCTCCATCTCAAAATGCTAAAAAAGCCTGGTTCCAATCTATCGTTAAAAATCCCACCATTCACTCTAAACTAAAATCATGTGTATTAAAATTGCCTCTACAGTCTGGGATCAGATTCCTTAGGGGGGTTAGGTCGGTACTCTTTTGTGGTCACACACAAGCGGGGTTTTTCCCCTCCTCTTCCACAAACGTTTCCTGCCTTTTTTTCTCACCCTCTTTTTTTATTCTTAACCTCTAAACCCTATTTATATTTCCCAATATTTTGCAGATTCCTGGTTTAACTCTATGTTAACAATATTAGTATACTTTCAAGTTAATTTCCTGTTTTTTTTTATTTTATTTTTTTTAGCAAAAAATGATATCTCCAATAAAATCCAATAATCTATCTCCCCCCCCTTTTTTTTTCTCTCTTTATTTATATATTAATTTTTCACTGCTGCTATCTTCTTTTATGCTTCTTTAAAAAAAAAATGGGCGAGGAGATCTAGAAAAAAGTAATCCTCCTTCCGATGAATCATTTCCTTTTCTGAAAACTGAAGAACCAAATGGCGGGAAAATATCAACAGGAAGTGGTGTCATCAACTGAAAATTTGATTCCAAAGAAACTTTTTTTTTAATGTAATTATTTATGCTTCCTGTTTTTTTTCTCGTCTTTATGGAAGGATTTGTTTTGCATAATTTTATTATTTCTTTTGTATTTGTAAAAAAGTTGGAATTGTTTAAAATGTAAACTTTTAAAATTTAAAATGTAAAATAAAAGCTGGACGTAAGGGTGATTGTTTCCCGAGGGATCGGTTGTAGCTCTAAACCCTCTTCGGGTGAGCTCGGTTCCTCTGGGCATTCATCATCATCATCCATGGCCCTGTGATTCTTGCATGGTGAGAAAAAATCATCGTTAAAAACACAATTTTTGTTAACTCTATACACTCAATATAATGAATATAGCACATTAATTATTAGGCTTGACTATCTTCTTTTATCGATCAGTCTATACAGTCACAGTAAATTTCGCTACAAAAATTACTGTAGATCTCAAATAACATGCACACAGCTTTCGGCATTTAAATCTTTATTCTGCCACTCTACTATCCATACTCAAGCATCTTTTTTTATTGACTAATGCCTTCTTCTGGAGATGATGTGGGAATTCTTAACAATTATTTCTTGTAAAAAGTAAATCTGTTGTATTAACTAGAGAGTTCCAGCATTAATTAGGATGTTATTTATGTGTACGTTTATACATCTGAAAACTAACCAAGCATGCAACAGCATAAAAGTTTGTGAAAAATCTCAAGTGTATCTTAATTTAAAATCATTTTAACCCAATTAATAGTCCAAGTAACAAATAAAACAAAATTGAAAGATAAAACAAAGATCATGAAACTACTGAATTTATTTGAATTCCACGAAATGTTACTTGCAACATTTACTACCATAAGTTTACTCTGTTACTGATATGTATTCATATACGAGAGATAATGAAATTTTTTTTTGATGAATGATTATGAAACAGAAGCTCTAATATTAAAGCTGAAGCAAGCTAGGAGACTTTTCAGTTTAACACACACACACACACACACACACACACACACACACACACACACACACACACACACACACACACACACACACACACACACACACACACACACACACACACACACACACACACACACACACACACACACACCACACACACACACACACACACACACCACACACACACCACACACACCCACCCACACACACACACCCACACCCACACCACACCCCCCCACCCACCCACACCCACCACCCCACCACACACACCACACACACACACCACACACACACACACACACACACACACACACACACACACACACACACACACACACACCACACACACACACACACACACACACACACACACACACACACACACACACACACACGTGTTGAAATATATCGGCATAAATATTCAGATTATTTGTCGGTTGTTTAATTTAAACTTCTTGTGCTTTAAATTTTGGAAAGATTGGGTCCTTTTAATGTATGTCTATGATAAATACGAAACCAAATATATTTAAAAATGGCTTGAAATCGCTATGTGAAAGGAATACAATTACAAAAGGCAATTAATTGAAAATAGTTCTTGATAGCAAATTTTTATAAATATTCTATGAATTATGGCTCAGATGTTGCTATATTATTATAAAAATAAATCAAGTTCTCAAGCAAATTGATATATGAGGATACTTCGAGTTATAATTTAATTATTCTTTCTCTTCTTGGCCTGTATTCATACACAAATATTCACATTGAATTTGAGTATAATGTTTTTTTTTAACTAAGAATGCTTAAGAAAAGCGATTGATTAATTTTCCATAGGGAAAAAAATCTACATATTGTATTTAAATAAATTATAAATTTAGAAATGATATTTTAGTTACGTGAGCATTTTATTTTCTACTTAATTCTCTTAACATTCACAATATTTAATAAAAATAAATATCAAAGTATTCATAAATTCCTACTTCGTGGATAGAGTAATTTCTATGCAAATTTAAACAATACTGAACATTTTATTTAATTAAAAAAAGTAAGTAATGTAGTGAAATGGAGTTTTTTTCATTACACAAACAATGAAGCAATCATGCATCATCTAGAATTAATAAATAAAAATAATTTAATATTTCCTAAAGTATGAAAAAAGTAAGCCCCTGACATAAGCAATAAAAGATTAATCAAAATTTTGATAGCACATATTTAGGTAATATTTATATACGTTTTCAAATAACTCCCTCTTACTTTTATAACACGGAGAATTTAATTTTTATTTCTAAGAATGTTTGTCTCTGTGTTTTTGCTTTCTTCTTCAAAATGAATTAAACAACACAAGCGAAAGTAATTAAAATTCAAGACATTTTTTTAAAACAAACTTTTTCGTCAGTTGTAACAAAATAATTCAAACCACATTATAAAATTAACGAATGAAATATTTATATTTTATTTTACGCACTGTTTTGCTGTTTAGCATTTCTTATTCAAGAAAAGCAAGTGGTTTTTATTCTAATAAAGAATTTTTTTTTGAAGTCTGAAGCTCAAAATAATTTTTTATCCCTCTTTTCCACTTCCATGATTTTTTTACAGGTTTTAAAAACCTCAGCAGAAAAATTCGAATGCATGCTTTTATAGAAAAAGAATTATTTAAACCGTTGAATTTTTTTTCTCGTTTTCATTTCCTTCTCTTAAAGAAGGGAGGGCATTTACAAATGACTTGTTGCTCATCCGTTGTGATTTAATGAGTTTAATTTCCGTGCTATAAAACACAATTTCCTTTCTATTCATAGATGTGTCCTAGATACGTCACAGATTTTGCTTTCAATAGAAAAAGCTCATTCGCCTAATACCAGGGAATTGATGTTTATAAGGAGCTTTTCTTCCCATGGATAAACTCCCCGTTTGTTTTCCTTAAAAAACAATTCCCTAAATGCACTATTAAAATATATTGAAAAAAAAAAAGATTGGGTGTGTTTTTTAAGTGTTTTAAATAAGAAAAAAAGATTAAGTTCACCAAGCCACAAAGAAGTCAGCTCAGAATTGTTTTAAATAACGAGTGAGTAATTGGAAAAGAGTGCACTTTAGAAAATGACTTTTACAGATTATTGTCTTACACACACAAACCTTTCTTTTTCTTTCATAAATACAATTTTGCAGATTATTGTTATGGCTCAGAAATATATTTCAAATTAACCAGACCTGAAAACAAATAATTAAATTTGGGCATAGAAAGGTTTTTTTTTTTGTTAATGAATATAGTTATCTCAAAATACTGCACATCTTTGATTTACTCAAAAGTGCAGAATATTCGTGATTTTAATATGCAATCAATCGATATCTTGGAGCTTGGAAATTGTGATTTCAAAATATGTTAGTATTCTTAAGCTACTTTGTTCCTTTAACAATACATAACATGGGAAATTATTTTACAAAGTAATCAAGTAAAAATGCCAATTTCTTTCAGTAGGATGTAATACTTGTCGGTTCCTGCTTCCTTCTGATCCCCCTTGTCTACCCTCGGACCAGGCTAGAGGTGTGGGAATAACTGAATAACCAGTCGACATGCTTCACTCAAATTAATTTATTGACACAAATATCAAGCAAGCACAGTAATAATCCAACTAAGAAATTTGATCAGTGTGTAGAGCGCGAAGGTGAGACCCGTTAGCCTGTGGGACAATATTACGGACCCTCAACTGATTCCACGATCCACAAGCTCAATATAAACTACGTCGCGCACTAATAAGCTAACTTCTAATTAAATAAGGATCACGATACCTGTACTTTCATGAAGTCGAGTCCTACAGTTGAGGCCTTGAATGCAATCTTTATCCAGATTTAATCACCGTCGAGGGATCCTCTGTTAGAATTCTTCAATTGATAAACTCAGATTTGCATTTGATAAATTTACGGTCCTCCAATCACCAACTAACTCTCAAAACTCGAATACAGAATTTATATAATGTACTTAATTTGCATAATCATGTTTCCTTTCTTCAGTGAAAGTTTGTTGATAAAATTATTGCCCCAGAAAAGTCCCCAAGAGGTTAGTCATAGACGCGTATAGATCCGTCACACAATGATAGCAAAAATATATGCATAAAAATTCGTTGTAAATATGCGACGGATCTATACGCGTCTTTCTACTAACCCTCTTGGGAAATCTTTGGGCTATCAATCACAACCAACCCTTTGGGAAGAAGAAACCGTGATATGCAGATTAGGTCAGTTATATATAGTATTGGTTTGCTAGCTAGTAAAAAAGATAGAGGAGAATAGATTAATAGACGGAGTTGCCTAGGGATTGAAATATTGAGAAGCTGACGGTAAGGAAAGATATCTACCGATCAGGTAATAGTTATATTTATTGTGTGCTTCGAGCTTTAAATTGTTAAAAATATTTAAGTAACGATTGGTCACATAGCTACATTATAAATCAAATATTAGAGTAGTGCATTGATTTGAGTAGTGGACTTTTATGCGTTATCGATCCTTAGCAAGAATTCGGATTCGACTGAAACTGGTTTAAACAGTTAAATTAGAGTATACTATAGATGATTTACATACAATTTTCGCAATTTAGTCTCAGTTTTTTTTAAACTTGTAAAACTGTCAACATGAGTGAAGAAAAAGTTCACTTAAGACATTGTATGTTGTTTGAGTTCCAAAAATGAATCACTCGATGACAGCAAAAAGTAACTTATGTGACGTATGTGGAGATGAAGCAGTAACAACTTGGACATGTTGAAGATGGCTTATGAAATTTTGAGTAGGCATCTTTTCTTTGAAAGATGAGCCCAGATAAGGAAGGCCATGAGATACCAGTGAAAAAGTGCTACGCAGTATGATCAGGACAAATCCCACGTTAACTTACACATAAATGGGCTTCAAGCTTGGAATTCATCTGACTACTGTTTTGGATTGCATTAAAAGGCTTGGTTTTGTGTCCAAACTCTTTGTTTGAGTGCCACACAACCAGTGGCGTAACGGAGAACATTAGAGCCTCCTTGCAAAGTCAGATTTTGGGCACCAAGATCAAATACGTACTTGACGTCAGTCAGGCTTTGGGCTCCCTAGAATAATTGCCCCCCCCATGCAGGGGTTGTGGGGGTGTACGTTACGCCACTGCACGCGAATTAAATGTAAAAAAAATTAATGGGCAGAATTTCCATATGCTCTTCAAATCTTGCTCATTAAAAGAGGGAATCTGGTTTTTGGACCACTTGGTGACTGGAGATGGAAAGTGGATAGTGTATAATCATGTGATTAGAAAAAAAGCAATTGTTTACAAAGGGGGACACCACCATCCACATCCAAAGCTGGCGTGCATCAGAAGAAGGTTATGTTGTGTTGTTGGTGAGACTGAATGTAGTGCACTATGAGTTACTGAAAGAAAACGGAATGGCCGTTACTGTTCACAACTTGATGTTTTGAATGAAGAAATTCAACATAAACGTCCATCATTGGCCAACAGAAAAGGTATGATTCTTCATCACGACAACACTAGACTATACGTAGCAAGAAACACCGCATAAATTGCGGAGTTGAATTGGGAAACTTAACCTCAGCCAGCATAGACCCCTCATATTGTACCATCTGACTATCATCTGTTCACGTCGTTGTAAAACTTTCTTGACGGAAGTAAATATATAAATTATGAGGGTATCCAATTGGCAGTTTAAGAATACTTTGTCTCCAAAAAAGAGGACGTATTTTCCAAGGGGTTAGATAAGCCACCAGAACGCTACCAGACAGTTGTAACTAACAAAAAACATTATATTTTATATAAAATTTGAAATAAAAAGGGGAAAAAAGTTTTTTTCTTCAGAAAAAACGAAAGAGCTTTCCCTTACACCCAATATTATAGATAGGTGCATAAAATACTAGTAATGTGTGTGTGACATGCGCGTCACAGAATGAGTCGATCGCGGGTGCAGGCGTCATTGCATATTTAAATAGGAACAGAATCTTGCCGCTAGATCCAATAACTTGTTAAAAAATATATCAGTATAAAAGAGTATAAGTCAGAGATGTGAAGTGAATGTAAGAAATTTTCTTTAGTTCTGCATCGAAAGCAATATTGTTTAGAAAATAAGGTACGTTGTGTAAGAGTTTTTGAGTTTACTATTGATATCTTGTGCATAAATTTACTAACCAAAGTTATACTTTTGTTAACTTTTAATCATTTATAAAATAATCTTATACATGCTTATCAATATCATTTTCACTTATCATTTTCAGGGTATCAAAGTTAAATTTGTAATTTTTTTTGTTTTGCATTGAAATAGAGTTATTTCACTTGCCCGTTCATGGACAAATCTTTGGTTTAAAAACAGTCTATGGCACAGTAAGTTTGGGAACCACTGGATTAAAAGAACGAAAATGAGTTGAGAGCTGAAATTAAAAAATTGAGAATCTTCTTCGTATAAAAAATATAATTTCGTTTTATATAAAGATCATTTATTTTTACTGACAGCAAAATATAATTTAATATTTTGGTGAATTTATTTTTTGAAAGAAAAATAGCAATTTACACACCAAGATTTGATTGTTTATGATAACATTGTGCCATTTAAAAAATAGTATTTTCAAGTATAGACCACAAAACTGATATCTGAAGTGTATTTATCAGTTTACGAAGTTTCTTTAAAATTTATACTCTATATCAAATGATGATTATATATTCAAATGAAAAATAATTGTTTTACCTATACAAAAAGTTTCTTTTTTACCCTTGCCATCTTTTTAAAATTACTAATATAAACATAATACTTAAATATTAGAATTTTGGGTACAATGTATGATTAAATATGTGCAATATTTCCGATTTTCAATTCAGAACGTCAAAACAACTTGCGGAAATTTTGTGTTTTAAAGTAAGCTAAGATACATCAGTAATGTTTTTCACATAGTTATAATGTTCATAATGTTTTTTTTAGATTTGTATTTGATTTCATTTCAGAGTTTTACTAAGCTACCATTATATATTTTTGTCGAGAACTTTCTTGTAGTTACCTTCATTTAAGCCGTCTGTGATGAAAGACTTAAATTTTGCTGATTTGCATCCTGGTTGATTGCGTCCATTATTGGGGAAGAAGTCCACGTGTCCAACTGGATGACTCATGCCAAATCCTTCACAAGATACAAAAAAATTAACAAATAAAATAAAATTTGTGACGGTATGCTTTTATTATACACACAATATTATTATTTTGCACATTAATATGACCACCGCGTACATTCGAAGTCGACGTTAAATAACCAATCACAGAAGGCAGGTGCCATCACAGTGTAGTTGAGCGTATATAAAGGGTGTGTGAGGGCTTCGGAAAAAATTACAATCGTTGGCGTAATGCAGAAAAGTGGCGATTTATCCGACGTCCAAAATGGCATGATCATTGGATTTTGGACCAAGGGTGGAAGCATTTCCGAAACGGCTAAGTTTATGAACTGTTCGCGTGTCGCCGTAATAAAAGTATACCATGCATGGCAAAATGGGACAGTGCAAAATCAGTGACGTGGCAAATGTGGTACATGACGCACCGTAGATGACAGAGGAGAACGAAGGCTGCGGAGATAGATTCGGGTGAATAGACGTGCTACCGTTGAGCAACTGACCGCCCAGATGAATCAAGGGGTTACTAACAGTGTCTCCCTAACTACTGTTCAACAAACGTTGCTGCGTCTGGGACTCCGAAGCAGACGCATGGTTCATGCACCTATGCTGAATGCTGTTCATCGGCAACAAAGACTAGAATTTGCACACCTGTACTGGAACTGGACGTCTACTGTGTGGCGACAGGTAGCGCTTCCCGATGAATCACTTTTTATGCTACATCGGACAGATGGACGTTGGCGTATACGGCATGAAACCTCTGAAAGCAAACAACCTGCAACCATTTCCGGAATGGTCTAGGCTGGAGGTGAGAACATTATGGTCTGGGGAATGTTTTCCTGGCATACTCTGGGTTCACTCATCATTGTGGAAAGCACTATGGATCAATACAAGTACGCATCTGTCCTTGCGAATCATGTCCACTCCTATATGCGCATTGTTTTTCCTCAGGATGATGACATCTACCAGCAGGACAATGAGAAGTGTCATACAGTTGGCAATGTAGGTGCGTGGTTCTAAGAGCACCACGACGAGCTTACCGTTCTTCCCTGTCCAGCAAACTCACCTGACTTAAATCCAATCGAGAATCTGTTGAACCATCTCGATCGGGTTGTTAGCGCCATGGATCCTCACCCACTTAATCTAGCGCAGTTGGACTCGGCACTGGAGTCGTCAGGACTCAACATCCCAGTGAACACTTTTAGGAACCTAATTGACTCTCTTGAAGCAGTCAGCTCTGCGAAAGGTGGTTATTCTGGCTTTTGAAAGGTGGTCACATTAATGCGACTGGACTGTATATCAGTCATAATAATTATTGTATTAGCATCCGTAAAATAATTAAAAGTTTTAGTTTTCATGAATTACATGATATTTTATACAGATTAGCTTATTAGACAAATTGAATTAAAGCTAAATTAAATTTTGAATACAATTTCCTGAAAAATAGTACCTTCATATGATTGTTTCAGAATTTATTAGCCTGCATTTTTCAAGATATTAATTTTTTAACCATTCATTGATTTATAAAATAATATAGATTGCTTCGTCAATGATATGAATACATGTATGAATTTATGCTATTTCATAAAATTATACACTGATAAACTTTCAACTTATTTCTAAAATTAAAACTTTCTCTTTCTGAGAAAAATAATGACACTATCTCAATTAAGAAATGATGTTTTATCACATCTGGACCAAAATTAGACAAAGTAAGAGTTATAAGTGTTCAGAAAGGTGTTGCTATTATTTCTGAAATCTATAGTACATCAAGAGAGAAAAGCTACTTTTTGAACGATTGTATTGTTAGATACAAAACAAAGAAATTAGAATTAAAATTTAGTTGTTTTATATCGAAAACATGTATATAATTCAACACTCACCTATGAACATAATATCTGTGGCATCAGAATGAATAACATCAACGTAATCAGCGTCTGTGGCATCCAACCTCACAGTAGGTGGCATATTCTGGAAGTACGGCTCAGCAGGATCACAACCTGTAATTGTATCATACATATTGTAACATATAATGTATTAAAGAGCTAATAAATGTTTTTTTTAAAAAACTTAAGTTGATGCCTATAAAGTTCTGAGAAAACATATTATATAGTAATACCTCAAACTTTTACGCTATATGTGGGACTGAGTAATAACCTCGTAAGTCGAATTCGCTTCAGTCGGGGTATGATTTCGCATGTAAATACATATAAATTATTTTTAGGTAGGGCTGTGGATAAAAGAAAATAATAATTTAGGAAAAAAATTAAGAGAATCTTAGATAACCAAATACAAAACCGCAAATCGAAATTATTTTGATGTAGAAGGTTTCATGAAATGTAGCAAAGTAGTCTGCCCCGGCTCAAAGTCATTTTCTTTCCCCCTCAAATTTTCTCTTAGAATGCTAATAATTTTTTTTATTCCTTGTTTTGTTGAACAAGTACGCTCTTCATTGGAATCTGTATTTTTTAATATTTGAAACCCTTTTTCAACTAAACCGAAGCCTTCTGTCAAATTCCCAATCGTTACTTGATCTTCTGAATGAATTGCATCTAAAGACTTACATTTTTCAATGCCTTGCTTTTTGCTCGTGCATTTCTATTAGCTCATCAATTGACAGCTCCTGATTGTGGGAATCCTGCAATTCTTGAACGTCATCACTATGTGATGGATCTATACACGTCCTCTTACTAACTCCTTGGGGATTCCTTTAGGGCAAGAATTCTTTCAACCAACTTTCACCGAAGACAAGAAAACGTGATTATGCAAATTAAGTTTAATATATATATATATATATATATATATATTCTGTATTCGCGAGTTTTAAGAAGTTAGTAAAGTGAGAATCGAAAGTTAGTGAAGTGAGGATAGCTCGGATGTGAAGTGAATTAATGAGAAGCTAGCGAGTGAGTGAGAGTGAGAGAATATTAACGTCGCACTGATTAGCAACTCGAGGGCTTTTAGCGACGGTCCGCGTCATTTTGAACCATGGTCAAGTGACGCGGACGACACCTGAGCTGGCACCCCCTCTCCTAACTACCACACCACTCCAATGGGAGGACGTTTGAACTCTCGACAGATTTAACGTGCATCGCACCCCTACACGGCGGGTCTTCAGTGGTACTAGGATCGAACTCATGACATGCTAGCCACGATCCGATGCCTAGACCACTCGGCCACCGCGGCCATGAGAAGCTAGCAATCAGGCAGTAATACGTAAACAGTGTACGACGCGTGAAGTTGGTATCTCTAAGAAGTGCTGAAGTCAACTAATAGTGTTCAAGGCCACGTCTAAAAGTTAAAGAATTGCAAGAGTTCAGGTACTGTGCTCTTATTTTAAGTAAAAGTTAGAGAGTTAAATTATTAGCGCACGTCCAAGGTAAAAACGAGCGATATTTGAATGATCGTATATATTATCCCCACGCTATCTTGTCTCACCTTAGTCCTCTAGTTGTTGATCCAATTTATCTTAATTAGATTATCATTGTGTCTATTTTGAATATTGTGACAAATAAACAATTGAAGTGCATCATGCTGTCTGATCAATTAGATCCTCCCACACATCTAGCCGGGTTAAAGGGAAGAAGGAATAATAATTCCTTGCAACTATCCACTACTAAATTTATTTGCCTAGAAAAATCGACAACTTGAATCCCATTACCAATTTCATCAGGCTCTAGCACTAATTACACCTCAGTTTCAGTGTTCGAAAAAAAAAGGCGAGCTGACGAGATTTGAAAATGGATTAACTCCAGATTCGCGTAAGTAGGGTTAGTGTACGTTGAAGTATTACTGTATTAGGGAATAAATAGAAATACAAGTAATTTAAAAAATAATACAATAGGATTTATTTATATATGCATTTTTAGTTGAAAAATGCATAGATTTGGTAAACGGAAAAAGTTTCAGTTAAAGAAATTTTTAAGTAAAATTTGACAGTTACATTAGTAGACTATATTGTATAAATATTTTTATTCCAAATATTTACAGAAGCTAATCAGAGAGAGCCTTTTTTGTGGAATGTATGACTACACTAATTTATTTTTTCTTTCATGAAATGCCCTAAAAACCTTTATTTAATTAAAACTAATTCTGCATGGAAAAATAAAAGCACTTAACAAGTAAAATTCATTCATCATATATTCAATGTTTGCGAAATATTTTACTATTTTATTCAACAAAATTTTATTTGAAAAAGCATGCGTTCTGTTGAAAAGAGAAATATTTTAACCTGTTATTCGTCCTAGGGTTTTCAGCCTTTCTCCAGTATAACCAGCTATATGACTTCCAAGACTGTGTCCAATTATGTGGAATTCTTCTCGTTTTGCTCCAAAAAATTTCTAACAATCAAAAATTGCCAATTAATATCACAGTATTAAAATATGAAAGCTCTGATCATCAATAACATAAAGTTGAAATATTCTGATACGATCAGAGTCTCAATGTTACCAATAATATTGAAATTGAAAAAGGAAAAAAAGGGATATATATATAACTCAAAGTTAATTTTACTCTCTCTCTCACACACACACACACACACACACACACACACACACACACACACACACACACACACACACACACACACACACACACACACACACACACACACACACACACACACACACACACACACACACACACACACACACACACTCATACATACAAATACATAGTGTTACGTAATTATATATTTATATAGAGTGTTTGTTTCATAAAACATTTTATGATTGTACATCAATGTGCTGCTTTATATTCGGTTTTTATAAAAAAAATCACTAATTTGATTAGATCAACTGTATTGTCATCTGAAAGAGAAATACTTGCAATGCACAGCAGTTAAAATAATTAGAACAAACTAATAGAAATTCAACTCGAATTGCAAGATTGAGAAAAACAAATGGATGAATAAAGAATTTGTAGACTTGTGGAATCACTTATACATGTTACAAAACAGCATTTGATTTTTCTACTTTATTTTAGGTTAAAGATGTGACTGTGACTGATACATTTTATTGATAAAAAGTGAAAGTAATATGGAACATTGTAAGAGATACTTAAAAAAGTAAGTGAACAGAATGACAGAGAGAAATATTGAGAAATTATTGTTCAGTTATATTTAAGAATTTAAAACTGAAGACCAAAACGTGCCTGGGAGAATCTTGTGTGATTTCATACAAGAAATTTCTGAGAGAAGAAATAACTACAATTTATGTTAAATATTTTTATGCACATTCTCTGAATTCTTTCGCTTAACTATAGTTTCACTATAGCCGGGATGGACATTAAGTCGATCGCAATCGACCGGTGGACCGCCAAGATATTTTGGAGTGACCGCCTTCACTAAGACCAAATAATCATTCCATCATATACGAAGGTCCAGATATACCCTATTTATTCGAATCTAAGTTGTCATCAATTCTAAGTCACTCACAAATTCTCAACAAGATTTTGTGAAAATTGAAAAATAGTCCAAAATGGTTTATTGATATCGGTTTTTTACGAAATTAAAATATATTTAAAAGGAAATTAATAAGAAGTGAATATTTAGGTTATTTTATCAGTATTCTAAATTTTTAAATACATATATGAAGCTGTAATTGCTCTAAATACCATATCCAATAATTTTCCCCCCTTCGATTAAAAGCCACACCTGATTTTCAGTAATATTGATATTGGGGAAAAAGTGCGGCTTAGACTCGAGTAAATATGATATTTTAAAATATACGGAGAAAAAAATCCAAACGTAAGAGAAAATTTTGTTGATTAGAAAATGCCCTTCGCTATCCGGAGGTTTGTTTACGAAAAAAATCGTAAAATGTTGATTCCAGGAAAAAAGTTCGCTAGATAGAGGTTCGTAAAATGGAGGTCCGACTGTATTGTATACCTTCTTTTAGCTTACTAGATCTACACCACTGGATGGACAACGAGACCTTGAAAAAATTAGAAGTAGCCTGCTCCCTGGGAAAGTCTGCCTACCACCACACTATAGAATATCATTGGATATTCTATAGTGAAACGATTTTTTTCCTCATATGATTAATTTTAGTACTTTAGTTTATCAATTTTGGTAAGATTGTTTTTTCCTTTACTCATCGAATTATATTTATTTCAAGAGTTGTTATAACGTCATATTATATTTTTTAGATATGAAGCAAAAAAAGTAAAAAAAAAAAAAAAAAAAAAAAAAGAATCTAATTTTTTTTATTTTGTCTATTTTAAACAGTGATACATTATCCTGAAAAGAGTATAAAAATTTTGTTTATATTTTATACCAATCTTTTTTTTTTTTACACTTCGGTGAAGGAAGATTTCATACAATTTTTTTCTCAGTATCAGAGAGAGAGTTTACTTATTTATTTTACAAAAACTAACAGAAAGTTTCCGTTATTATAACAAATTTAACTCATTGTTTTCTGAAGAGTTTATTAATTTCTAAAAGGTCTTTTATAGGATTTAAGAGTATTATCACACCTTTTTAAAACAGGAAACTTCAAGTTCAAGCATTAAGAATGTAGTAATTAGCAAACAGTAAATTCTTTATGCATACATAAAAAGCTTATTGTTTACTAATTATTAGATTATTAATTCAATTGTTTTTTTACAAGTAAATTGATAGATGTTAATTTCACATATAAATTAGTAATACTTGTGATATGGAAGTGAATCTTTGATAATTGCCAGCAGTCATCCTGACAGGCATTTTTAAGAAATTGATTGTTGAGTAAATGTTATGTACACATACAGTATACACAAAGATATTCTTCAAAAGTCTATGATATACAAATACCAGTAATTATGCTACATTAAATATATTTTTGTATATTAACTTATCCATCTTAAATATATATTGCGGTTTTATTTACTTAATTATTCTAAGTACTATTTTTCATTTATTGAAATTGTATTTCGGAAGATAAGAAAGAAGTAAAGAAATATTTCAAGGAAAGCATGAATGTACTCCGAATTTAATATTTAATATATTACTCTTTTTTAAATTATGTTTTTATACGAGTAAGCTTAGTTAAGTAGACAATAAGATGTACATCTATAATAATAAAAAAAATCAAATAATCCTTTTTTTAAAAAAAACTAAAATTTTTTTTTGTCTTACATTAGTTGAATACTTTTAGCGAATTTCCTGGAAGTAAGTAATGGATTATAAATTCTACAGTACATTCTTTTTTGTTCTTTAGATGATTGGAAATGTGCTTTAATGACTTTCACAAAGACAAATATAAATTAAGAAAATAAATTTAGTACGAGAGACAAAAAAAGTGATTTCACTTTAAAATAAAAAAATATATACTTGCGTCAGAATAATAACTTCCTTAAAGGAAACGAGTATAAGAAATTGAAAGTTAAAAGCATTAAGCATCTGCACAAATCTGATATTTGAGAGTATTTAGTAAAAAAAAAGAAGTTTTTAGAATATTTTTTTTTCTCCTTCTTTAAAGAAAATTGAACCCTTAGCACGAATTCTCATTTTATTGTTTGAAAAAATAAATATGCAATTAAGAGTTATCGAAAGATGTAATTGTGGTCTTAAGCCCATAAGAGAAAATTTAAAAACTATTTAATTTTAAAAAAGGAGTTTTCTTATCCATTAAAAAATAAATATAAACTTGATGTTTCAAAGCAATTAAAATTTTTTTGATTTTTAAATCTGTTCCAAAAATTGTCAAAGATTGAAAAAATATATTTATGAGGGTAAAAAGCAGTTTTCAATGTACAGAATATTATTTAGAATTAATGAGAGAGAAATATAATGATACACTAAGGAAGGGAATTAATTAATGTTGAGAAATTATTCATTCAACATTCTATTTAAATTTATACTCGTTAAATGGGGAAAAAATCTTTGGAAATATGTAGTAAAAATATTTTAAATTAAAAAGAGATTTCCTTTATTTAAAAGAATATTTTCTTGCTTTCGTAGATATTCTCGAGTTGCATTTTTTAATAACCAAATTTATTCGCGAAAGCTTTTCGAGAACCACAAAATTAATTCCAGACTACATTGATTAGTACTAACATCACAGCAATGAAACCGAATTTCTTAGGTAAGAGGATAACTTGGGATAATTAAATCTCAGGATTAAGATTTCTGGATAATTTGACCCGTAATTAACGAAAAAACCCATTGCTTATGTCATTGTATTGTTTTAGAAATGAATAGACTCCCCGAATAAAAGGGGACATAAAAAACACACACACAAAATTAAAAACAAAAGAAAGAAAAAAAAATGAAATAATAGAATAACGTTAGAAACGGATGGTAATTAGGGATAGCTAAAGCGAATTTTTTTTAAATAATCAAAAAAAAAAAAAAAAAAAAAAAAAAAATCAGACAAACGTTTTTTTTCTTTCCATTTGAAAATCTTTTTTCCATTTTTAAATCTAACCAAATATACTGTGACTATTTGTTTCCAAGGCAACATGTTCATATATAGCATATTTGCAATAACCTCATTATTTAACTTTAAAACAGTTTATTTTCAGTTAACTTTTTCCTCTTTATATAAAATTCAAACTTCGTTTTAAAAGAAATTATGTGGCCATGTTTATTTTAAGAGGACACGGTACGATTCAATTAACAAAAATTGGTCAAAAAAACGAATCGAATTTTTTTAGCCTAAATTATTTTTACTTTTCTATAACCTCACAAAATTTGAAAACTCTAAACTTAAAATACGCAGAATTATGATAGCTTTTACGCTCGTTTTTATTCACATCCCTATGGCAAATCAAAACTTTAAACTGAGTTATCACAGAAAGATAAAATAACTAGTTTGTCTTCATTTAAAATGCTAAGGCTTTTTTTCTATTGTGCCTAATGCTTTGAATTTTTTTTACCTATTACTAATAGTACATGTAACAAAAGTTGGTATGCAATTTTGAATCAAATCAATACTTACTTTTTAAAAAATAATTTAACTCGGAATTTATACATTTTTTAAGGAATTTTCAATAAGAATTCATAAAAGGAAGTATTGTACGAATACCAATGATATTATCGTAAAACCCATACCAACTTTTGTTGTACATAGTTTGACGTACTTGTAAATCAAATTTCATGCGTGTACGTAACTTTTTGTAGGAAAAGTAGCATTTTAAAATCACTTCAAAATTTTTTTCCTTGAAAAATTAAATGGCTAGCTTTTTATGAAATTTTTAGCACAAAATCTGTTTTATATAGTATACACACATAGGAGGCAACCAAAAAAATTTTGAAAATCCTTAAATTAAAATTTTTTGCTTAAATCGTACCATGTCCCCTTAAAAATTTGGAATATTCCAATGACAATAAATCTCCCTACCTCTAAAGCTTTAACTATCAATTCTATTTCTGCAGCCACTACTCTCGTGTTAGCTGTAGCTTGATAATATGGAAGTTTGTTGCCACCACTCCAATCCACGATGATAATATTATAATCACCATGCATAAGAAATTCATCTTTCATGTCCTGGAAAGAAACAATTATTTTTAAGTGGGATAAAAAATAAATAATGTGTATAGAATTATAATATCATAGTTTTATTTATCGGTTCTGGTATACTATCGAAAAAGATGAAATTCAAATTAAGACATTTCATCCAGATTTAAACTGGGAGAAGGCGCGCACTCGATGCTAAAGTTAGTGGTTGCAAGGGGTGACGGAGTCACCTCAATCTTTTTTTTTTATAATTATTTTATTGTACACGATAAAAATCGTTATTCCAGAGAATAATTTAATTAAGAGAATGTATATTTATCTACTTTTAAGGACTTTTCAATTTTACTTTGATAATTTGAGAAAAAATGCAATCAAACTGAACTAAAATGTTTCAAATATGCGTGACTAATAAAGGACAAACATCACAGATACTTTTAGCTAACATTACAGGAATGATATTTGCAGTCAAAACTGCCATATTTTGTTCCAGTTATTGTGGTTTTACCGTCCACTGATGATTGAAAATAGCATGTTGAACTTTTTCTTGCTTGTGTCTTTTTGACAGGATGCGTTGTGTCTTTTAGCTTCATATCTTTCTTGATGGAGTTTCTCAGGTAGCATTTGAAAACTTTCCTTTTTACTCATACGTTTCATGTTCATCGCTTTTCTCGAATTTATTTTCAGTATCAGGATTAATATCCATTATTTCATCAGGTTCTTCCCTTGATTGATCAGTTTCAACTTCATCGAATTGAGATCACACAGATGCCTTATTATTTCTTAAAATTCCGTTCATTTACATTTATAAACCATAACGAGTGGTACAACATAGAAATCAAAACCATTAAGTAGTCCACAGAGGAAAAATATAGAGACTCTGAATAGCCATCGAGTCACAAGTCCTCTCGTGAGGTTGGTGGAAGGGTGTTTTCTCTCAGAATTGGAGTGGAAACAAGCCGAATCGTACTGTCAAAGTATGATTCGGCTGGTGTTCAAAGCTACGGCTAACGACAGGTGTATAAATAGCCCTTTGCAGCGATGGACCTCGATTTGAATGCGTCAGACAAGTGGCATTAACAACAACAACGGCAAATATAAACTGAGCACAGCACTAAAATGGTGCTATCTAGTTAATGCTAAATCTGGCTGCTATTGCTGGCTGGGTAACGTCACAAACTCGTGGCCGGAATGCAGCACGTACGAATCCTGATGCCCTCTAAGAGTCAACATGTAGAGGGGCTGCTGCTCGTTAAATGCGTCCAGGCCGAAAGTCCCCGCCATGCTGTGATAGTTTGGAGAGGGAGTGTCAGCTCAGGTTCGTCCTCGAGTTCAAAACTGCGAGCTTGACCGAGGTTCAAAATTACAAGATTCATCGCCAATAGCCCACTTGCTGCAGTGCTTCGTTAATAAACTCTCATTCACCTTATTCAACAGATTGTTAATTCTACTTTCAAACAGACGTTTATATAATTTTATGTCATTTAAATAATGGTTTGATAAAACGTTTTCCCTAGAAATGATTGTTCGAAAACTATTTTTTTATTGGATTTAAATGTAAGTGGACTTGAATTTGAAATTCATATCTGATTAATTATAAAATGTAAGTAATATTGATAAACGTTACTACTATCTGAAAAAATATTCCAGAAATTATTTGCATTCCTCTTAAATGTATTTTATCAGGTGTAATGTGTGTCTTATTTTTATTTCAGAAATAACAATGCATCATTATATTAAAATGAAGGACATTTTGTGTCACTTTCAAAGTGACTGAAGACGTTCAGAGCCACAACTTTGAAAAAGCGTATCAATTGCTAATTGTTTTTGATATTTAGTGTCAGTTGAATTAGAATATGCATATAAAATAGTTTTAAGAACATTGCTATAAGAAAAAATATTTAAATGCAGTTTTTGGGCGAAAAAGGAAGAAAGAATAACATATTTTTCAAAACATTCTCCTTTTATGAAGAAAGCTTGTATAATAATAATATTTTGCCTATATCTAGATAGGACTTCTATACCGATATTAAGCAAAAAGGTCTGAAATATACAGTTTAGACGAGGATATATATATATATTATATATACATTTGTGTGATGTATTATATATATATCTTATTACATCAGAGTAGAGAAGTTTTTACAAAATCCACCCGTTATTATTTCAATTGATAGTAATTCTGAAAATAATATGAACTTTTCAATAATCCTAGTTCAGCCCCGGTATAAAAGTCCTAGCTATATATATAGGAAAGATATTATTATTATGGAAGGAGTTCTTATAAAAGGAGAATGTTTTATAAATCTGTCATTCTTTTTGAAAACATGTCATATGTATTCTCTTCTGTCATTTGAAAATACGTGGAGCTTTCTTCATTTTTTGCCAAAGAAAATGTCCTTCTTATTGCAGTAATATTATTAAAACAATTTTATATGTGTATTCTAATTCAAGTGTCACTAAATATAAAAAAAATTATTGATTTGTACGCTTTTTCAAAATAATGGTTCCAATCGTAGTCAGAGAGAGATACACTTTTTAAATAAGCTTTCAAACTCCTTTCATTTTGAGAAATTTTATGTTAATTATACTAATACATTTTCTTAGTAAAAGTATAAATAACAAAAAAAAAAAAAACTTTATAAACTTTTATATACATTTTTGTTTTCGAAATTATTTTCTTATGAAATAAGAAAGTGGTTTCATATAAATTGCATAGGAAAACTTACTTAATTTTAGTTATTTATTGCACTTACCACCATCCATGGCCCATAAAGTTCACTGTCCATGAAACCATGGACGATAAATTTTGTAGGATTTGTGGAATTGAAATGGGATTCCTCAAACGTGCTTTTATCTCTGGCAATGAGTTGATGGGATTCTTTGGCATTTCTTCTTGTGTAGAGGAGACACTTAGTGTTAATTGTAGCTCTGTCATGAGGTAAGACGTTGATTGGTCTATGGATTAAGTGTTTGAAATCCTCTGTTATTTTAAAACATCCCAACTCTTTCATACAAACTTCCTTATCTATAAGTAAAACAAAAAATATACATTTTAGATGCAACTCTTACTCTAAGTTTACGTTTTTTTAGCGTTCCTTTTCCAGGTAAAATGAAGTATTCTAAGAAGTTCATAATTTTACATGATTACATTTATATCAAAGAGGAAACTTAAGAAATAAAATTTTCCCTAAATAATCTTAGATTAAGTTAATTTTGGAAATGCCTTACAAGAAAAGCACAAGACTGAAGCTCTTTCGGTTTTTTATTTGAAATCTCATGTGGTTTTTCTAATAAACAAATATATATTTCGAATTTCATGAATTCTAAATGAGGAAGTCTCACATTCTAGAACAAGCACCCATAGGAGGACATAAACAGCATTAACATATTACACAATCAGTTTTAACGAGAAATGACACAAATCTACTTCCAAACACTACACCCCAAAAGGCAAGTCCCTAAATACTTGTATAAGAATCCTGTAAGCAATAGTGGCTGATAAAAATCTTATTTACGTAGGTATAGTAAATGAGAATTTTGTGACAACATGGCTAGCCATTATTTTAATGTAAATTCTCTTAGCTAGTGTTATCAGAGAGAGAGATTTGCATTAGCATAATAGATACTTTTGTTACTAGAAAGTTATTAGTTATCTTGTTTATCAATGTATTGTTATGCAAATGCCCTAAACATATAGAAAAAAAAGTATTAGAAACTAAAAAGTTGCTCAAAAAGAATACTTTGGAGGATTGTGTTACTATTTTCTTTCCACTAGATAGTTCTTAGTATCTTTACAATTGCGGATATTACACTGAAATTATCCCTTTTTCTTTATAGAAAAAGAAATGACCAATCAGTAAGTTTATATATATATACATATATACAATTACTCCAATTTTAAATTTTAGATAAAATTACTTGTTCTATAAGTGTTTTTTAAAATCATATATAATCTTAGTGTCTCTAAGATAATGGTAGTATGCTTACAATTCTTAGTTTTATTTATATTCTTTTCATACTTTTGCTAAGTGCTACTTTTCAGCCATTGCTATGCTTTGAATTTGTATTTGGGTCCAGAATCTGGCAATAAATTGTTTATTGTACTCTGATTTAGAGCGGGCTCTGCATTTTTAAATGAAATTTTTAGGTAAGTTACCTTTTTCTCATAATGGATTTAGATTTTCTATCCATTATTTTCAATAGGTTTTTGCTCAGTATTATTAACAGAAAGGGGGAAGGTTGGCTGGTCACAAAACATGTTCAACCCCACTTTTATATAAATTATTTTATATTTAAGCTGTCCTAAGTCAGCAATGTTTATAATACTGTAGCATCCATGCTTTTATATTTTCTATTATTTTAATTTTTCATGTTTCCATTTAAAATCTATTGTCTGGTTATCTTAAAATTTCAATTCATTTCAGTTTGATCATGTTTATCATCTCTTTCTTGAAGAGAAATTTTGATTATACATATATATATATATATTTACATATTTTCAAAATCACCCTCCTCCATTCTTCAGAAATAAAGGAATGTTAGAGAAATTACAAATTAATGGTCCTTAAGATTTTTAGCCAGGACCAGGGTTACAAAAATAGAAAAATTTGGTGAACAATTTTTTTTCATTGATTTCAATGGTTCAATGCAAAAACATATTTCATTTTTTATTTAGATTTGCGTAGTTATTTTAAAGCAAAAATAAATTATTCAAACTTAGGAATAGTAGTATAGAGTAATGGATTTTTTTTTAGAAAAAATTATAATGAAAATAATAAAGAAAGAGAGAAAATAATGCTCAGTATGATTTGTATTTTAATGACTCGCATGTATATCAGCAAAATCTTTTTGTTTACATATTTAACTCTTCTCTCTCAGTGTATTTTACATTATCAATTTTGATAAGATAGAGGGAGAAGGAGAGAAGATCTAAGGTTTTATTATTATAGTTTCTTTGAAATTTTTTAGTTTAAAAGAACCGCAAATTTCATTGTTACATATTCTTTGATATTTTACTACTGAAGTTAAAATACTATCTAAGAAAAATAATGTAGAAAGTAAGTAATTTAGGCGAATTTTATAAGCTAAAAACGTTCTTAGTATTTTCTTTGCAAATGAAGTATTTAATAAATAAATTAAGATCTATAATGTTGGTAAACTTAAATAAGAATAATGACTTATCACAGTCTTTTTTAGAATTGGAAATCCCTTTTGTTTATGCTCTTACTCAAACACAAGTGTAAGCTCACATGACGCAAAACAGGATATTTTTCAACAAAAGGAGTAATTAATGTTTGTTAATTAAGTTGAAAGGTGACAAAATCAACAAAGTTTTTATGCCCATGGCATTAAGTGACGGGATTTAAAGGCAGGAAGATTTGAACGAAAAATTCTAATGCTGAGGTTATTCTTAAAGTTTTGTTGTATGTAATGCATTTGCGTCGTCTGCAAAATCAATTTAGTGAGGATTCTAATTAATGAAAGTGCAACACACAGAAATATGAAAAAAAAAGAAAACTTAACGCATGACGCCCACAACAACACAGAAAGTCCATTAAGAGAAAGATTAATTCTAGCTTTTGTAAAGACATGCTGGTTCCTTTTGAGCACATAAAATATTTCACAAGTAAATTGTTTTTGAAAAATGAATAAATGAAAAAAATTTTAATTTTTAATTTCTAAGTAACAAATAATTTTGTTGTAACGTGAGTAAATAAAACTTTGATATCCATGCACACACATTTTAAGGATTTCTACTAATACTATTATTTTGTATTTTCACTAATGCAAATATAAGTAAATAATTTTTGCATTAATAATTTTTGAATTATTATCTTTTAATGATATGCATTTTTATAGTAACTGGATTGAATCATACGTGAATGCATTTGAATAATTTATATCTGAATTTTCAAGGAGAAAGAACTTTTAAAATAATGTTTTAAAAATTATAATCTATAAATTCAAATAAATTTTTAATGTCTTTATTTGAAGTAATAAAAAAATATACAACTTGAATAGGTGAAAAGAAGCGTGATATTATAAGATATTACATGTACTGAAATTTTCAGCTAAATAATAATACAAATTATTTTCTTTTAGGAATGACAAGAGGGATTTGAATAACTTAAACTATCAGCTGAAATCACACATAAATCATGAAGTTGATAGAAAACACAAGTAATAAGAAAATTTTGCACGTGAAGTATAGACACGTGTAAAATCAAATCAATTGTGAAATATATCTTTTGCAATAACTGGGAAATTTTTCATTCAGACCCATGTGTGACAAATTACGACCTTCAGCGCCTTATTTTACGTCAATGTAAAGTTTCCAGAGATCATTGATCGCTGACGGTTAATCCAATCTACATCTGTTAGTTTTCTAATAAAGCTAAAAAATAAATTCGATCAAATGAATTATAGATAGCATCAGATATAAATGTAAGCTTGAACTGTGTGTTTATTATATGTACACGTGTTTTAGTGGCTGTTCCAGGTGACGGCAATTTTCGCTGAAAAAGCAAAATGAAAACTATTTTTGTGATGTATATTTTTCTCTTAGATACAACTTTATGATAAGATTTCTTCTCATACATAGGTATGCAGAATTAAAACCTTGAATTTTTTTTTGTATTACATCATATATATATAATCTTTAAGAAACGTCACCTTCACTTCGTTTAATGTATGCAGTTAAAGGTATTTGAAAAATAAAATGCTGATTGAAATGCGTAGAAATTTTTAGAGAATGGATTTATGTCGATATTATCTGATTAAAATAATTGTGGAAGTATTTAAGTTTTTAATGAAAAAAAAGTATTTTAGCTCATTGATTTTCTTTAGAAGTTTACCATTTCAATACGTATGCATACAAATACACCCTTAAACATTTATATAGTTAATCGCATAGAATTTGTTCTTGTCTTTCAGAATAATTATTTCTAGACATTTTTGAAAAAAAGTAAGGAAGCAGTGCATAAAAAAATAAATTTAAGAACTTAAAATTCCTTAATATGAAGATTTTGATATTATTTCATAGAAAGAGTTGTAGAAAGTAGAATAGATTATGTGTGTATGTGAAAATTCATTCAGTTTAATACATTTTTATATAAGCACATATAAAGAATCACAATTTTACATGTTTAATGTGTTGTTGTTACTAATGACACCTATCTGACGATGTCACATCAAGGCCCACGAAACTCATCGCGGTAAAGGGCAAGATTTACGCCTGTTGTTAGCCATATCATTGAGCACCATTCAGGTGACAGTACGTTTTGGCTCAGTTTCACCCCAATTTTGAGGGAGAACAGGGCCCTCCCATCTCTCTTCCCCTTCCACCAACCTCACGAGAGGACTTGTGGCTCGACGGCTATTTAGAGTACCCCTATGCCGCAAAGGCACTATACATTTACAAACACCCTTTCCTTCTACGGGATTTGAACCCAGAAACTGCGGTACAGCAGTCAGCGTCGCTAACCACTATACCAGATGGGAGACACATATTTATTGTTTTCCGAAGTATCTGTAAAATTTATAATTCTCAGGTTTAGTAAAGGTAATCAATCGTATTTAGTGCTTGTTAAGTGCACAGAGCTGTATTTAATGAGAAAAGTTAAAATTAAGTTTGGTTTCTCTAAATATAAACAACATATTTTGAATTCTGCGAAGCATTGTACAGATAAATATTTGGGATACTTTACATGCGTATTTTTTGAGTAAAATGCTTAATATTACTCACGTATTAGAATGATAGCTAATTATGCATTAACATTGTTTGAATTCTTAACACACGAAAATAGTTTTTATCCACAGAGATTTATTTTCTCTTTTAAGTGTTGTGTGTAGTAGATCTCAAATTAATTATTTCTTATGTTGAATTTCAAGTTAAACATATAAAAAACATGACCAATAAAAGAAGATTCTTCAGATAATTATGTCTATAAGTAAATTAAAAGTTGTATGGAGAAAGTATTAATCTACTGAATGAAAAATACATCTTAAATTCTTTAAATAAAAAATGAGAAAGTATGTACAAAAAATTGTTAGCAAAATTTATGAAAGTGAATCACAATGCCTTTTCCTAATTTCTTTTATAGAAGAAGCGATTTACAAGTAAATGTGAGTATTAAAATTTTTACTTGAAATGATTATGGCTTAGGATATTAAGCTGAATTTTTAAGGGTGTTTAAATATTTGCTCAAAATGTAATAATCTTTTCGCCTAAACTGAAATAAAGTTAAACTGTACTAATTGTTATTTAGAAATAAGGATTCTTAGCCTTTTTTTTATGCAAGCCTGGATTAGAATAGAGGATTTCTTTTTAATTTCACTTGGTATATATATATATACATATTGCTCTCTTTAGCAAAAATGAGAGTTAAACTGTTCTACTAATTTTTGAATAGACTGTTTCCGAATAAGCAAACTCGGGAATTCTCCGTAAATTCTAAAATTGAAATCTATTTTTAAATGTACTGATTTTTCACGCACATTTCTCTTAACCATCCTCTGAGGTTTCTTTGCTACAATGCTTGATATGAGAAACTCACCCTTAGAAAGACCTGAGAGATATACATATCCGTAGGAACCTTAGTATTTAAACAGAAATCTAGCGAATGAAAATGAAGAGAGATAGGAGAAAGAGATAAATTAGAGAGTTGTATTATGAGGTCAGAATAACTTTACATTCAGAGATTCAGATCTGGTCTGACTGACTCGCACGGATGTGTTGTTTAAAATATAAGAATAATGCTAAGTTAAACTACTCCATATATTTTGTTTATTTCGATACTGATAAATCAAAGATTGACTAAACTGGTTAAAGAGTAAGATGATTGTTATTGAATAAACACGTTTCTTATTATTAACTAAGTATATTCGTCACAAAGTGGTATTACAATAAATAGTTGCTCTTCAAGCACGAATTACGCAGGTCTGCAACTGAAAAAACCACATAGAAATTTTTAACTCTTTCTTATAGATTTTAGTTTGTTAAAATCGGAAAAAATATTTTTAAAAATTCCATTACGCTGAATTTTTTTTGGGGAAATTCAAGTTTTTAGTTTCATTTAATGTTAAATTTTCCCTTAACTTAAAATCTAGTATTCTGTTTTTGATTCTAAAAATACACATAAAAATAAGATTTCTCACATTAATTTTTTGTTATAGCTGTACTAGACTAGAAACGGAAAAAAATTAAATAAGAACAGAAACGAGAGGGAAGTGGAGGAGGAGGTAACGTAGGCTTGGAGATAAGAGGAAGGTCCGATGATTATGTCCAAACAGGCTGAGTAAGATTATAGCAAATTTTGAGGAATATTTTGTTTTGGGATGAGCATGTTTCTACTTCTCTGGGTTACTACCGATAAGTATAAACAAGAGAATAGGTGTAAAAATGCCAGCTGTCGGATTGCATCATGTTGCAACACAAAACTAAATAAATTCAGTATTTCTCTTGCTACTCAGTCGCACTGAGTTTACAACCAGCGCAATCAATACTTTACTATTGAGCTCGTGTTATTTCTGAATTATGGTGCTTTAAGATTGTGTTATTTATGCGGAGAATTTTGGTTTTATTTGTGGCGAATACGAAAAAAAAATAAGGTCAAAGCAATGTATGTGATTTTGTGAAAAAAAGTTTAATCTGTGCTTACTTGAATGAGTGAGTGTTTATTAATGTTGCACTTAACGAAGGCTACTGGCAACGGACCTAGTAATTTTCAACCATGGCCAATTGACGAAGATCATACCTTAGCTTCCTCCTCTGTCCAAACCATATCAATGAAAGGGCTTTGAGTATTGACAGATTTGACATGCAACAGCCTCTCTATACTAAGAATGTTTAGAGGTATTAGGGTTCGAATTCATGAGGCGCCAGCCACGAGTTCTTGACCCTGAACGCAAGGGTACCATGGCCTAGCTTTCTTCAAATTAAAGCTTGAGGTTCAAGACAAAGCCCGATTCCTTCCATTTTGGATAGTATGCAGAGCGAGAAGAAGGACGGAGACACATTACATCCCCAGGAAGAATCTAGTTCAGATATTTTTGTTGACGAGCGACTTCAACCTTTTCCCCCCCGTCTCAGAGTGAACCTAGTAGCCTAAATTCAGTCTATCCTCAAAATACTGTGGCCGCGGTAGCCAAGTGGTCAAGGAATCGGATAATGGCATGCATGCCATGAGTTCGAGCCCAGTACCACTGAAGACCCGCCGTGTAGGGAAGCGATTCACGTTAAATCTGTTGAGAGCTCAAATGTCCTCCCGTTGGTGTGGTAGTTAGGAGAGAGGGGGAGTGCCAGCTCAGATGTCGTCTTCATCATTTGACCATGGTTCAAAATGACGAGGTACATCGCCAAAAGCCCTTGTGCAGCTGAACAGTGCGACCTTAATATTCAATCACTCACTCCCGAAAATACAGCCGAATTACCATCTTTTTTCCTACCTTCTTCTCTTAAAATCTAATAGCTGAATTTATTTAACTAAATATTTCGTACAACATTTTAGTATACTTGATTGATTTTGAGGAGTGAGTGAATATTAACGTCGCTCTGTTCAGCTACACGAGGGCCTTTGGCGACGGACCTTGTCATTTTGAACCATGGTCAAGTGACGCGGACGACACCTGGGCTGGCAGCCCCTCTCCTAATTACCACACCAACAGGAAGACGTTTGAGCTCTTGACAGATTTAACGTGCATCGCTCCCCTACTTAGCGGATCTTTAGTGGTACTGGGCTCGATCTCGTGACATGCCAGCCACGATCCGATACCTTGACCACTCGGCTACAGTGGCCACTTGATTGGTTTTGAAGCATTAAATGTAGTTTTATTGTTTTTCAAAGCAACATCCTAATAATCGATTGATTTAACATGCAGTAGATCTGTTGAGTCAAATAGTGACTAAGATTTCAAATGAGGCTTGATACTTTTCTAGAAATTTCACTTGGTTTGCTTATTACATCTTTTCAACTATTTTAAACTTCACAATATATTTTGGTGTATTAAATTCTTAACTTTCATTTATTAACATTTTGTGTTATTTTTATTACTACAAAATATGATATATTAATATTAATTTTTCAAAGTATATGGATAACGTTTAAAGTGACACGAATCTGTCCGTCAAAAAATATTTCTTTACTATTGGATTGGTAGTGTGTGCTTAAGATATCCGACTACCCTAAAATTGTGAATTTTGACAAAAATTGTCATTTTTTATGATTTTATTTTATAGGTTATTTTATTAGCTTTATAAAAATACCAAGTTTATTATTTTCTGTTTACTAGAACAAAAAATACAAGTGTTTTAGTAAAAGCAGATGCCGTTACTTTAAGCAAGATGTCATACTTTAAAACGCATTTTACTCGAAATGTGTTTTTTTTTTGTTGAAAATTCTCAAACCCGGTCAGAAGATTGCTACAAAAGTTTTGAAAATAATTAACTGAAATTTTTTGTGTATGTTCTGTATAATAATGGAAGTATTTTAACCTTCAGATTTATCAATCACTGTTTTATTACAAAATTTACAGTCCCTTATGTGAATATAATCCCTGTTTTTTTAAGCAATTTCATATAACAACTAAGATAAAGGGCTCTAGTTTTTGCAAAAATTAAAATGTCTCTTATCCTGAAACTCATTTAAAAAACGAATAGAATAGCAACACATCAAAATAGAAAAATGGAAAATATGTTCATAAACTTTTGGTACAGAATGAACCGCGTTTATGTTATTTTTTGCCAACTTTTACCCATTTTTTCCCAATTTAGTAATAATAATTTCTTTTTCTCTTCTTAATTTTAGCATATTTTTCTTAAAATGTACTAAACAAATCCAAAAACCACAAAAAAATCTCCATATCTCCATTTTTTCAAAAAAAAAAGTTGTCGCAAGTAGCCGGATATCTTAATGTGAGTGTAATGGATACCTTAATTGTGAGATTGATGTCACGCTTATAATAAGTTGACTTATATTAGTATCATTTTGTGACTAAAAAGGGAACAAGTTAGATTGCTGTGTAGAAAAGAAAACAAATTAAGAAATATTTGAGTATTCGATTTGTCCTCAAAACTGAGATAAGATCTGAAAATAAAAGCGAATGTTTTGTAACAGATGTCATGAATTTCTTATTTTCGGTTCAGTTTTGTAAAGATTGAGCCATTTGTCATCCTTAAATATTATTTAGATAAGAATTTTAGAAGAAATAAAAATAATGTGTGATGAATTAAATTTTGTTATTTTCCCATTACATCATATTCTTCAGATTATAGAAGCATTTCTTAAGAATAGCAATTAACCCATGAGCGTTTGCTCATGACAGCTTTAACTGAATACAAAGAGATAAACATTTATTCATTTCAAAGCAGTATTATTGAAGAATTTTAATATGTTATTGTGAAATTACATAAAAAACCTAATAAAGAATAAGCAAAACTGATTTCGGTTAAAAATAATTTTTCGGTTAAAAATATCTATCATTCCCTGAAATCAAAACTGATATAAAGCTCAAAAAACTATAAAGCTAATATATATATATAAACATGATTTTATTATGATGAAACATTGATGAATGCACCTACTCTTAGCCAGAATTTACGTAGGATATTGTCGTCTTTTTTGAACAATAAATTATAGTTTAAAAAAATTAAGAAACACGCTTTTATGGTTAATTGATTTAAAAAGTAAAAAATAATTCTTAATATAAGAATAAAATGATGAACGAGAAAATTAATGTCATTGGGTAAAAGCGTGGGGTATCTATATCAATTGTAATAATTTCTTACTAGTTCTATTCCGAAATGCTGAGTTAGTGTAAAAATGTAGTACAAAACACCCCACGCTTTTACCACAAAGACATTAATTTTCTCGTTCATCATTTTATTCTTATATTAAGAATTATTTTTTTTTCTTTTTAATTCAATTTACCATAAAAGCGTGTTTTTTAGTTTTTAAAACTATAATCTATTTTTTATTTTTAGTTTGGTTTTTAATGAAAACATGTATTTTTAGTTTTTTAAACTATCATTTATTCATTGATGAATTAATCTGAAATGAATCATTTTTTTAAATATGTAATACCCTTTGGCCTATCAGTGCGTCGATACGGCCTAGTTTGCAAAATGTAGGATCAGAGCCAACTGAAGGAAATCTGGAAGAGCTAAGCTTGAAATATTTCGTGCGGAAGAAGGTGTTAAGTCAATGATATTTTTCACTAAAAAGAGCTCAATATTCTTTCTGAAACTTCATTAATCCGGTGATTTCTGAATAAATTCTCAGCTGTTTTGGTAAAAGGAAGCAATGAATGATATTTCATACCACAGATCCGACAAGAGAATTAAAGAGTGAGTGAGTGAATATTAACGTCGCACAGTTCAGCTACACGAGGGCTTTTGGTGACGACCGCGTAATTTTGAGCCATGGTCAAGTGACGTGGACGACACCTGAGCTGGCACCCCCTCTCCTAACTACCACACCAACGGGAAGACATTTGAGCTCTTGACATATTTAACGTGCATCGCGCCCCTACACGGCGGGTCTTCAGTGGTACTGGGCTCGAACTCAAGACATGCTAGTCATGATCCGATACCTTGACTACTAGGCTACCGCGGCCTCAAGAGAATTTAGGAAAACAGACTTCATGCCTGAGTTTAGCAGTTAGAACATAAATTATTTTTTTTCGCATGTGCAAGTCTTTTTTATTTCCATTTTCAGAAAAACTAAACAATTGTTTATATTACGGTAAGAAATAGCTGACGCACATTTTCTTGCTTTTATTGTTGTAACTTAATCTTTTAGTCATCAAATCTGGAAATGGTACATGGAGTTAGTTGCCAAATCTAGAAATGGTATAATGAATTTGTCGCCAAATCTGAAAATCGTTATCCCCGATGACCCTGATCAGGACAATGGAACAAAATTATGAAATTATTGTATTGTCACCGGTCTTTGACAAAGTGTGTAGAGTTTCGAATTAATCTGACCTTTTAAAGTGGGTAAGAATCGAGTTCAAAAATTCCGTTACATAGAAGTGAAGCTTATAAAAGCGAGTTAAAATGTAGCTGCCGTTGTAGCTGGTCTATCCGCGAACCTTCAACTAATCTTCTTGGGGTAAATTTATTTCTTTTTAACTGTATGTTCTATTGAAAACTTTTTCCCGAAGAAGAAGATGTTATTTATGCAAATGAGTGGTTCTATTTAAGCGTTGACATTTAGGTTCGCGAAGTTAGTAGATGGATAGTTGCTGGATGATCAATTATTGATAATTGGAGAATACGTGATAAAGTTGAGCTTAAGTATTATGACTGGAGGACGTACAATCCAGTAAGAAAATTACGGGGAATTATAGTGTAGAAGTCCAAAGTGTTCCAAGAGTAAGTGGAGTAAATTATTCTTGTATGTTAAGTATCCTTAAGCCGTGTGATTGCTCTTCTAATTAGTTACGTAGAGCATTTCCTACCTTTAGCTGTCTGGTTTAAGTCAGTGGGATAATAAATTTGGGTTCGTAACTGGTTAAGGCTAATATTTACACGAAGGAACTCCCAAACACCAACAGCCACTAGCCGGTTGTCACACCGTTAATGAAAATGTTTTTTCTAATATGATAGTTTCTCGAGTGTGGAAAATGATTATTTTATGTAAATATACACTTATATTTGTATAGAAACGATAATAATTTCTATTCTTCTTTGCTTGGAACTTCCTTTTTCAAAATTAATCTATTTAGATAACTACAAAAAGTTGAGTACATGAATTCATTTTCTGTTTATAAGAAATATGAGAATATATAACATAAAGAAAACATATAAAATAAATTTTAAAGCAGTTTTTAATTGAAAAGCAAATTATTTTTAACAAAAATGAATGAAGCTCTTTTAATGTTCCTCGATTTCTTTCAAAAATCGTTTTCTGTTGCAGTTACTTGGAACTCAAAATATTAACTATTTTTGTTAATTTATTTAAATTAAATATCAGGTTTTTTTTTTATAGTGCTTTGGAAATAAGATTTACATAGCGTATTTTTTAAAAAGAATTTTCCATATACATTAACTTATTTGAACATATTTGCTTTCGTTATTTAATGAATACTTCGATATTTTTAGTAAAAAATTTCTTATTTAATCAGAAAGAGACTTTACAGTGTACACTTTAAAAAAACGTAGAAAAAACTGAATGCTTTTTGAAATATTGTTGAAAAATTAACTGCAAGTGAAAATAATCAAATACTTTAACTATTTTTAACAAAAAAGATTTTCAACTTATAACTGTATATTTATAAGAATCTTCCAAGAACACTCTTGTTCTTATTTTTTTATAATAATACATATATGTTCGGGTTTTTTAATCTTATCAATAGCTTATACACATATTTGTAAAATAAAAATGTAATAAATTTGTTCCTCTTTTAAGAACAAGTTGTTCTTAGAAAAATTTGATCTTTGTATTAGATGCCGAATAATCAATTTTGCAAGAGTGGAGTACTTCGAGACTTGAGTATTTGCATAGAATTTGACTTATCTATATATTGAAAGGCTTTTTACTGGAACTTATAAAAGAGTTAATGTCAATAAGGATGAAAAGTTTGCCTTTCAATATGCAAGAGGTATTTTTCAATATTTGCTTATAAGAGCATACCTATAAAAAACTTATTCTATTCTTCAAACGGAATTTGTTAACGTGAAAAGCACTTATGTTTATATTCTCATGCATTCTGCTCTTTTTCAGCATACTTTTTCTTATAATTTTAAAAACAAATTTAACTTGTTTTAATAGTCAAAACAAGAAATACCGTATTTATTCGAATCTAAGCCTCATTTATTTTTCAATGTTAGCGATAATGAAAATCGGGTGTGGCTTAAAATCAAAGGCGGATAAATTCGTTGAATTGGGAAAACTGAACATGATGCAGACGATTCGAACAATTATAGGTATTTGTATGCATTAAAAATAATTTTAATGCTGGTAAAATAAATTAGTTATTCATTTCTTATTTGTTCTCATTATATATATACTTTTAATTTCCCAAATATCAAATATCAATAAACCATTTTACGCTATTTTTTTTAAATATTTTTTTCAAAAATATGTTAAGAACTTGAGATGCGGCTTAGATTGGAATAAATACTATAATTTCAAACCCAAATTATTCAAATAGATTATAGTTTGTCAAACAATTGAAAGTTTCAGTTTTATGTAATATTTTTTTATAAAACTGTTTACTGAAAATACAGGCCCTCAGCCTAATAAAACATGTAAAAGAGGAAAAACTCTCGGAAGTTATTCCCCTAAAAATATCTGTAGTAAAAAAAAATCAGATTTCACTGACCACCTGAATTTTTTTAGAACTTTGAATAGTAAAACAGAAACTTTCTGAACTGAATTACAGTCAGATAAATTAACAGTTGACTAAGTTTTTTGATGGAATATCTCAAGAGCAAATTTGCTGTATAACATTACCTCCTCCACCGATAAGACCATGTTGAAGAGAATCGTTTCGAGGAATAACACCACCATATGTTACGGATAAACATAGAATCCAGCTCCAAGTAACGATTAATTGGTGGAACTTCATCCTGGATGCAGTTGTTTTTCCAGAGTGAAGAATTTAAGAACCATATTTTCATGAGTTTTAAATTCCCTTTGGCAAAGATGTGAGAAAAGATAAACAATGTAAGATAAAGTGTTGTTTACGTGATACTTTGAGATTATATCGAGTTATTATGCGTCTTATCATAACACCTGTTCCAATCTTCACCATCCTGTTTCATCAAATACACAGGATAACAATTTATTTTAATATGGTTGTGGCTAATGTACTCTGAGATTATAAATTTTTGTGATCTCTTTGTAATGTCTGAGAAACTTCTCGAATGACACACCGAATAATATCTTCTATATTGTAATTACGTGAATTTTCTGTTACAGAAAGGTATTTGGATAATAAATCACAAAAGGACATTGATAATCTTCTCAAATTATGTGAGGATGCTGTAAAATGTTTGAAATTGTACATATTGGATCTCAAAAAATTATTTCAAATTAAAATAACAGTAATGGGAAATTATAAAAACATTCCTAAGAAGGTAATTGCAATAGAATATAAAATGTTTTTTTGCTGTAGAGATATATATTAAGCTATTTAGTACTACTATTAGAACGATAGAGTCTTGTGGCCGAGTTTGTGAAAATGTCGGGTTATCGAAAATGTGATTAAAAAGAATAAGTACGAGTGTTTCCTCTGAAAATATTGTACTGCACTTGTGTGTATAGTTTGCTTGAGAATACAACAGAAAGTACTGCCCAAATGCCCTTAAACAAAAGAAAACGTACTTTTTGAAGGCATAGAGCATTTACTATATGAAAAGGAAAATTAATGAATAACATAGTATACAGGCATTTGTCTGATCAGACACAACTCAAAAAAATACTTTATGAAGGTATAAAGCTGCCTATGAGATGAAAATTAAGAAAAAGGACTACTTTTTTTTTTTAAAGAAATGCATAATATCTTGTCTTCCGTACTGTGTTTTCCTGCTTCATCACGAAGATGATGCAGGAACTGTGAGTCCATTACTCATGTACTTTGTTCAAAATACTTAAGGGCAATTTTGGTAGCCTTTAGTCCCTCACTATATGATATTTTAGGAGTATGTACGGTGTCCTTACTTTAACGCCTTCATCACTTTCCAGTATTTTTTCATTAACTGTGACAGCAACAATAATTTCTTCTGGGATTTTCGACCTACATGTGTGTGGCCGAGTTATCCAGACTGCCGGGTTATCGAGTGCCGAGTTTTCGGGACTGTACTGTATTGGGGGGGGGGGTATTAGTATTTATCTAACATCTATTCTATGTTTAGTATTAAATTTATGTAACATCTATTAGATATTTATCTTTAATACAAATGTTATTCCTTGCATATTTGAATTAAATATGAAATTTTAGAATGGCCTTCACACACCTCGCGTCGATATTTCCATCCGTGTTTAAAAGTTTTCCGCGTAAGATGTCAAAACTCTCATGGACTTCTTAAAACTTCATGAAAAAGGGATTAATTATGTCATAGAAATTAAAAGTGATTGCATAAAATTCAAATTGGAGTAAATTCTTTTTTATTTATAAAGGAATCTGAAATTTAAGTTTATACATGGAATGATTAGTTTATACTTCTGTATTGATTGAGTTTTTTCCTTTTGCATTAATGCATTTGGTTGAATTTTTATGCTGTTAAAGGTTCTATGAATATTTAAACTTTTCAAAGGTTCTTAAAATCTTTAATAAGTGTTCAGATGCGCAAAAAAAAAAAAAAAAAAATTGCAACATATATAAAGAGAGAAATTATTGTAGACTAACGATACTTTGGTAATACATTTGTCTAGGCAACATATTTAATTGATTTAAGTTTAAAGATCACAGGTTAATGTAAGAAGAGCCATTTCACACAATTGTGAAATGATTCATTAATAATCGGAGTAATCGCCATAATTTTGATTGCAAGAATGCACACGTGCAGGAAATGTGTTGTATAGGTACCGGATATCAATTTCTGGGGTGGAATTGCATGCCTGTTGTACTTTGTCGATTGATATAAGGGAGCTTAATTCTGGTTGTGGCTGACGCTGGAGTTGTCGTCCAATGATGTCTCATAGTGCTCGACTGGAGAAAGATGCAATGATCTATAAAGCCAAGGAAACAAGTTGACACTCTTTAAAGCACGTTGGGTTACAACAGTGGTATGAGGATGCCCTTTATCCTGTTGGAAGACACTCCCTTGAATAATATACATAAAGGCAGCGCAACAGTTTGAGTCACCAGACTGGCGTAAAGTTTGCAGTCAGGGTGCATGGAATAATCATAAGAATGCTCCTGCTATTATAGAAAATTGCTCCATAGACCCTAACACTAGTTGAAGGTCCAGTATGTCTAGGCCGTAGAGAGGTTGTTTGCAGGCGTTGTGATCTGTGGCCTTTTTAATTCATATGACTTTCTCTCACTGGCACCAAGGCAGATTCAGCTCTAATCGGAAAATAAAACATATCGCCTCTACAGCTTTCAATGAGTTCTAGCGTGACATCATTGAAGTCGCAGATATCAGTGATTTGGAGATAATGGTTGGAACACTATTCTCCAAATAACTGATTCGTTACAATTTACTGTGTCACTCTGGTGCCAATAAAAACTATAATTCCTGCTGCAGATGCACTACAATGCTCCTTAGCCATGTGGAAAATATGGTCTTCGCTGGTGATCTATGCGTGGTTGGTCCTCGGTTTTGTTGAGATAGTGCCATCCTGGGACCATTGCTATCGTCATTCATGCAGATTAGATACATTCCCCTACCAAGTCTTTCTGCAATATCACAATATGAAAATACATAGTTTCTTAACCCTTTTGTGGTCTAGGCATCGGATCGTATCTAGCGTGTCATGAGTTCTATCCTAGTACCACTGAAGACCCGCCGTGTAGGGGAGCGATGCACATTAAATCTGTTGAGAGCTCAAACGTCCTCCCGTTGGTGTGGTGTGGTAGTTAGGAGAGGGGTGCCAGATCAGGTGTCGTCCGTGTCACTTGACCATGGTTCAAAATTACGTGGACTGTCGCCAAAAGCCCTCGTGTATAGCTGAACAGTGCGACGTTAATATTCACTCACTCACTCACTCTTGACCCGTTTGTACGACTTCGTTCAAACTTAATGAACTGATGATAATGGCGTCTTCGTCTTCTTGAAGGCATTCTTTATTACCATCCACTCACTATGTTAAATTTCAAAGATAAATAACGCTCACGAACTTCACAATGCGTATTTAAAGTGTACCTGATTCACATGTTCCAAGCGGCGTTAATAGCACCACACTTTTGCACCTAATACGAAATTTGAGAATCATATTTATCTTTCAGATATATAAACACACCTGGCAAATTTCATTTATCTAGCACAACTTCTTTGTGTTTTTTTATTGAGAACATTCAGAAACCCCGTGTACCACACAATGTATAACACGCGGGCTAACAACACAAAGGGGGGGGGGAAGGATTACAAAGCAAACATCCATGCCTTCTCTGGGATTCGATCCCAGTCCCTACGGCACCGCAGTCAGCGTCACTAATCACTATACCGGATGGGTGGCTCCTTCTTTATATTGATATAATAATTTTCATCAGTGTGTATATTAATCAGTGTGTGTATATTATTGGTATAATTATTTCATCAGTGTGTAAATTAATCAGTGTGTGTATATTATTGGTATAATTATTTCATCAGTGTGTATATTAACATATAACTATAAACATTGTACTATAAACATTTTCGAAAGTAATACATTCTGAGCTTCCATACTACTATAACTGCATCCTTTTGAGGGTGTTAGGAATAAACTGCGTTGAAATTTAGAGAGCCATTTTTGTGATTCTTCATCTGATTACAAAAAGCTGATTTATTAGTCCTATATCTTTTGTGTTTTTCAAAAGAGAAGTGAAACAATATAGGAAAGAAGTTGTAGAATAATTTCATATATTAATATATTCATAAGATTTTTAAAAAGAGAAAAGCACATAAAAAATGAATAAAAATGGAAAATTATTGCCATATGAACCTAAAACACGACATAAAACATCCTTAGTCATTATGTTAGGTTTAAGAGAAGAACTTAAATGTTTAGAAAAATATTATTTGTATTTCTTTAAATGAGAAACTCAAATATCCAAAATATATTCCTTAAATAAACGATATTGCATTTGACAGGAAACAAATGACATTAATATTAAAAAATTACGAACAGTTTTTAGAAAAGATATTAATTTTATAAATATATTCAAATCAAATATTAAACATTTGTTGCTTTAAAATAAATATTATTCTTCACTACATCCTTGAACCCGAATCAAAATCATAGTCTTTGAGTAAAATGATGCAAAATTTAAATATGAACTGCCAGAATGAATGTACTTATAATATCTAACATATAAAAGAAATATGCCAATCACTTATACTATAAATCTATGGCATATGGATTGGGTTAGTAAAATATATTTTGTTAAAACTTTCATCAACATATGCTTATCTACGAAAAAAAGGCTTTTAAATTTTGAACTGATCTAGGAAAAAATATGTGCATAGCGTAACTACCAGACAAACAAATATAATTAGAAAATATATGTCAGTTCCTTTTCGTTCTACTATCAGTTACAAAACTTATAGCATTAATGTAATTAAAATGAAATAAATTATGTGCAGTGATAAAAATTTTAATTTCAATATAATTTTTAAAATTTTTTTTAATAGCATTTATATTTAAAATATATTTCTTATATACTTTAGCTTCTTCGAAACTAAAAGTTATAAAATTGAAATTCACCAGAGAAGTACTGAAAACTGAACTTTCTAACATTGGCCAAGAAAACCTGAATTGGAAAAGTCTGCGAGCGCTGAGCTGAATTCTAACCGCAGACTATTTAAAAAGTTTTGCCCTGAAATTTTAAGCATAACTCTCATTTGCATGATTTTTATTCTCAGATGAGAAGGAAACATTTTATGCAAATTAACACGCCTTCTATATGACGACCCAGTTCAGAAAAAAAAAATTCACTCGAGTGACTTTTCTACATTGCTTAAATTTACTCAATTTTCTGTAAGAGTAGTTTGTGACTGATGTTCTGTTTTAAAGACATCTGTTACTGATTGCATTTCACCAAGTTCAGGGTGAGGAGGAAGATGTAGTTTTTTTCTTTTGTTTTCCACTGATGAAAATAATATTAAAAGAAACATTCTCAACTTCTAAAAATAAAAGCAGTAATATTTATGTCTTTCTTATTTCGCATCCAAAGTAAATTAAAAATGATTTTTCATAACTTGTAATATACGGATCATGCAAGAAAATAAAAAATTCAATATTATTTTTATTTCCTCAAAACAAGCTAAATTATGTTTAATCTCTCATCAACGCGACCATCTCGTTTAACCTTTTAACTATCGAAGCATAGCTCTGCTCGTTTATACAGGATAATTTTTTTAGTATATCCATCCTATTGTTAAGCCCGAATACATATCGGGATAAGTTTATTTCGCCTTCACCTCTTTGTCTAACCCAAATCTATAGCGGAAAAGTTAATTTGGGCTCAATTCAATAGATGGTGTTTGATAAACAGTATTCATAATACTTCCATGATCAAGTCAAAGATTGTTTTTAACTACAATTAAACTATGGGTGGTGTATATCGCTGTGATAAGAAAATATCCTTTCCTGCGACAATCCGAAAACGCGAGAAAAAATATAAATTTTTTTTTTTTGCAATTACAATTATGTCCATAAATTAAGGATAATGCAGTTCAGGCAGAGAAAGAATCAGAAGCAAAACAAATGTGACTTATTTATAAAGCCTTTTTATTAAATAAAAGGTAAAGAGAAAAACAGATGCTATATATTTGATATCATTAATAAAAATCGTGATTTCTGGAACAAATTACAAAAAAAAAAAAAAAAAAAAAAAAAACTTATTTACAAAAACCAATATTACATGCTTGGTATGATGGTTAATAGTACATAGTATGTCTCTCAAACGATGCAATACAGTTCGTACAACACCTAGGCATGCTGAGTATCAAATTATCGATCTTGGGGAATCTTACACCACTCATCAAGCAATGAACTCCAGTGTTCCGGTAGACATGTAGGAGGTAGTTGATGGGCTGCAACTGTTCGGCCAAGCATGTACCACACATGCTCTACTGGATTCAAGTTTGGTGAGAATGCTGGCTAGTCCATACGGGTGACACCCTCCGATTGAAGGCATTAATTTACGATGTTTACACTGTGAAGACGGGCGTTGTCATCCATAAACAAATTCTGCGCCCCTGGCTCCCGAAGTAAACGTACATGCTGTTTCAGAATGACGATCTGATAGATTTGGCTTGTTATGGTTCCAATTTGAACATGCACGTCAGTTCTGGGACCCAGAATACCCCCCCCCCATACGAGCAGTCATACACCACCAAAATGGTGTCGTTCAATGGTAACGGATATCTGGAATTCTTCATATGAAATACTGCAAGCTAAATCTGGACTCATCGGAAAACATCACACAAGCCCACTCTTGCGGTGTCCACAATGGATGTTCTCTACTCAAGGCTAACTACAGGCGAAAGTAAGTTGCAGTAAGTGGAACACATCTGACAGGTCTACGAGCATACAGATCAATCAGCCCTAAGCGTCTGTATACAATCTGCCTTGAAACTGTCGCACAAGTGGCTGAAAAGAGCTGACAAGATAGGTCTGATGCTGTGCTCCGTCTGGTTCTTTTGGCAGCAACTGCCAAATACCGGTCCTCATTCGGCGTTGTAATTCGAGAACGACCTGTTCTGTAACGCCTACTCGCATGACCATAATTTTGGAATCGTTGCCAAAGCCTAGAGATGGCACTCTGGGCGATTCCAAGTTCCTCGGATACTTCCAACTGGATACGCCCACGTTCCAGGCGGCCGATAATTCTATCACATAAAAAATCATCCAAATGCGTCCTTTGTGTCATAACTATACGGTTATTGCACTGAAAGGCTTATAAAGTGCTTGCGAACAATTTTACTTCTTTGCCTGTATTCATATATCCCCTTTTACATTCTCGTCATTGTGACGTACTATCTGTGTCCTCTCGTGGCCTCCTGCAATTTGCATACGATTCTTGAAGATGTGTAGTCACCTTACGGATGATATTTATTTTTGAGTTCGATTTCCTCTTGACTCTAAATTATCTTTAATTTATGGACATAAGTGTACTTTTGACACAGCTCTGGAATTAATTTTTGCTCTATAAAAATGTAGTTGAGAAATGTATCACGTTTTTAAAATTTCGAATCCAAGTTGAAGTAGAGCTCTTTTCATAAATATGATGCAGCTTGTGTGGGCAAAAAAATCTTAACAGACCACCTCTAATGGATAACCCTTCCCGTCTTGGTGAATATTTTTTATCCCAAATTCCACCTATTCCTGCAAAACGGGAGCCTAGACAGTGAAAATTTTGTTGCTCAAAAACGGATGCAAACGGAGAAAAGATAAGGAAGGAAACACGATTCTGATGCAATAATTGT
The DNA here is from genome assembly GCA_019973975.1 of Trichonephila clavata. NCBI lineage: Eukaryota > Metazoa > Arthropoda > Arachnida > Araneae > Nephilidae > Trichonephila > Trichonephila clavata. Next base: position 218,121 of record BMAO01010345.1, read on the forward strand.
GGAGTTAGTTTGGGCTTGATAAAGTGTTTTGAGTTATACCTCACAAAACTGAATAACTGAACTACTAATTGGTATTCATTATAACTTTTTTATATATTTTTTTAGAAAAAATAATGCTTCACTAGAAATGAACTTTACCACTGCTACGCTGTGCGGTATCCACCTCAAGCGAATATGCAGTTGCTCTACAAAACCTTAAAAATTTTTATGCATGTTATTCAAACTGTCAATTTTCAACAACTAAGGTTTTTTTTTATTTTGCACTAAAAATTTTATTTTTGCAGTAAAAAATTTGAGAATTAATGTATTTAAATCATCAAAATAAGTTGACAGATAAAGGGTTAATAATTTTTATTAAATACTTTTAATCTTACATTTATTTTAACTTGGGGATTTCTATTTCATTTTTTTTAAACCAAAGTTTGTTTGGGCAAAAGTCTATAAGAATAAATGTGTGTATAAGGTAAGATGAATCTATCACGTTTCTTATGCTTTATTGCCTTTGTGATAGTAAAGATTTATATCTTTTTATCAACACGCGTGATGTTCGGATTGCTATGTATGATTTTGCCTTTATTTGGCCACTTTTCCTTCCTTTTTCTTGATGTAATTCCCATGTGTGTGTTAATTGGGTGGTTGCAAGTATGCAGTATTTGAATTATGCATGGATATATCTTTTTCCCTCGATGAGAAGAAATGCGCATACTTTTACTTTGGGACTCAATACATAAATCTAGTATTTACAACAACTTCTAGTTAAGATATTTGTGTTAGGGTTATCTGATACGTGTGTCTTTATTTGGAATGAAATATTTTACGAAATTCTACAATACAGAACTCGAAGTGCTATATATATGCAATGCGAAAATTCGATTTGTAAATATCTTATTGGATTAAATTGTTATATTGTGACTTGGATTAGAGTTTTATATATTTCACTTGTATAGTCATTGTTAACAACAGTATGGAATATAAAATTAACGGTATCGTCCTATACATTATTTTCACCAAATTAATAGAATGCTAAATGCTCGTTCTATTTCCCAAATAAGTTTTCAAAAAAATTAGTTACAATACCTTTTTAAATGACATATGTAAAGTTCGGTCCCATTTTTAGTTATATACTTTGCTAGTTAACTTATGTTTTCTATTAACTCTGTTTCTCGTAACTCCTTAACTGGTCAATTTTTTTGCCCAAAATGGTTAAAAAAAGGCACATTTTTTATTGCGTATAAACTAAGAATAATGGAAGAATTTAATTTCAATTTAAAGTTTTACACTATTTTTTATTTATAAATGTGGAACACATAAACTCTTAAATGTTTGCTTTTTATAAGTACATTTTGCATGCTATGAATAATGTTTCATATATCTTAAATTTCTATCATACTTACAAAATTTTTTCATTTTTGTATCTCTTTTTCAAGCGGTTGAGCATAGATATATATATATGCACACACAAGTATGCTGTAATACTAAGTCTTACATTGCAATCGGACAGAATAATATAGGCTGTTTTGGATTATCTTTTCATTTCTTCGCACGCACATTGTTTCGCCCCCTGTCTGGATCGAAAAGTTTCAAGAATCTAAATTCCCGGCGTCAAAGAAAGATTCCACCCTTCACCACAAAGAAAATCCCCGATGAGAAGCATTTCAATACCATGGATAAATTGCATCACTTAAAAACATTGGAACTATTAATTTTTGTATAAGAACTAAAAATACGTGCAAATCAAAGAAAGAATGAAGAAAATATCAGTGTCTGTACAGCTTATGGGCAAACCGTCTGAGACCAGCATTCGGTAGCCCTTAAGGTGTACGGGCAAACCGCTTAAGGGTTAAAGAGTGCAAGTTCTTTTTCCGTAGCTGTTCATAAAAAAATTTCAAGAAAGTGCTGTCAGTTGCATTTTTATAATACATAAAATAACAACGGGTTTTCTTTTGAAGAAGTCAAGAGAGTAGGGAGAGTTGTGTGTTTTCAGAAATTCTTCTTTTAGAGAAAATATTACCAACCACAACTCCGACAGCTTAAGGATGTTTAAATTGGAGTGCATTTAGTTTTTGTCCCTTAGTTAATATTCCAGATACACGAGCTTGTAGGTTGTAATTTGTATTTTTATATTTCCCTTTCGTTAAATTACTAATTATTCCAGCAACCACGAGATAAGGTTTATTTTAGTTATTCCTCTTGAGCTGAGAGTTTATGAAAACATTTAGCTCAGCAAAATAACAAATTTATTTATTATTTTTGTCTTCTACGAGAATCTAATTAAGAATTATGAAACAAAATGTATACAAATTATGGTCAGATCACATTAATATATAATTAACGTAACATAATGAGGATGATCAAACTGGAAATATGGGTCTTCATTTGCTAAAAAATTATAATTAAACACAGACACTATCAAGTATTATGGACTATTACAAATGCAAAAAGAAGAAATAAATACGGCTGTGTTCTATTATATCACTGACATTTATAGTATAAAATATTTCTCATAAAAGAGAGAACATGATCACTAAAGCCCCGTTAACCTTTTTTAAAAAATTACTCAGACCTACAAAAATTCAATTTAATAACATAAAAGAATACCCTCGAAATTTTTATTTGTAGTTCTTTTTTTTATTCCAGTTTTTTTAAATTTATGAAATATGAATAATAAATAAAAATACTTATGGCTAAAGGGGAAAACCTAGGATCCTTATGGTAAATATACTTATAACTTTTTGTTTTGGATGATTTAGAGCTGCTCGAAACGCCATTTCATGCTTATATTTGTGATGTTTTACAAAGAAGTAGGAGCACAACTGTAGTATATATATATATATATATATATAATAAATATATTTTTCTTAAAATAAATTATCTCCTCAGTGTTTGAAAAAAAAACTTTTATTTATTTATTTTTATAAAAAAGGTGCGTTTGTTATATAGCCTGACAATAGTGACTATGCTATTATTGTCCCAATTTGATTTCTAGAAAAACTTTTTCTTGTGCTTTAATCAGAGTATGATATTTTTTAATGAAAAACACCTGTTTAAAATGCTAATTTTTCAAAAAAAGGTTTAAAACATTTTAAATTCATTTTTCAAATTTAAAAATATTACACTTGGATTATGGAAATATTAATTTATTGAAATTAATTGATTATTTAATGAAAAATTTATATTTTAATGTTATATTTAAGTTGACGCAATTATTAGGGAAGGAATTTGGTTATATATATATATATATAATAACAGTATGATTTGTGATTTTAAGTGTTCATACGCATACTCGCAGACACTACCGATGACCTAAGCAAAATTAAAAAAACCCATTGAAACTGATGTAGAACGAGTCATAAGCAAGGAAAGAGAAGATATAAAATATATATTTCAAAATTTTGTTAATCCTTAAATGATTGCGGATTCTGTGTGTTATCTGATAATAGTTTCTCAAAATTGAGAGGAAAGCAATAAAAATATTTTTGTGTAACTTCCATGAAAATAAAATGTTTTAGAATTGTGTGATACGAGGAAAAAGAAAGTAATTAAGTGAGGTTTTTGACTTCACAAAACCAAACAGAAATGTTTAAACACTCTTATTAAAACATTATTATTTACATTACTTTGAAATTGATGTGATTTTATTGTTCATATATCGTGCTGAATAAAAAAACAGCATTTTTAAAGCATTTTAGGGAAATAATAAAAATTTTCTAGTAAAGATTCCTTTCTTGATGTCCTGAAAATATAATAGAGTTCAATCCCTAATTATAAGATATAATTCTTTAATTTATCTTATATTTAAAATTAAAGTAATTTCAAATATTCTCTTAGGGCAAGTTTTAGTTTTTGAAATTACATTTCGTAAGAAATGATATAAAGAATATTGTATTTCATTGTATTTCTTAAGACCTGTAAATAAAAAAAAAGGATTTTAAAAATATATAAATGCACTTATTTTCTTAACTTTTAAAAACATTTTTTTTGTATAAATTAAAAAAGTTAAACTTGGTTGGATTTCAACAAAACCTAAATTGGAAAAATACTTTTCAACAAAATAAATTTAGTTTAAATTAAAATCCTCTAATGCTTGTTAATGTAAACTGATAGTAAATGCAATCAATTAGGTTTTTAAGATATCATTACATTGAATGCCGTCTAAATTTATTTATAAATAAAACACTAAAAGTTGATTTTATATATAATGTGCACAATTTTAACAAGCAAAGATGCATATATATAACAAAAATATTATTTATATCAAATGTCTTGCAATTACTTTGTGATTTAAATGCATTTTTGATTCGTTTTCAGAGCCAATTTTGAATAAGTATGTAATTAATTTGATATGATGTTGCCTAAAGTGGTTTTATAAAATGTACAAATAAGGTAAAAATCTGATGAAAATAAAATATCTCAAAATTTCTATTTTGACAGTGCAAGACCTTATTCCAATGCATATGTTAAAGAATAAGTATATTCTTTAGGCGAGTTTTTAACTTAATTCACAGTTCAATACAATTTCGAGTCAGGTAGTCAATTTCTTACTGTAAAATCATATTCTTATAACTATTCACCTAGAATTCTTTTAAAAAAAATTAACCAGATATTTTGGGTTTATTTTTTCATGTAAGCTTTAAAAAATATTGTGAAAGTTTACATTAAAAAAATAATGCATTTAATTTTGAGTTTGGAACTCAAAATAGGTACTTATGCATGTTCAGTTTTAAAAACATACGAAATCCTATTTATTCAATGCTTTTAGTATAAAATGCATATAGGTGTTCTTTGGTGTATTGAATATTTGATAAATTGATAAACATTGGTTATTTGAGATACATTTTATGGAGTCTTGAATGTTTTCATAATTTTATTTATGAAGAAAACGCATGAATGGATTCCACTTAAGGAGATATATAGCCACTAAATTGAATATATTTTTTTATTGGGACTTTAATCTTCTATAAAATAACATTCCACACACATAATTGGATGTTTGATTACTTTTTGTAACTACATCTGTCTATTTAAGCAACATTCAGACAAAATATTTTCAATTATTATTCTTTTTTTTAGCAATTTTTAGAAGAATTGCATGCATAAAAATAAATTACATTACATCAGTGTTATGCAATGTTGGATTAGAGAATGAAGCACTAAATTTGCTACAATTCCTTCATTTATGAAATGTTTACAAATGAGAATTCGATTGAGATTATCAAACAAGGATATGCAAATAAAAGAGTAGATCAATAAATATCTTTTAATTGATGTATGTATATTGATGACTAATGTCAATAATAATATTCAGATAGCAATTTTATTATTTTAAGCTTGTTTAGGAGGATAAGTGAAGAAATCGTTATCATAACTGATTTGAAATTTATTGAAAATCCCTCAGAGAAATTATTTTATGCATTTATCATCCCTGTGTAAAGTTGCTATTGTTTTAGGTTGAACTCCATTATCAGGTTTACCACAGAATGCCCTGTTGGACATGTTTCTTGGCCTAAAAAGAGAAAAATAATTTTTAGTCTCTAGACATTATAAATACACAGGGTTAGATAAAAGCTTACATCCAAGCATGAAAGATAATCGTGAAATTCAATGACATTTGGATAACTATTTTATTGTGTGACATTGTTTTTACAATATTGATATCTATGAAATATAGCAACCAAAATAACAAATAACCATTTTATTGAAATAGATTTTACATACAGTTACAGACTTCTTTTTAATAAGTGAATTAAGTTAATTAAATAAATTTCATGCAAAGTTCAAAAAATATTAAAAAAGTGTTCAGAAGATTATGGATGAAGTGATAATTTTTACACATTGGGAATTCGCCCTTCCTTTTAGTTTCGTAATCTGCAAGTGAGTTTATTCTTTCTATTGGCTATACGAGGGAAGATCAGAAAAAATGTTACAAACCGCAGCATTTGAAAATTAGATATTGTGGAGAAATTTTGCTTCCCCAGAGGAAAAACAAAAATGGCGCTACTTGTCATACACATAGTTTGCGGGTAGGTAGTAAAAGTTCCCAGACGGCCCAGGACGATTGAATTGGCAAGAGCTTAGGAAATTGATCTCGTTTGGAAGTGCGAGCCGTGATTTGATTTTTATGGGTATATAATGTATCCGCATCTTAATTCACAGTCAAATCGTAGAAGTTTATGGTGAAGAAACAATGAGCAGACAACCATATAGCGAAATGGTGTTTTTCTTTTAAATCAGGCAGACAGGATGTCAAAAACCGCAATATGGCAGGGAGAGGCGGGCAAAGTTCTTTTAACGACAGAAATCAACACGATACGAATTGAAGAAATGATTCAAAATGATCGACGGGTAACTCTGAATGAAATCTCGCCAGAGCTGGGACTGAGCTATGGTAGCGTGCAGCATATCGTTTCTGATGTACTGCGATATTCCTAGACAGTGCTGTGAAAACATCCGCCGAGACCTGGCTCACTGACAGGGACCTACTTGATTTCTACCAAGATGGGTTAAAGAAGTTGGTTCTGCGTTCTAATAAATGCCTAAATAGACTCGGTAATTATGTCGAAATGTGATAGGCACGTATGACTCTTAAATCCCCTTTGTGTTTTCTGTCTATTGTTACTAAATATTTCTTTATTCGACTTGTAATGTTTTTTTCTTATCACTTAATTTATGAAGTTCACGTTCGAATTCTATTGTTTTTTTGTCAAAATACGGAAGAACTGGATTGAATTATATTTTGTAATTTCATGTATGGTATTTACTCGAATCTAAGCCGCACTATTTTTTCTGGGTAAATTCTACTGGAAATCGGAGGCATAACATTTGTTAGATGGGGAAATTGAGTTTCCACCCCTTTCAAAAGGAAAAAGGTAACCGCTCATTCTAACCCCTTGCATCTATAACTTATCCCATTCTGTAGTTTACCTTCAGTGTATTCAGTCTATCCTAAACATCGTTGTCTGCTCGTATTTAGGAAATTTTTTTGTATACACTCTTTATTTTAGTCATTTAAACAACAGAAATGTCAATAATTGCAACAAGACTAATTCACTATGACAAAGTATGGACAGGAAGGCAATTTTATATGTAGAAAAAAATGAAACATAGAAAATTTGACACAGATGAAACATATATACGTCGATAGCGTTAACAAAATGATATAATTTTTGCTTGCAAATATTCAACAGTCTTTGATAATTCTTGTACATTGTTCTACAATACATTCTTTTAAAAAATGTGCATAACAAATGCAGTGGATGGCACGGAAGACGACACCAAGTGAGAAAAGGGTGACGCCGGTACCGATTCCGAAGTCAACTGTGACAGTGGGGGTGACGAATAATTTTTGAAAAATGATACTGATGCTTAAAGTAATTATATGTGCATGAAATTTTTTATTTTATATATTGAAATAAATGTATATCATTAACTTCTTAATATTTCTCATTAAATTTTTTAAAAAAAATTCTTAAGTATCGGATTTTGATGAACCTTTTACATACTTTTTTTGTTTTTTTTCTTCTCAAAATCGTGTAGAGAATTCGGGGCACTGCTTATAGAATAGATGGCAACAATTTTTCACAAAAACATTTTGAGAATTTGGGGTGCGGCTTAGAATTGATGGTGGCTTAGATTCGAGTAATTACGGTATAATGGTGTTTTTGGAATCAATGAAGAGAAATGACTAATGTGAATTCTGTGACTATAGTGAAAACATCACCAATTGTAGCTGATTCTTATTTAACTTAGAGTACATCGAATGTAGTTCTAGGTTAATTATATAGCTGAATGTGTTTCTTAGTTGCACCTTTCACTTTCAATCCTTTTCTTTTAGGCTATTAATTATTATACAAATGCTACATAACCAACTGTTTTTATTATATATTTAAAGTTGAGCTCTGTGGATATATAAGCTACTGAAAATTTTAATGCATCTTTTGAGAATTTCCAAATTCATCAAACTCAAGAACTATGTTAGTTTAAAATAAAGATATATCTGATTACCACAGAAAAGGACTTAAATAATAAAAATTATGAATTTTTTTTTTTGACAAAAATATCTACAGAATGTTTTTGTAATTTGCTCATTCGCAAATTTTTAAACATTGAACATTTTTTCAAATAAATTCCTTTTAAGCTCTGTATTTTTGGATTTCTTTAATGAAAACGCTTTATTTATTAGTTCTGTGAGCTTTTAGCTTGTAACTATTATCCTTATCCAATGGTTAATGCAGAAATAACTTTCAAAAACTAAAAATATGCAACCTTAAAAAATGTATATTAGTAGTAAAAAAAAAAGCAAGACTAAATTTTATTCAAATATAAATTAGTTGATTTTTTACAAATAAAAAAGTAATTTATTTAAATAGATGAATCCCATTTGATTATAAGTATAAAACACACTCATTCAATTAAGAAAACTAATCAATGTATATGTTACTATCAAAGTGTGAAATTCTTTATTTAATAGAATAACTAGGTATTTCTTGAAATAACTAGACGAGTCAGTTAAAGTATATAAAATTATTGAATTCTGCGCGCGCTTTAACTAGATATTCTACAAAATAACGATTACTTGACCACCAAAGTATGAAATACGGCACTCGCGAAAGTTATTTAAGCCTGTTTTTTAGCTGCTTTTAGGTTTGAACCGTTTATAGCTGCTTTTAGATTTGAACCGAACCGTTTATAGCTGCTTTGGGAAAGGATTTTTGCTGATTAGGAACAAAAGAGTACAATTGTTTTATTTGGCTATATGGTCATATAAAACAATTGTGCTCTGGTTCTCTGTTCAGGAAATGTGAGGGAGAATTAATTTCCATTGAAGAAGTTCCAAATATTGAAACAACGCTTCTTTCTGTTGCAACTGCTCAAAGTTGCGGCACTGAACAAGGATTTAAAAAGTACTCGTGTAAAAAGATGTGTAATAGAAAAAAGTGTGCAGATTTCAAAAATAATATGCAATGCAATTCAAAGTGTCATCACAGCAATCCTTGCTCTAATAAATAATGAAAAGTAAAGTAAGGTATTTCATAAAATTTAAATTAATATTATCTTCCACTTTTGTTTGAAAAAGTTTGCACAATATTTTTATGAAGCACCAATTTTTCTTCCCAACGTATATTTTTTTGATAATCTTTAAATATAACTATTTCTGCAACATATTCTTTTTTTACTTTTCTGTTTAACTATTGTCAGCAATATGAGCAATAATAAATTATACAATCTGCTTTTCTTTATTATTTGTTAATTAATCATCCGCAATAGGGATGAAATGCCTTTTTCGAGAGATTTCAGCTATTTACGATCAATTATTTTATAAAATAACTTCGAAATTGTTTATTTTTCACTCTTTAACGTCTATCATTAGTTATTTCATAGAGTAACCAGGCAAAGTATGAAATTTTCATCTGTTATATACTCTGACTTTTCTAGTTATTTCATGAAATAACTAGTTATTTTATGAAATAACTGAATTACAAAAATGCGGTAGCATACATAAAAAAATCACTTATTACTTTGATTTGCTTTTTTTAAAAAAATTCAAATAAATGGATAATAGATATTAATACTTACGATGCTTCAATGCTATTCATTTGAACGACTGTTATGTATTCTACAAAAAGCTTGGGCTTCTTGATAAGATCAATAGGATTCTTCGAAGAGCTTGTCCATTTGAAAGAGACACTTTTAATCTCCCCTAAGTCTTTTTCTGTTGTAACTAAGTAACGATACCTTGATCCATGATAAAAGTCATTTGCCCTGTGTTAAGAAGATTAAAGCATTTTTTTCCCATTCAAAACAAATAAGAAGCAAAGGGAAAGTAAAGTATCAAATATAAATCTTCTGCTTCTCAGCAGGATAAGAAGGCTTTAAAATGTTTAATTTTTTTATTCATTTAAAGAAATAAAAATGAAAAAAAAAAGATGTGGTGGCTCTCAAGTATTTATGTTTGTTTATTTAAGAATTATATATATAATATAAGATGGTACACATATTATATTTTGTCATTGTATATTATTAATACGAATAAAACTGAATTCATCATATCATTATTAGCTGATATTAATAATGCATGTAACAAATGAGTTTTTTAAAATTCTCTTACATAACTACGTCCTAAATCATTAAATTCAACACATATCTCCATATAAAGTAAACATGATTTTCAGAAAAGGAATTTAAAAGCAAAATATGCTCGGGGAAAACATTATTAAAAAATATTTGTGCTTTAGGTTTAAAATTTACATTTGAAAAGGAGTTTCACGAAAAGGAAGGAAGAAATATATTTTTCACATACACGCACACAAGCACAATTGATTCCATTTTTATGAAACTTAAAAGGCTTTTTACAAAAAGTTTTTCATTATGGTGTGAAATGAAGTAGAGAATGTATCTGAATAAGGCTTGAAAACTTGGAAAAATATACTTACTTATCTTGTACTTTAGCCAAATGATCTCCTCTTGTTCCAAACAAAGTTACTTCAAGAGTTCCTTTTACATCTTTGTAAGAGGTTTTGGGCTTGAAAAGCTTCACAGTTACTTGATAGTGATATACTGTAAGAATTTAAAACTGTATAAATATTATAAAAAAGTACAGAGAACATTTGAATGAAATGTGAAATATGTAGTATGTATTAATAAGCAGTAAATGTTTGTGATATTGGAATAAATATGATCGCAATTTTGAAACTTTTTCGTCATACCACCTGCTAGTAGTTGTAGGATTTTAAGAGAAATATTTGCATAATTAAAGTAAATAGCCAATTTCTTTGATGTTTTGAATAACTTTTTGTATATTCAAACAATCTTGCAAACTAGGAAAACCGAATTTTTATTTTCAGAAGCTGTATTAAAAATAGAAATTCTATTATAATGTTCTTTTCAATTGCAAAGAATAGATTTTTGCAGAAATGATTATTCTAATAACTTTATATGTAAATGCATACATGTAAAATGGAAAGTCAAAATGAATCTCAAAATAATATCTTATTTAATAAATATTTGAAGAAATCGTAGTAGCTAGGAATTATAAACATATTGCTGAAAAAAAAATCATTATCGTTAAATATTATTGCTGAAAAAATTGATGTGTGTGTCAGTTTCAATACTGAAAGGATAAAATAAATGCATTAACTCACGCCAGAAAGGTGACTTTCCAGAGGTTTGAAGATACATGTTATGAGTAATTGAGGAATTTCTATACTGCTTGTACTCATCAGCTCTAATTCCCATAATAGCACATCTGGAGGTGTCTTTTCCACAATCTGCACATTTTCCTGCTAGGAAGTCTTTCCAATTAGTGCATTCATATCCAACAGGTGGAATTTTTCGGTAGTTAATGGTGTGGACCATAAAATCTAAAGAACGCTGGTGATTGCAAGCTCCAAATCGTCTCAAACCTTTAAATGAAAAACCCATTAGAAACATTAAAAATGAATGATGATCATCTGTTTCGATGTTAAAAACTTTTAGTAAACGAATTTGTTTTGGATTATTTTAATGATTAAATATATCAATAACTTAATTTCTGTTTTATGAAAAGGGAATCTTAAAGTGAGTTTATAAGAATTTTAAGCAGTTTTATATAGAATAATTTTTTCATCGAAAATACCTGGAAGATTTTAGAAAATGATAATGCATCAAAATAAATCGGGTTTTCTGTGATAAATAATGAACGAATTAGAGTCATGAGTGTGTGATCTATAACATGGAATAACTATTTTGTACTTTTTAAAAAATCTCTGCTTTTAGAAAGGCCTGCCTAGTTTTTTTTGCGGTTGTACATCCTTATTTAACAGCAAAGGACTTGTTATTTTGCTTAGAAGATTTTTCTTATTCCAGTAATGCTTACTGAAAAAACATAAATTGTTCAAATTACAGTTTCTTTTTTCAAAATAAATTATAAGTTTTCGCTTCCATGATCTAGAAATTTTGATTTCCCCCTCGGTTTCTTAGGAGTTTCTTTTTATGTGTCGTATATATATTTTCTATTGTACCATTTCATTCATTAAGAAGGCACCACATCACCGGTGACTGTTTGTAATGGTGTCGGGTTATAGTAGAATAGACTACAGAAAAGTACAGGGGAATTCTTTCAGATGAGTCATACTTATGTTTAAACAATGATAATCGTTGTGTGGATGGAGGAACAGGTCTACTCCAGACAAATGTGTGCAACACTCAACGCACAACATGGTATCATGGCTTAATTCGGGAGAAGGCGTGCACTCAATACTAACGTTAGTGGTCGCGCGGGGGGACGGAGTTACCTCAATCCTTTTTTTAAAAATTGTACACGATAAAAACCGTTATTCCCGTGAATAATTTAACAAAGAGAAATTATACTTACTTTTCAATTTTTCTTTGATAATTTAAGAAAAAAATCCAATAAAACTGAACTAAAATGTTTCAAATGTGCGTGACCTTAATAAAAGACACAAATCATAGACATTTTTCGTTAACACTCAAGGAATAATATTTGCAGGCAAAAATGTCATATTTTGTTCATATTATTGTAGTTTTATTGTCCTTTGACAATCGGTTCAACTTTTTCTCGCTTGGGTCTTTTTGACAGAGTGCAGTGTGTCTTCATATCTTTCTTGATGGATTTACTTAGGAAGCATTTGAAACTTTCCTTTCAACTCAAGCGTTTCATGTTCATCGCTTTTTTCAAATTTTTTTCACTATCATGATTAATATCCATTATTGCAGCTGGTTTTCCCCTTGCTTTATCAGTATCAACTTCATCCAATAGAGATCATAAATGTCCATTTACATTTATAAACCATAATAAGTCGTACTAACAGCAATCAAAACCACAAAGTCGTTCATAGGGGAAAAATGTAGCCTGCTCATAGAAAATATTTTTGGAACAAAAGTGGTCGAGCTGGGAACTCAGTCACCCCAATTATATCTTGTAATTGTATAAAAACATTTGCCACTTCCAAAAAAGGAAGATATGCGACAAATACATTTTAGTTTCCATGAAGACTGTCCTATAGGAGAATACTGTCTAGGTCATTTGGTAAAAATTAAACAGTATCCCAGAATTAACGATTTCTTGAGTCTGGGATGACTCTGTGTCCCGCGTGACCGCTCACGGGTTAAGGTGTCTTTGCGTATGATAGCAGATCACATTTGATTCACTCTATGATGGGCGATGATACGTGGATAATGTGTGCCCCCGCTGACATTCCTCTTCCTTCGGGAGAGCTCAATGTTCTTCACTAACCAGGTAACTCCAGACACCCATGACAGGCATTAGCCAAAGAGCTCTGGAAGACGTGCAGATGACTTCCTAACCAATATTTGATCCTGTCTTCTTAACAATCGAACCAGAGGAAAGTAGCGAAGGGTTCGCAGAGAATGGAGAGCCATCTCTCAAGCCTCCATTCGTACTCTCACTGACTCTATAGTGAGAGTACGAATGGAGACGTGTTGTTTCATGTATCGCCGTCTACGGTGGTTTTACATCCTACAGAAAAGACTTTGTCCTCTCTTTGCATTTCGAAATAAGCATCACTTATTTTTCGTTGCTTCTTCATGTTTGCTTACTTTCTGGAAACTTCTTTTTGGTCTTGAATTTCAAATGACAGGTAATGAAATTAATACATTGTTTCAAAAAAAAAAAAAAAAAAAAAAACAACAACTATGGTGCAAAAGAGGACAGGGTGATTTGAAATTTATAAATTTAAATTTCTGTTTTAATAATTAATCAATTCAGAATATTAAGAAAATCTCTGATTGAGAGATTTGTACATATAAAGCAGTTTAATATTTTAGGGGGAATGTGTGTATGAGAGTTTTGAGAGTTTAATATTCGTGTATATAAGTCGCTTTTAAATTTGTCATACTAATGGGCTTTTGCAGTTCTGTCTGTCATCTTACATTGTTGTGAGGCGGGAAATGAATTTTTAAATTAGTCGCATGTCCCTAAAAACGATCCAAGGAGTGGAAAACAGACACATACCAAACAATGCTGCCACAGTGAAGAAAGTGTGGGTTCCTTTCTCCTATTAGACCGAAGAAAAAGCATCCAAATGATCATGAATTCGATTGAACGATTTTCGAAGAATTTCTCCTGCCAAAGGTGTCAACACTTCCAAGATTAATGAGTCCTTTTTGCAAGCAAACATGGCATGATTTGTCAAGAGAACTTTTGAATCTTTTGGATGAAGGCGGAATGATTTGTCTTGGTAACTAGGGACGAGTCTTTGATCTATCCATATTATCCAAAGACATGAGCAAGGAATGAACTCACAAGAAGGCTAAGGTCTCCAGGAAAGACCATGCTATAGGATTTTTCGAGTTGTCGTGAAATCAACTGACAACTAAAAATAATGCCAGACCAATACTAGTGCTCAGTATAACACACTCTGTACAAATCACGTGATTCTCTATGAAACGGCGTGGCATGATCCCCAAAGGAGTTCGTTTTCCTAACAACAATACATCTGCTCACTCATCTCTAGAGGTGGTTGACAACTCAAAGGGTTGTGGCTTTTAAAACTGCAACATTCTCCTTATTCTTCCGATATCGGCCCAAACAACTTTTTCTTATTCTCATTATTAAAAAAAAATCATTGAGGTGCTTAAGGTTGATGTCATTCAAGATGAGCAACAATGGTTATCAGTGACATCTGCTAAGTTCTACAAAAAAAAAATGGCGGCCTTAAAAAATCAGAAAAACCTGGGAGAAATGTGCAACTCTGGATGACGACTATGCAAAGAATCTTAAGAATATCAAATAAAAAATAAGATTCTACATCGATTGTTTTTTAGTATTAATTAAGATTTACTATGCCTCCCCATATTTATGAAACAGAAACTAACTTACCTTCGTTTAACCCATCTGTAATGAAGGACTTAAATTTATCTGTTTTGCATCCAGGCTGATTTCGGCCATTATTTGGGAAAAAATCTACATGTCCCACCGAATGGCTCATACCAAATCCTAGAAGTAAGATTTTATCAAAATAAAAATTGTTAACGATATAATATAATTATCAATGATCAAATTAATATATAAAACAGTTCTATAAGTTTTAAAACTAAGGTCACTACTAACTGAATTTTTTAAAAATAGAATTATCATATATATTTTTATTATATTTAAATTTCTAAAAAAAAACCAATTTTTTTTTGGATTTTTGGAAAATTCAGTTTCTGGTTGGAGCTTTATTTACATGTTATTTTTCTATTCTTTTCCTTTATTCATTGGGATTCTCATTTGTAAAGCAATCAAAATGAACACTTTTTTTCAATATTTATTCGTTAATGCCGAATTAGAATGGAATGTTTAAATTTCTTTTACTTTCTTTTTTACTTTATCTTACCCCTGCAATACCCGTTTAAGGTATCCAACTACTCTAAAATCGTGAATTTTGCCAAAAAGTGACAAATTTTTTTTATGATTTTATTTCATAAACCATCTTATTAGCTTTATAAAAATACAAAGTTTATTATTTTCCATTCTCTAGAACAAAAACTACAAGTGTTTAATTAAAAGCAGATGCCATTACTTTAACCAAGATGTCACACTTTAAAACGCGTTTTACTCGAAATGTGTTTTTTTTTTAAATGCTCAAACGAGGGCAGCGATTGCTCAAAACGTTCTGAAAATAATTAACTGAAATTTTTTGTATATGCTATCTAGATTCATCAGATGCTACTTTCAGATTTATCACAATCATTATTTTATTACAAAATTTACAGTCCATTAGGCGAATATAATCACTGTTTTTTTAAGCAATTTTACATAATAACTGATATAAAGTACTCTAATTTTTGTAAAAATTAAAATATTTCTTATCCTGAAGGTCATTTCAAAAATGAATAGCAAAGCAAGATATCAAAATCGAAAAATTGTGAAATTTGTTTATGAACTTTTTTTACAGAATGGGCCCCGTTTATGTAATTTCTTATAAATTTTTACCAATTTTTTCCCATTTTAGTAATAATACTTTTTTTTCTCTTTTTAGTTTTAGAATATTTTTCTTAAAATGTACTAAATAAATCTATGCAACACCCCAAATCCCCATATATCCATTTAAAGAAATTTAATGCAAGTAGTCGGATACCGTAAGATATAAAGAAAAAATAATTAAAATTACTTTCTCATTTAAAGTAACAAAAATATTATGAAAGCAGAACTAAGGAAGATTTGAGGAACTTATTCAAGAAAAATATGGGTTGATTGCAGTTGATTTTCAGTATCATTATTCGTTTCGATTTTGTATTTTTCTATAAATAAAACTCAGTCATGTATTAGCACATAAAGAAAAATTGAAAAATTACTCAACATACCAATGAACAAAATATCTGTTGCATCTGAATGAATAACATCTACAAAATCAGCATCAGTTGGATCTAATCTCACACTAGGGGGCATGTTCTGGAAATAGGGTTCAGCAGGATCGCAACCTAAGAACACAAAATTAACGTGTTTAAATGTTTTAAAATATCTTTGATAACTTTATTCCTTTATGTAAAAATAAATTTGTTTTTGAACACAAAATTTTATAAATTTATAGCGAATTTTAATTTGCAAAATCACAAAGAATTTTTTTTATCAAAATAATGTAGAAAGGAGAGCAATTCAGGAATTCGAAGACTTTGCAGCAATTTATTAGGATTGTGTAGGAAAGCCTCTAAAAAATAGAAATTCTAACCTGTAATTCGTCCCAAAGTTTTAAGTCTTTCTCCGACATAACCAGCAATATGACCGCCGAGACTGTGACCAATTACGTGCATATCCTCTCGTTTGACTCCGAAGTGTTTCTGAAAAGAAAGTACTGAATTCCTCAAATTGCTGATAAATAACGAGAAGAAAAATTGTGTTGGTAGAATATATATATATATATATATATATATATATACATGAGAACGAATCAGTGCTATACGAGTACCCCTCATACGTATATTTACTAAAAATGCATTGTTATGACAATTACATGCACTCACATTAGAACAAAATTGCATTGAATTTTTTGGCTTAAAATATTGGTGAAAAAATTAAAAGCAGAATAGTGAATTGAATATTTAAAACAGAATTAATAGCATCGGTGGACAGAAACTTCACCATTGTTGATAAAATAAAGAAAATGTTTATTTATACAAAATGTATTAGATATATTCAAACTGTATTTCAATTCACTACCCACTTTCAACTGCAATTACAGCTGAATGCAATAATTTTGGTACAAATATCTTAATTGTGTGTAAAAATTGATAATTTTCAAGGGTTATATTTTGACTAAAGTTAGCTTTAAACAGTCCAGAAAAAATTTAGAGCTTCAATAAAGTTGGGAAATTACTTTACATGTTAAAAATGGTATTTTTTAATATATTTATAATCAGAGAGAGAGAGAAAAATAACTCTTAAATCACGAAAAGAATATTTCTACAATACACACAGTATAACGACATTGAAAGTTTATTAATTTGTAACAGCACAAGCACTTTGGCTCACATTTTTGTCTCAATGAGTGAGTGAGAGTTATATTAACTTTGCACTAAAAGGAAATAGCAGGGCTATCTGCGACGGACCTTGTAACTTTGAACCTCGGTCGAGGGAAGAAGACGGCATATGAGCTGCTACCTCCCTCTCCTAACTACCGCATGACACTAATGGGAGGACATTGAGCCTCGACAGATTTAACGCGCATCGGCCCCACCACAGGGCGGGTATTTTTGGTCCAATATTTATTTCACAATTAGCACAGATATCTATCAAAAAAAGTTAGAAGTTCTTAAATACGTGGGTTGATAAGAAAAAAAGGCTACAAGTAGAATAAAGAAATATCTATTAAAACAGACAGAAAATACAAAAAAGGGAATTGAGAGGCGTACGTGTCTATCACATTTCGACATAATCACCAAGTCTATTTAAGCATTTATCAGAACGCAGGACCAACTTGTTTAACCCTTCTTGGTAGAAATCAGGTCCCTGTTCACATTGAGCTAGGTCTCGGGGGATGTTTTCACAGCACTCTTGGAATATTGCAGCACATCAGAAACGATATGCTGCACGCTACCATAGCTCAGTTCCAGCTCAAAAGAGATTTCACTCAGAGTTACCCGTCAATCATTTTGAATCATTTCATCAATTCATGCCATGATGATTTCTGTCGTTGAAGAGCTTGGCCGGCCGCTCCCTGCCATATTGCGGTTTTCGACAACCTGTCTGCGTGATTGAAAAGAGTGACACCCTTTCGCTACATGTTGTCTGCTCATTCTGCTGTGCTTGCTCAGATGCGGACACCTTCTTTGCCCATAAAAATCGAATCACGGCTTGCACTTCCAAACGAGACCAATTTTCTAATCTCTTGCTATTTCAATTGTCCTGAACCGTCTGGGAACTTTCACTACCTACCCGCAAACCAGCTGTATGACAAGTAACGTCCTTTGTCTCCACTTTGGTGAAATGAAATTTCTCCACAATATGTAGTTTTCAAATGCTGCGGCTTGTAACCTTTTTTTCTGATCATCCTTCGTATACATTTTTTTTATTAACTTTCAAGAAATGCAAATTAAGACGGCATTAATCAAATAGGAATGCAGTGAATTCTCATGAACTTATTCTAATTCTCAGAAATGTAGATTAGATTTTATATGTTAAATTAACAGGATTAAAATGTGCATTAATGTACAGAGAATTTAAAACTGTCTTTATGAAACTAAGAGTTAACGAAAACTATAACGGTAAGAGACTCGATATTATACATTACTTAACTGAATGATAAAAGAGGGAATAGTGTATAAATCCACATTTCATCTTATTATATTTCTTACTAAAAATTCTTCCATCGTTTGAAAAACCCGAAGCATAATTGATGGGATATTTTGTAGTTGTGTATATTATTGAAGTGATATTGTGTGCATATGTAATGTAATCTCAAAGGAGAAATGAAACACAATCGTATACGAAACTCCAGAAATAAAGTGAGACTTTTGTGGGTTCAATGCTATTCCTAAAGAATTTTAATGGAATTCTTAGTTAATTAAATTTCATTTCTAAAGGTGTTGAAAGGATTCATCTTTCCTTTCATAGTAAAGCTTTATTAGTCTATTTCGCGTGGGATTGTGTGGGATGAGAGCATTGCAATGTGTTAGTAATTACTTAAAATAGTTTTACGCCGAGGGTTTCCTTCAGACAGAATGTAACAAAATATCTTTGTGTTATCTAAGTATTTTCTACTTGTTTCTAAAACAAAACTAAAAAGAGTTATCAGGCTTCGAGATGTAGATAAAAAACACTTTAAGTATGATGTTAAGACATGTAGAATTACAAAAATTGAAATAATAAAAATTTTAAGAAATGTTGCTTTGATAGCTCAACGTACAGCACATGGCATAAATATTTAACTCTTCTATGCCCTCTCTCTTAAAGCCTCATTGGTTTTAATTAAAACGGGTATTGTCAATCTGACACACTCTGAATTATTTTTATTTAAAAGAAATATATAAGCAAATCACACACACACACACACACACACACACACACACACACACACACACACACACACACACACACACACACACACACACACACACACACACACACACACACACACACACACACACACACACACACACACACACACACACACACACACACACACACGCAAAGTGTTTGTAAAACTAAAAATATATTAATTATATAGTTTGAGAAAGCTTTTGTATTATTATGAATATAATTATGTTTATAGAGGTGATTATTTACATGTATCAGTTGAGAATCAATATTAGAATCCAGATATAGTGGATCAATATCAAATATTTTATATATTTTTGCAAATAAAAGAAATTCAATATCGAAAAAGTTAATTTACATAACTGGTTGATTGAAAGTATTGCTCCTTTTTCTGCTATTTTCTTCGATCAATATCTTTTTTTTCTGTTTCAAGGTAACTTTTTTGTTGACAAATATTGATTTCAATAATACGCAACTTTAATTAAGAGTTTTTAGAAAAAAAAATTGAAATAGTCTTAAAATTGTTTCGATATTAAAATTTTAAAAAGAGAATACCTCTAAAGCTTGTGCAACAATAGCCATTTCAGCAGCGACGACACGGGTATTAGATGTTGCTTGGTAGTAAGGTGGTTTGTTGCCACCACTCCAGTCAACTACTATGATGTTATAATCCCCATGCATAAGAAATTCATCTTTCATTTCCTGAAATTTAAACAGAAATAAGAAATCCGTATTTTAAAAATAACAGGACTTTGCTAATTAGAGACAAAAATAAAAAATGCAATATAAGCAATACCATTAATTTGTGCTAATTAATTAGTATTAATTTTTTATGAATCTTTAAATGAATTACACAAGTACAGACATTTTCTGTTGAAAGAATTACAATTTCATGTACATAAACAAAATTCATTTGAGAATACATGTAGTTTTACTAAAAAAAAATTGCATAATTCTTTCTTATAAATTCTATGTGTCCTCACTACATGTATTAACAAATATGAAGTAAAAAAAAAAGTACTAAAAAAATCTCAGTTTGAATTTTTTTTAATGTATGTAATTTAATTATGTTTTCAAAAATACTCAACTTATACTGTTTTAAGTGGTTTCAAAGATATTAAAAATAAGTAGAGATATATAAAAAAATTGAATAGTTATTTACTATATTCATAGGGTAATATATTTAAATTTTTAAAAATGTAATTTACTTTTATGGTTTATGAATTCTGTTATTAAACGTGTAGTCTTTGATTTTGAATTTTTCAAAGCCTTAACATAATAAAAAATTCCACAAAGTAAATAATAGAATAATTAAAATAAAAGGAATAACTATTTAAGAAAAACAAGTACTTTTGAAGCCTTCAAAGCGTGCAATATATAATAATTTAACATAATAAAAAATTCCACAAAGTAAATAATAGAATAATTAAAATAAAAGGAATAACTATTTAAGAAAAACAAGTACTTTTGAATCCTTCAAAGCGTGCAATATATAATAATTTAACATAATAAAAAATATGGTATGTGTATGCCTTGATAGACACTTGTTAAAATTAAATGAATATTTATGACATTTATCTTTAGTTAACGTAAATGTTAAATAAACGCAGCTTTTTTGTTTTATCTCATTCGATTTATTTATTTCAGAAATTATAGTTAATTTTAGAAAATTTATAAATGATAAAAAGCAATTAAACCAAGAAATTGTGAAAATAAAAACAAAGAAAAAGATCTTTTCAAAAATGAAAAATAAGTTTAATCTATAATTTTTTAATCTACTTTTCCTATCCACAATACAAAAATTGAAATTTTAAAAAATCTACAATTAGTTGTAAATAAGACATTTTATGTTCAATAAATGCAAAATTTGATAGAAATTTTTAAAACGCAATGTCTTTCAAACATTTCTTGAAAATTCAATAAGAATTTCCCCTATTTAAACTTCACTAGAAAATTTTGAGAGTACTTACTTTAGTTGAATTTATAAACAAAATTCTACACACCATTTAGAGCTATTTGATATCAAGCACTAAGGAGTAATAAAACTTCCTTTCGATTAAATATTAATCTCAAAGGGAACTTTATGTTTAACTCAAAAAAAAAATTTAATGACTTTTATGACGATGATCATACTTACCAACATCCATGGACCATAAAGTTCACTGTCCATAAAACCATGAACGATGAATTTTGTAGGGTTGTCTTTATTGAAATTGGATTCTGTAAAAGTAGTCGAATCACTCACGATAAGTTGATGGGATTCTTTGGCATTTTTCCTGGTGTAAAGAAGACATTTGGTATTAATCGTTGCTCTGTCGTGAGGCAAAACATTGATTGGTCGATGAATTAAGCTTTTAAAGTCATCTGTGATAGCAAAGCAGCCCAATTCCTTCATACATATTTCTTTGTCTGTAAAAAAAAGAAGATAATCTTTTTCATTTTATGTTCGACTCTTAAAAGTTTTAGCAATAAGTATGATTATTATTATTTTTTTTTTAAAAAAAAAAAAGAGTAGGAAATACAATTTTCAGTTTCTAATATAAGTACTTTTGTAATTTTAATATGATAAACAATTTTGTATTTTAAAGTTCATAGTTTAATAACATCAAATGGGGGGAAACACTTTGAATACAGGTATGATTGTGTGCATCGGCAAGAATTAGTAAAACTACTTTTAAAGTGCAATTGTGTAAAATGCACACATATATATATACATGGGTGTAAAAAATTAAGAGAATTTTCAGATTTGATCGATTATCTCTAAAACTACTGGACTGATTTTAACGAAATTTGATGTGTACATACATTGATGCAATACAAAACAAATAAGCATTCAACAATTGCAGTACACACGCATGATCGTGTGTAACACTCGTTGGAATTGAAAGGTATAAAACAGCGGTTGCAGAATAAACAAAAGAATGAATAGGGGTTATGCCCCCCTCTTACAGCTAAACAGGCATCGCAGCGTGATGTCAAAATATGGCAGTTTAATCAGTTCTTGTGGCAATTGGTCCCACTCGTTCAGCAACGCTGTTTTTATTTCCTGGATGGTTCTCGGAGGGGGTTGTGAGTTGCAATTGCCCTCCTCAGAGCGTCCTAGACATGCACTATAGGGTTGAGCTCTGGAGACCTGGCAGGCCAATCCATACGGCAAATATCCTCACTCTCTAGAAATTCGTTGACCAGAAGAGCTCTATGTGGACTCGCGTTATTGTTCATTAAAAGGAATTCGGGGCCACATGCACCCTTGAAAAGGCGAACATAGGATTCCAACACCTCATCTCTATACCTCACACCAGTCACAGAGCCTCTTTCAAAGACATGGCGAGGTGTACGGGCATCCAACATGATGTCTGTCCAGATCATTAAACTTCCTCTACCATAATTGTCGATTTCTTGGACATTGGAGGATAGGTAGCTGGTCCCTGGTTCTCTCCATATGAACGTACGGCGAGAATCGGTGTTTATGCTGAAATGGGACTCATCGGTGAACAGAACGATCACCCATTGATCTATACTCCAATATCTATGCTATATGCGCCATTCTAAACGGACTCTCCCGTTTGTAGATGTGAGCGGGGCACAAACAGTAGGTCCTCTGGCAAACAACCCTCTCTCATGAAGTCTTTTTGGAACAGTCACCCACGGGTTCCTGTGGTTGCATACAAGTTACGAGAGAGCTGAGAAGCTGTAGCCTCTCTGTTAAGCTTCGCTATAATCGACAAATGGCGATCTTCGTTGGCCGTCGTGGCTCTTGGACGACCTTGCTCAGGCTTTCTCTCGATGGATCCAGTATCCTGGAACACACGACGCTGTGCGTTAAATTGAACTCTCTACAAATCTGGGCTTGACATTGGCCTACTTCTATCCTCCCAACAATTTGCCACCTCATTCCATCATTTAAACGTTGGTGGCTACTTATTTTTACTGTTATAATTCGAATTGAACCGATTGCTTCAAAATAACACCAAGAACTTTGCCAAGGTTTGAATCGGACGAAATACGTCTTAACTTGCACGCGCTTATAAAGCCTGTTTTTCTGCTGGCTCCGCCTACACATACGTGTACGACTAAGTATTTGCCGTACAAGATTTGCATTTTTATCTAGAAGCAGTGGTTTTTTATTCAGTTCAGTTCTTTTCATGCAATTCAATAAAATATGCAAATTAATTTCTTGCACCAGTGTATTTGATAAAAATTGCCTATATATATATATATATATATATATATATAAACAACTAAAACTTAAATGAATTTCATTTTAAAATTATTTGTGAAAAAAAACAGAAAAAAAAGAAATCTTGATGTAATGTGAAAGTTAAAAAAATGAGATGCTAGCTGAAGCTTTGTTTTAGTCCAATAGTAAATCCCGTTTATTTAGCTGGAAATTTGTCAATACAAAGGTATATAGGCTATAGAGTCTGAAAAAAAGTATATTTTTATAGCACAAGGCTTCCTAGAATGGTTTTGCATTTTTCTGGATTTTTACTTGAGTTACTTATGTTTCTTAGTCAATAATTTAAAGTGACATATACACAATTATCAAATTCAGTGATATAAATTCCGAATATAAATAGTGTAAGAAATCTGGAGAATGACACGCAAAGAGAGAATTTTTTACTATAGGATATTTTTCAAAGATTGGATTTTGTTTTAAAATTAATGAGAAATATATCCTTTAATTTTTAGACTATACTTCTTTTGAAACCAGTTTCTTTGTTTATAATATGTATTTCACGATAAATATTGTGAAACGTTTCTACTAGTATTATTTTAACTCATCGCGTTGTAAATAATCTGCATAATTCAAAGAAGGAAAATAAAAATAAGCAGCGCATCTGCTTTGAAACAGCTAAGAAATGTAAGATACCTCATTCTCGATTAAAATTTAATGAATTAAAATATTGTAACGCACGGTATATAGTTCCAAGACCGAAATATAGGTGCCGCCATTACAGTATTGTCTTGGACCGGAAGTGTGACTGTACGAAACACTGTAGTATCGTCAGAGAGAGTTTGGATCTGGACAAGCGTGTGTCCCCATTTTCGATGTCCAATCCTGGACTATGTAAACTTTACTTATTTTCACTTATTTTCTCTAAATGTTTGTCTTGTAATTGTCTAAGTGTCTGTTCTTTGTAACTGTGCTATCTTGTATCATTAAATATATTAATTTACCCCGAGATTCTATTAATTACTTTTGGTTACCCCAAGTAATGACGCAAGCGGCAGCTACAATATCACTTTCAGAATATTATTTATTCATTAGAATATTATCTAACTTAATGTAAGAAAACTCAAAAATAAAAATTATAATTCACGTGACATCTGAATTTAATGAGCTAATTATTTATTTTAAAAGGAGGAGAATGCCACAAAATTTGATACATCAGGAATATTCTCTTTTTGAATAACCCTCAAGAGCAACAATGAGATTTGAATTATTTTTTTATTTAAAGCATAGGAACGTATATTTCTTTATTCGGGAAGCAAAGGAAAGAATCTCATTGTTCAAATAACTAATCAAAAATTTTTTGAGAATAATAGAGATTATATTTTATGTAGTTATATACCTCTATTTTAAATGCTCTCCAATTTTAAATCATGTAACAAAAAAGTGTTACAACAAAAATCTGTAATTAAAAGTTATCAGGTAATTATAAGAAGGCGAGAAGATTTAGTATAAGCAGAAGATGTAAACTTCGTTGATAAAAAGCTAAATTAACTATTTGCCCTCAAGAAACTTTTGACTCTAAAATAAAAGTTATTATAAAATGCTCGTTTTTTGTTGTAGAAGCAAAACATTAGATTTTTTCGTACGTATAAAAAGGGAAACAACTCTACTCTTATGGGATTAAAAGTTAAACATATACTTCAAAAACTTTTTAGTTCAAGTGAGGGCCATTAATACAGAAAATAAATTAAAAAACTTTAATACGAAATTTTTTAAAGTGGAAATTAGAAGACATCCAGCTCCTGTATAAAATGAACAGTACAATATAGCTGTGATAAAAATCAATGCCATTGTTTAAATTAGTACATGCTTGAGAGAGAGAGAGAGAGAGAGAAAAAAAAAACTATTCACAGCCCCGAACTGTTTGATGTTTGAACTATCACTATAATAAAAAAAAAAAAAAAAAAATCTTCGCTATCTTCAGTCAGATAAGGATTGAGATAACGTTTCTGTGAAACATAACACATTTCATATAAATGTGTTTCCCTTGTATCGATTTTAAGATATCTCTTAGAAATTGGAAATATTAGTTTTAGTGCAAATGTCCCATATGTTATTTAAACAGCTTGAAGGAAGGTGCCTATTTCTACTCTGATATCATTATTTCACCACTGTGGGGTACATATGAAAAATTAACGATGAATTACTATTGAATAAGTGTAATGTCCTTAGAAATTATAAAAAGTATAATAATTAAAAATTTATATAGCTTAAAAATAAATATTTCAACTAATATGATGGTAATAGTTAATTAATATGAGGGAGAGATTCAGAACCTTTTAAAGTAATCATTCTACACGATATTTCTAAGAGTTGTTTTTTTCTAATGCAAATACTGAAATTTATGACATTTTCACAGCAATGATCTCACATACGACAATAAACCCTTTATTTATGAAATATAGTATTAACTCTCTTGTTTTGTGGTACGATCATTAGTTCTTGAAATGAGTTAAATTTATGCAAGATGTTATAATGTAAATGGTTTTGCATTTTTTAATACATTATTCATTTTGCTTGACTCTTCAAATTCGTCGACCACACTAAAAGATATATATACATTAATAACTCAGAATCTGAAATTCCATTCCAGAGTCTCATTCTGTTTCAAAATAACTCGTTTAAGGTACTATAAAAGTGGATTAATCCTTTCTTATGCTCAAAGAATTTGAATTACCAGACTGGCTTTATTAGTAAATAAATTGAATTTTAATGTAAAATATTAACAAATAGCTGAATAAAAATGCAAATTAATAAAATTTAAAATAGAAAAGAGTCTGTATTTACTTTAAAAATATAATGACGACGATTCATGTAATAAATTAAAAGAGGCAGGCAAAGAATATTGCTTGAGAAGTGAGTCAATTTCCACAATTACATCTTATATATAAGCGCATTATTTTTTAAGGCAACAACAACAGCAACAAAAATAGGCAGGGAGCAGGGGAAAACACATTATATATTTTCACTACAGCTTCTGACAAAGAACTGAATGATTAATGCATGGTTGGTAAATGTTCATTGCCCAGGGAGCCAAGCTGCCAACCTAGATACGAGCCAATTTGGTCCAACCTTCCATTTCCTTCAAAGATCCATTTTTACCAATCTCTTGTGCCATAGCAGCAAAGAATCCCTATTCACGTTGTACCTGAAGCTTCTTTCGCAAAAGCATCACAAGGTGGGTGAATTACTACCGTATTTCACAACAGTTTGCGGGCCTCCTCTGCACATTTGGATTTAGGAGCAAAATTTGCTCGAATGTTTTGCTCAGATTCCAAGTTGTACAACTTTCTGAACGTTTGAACTTCAAGGTATCACTAAAATCTCTGAAAAACTTGAAATAAAAACTAGTTAATCGAGATATGTAAATATTTCCTAAATTCCTAATCAAAAAGCTTTTATGTCACATTAAAGTATTTTCGTAGAGTTTTTAAGAAGCTGTTTAAACATAATATTTCTCTCTTGAAAAAATTAATCAGCTTAAGTTTTTTAACTGTTGGAAATTGTTTATCTAAAACAACGAATGTATTTTTCTAAATGTTTATTTCAAAATACATCAATGTTTAACTCGATGACTTTATGTATCTCTAAATACTTATGAATTTAAGTGAAAAATAATGTAGAATTAAGATGATTAATTTTCAAATATTTAAGGGAATATTTAGTACAATTCCCAACAATGAAACTTAAAAACATGTATACTATCTTCTAAATTATTTGCTGAATTCTTATTGGTTTTGCTGCAGTGAAACATATAAACTTTTTCTTGTAAGATTTTATGTTAAAATTAATATTGAAAAATTATGAAAATGATACTAGCATTTTGAAAGGTCAATTAGCTTAGCGTAATAGAAAATATAAGGTAAACTTGCATTCGCTTGACAGAAAAATAATTTCAATACCTTTAAGAGTACTTTTTAAAAATCCTGTTCCTTATATAAACAGACACTATAGTTTATCGAGATATTCTATGAATTAATATCATTAATTTCAAAATAATATAATATGCTACTTTTGAAAATATAGAATGTAGTTAATACCAAAAAAGTGTAATTTGTATTAATTGTTTAAAAAATTTGAAATAGAAATATTTTTAATATCCAGTATTTGCTCATTTTTTCTTCTAACGCAATTTAACGGGTTAATAATAGGAATCGTGAATTAATAAACATTACTATGTGTTCCTTAATTCCTTCAGATTTCAGCGCCTTGATGTATATTTTACACTTTAATTTGTGTAAAGGTTCGATAAAAAATGAGCGAAAGAAAATGTTTAAATGGTGATTTTAAATCTTATTTAATCAAAGCATGGTCTATCATAATTCACAAAAACTGCATATAAGCAATTCTATTTTATACCAATGCGATTTTAATCTAGCAGCATAAAAAGTATTGAAGTTATTAAGAAGATCCGTACCTTTTTAGTTAATGACTTTGTAGTCGAAGAATAAATGATTAAAATCCTGGAACTACTGATTTGCTGAGTTAAACTGCTCGCGCGCGCGCGTTTCACAAAACTTTGCTTTAAATATACGCAAATCTGTTTTTAATTTTATTATTTGCATTTTTTTATTGTTATATATTTATTTAAGATGGAAATCTGCTGTTCATTTTGCGACTAATGATATATTAACAAAACTAGTTTTTTTAACACTTTGTTTTGATTTTACGAATTTTATTTAAATTTTGAAGAGTCAATGTGTTTTATAAAAATATGTCAATGAAGTGATGTTGGTTAAAATTAAATAATATTAAAACAGAGTAAAAGTGACTTTTTATCTGCTTAATATTTCACTCCTTTTCTACAGAATCTCCTTTTTCATTAGTTTCTCTTTTCATAGAGATACTAAAGCTATCTGCTGACTTTTAATTATGATACCGGAATTTTAAACTTTGGTAGAATTTTTAGAAAGGGTATAGTTCTTTTTTTGGTAATATTGACCTCCTTGGCTCCTGGAAGGCGACTTTATTATTAAATGAATTTAGAATGAACTCTTAAAAGAATATAATTAATTTTTATTGAATAATATTAAATCTTAAATAATATAACGCTTCCTTCCAGCCTTAAAATACTCTCTACATTATTATTTGGGGGATGATGAAAATAAGTTTTATATAAGAAATAAACTCAAATTATCTTATTCTCAAAAAAGCAAATAGAAAACTTAGTTAAAAATAAAACTGTTACTCTCCAAATTGATAATTTAATTTGAGCTCGAAAAGAAACTGTGTATTCTAATTTTTTAATTCTATTGTACCTTGTAAAACCGTATAAGGGGAATAATATGTGATAAAATTATTAAATAATAGCTTTTCAGTAAAATATTTTTTAAAAAATGATCTATTTAACAAAATTATCAGGATAATTGAATTCATAGTTATATTAACTAAATTCCCATTCTAAGAATATTTAAAAATAAATCAAGCTTTTCTAAAACTAATTTCTTTTTATAGCTAGCTGTATACTTTGAATTTCAACATACCTTTTCCAATCGCGAGTAGTTTCGTTTTATTATGAGAGATGGCGTTGCCGTAAGCAAGAGCCAAACATAAAATCCAACTCCAAACAGCAAGTTGTCGGAGTTCCTTCATTCTAGATCCTAATAATGGAACTCAATTGTCAGAATATTTCTTAAAACGAAGTTTTAAGCATTTCCTCGGTCATATTCTGCTGATAAAAATGAACAGAAGATAAAAGAATGTTTACGTGTTGCTACTGATAATTTCGACGAAGAAAATTCAATGTGTGAATGTGTGTGCACCTGTTAATATTCATCCTTTCAAAATTAACATTAAATTTTTGGAGGTCATTTTGAAGGTGATCGTTTGATCCTCTAACAAAATAAATTACAGATTGTTTATCTATCCTACTTCTCGAAATCATCAGATAATTTCTTTTTTGAACTGATCTCATGAGCATTCGATTTTATTTTTCGGGAAAAAATTCGTATTAAAAAATATTTTGTTTCGAAATAAAATGCAGTGTATTTTGATTATGAAGACTCGATTGCTTTTAGTTTTTAATCAACGCTCTTAGTTTTAAAGCTACCTAAAATAAATAAAAGCTTTCACATTCTAACTTTTTGATAATTTTTACTTAAAGGGGTTAAAAGTATTTGATTTAATTGGAAAAAAAGGCTATTTTTTTCTTAACAAGTGTTTCACATAGGATTATTTGAATTGAATGTGTGGTAAAAACAATTCTTTTTACTTAATAAGTACCGCTGTTGCCTCAAATCAGAAAAACAAAAACGTATTCAGCATTAAATGAGATTATTTTAATTAAAAATTTCGTCTGATTTATAGGGAAATAAATTAATTAAAGACATTTTTTTTTAAAAAAAACTATTAATTATTGTTTACTGCTATTTATTCGTTACTAAAAAGGGTAAAAATCATCTTTCGATAATATGCCTAGATCTGTTTTTTCAACTGTCATGGGAGCTAACCATTATATCAATTTATGAAAGAATAGATGAAACATTTTTTTAGATAGCACCAGAAATTTTATAACAAAAGATTTTAAAAAACAAAGATTATATGAGCTCTGGAGAATAATAATTTGAGTAGTAATATGCTTTGAAAACTAGAAGATTAAATTAAATTATTTATAAAATCAACTGAGAATATTAGAAAAACTTTGTTGTAAGGTAAATCATAGTTTCTGTTAGCAGAAGAATTTTTTTTGGTAATCAGTTTCAATCTTTCACAGAATAATAGTTAATGCATTTAAATTTTACTCTGGAGTCCCTGGAAGCATAAAGCAGCCTACAACTTACAGTGGAAGCATTTATATTTTACTAAGTTGTTTTAAATTGTTTTAGGAATGTTTTGTGCGGTTTCCTCTGAGAATATTCGTAAATTAGAAACTTTTTACATAAACAGTAGCATTGTTCAAAAATTAAATTTAAACTTCAAAAAATAAACTTGAGGAAAAAAATATATTTATTTCAGGAGTGTAAGATACATAATGGTATAATTTGCACACAATTTTTGTTGCTTTGCTGTTTAAAAATATATTAAAAGAAATCCTTTTCTATAGTTTTCATGAAATCAAATATTACTCAATTGGAATTAAAAACTAAAAAATGAAGAAGTTTGAAAAAAAAAATGCCGGACATAGTTAAATAGTCTCTTTTGTTATGGTTGGCATCGCCAAAGTTATTAATTTCTATTTCCCCTCAAATAATTGTGAATAAATTAATAAAAATACTATGCGCACATGGAGTAAATGTAAGGACAATATGTATACACAATAAAAATAAGCAAAGGATTTTTACCAGGGAATATGTAGAATTCAAGAAGTATCAACGTCAATATGTGACGGATCTGTACGGTCTTCACTAATCCTCTCAATTATTCTTTCAAGTTTTATTTATTTCAACCAATCTCCACCGGGAGCCAAAGCGTGATTTATGCAAATGAGATATTTTATATAAGTTCGGGTTTCGCGAGTTAACGTGGTGAAAGTGGAGGTGAAAGTGAAAGAGAGGGAGTAGTAAAGTGAAAAGTTAGATTTTTAAAGTAAAGTGAATTGAAGCATAGGTAAATCAACTCGCAGTTGTTGATAAATTTAGTGTGAAGTAACGCAACGAGCAAAGCTGAAGAGCTTAAGATTGAATTTGTAAAGTCGAGAGTGGATCTTAGTCTTTATCCGATCTAACCTGAATAAAAGTATTCCACAAGACGGACCTGCCGAAGTAGAAGAATCAGGTTAGTGACTTGGAAATTGTAAATACGTGTACGTGTGTTAGTTGTAATTGTACGTACTGATCTTTCGGGGGTTCAGTTCCGATTCCGTAGTTCCGCTAATAGTTACCCCTTCTCATTCTCCACTGTGTTTTATTGTTCTTAAATTTGAATAGTGTATGTGTAACTTTCCTTGATTAAGAGGTATCAATAAATATAGTGATTTGTAAAGATGTCTCTTGAATTCGTTAATCCGCCTACACGTCCAGAAACAAGTAACGGTAGACGGGGAGATGATAATCTTAGGGGAGGTTATATGCCACGACAAATATATATTGAAAATGGTAGGAAGTCCCACTGATGCGCAAATACAATCTAAAACATGGTTTTAGGGATTTAAAAATTCTAACTGAAGGAATAGAACACATGAAAAACAAATCAATAAATGAATTTCAATAGCAGATGATCCCGTCAAACAGGGTTATTAACTTCAAAATTAATGAATTAGCTTAAAATACCGCACAAAGGTTAATATTGTAATTAAAAAAACTGGAATCATTTTAAATAGAGCTATATTTTTGAAGCAGCAAACACACTGCTACATATATGTAACTCTATCCTTACAAGAGTGGATCTGGAATGTAAATTAATAAAGCAATCCAAATTGTTTTGATGGATGTATTCTTGTTGGAATATAATGGCAGTGAATGGCCAACTAAGTAAGGATATACTCTTCTTCTTTATTTACTTAAAAAACAAAAAATATTTCATCCAAAACTACCAAAGAGATTATCTTTACCCCTTTTTTTAAAAAAAAATTATGACTGAAAACTCTTACAAAAGAGTGATTGCCTTCCTAACTTTTAGTCAAGATTAAGAGATAAGTTTGAAAATCAGATAGCACAGAAGGAAAATATAAGAAAAAATAAATTCCGAACTTAAATCGTATTGTATGTAAGAGATTTTCTTCATTTTATGAGTATTGCCCAAAATATTCAAAACTTATTTGGTCTTGAGTTTGAAGTTCGGATCTTTGGAAGTGGAAGACACAAATATCTGACGATGAGACACACCCAAATACAGTAATACCCCGAACGTACGCGATATAGATGGGACATACATATAAGTTATTTTTATTCGGGGGTGAAAGAAAATAATAATTTATAGGAAGAAAAATGTTCAATAAAATCTTAAATAACACAAATACAAAATCCCAAACCAAAGTTATTTTGATATAGTCATAAAATATAACATGTATGCCGATTTAAGATTTTGTTTTCTCCCTTAAAATTTACTAGTAGCGTGCTAATAATCTTTTTTATTCTTTGTTTTGTTGAAGAAATACGCTCTTCCTTGGAGTCTATATTTTCTAAAAATATAGACTCCAAGGAACTCTTTCTTCTTTTTCAATAAAATTTTGGAACCTTCTGTCAAATTCCCAAGCGTCATTCATTGTTCTAAATGAACTAGGTCTCAGACTCAAGCTCTTCAATGTCTTGCTCATGTTATTTTGAGCTCGTTTTTTATAATGAGCTCATCAATTGTCAACTTCAGATTGTGGAAATCCAGCAGTTCTTGAAGGTCACTACGGACCACTTCTAAATTTATTTTCCGGGAAAGACTGACAACTTCTTCAATTACATATCCAATTTCATGAGTGAGTAATCAAGCTGTGTAGCGTTCGAACAAAAAACGAATCGACGAGATTTGAAAATCGCCTAGCTCCGGGGTCACCTAAGTCTGGGTAGCAAAAGTTGAAGTATTACCGTACCCGAATTTCATTAAGTGTTCGTTTTGAGGCTTAGTATATTACGAAATGAATTGAGACATTTATCAAAAGGTGAGTACAAAAATTCAGTTATGGCATCTGGAAATATGAATAAATTCTACACCCGACAATATTTTCCAGCAAAATGTTCATTATATGAGATATCCAACTCAACAGCCACCTATATCCAAGTGAGAGTCAAAGTAAAATAAAAAAAAAGCTGAAACTGTTATGAATGCTTTTTTAAGCAATCAATAAAATTTCGAAATTTCAAGAAAGAATAACTTTGAGAAAATCAGATCAGTACAAAGTTTTAGTTAAAACATAGAAAAGTGAAAAATTAAGATAAGTATAATCGTATGAATACAGAGTAAATAAAAGAAGTGGTCTATGAATAATGGAAATAAAAAGAAAAATTTTAAATGTGTGTTAATATCAAAAGAAGCTATTTTGATTTCTATTGTATCAAATTGTAAATATGAGAAGGTTTGGAGCTGCTACAAAACTGAAAAATGTCTTTCTAAAAATCTTCTAGAAATTTAAGGTCATTATCCCCTTGAGATTTGAAATATCTTTACCAGTACAGAGTGTCATTAGAGTTTTTCCGAGTTTTTATCAACACGTGGATTGGTAATCCACGTTGTTGGTTAGACAGCCTGTATAAGTTCAAGTGCATTCACCCCTGGAAACCAAATGAAGCAAAAAAAAAAAAAGAATTAAAAAGTTTTAATCAGATATGCAGTTATTGTTCTGTGAGTTGAAAGTAATCAATGAAAAAGTGTGAACAGTATATATACTATTTTTATCTCTAAACAAAAAAACTACTTATTTAACTTGTCTTTATACACTTGAAATTGATCGAATCAGTATATCTTTACAATTTACATATGTCCTTTTCAATTGATAAACCAAATGTGGAAACATTGATTCATTACGTTTAGCCATAACATTAAAATATTGCATTTGAAAGTTTCAAAATAATGCAGAATTTATTTAAGAACTGAACATTTTATAAAAAGAAAGGAATTTTTTTGTAGTCAAAATATGAAAAAAATAAAATAAATAAATAAAAAAAATGGGAAAGTAGCAGTTTTGGTTCTTTAATTTTACATGCATGATTTTTTGATTACATGCAACTAAGTAATCTATAAAATATTTCCAAGCTTTTTTTAATTTTAATTTAAGAAATTCGAAAGAAATACAGAAATAATGGAGAGTTTAGTATCCTGTAGAACAATATATCACATGGAAAATTCAAGAAAATTATATCGTGCAATTGTCACGTTTTTGAAAAAAATCTAAAATTATCGTTTATGTTGTATTGATTACTATATTTTTTGTATTATGCATTATCAGTACATGACACGAAATAAGTCAAGATGTCATAAAAAATTCATTGGAAATCAAATCTTTGTATTTTTTAGTAATCATATACTAAAAATAATAATATTCTTAAAATTCTTCGCATGATATTGCTCGTGAATATGCTTATACTTTAAAAAATAGGACAAATTATCCATACATACCGCTATTTCTTCTTAATATGTGTGGAACTTGATAAACATCCCTTTTAAGGTATCCGACTACCCTAAAACTGTGAATTTTGCCAAAAATTGACAAATTTTTTTATGATTTTATTTTATAGGCCATCTTATTAGCTTTATAAAAATATCAAGTTTATCATTTTTCATTTACTTCAACAAAAACTACAAGTGTTTTTAGTAAAAGCAGATGCCATAACTTTAAGCAAGATGTTATACTTTAAAACGCGTTTGACTCGAAATGTGATTTTTTGAAAATAATCAAACGGGGTCAGCGATTGCTAAAAAAGTTTTGAACATAATTAACTGAAATTTTTTCTGTAAGTTCTGTATAATAGTAGAATTGTTTTAACCTTCAGATTTATCAATCACTGTTTTATTACAAAATTTACAGTCCTTTATGTGAATATAATCACTGTCTTTTTAAGAATTTTCATATAGTAACCGAGATAAAGTGCTCTAGTTTTTGTAAAAAAGAAAATATCTCTAATCCTGAAGGTTATTTCAAAATTGAATAATATAGCAACACATTAGATTGAAGAAATTGAAAATTTGTTCATAAACCTTTGGTGCAGAATGGGCCGCGTTTATGCTATTTTTTTGTCAATTTTTACCTATTTTTTCCCATTTTAGTAATAATAATTTCTTTTTCTCTTCTTAATTTTAGCACATTTTTCTTAAAATGCCCTAAACAAAATCTAAAAATAACAAAAAACTCGTCATATCTCCTTTTTTAAAAAAAAGTTTTCGCAACCAGTCGGATACCTTAAAAAATATAGCATTCATAAAGGTTTTGTGAACTGGTGAATTGCTGACATAACAAGAAAAGTGACAATAACTTTTCTAAACAAACACTATATTATCTTCTACCAAAGAATATTGAGAACTTTCACATATCAGATCAAATTGGATCTTAAAATCCTCACGTCTCCCACATGTGAAAATTTGATCAGAAAGGTACTAGTTTAAATTTATTATTTTACTTCTGACTATGGTTACAAAATAAAAGAATCTATTGTGTGTTGATATATAGTTTGATATTATATACAAAAATCGAAACTAATGTTTCTCGTTTAAGCGTACCTTCTCATATGTGAACGTAGAAGATTTTGAAGTACTAAAATGTGCAGTTCACACATTTTTTTAATGAATACGAATGTATTTCAAAGCTACTACCCTATTTTGTTCTTTTATTGTATCTATGTATACTTTTCAGATTTTATATATAAAAGGAGGGTTTAGTGTATCTATCGTCATTGAACACATTTAAATTATTGATAATGATCTCTTCTTTATGCACTTTTAATTTATAGAAGTGAACAATGCTTCATAGAGGAAAAAAAAAGAATGTCTTAAAAGTCACTTAGTTTTACTAAAACTGAACATGAGGGTCTTAGATCTTTCTAAAAGGAGGAAACAAAGTTATATGTTGAAAATTTTTTCAAATACACACGTGCAAAATAAGTAATTGAAAATAACCGATTTTTTAAGAAAAGTAGAGCAGTGTGTGTGCGTGTGTGTGTGTATAAATTGTAGTAAACAAGTACAGCGTATTGTATTTGCCTTTGGTGAAAAAACTCAGATGAGGAAAATGCGTTGTCGAAAAAAAAGTTTCTGTTTATTTATAAGTAATTATGGTGGAAAGCAAATTAAAAAAAATTAGCCGGTTTATGTAAGATGTAAACTAAGCATGTAATGTACTATCTCGTGAGGTTCCATCTCAAACTAAGACGAGGTAATCTTCTTTGAAGCTTTACTCAGAATTCAACTGTCGCCTTCTTAAGTGAGAGATAGGGCGTGTGTGAGAGAGAGTGAGAAAGAGAGAGAAAGATGAATGTGGATATAGATAGATGTGTTAGTTGAGAAGTTAGCAGGTGTAGATTGAAAATTAGATTCATCGACTAGTTGACTCTATGTCCAGAAACTTATTAATGTAGACAGCGAAGTCCACTTTGGATAGTTCTCGAATAAGTCTTACTGATCAGTGGATCCGAGATCATCAACGTAATCTTGAAAGCTTCTGTCATTTTGTGGAATCAAATGTTCAGAGCGTCTGCAAAGTGAAAGTCAAGTGAAATTTTGATTACTTAAATATTAATGGATCTTTCTCGTAACTTTTAAGCCAGGACTGTTAATGATGGACCCATAACTGTTTTTATTTCAACAAAAATAACAATTTTCCACATTTGCTCGAAATTTCTCTCTAAAAGGGATATCAATTATTTCTCTTATCTTGCATTTCTGAGACGAAAAATATTTACTAATTTGTATTATAAAAATGTGTAACTCATGTACTTAAATTGTAATATATATATATATATTCTTTCTCTTCAATCAATATCTGTTATAAATTATTGCGAAAAATGTATATATTTCTTAACAATTGTTAAGCAGGCTGCATCATTTAATTCTGTTACGTAATGTTTTTAATCATTTATTGCCTTAGCAAGCATATTTTTCATAGTTATTTTATATAAATAGCATAACCTATTTTAATTCATGAAATATAATCTTATTTAGTGTACTTTTCCTTTGTTTCCCCTTAAACACATGCATAAATTTGTGTATTATATGAACTTTTTAAAAACCTTAATTATAGTACTTAGGCTAACGCTTTCTTTTTAGTAACCTATATACAAATGTGTAATTTTAATTCGTTTGTTCTGAACGGTATTTTGCTTTCGCAAAAAAATATTAACAAATTTTAACAGTATTTTTATACCATCTGGTGAACATGAAAAGTTGCGAAAATCTAGAAACCATTATTCATTTTTGAACTTTATCATCTTTGTTATGGTAACTATTAGCATTGTACGCTGAATATGGTGAAGACTGAATCATATAGTGTCTGAGTATGTAATCGCTACACTTTTCCCCCTTTTTTAATAGTAAGTGTAAAACAAGTTTTACACAATTTGATTTTAAAATGGTTTTAATGAAGAGTTACAATTTGATATTCGGCACTCATGGATAAATATTGTTTATCAAGCTATAAACAAAAATATTTTTAAATATTTCAGAGTGCCACAAAAAATAAAACAAACAAGATAAAGTAATTATACTTTAGGCAGATTTATTTCACAAAATAGAATGAAAAATTACAGTAAAACCAATTTTTTGTAACTACCATCACTATTTTAAGTGACTTAATCCAGCAATAAAAATATAATTTTAAAAATATTAATTTTTATTTTCAAAAGTTTGTTTAAATTTTCCTCTTTTGTATCCTCAGAAAACACCTTGATATCCTTTTCACTGACAATTCTATAATTTTAAAGATATCATTGTTTGACGTTGTAATTCATTACCCTATTATATCATGATATTTTGTAAATTTAAGACAGAATATGTGCGTGTGGATTTGTAAATGAATTACGGTATTTTATATCAATATAATCCATTATGAAATACTACTATAAGGGAAATATTTTTTCAAATAATATAGGATTGGATAATTGGAAGATTAAGTCCTTTAAGTCTTCCTATGCATTAATAAAATACAGGTTTCCTCGCAAATAAGAACAGTACTTCACAAACAAGCACTTCTATCTTAAAATTTTGTCAAATTACAAGTAAAAATACAAATTTGACGATTTAATTGTACCATTAAATTTCACAGTAAATAATATTTCTCTAGAACAAGTATGATCGGATTTTTTTTTACATTATCGAATGGTATCTCCACACATATGCTTTTGCTTAACAAATATAATAATATTTTTATTCCATATGAATCCAAGATTCCCATCTGATGACTTAAAGAGATGCCCTGTGGCATTTTTATACACCTTTTATCGACTTCTACGATAAAAGTGATGAACATACATTTTATAGCCAGAAGTACAATTCGTTTTTCAAGATTATATTGCGTTGCCATGTTGGGACATTGTATGTTTGTTGTTGGTTTTGGAATTTGTATGACTGTATCTGTAATAAATTTAAAAAAAATTCTTGACATAAATGAATTATAATTATAAAGTATTAAATAATTTGGTCAAGTTTATATTATTCTAATTATACTAATCGCTTCTCTTAGATGTACATTACTAGTTATTGAAACTGTAACACCATGAAGGACGGATGATACAAACGTCAAATCCGCAGAAAAGGGAAAAGGCGCCGGGATACGCTAATGATTAGCATCTAAGAGCAATAGAATGACGCAGAAGGGAGAAACGGCATCTCAAACTATATAAAAAGGAAGTTACACAGCGGGTTTCTGATTCGAAAATCGTATTTGAATGTTGGTTGTTCGAGAGAAGATTGTGTTAAGCCTCGTAAAAAAAAGAGAAGGGGCTGCCAGCCCGTATCAGAATTTTATAACGGCAGCATCATGGCCTATCGAGAGTGTGATTTATCATTATGTGATATTGGAAATCGCATTGGTCGGAATCTTCTGACTATCAATCGAATAGGGGAGTTTACGTATTTTTAAAGATTTCTTTCCACAATAAATGAATATAAAAAAATGCAAGCATAACAGCAAGTTAACTGACATGACTAATTTAATATTAACAAAAAAAGTCTTTTAATTATTACTTCCTATTATTTTGCCAATTAAAAGCCAATAGTGTTTCATTTATGGTTCATTTATTAATGAAAGAATAAATTACGGTAACTTCAAAATTCAGCTGTAATTTATTGAAAACGGATTACACTTATTTTATACACTTATTGTCCTTATGTAAAGTTGATAATGTCTTGGCTTGTATTCCATTTTCTGCTTTGCCACAAAATGCTCGGTCGGTTAGGTCTCTTGGCCTAGAAAAGGATTAATATTTATTCATTGTTTCCATATAAATGCTTTACAAATTTTTAAACAATGAAATACACGGAAAACATAAGTCAGTAACGAAATGTTGAGAAATACGGTCAAAGATTTTAAGATTAATTAACATATATTTTTTCTCATAAAAAATGAAAATTAATTTATGGATAATTAAAACATCTCACAGCATTGATAGTCAATTAATACTCTTAATAAAAACAAAGTTTGGTATAACATTTTAGACCCACATCAAAGAGCTAAAACATTCTGTAATTAATTTTTTGTGAGTGCCTGAAAGAAGCATATTTTGGATATTTATAAATTTTAAATCATTTTATCATAAATATTTAATTTATAATAAATTAATGATCCATTTAATATTCATAATTTTAAATTATCATTACTCACTAATTATAAAATGGATAAACCTTCTACTTAAAACAGTTTTATTACTTTGTCGGTTATTTAGACGTAATTCAACGTAAATTGAAACAAGTAATATAAAAAAAATAAGTAAATTCCTACTTAGGTCAACAAAGAAAATTTTTAGTTTAGTTACTTTTTATCAAACAGTTACAATTAATATAAATATGTACATACATATGACAGAATCACAGTATCAAGTGACAAAATAGAAAGAACTTTTCCATTTTCTTTTCTATACAGGGTGTTGGATGATTTTTTTGGTTTGTTAATTTTTTTACTCATTAATTAAATTTTATTATTCTAATAAAATAGCATGGTAAAAAAAGAAATCACGTTCTAAGATATTAGGCCAACCCATGTGGGATTCGAACCCACGATCTTTGGAATAGAAGCCCAACGCGCTAACGCGCGCTATTACTGCGCTACAGGGACATCACTAGCGATTTTCCTTTTTATATATGCTGCTGGACTATTATTTTTGTTTGTTACTATTTATTCGTTTTTTAAACTTAATTAATGAATTAATATCTGAAAAAAACTGTATTAATATCAAGTGCCATCTACTACGTTTAAGAAAAAAAATGTATTTGAACTTGAATGGATGAATAGAAAGTATTTTAAAAACAATTTAAAATTTGAACATGATTTATATATAAATAAATATAGGGAGAGTGTGATCAAATAGTACGAATTGAAAAAATACAATATATATATATATATATATATATATATATATATATATATATAGTTATTTCAATTTTTCATATCTCCTTTTAAATTCTGTTGTCTGGTTATCTTGCAATTACAATTCTTTTCAGTTTTAATCATGTTAATTCATCTCTCTCTTGTAGAGAAATTTTGATCATACATTCTCACATATCATGTGGCTGTATTGCGCCTATATATGTTTGAATTTTGATAAATGGTATTCTGGTCTCTTATAGATCTTGCTATTTTGTAGCTTATGCTGATGGTCAAACTTTTTTTTATCTAATAGGTTAAATGTTTGACTATTTATTTTATTAACTTCAATTATACTTTTCTTCTTTTTCTAATATTGTATATGTAAATCCAGTCTTTTTGTATTATTATATGTTATTTGTGCTCTTATCAAGTTAAAAAAGTATATTTTTTTATATTTAACTCTGTTATTTCAATTTTTCATATCTCTTTTTAAATTATGTTGTCTGGTTATCTTGCAATTACAATTCTTTTCCGTTTTAATCATGTTAATTCATCTCTCTCTTGTAGAGAAATTTTGATTACATATATATATATATTCTCAAAATTCTCAATATAGCCTATAACTAATATTCTTTGAATAAACTAATTAAGTATGATAAATATCTTTCTATTATTCATCTAGTACTAAATGAAAATTATATTTTTCACAATAACTCTTATTATCAGCAAATTAAATGTCTTCCACAAGGAGGACCTGCTAGTAACTGTTTAGCCAATATTTATTTGCATTTTTATGAATGTGATAGCATTAGTTTCGATTCTTGTTACTTTTTTAGATACATAGATGACTTAATCCTCTTTAGTAATATAGTAAATTATGTTCCTAGTTTTAAATATTATTCACAATATCTGAAATTATTAAAAAAACAATTATAATTCTGAGTCTGCAAATTTTTTAGACTTACAATTAATTGTTAAGAATATATATATAATATACTAATTAGTAATATTTTTGATAAAAGAGACTCTTTTGATTTTAACATTATTAAAATGCCTTTTTGAGGTAGTAACCTACACCTATCTATTTTTAGAAATATTATCTTAAATTTTATAAAAAGAAAAACGATTTAGTCACAGATAATGACGTTAAATTAAATAATTATAAGCTGTTCTGCAATAATTGCTTGGAATACAACTATCCAAGTAAATTAATTTTTAAATATATTTCTAAGTTATCTCTCTAATTCTCCTTTTTAATGTTTAATTATTTTTCTTTGTTTTTTTCTCCTTCTGTTTTTTTATTAATTTCAATTTGTTTTTGTTTGATGTGTTTAATTACAATAAAACTATCTAGGTGGCGGCACTAATTTTTGTTTCTGGTTTTACCAATTTAACACGTAATTTTTAACATCAATTAGCGTGGTTGCTTTCGAATGTAGTGGTCTTTCCCCCCGCTTTCTTGTGGTTTAGGTGGTGTTGGCCTTCTTGTGGTGGTTTTAGGCCTAGCTTTTCAATTTAATTATGTTTTGCTATTATGTCTAAAATTTCTGCTGTACGGGGAAGTGTTGGATCCGTAAAATATTTAACCCTAATTTTGTTGGTCCTAATTCAGCAACAGCTTTAGAAATCATAATAGGTCTTCATTTTAGTCCATTGACTCTTCTGGTTTCTTACATTTTAAAGTTCTAACTCTGTTTCATGCTCTATACATACGCTTAGTTAATTCTAGTTCAATATACTTTTCCATCATTTTTTATATTGTGTTTCTTGAAATCTGGTTTAAATCTTCTAGTTTTGTTAGTGGTATAATTTAGTACTATCAATTTTATTATACTGAGTATTTTTTTCATTTTATGATACTCTCTCTCTCTCTCTATATATATTATGTATATATATATATATTATGTGTGTATATATTATGTGTATATATATATATTATATATATATTATATATATTATATATATATTATATATATATTATATATATATATAACATATATATATATATATTATATATATATAACATATATATATAACTAATAGGAATTGAAAAAGAATCAATTGAATTTATATATTATGAGACAGAAAACATTTTATTGCGCTTAAAAATATGAATGCGTTCAATTCATTATAAAATAGGATAATTCGTTATTCAAAAAAAATTACGTTTCTTACGGGTAAAACCACATACACAGAAAAAAATGTGAACTATAATCCGCCGTACGAGAATAAGAACAAAATGATAATGCATGTATACTTACGATTCTTCAATGCTGTTCATGGGAACGACTGTTACGTATTCAACATAAAGCTTGGGTTTTTTAACTAGATCAATAGGATTCGTCGAAAAACGAGTCCACCTTAATGATACACTCTTGATTTCTCCCAAGTCTTTCTCAGTTGTTATCAAATAACGATATTTCTTCCCATGGTTGAACTCAACTGGCCTACAAATCGAAGCATTTTATTAAAAATGATTATCAAAACAAAAATGGTAAGAAGATGCTAATTGTAATAAATATTTTTTTTTGTTTTTCTAATTCAGAAGATTTGATTATTTCTTCTGAATATTAAGATGAAAGAAAAAGAATTAAAAAAAGGTTGTAAATATTCAAAATATTTTTCCATTTACATCCGGCAGTTGAGCATATGGGGCCGTGGGTAGCCTAGTGGTTAGAACATGGAACTTTAGACCGGAGGGCCTGGGTTCAAAGCCCTATGCCACCAAATACCCTTCGAGTACGCACGGAGTACGTGCTCGTTAAATCAGTAGGTCCGAGAGTCCTGTGGACGGTCGCAGCAGAAACCACGGGTGTAGGGTGCTGGAGAATATTTCTCTCTCCTCTAGACATGACTAAAGCGTGGGGGTGGAGGTAAGTAGTGTCGCCATCTGTCGTGTAGAAGTCCAACCTGTCTCAGGCTCTGGTAACTTTCCTTCCTTCCCTTCGGGAAGGACACGGCAACAATAACAGTTGCACAAATAATGTAATAACACTGAATTTCTGTAAACATTCATGCGGAGTTTTTATTCTGGGTGTTGATTAAATGGGACTATTCATTTAATCAGTTGCACTATGTAACACTCGATGCTATTTAGAGAAATCTGTGTCTTAATTCACATAATTTTTAAATAACATTGTCAATAAAGCGATTTAACAATGTTTTCTCTACAATTGAAACGGTGATTATGAAGATAACGTAAGACAAAACAGTAAAATCCTTTTTTTGTTTATGCTAAAATTTCAAATTTTTAAATTAACATTTCCTGCTAATTTTAATCACATTTTTACATTCAGTATAAAATTATTAATTCTTCTTACTCTTTCTTTTAGTGATAAAATTTTATTAAAATAATTCAGAAGTGTTAAAATTATAAAAGATTATTTAACTTACATATTTTCTACTTTTACTGTTTCGTCTGCTCTGGCTCCGAACAGAGTTAGCTCAAGAGTACCTTTCACATCTTTGTAACTTTTGGGCTTCAAAAGCTTCATAATTACTTCATAGTGATATACTAGAAAAATGTATCATATTTTTAACACCAAAGTTATATGAGAAAGGAAAAAACAACGA
Source organism: Trichonephila clavata (assembly GCA_019973975.1). NCBI lineage: Eukaryota > Metazoa > Arthropoda > Arachnida > Araneae > Nephilidae > Trichonephila > Trichonephila clavata. The sequence goes on from BMAO01010345.1 coordinate 262,281, forward strand.
GTATTAAACTGCATAACTAAAACGAATGTCAAGATGTCAGTAATAAAATGTAGTATTAATCAGCAAACCCTAGTGTAGTTTTCGAAAAAGGTTTTTTTACTGAAGTAACATATGTTGATTTCGGGTATTACAAGAGAATTACTTTCTTCACTAAAATATAAACTTAGAAATCTTTTATATATTACGTAGTTGTTTATTTTATTTATTTGTACTATTAGATAAACATATTAATAGAACTAACTTCAAAAATCCTGAAATATACAGTAGCAATCCCCAAATCAACATTGTTTTCAAGTGTAAATCTATATTTAGCGGAAGACCTATTTCTCTGTATTGAACTTATCTGTAAGATGTTTGTTGATCATATTTGCATATTATTCATAATGTAGATATTAATTTGCTGATAATTTAATCTTTTTAATTTTATCAGTTGAATCCTTTTTATAACAAGGGGTATAAAATAACACTTTAATCAAGTACTTTGCTTCTTTTTATATACTTTCTCATCCTCTATTTTGGTATCTATTAGATTAGGTATAAAATCTCATTATTTAGTAAGCGCTGAAGAATTTCTTCCATCGTTTGGATTGTTAAGATATCATATAACTAATAAAAATCTTCTAGTTTAAAAGTGAAATTTGAAAAAGCTTAAAATCGTCACATTCTACATTAATAGTTAAAAATTGTATTAGCATATTATTCATTCAATGATATTGCTACAATATTTTAGAAGCCATTTATAGAAGATAAAAATATTCTGGTATGTTGAGTGATATAAACAGATGAAATTAACTCATAATCCCTTTTAGAATTTTTAACAATATTGTAATAAATATATATAAGTATAATGACTTTTATTTGCAATGTATGTGTTATTTTGCTGTTATTATGCATTACTTAAAACTCTCTGAAACTGAACAAAAAATTAATTAATCCTATTATTAACAGTAAAGAATAAAATGTTTTATAAAATACAATATATTAATTGAATATATTTGTCCTCACAATTTATAGATTACTTCTCTGAAAAACTACTTCGTTTAATTCTCCTGGGGATCAGCCAATAGAGGTGTTATGATTTTTCTTAATTTATATGAGATTAAACTAAATTTAAAAGTTATTTTCAGCCAATAAGTTTAGTGGGAAGTTAAAGTCATTTGCTTTGTTTTCTTACAATGTACCACTTAAAGATAGAATTGTCACTATACATTCATTTCTTACAATTGCTTTCTTAGAATGTACCACTTAAAGAGAATTGTCACTATAGAGTCATTTCTTTAAAATATCTGAATAATATAAACGAACTTTTACAAATTAAAAGATTGTTTACGTTTAATAGTTGAATCGGCAAATAAATAAACTTACACCAGAAAGGAGTCTTTCCTGTGGTTTGCAGATACATGTTATGTTGAATCGACGAATTTTTAAACTGCTTGTATTCATCAGCTCTGATTCCCATGACTGCGCATTTGGAGGTATCTTTGCCACAGTCTGTACATTTTCCGGCTAAGAATTCTTTCCAGCTTTTACATTCATATCCAACAGGTGTTACTTTATTATAGTTTATGGAGTATTGAAAGAAATCCAAAGAACGCTGATGGTTGCAAGAAGAAAATCGTCTCAAACCTTTAAATAAAGAGACATTTTTAGCAACAATGTATGTTTTTTTAAAATTTTTACGCTAAAACTTTTTTATAAAAATATTTGTTATTAACATTTTTAGAATAAGCAGAAAATCAAGATAGTCTTCGTGGAACATAAAATATTTTAAGCACAAAAATATTCTTTTTGAAGTGCGTGTTTAAAATATTTTATTTAGTTAAACCTTTAAGTTTTTTTCGTAATTCAGCTCATTGTGTTAAGTATTGAACATATATCATATTATAAAAGAGCAAAATTTTATTATTTATTTTTTGCTCTAATTCAGAAATTAGGAATGGTTTCTATATCCTTAAAATTATACGCAAGATTTGACATTCGTAGTATCAATTTTAGAGATAATTTATCCTAAGGATTAAAACTGTTGTACTAAGGGTTAAAACTTTCTGATTATAACTATTGTTATTAATCCTATTTAAAATATTTAATTTTAGAACGAACCTAAAGGAAAGTCCCTTGTTCTTACATAAAAAGTAGAAATAATTATTTTATAATTACAATATATATATATATATATATATATATTATTTTATAAGCCTAAGAGAAATTATAATAAAACTTACCCTCATTTAATCCGTCTGTAATGAATGACTTAAATTTGTCGGTTTTACAACCAGGCTGATTGCGGCCATTATTTGGGAAAAAGTCCACGTGTCCAACAGAATGACTCATACCAAATCCTAAAGAAAAGAGAGTTATTGATATAAAGGTCAATATGACAAAATATAATGTACTTCATGGTTAACAGATCTTAAACATTATTTCGATAATTAAAAAGTCAAGTAGCAGATTGTAATATAGCAAATTTTCCAATGTAATGAATAAATTATCAATCCAGCAAACTACTGGCTATATCTCCAGTTTTCTTTCCTTCTTTTTTAAGCGTAATAGAGCATATTTCGAGATATGAAGGATCTTTTTTTACTTCAGTTTGTGTCTAAAAGTTTACTACACTACGATCATTAAACAAAATCCCTTTGTCCGATTTATTTCTCGTAACGATATGGTCATCAGTTCATAAAGTGTCAGTTGTTTTAAAATTCTTAAACTAGTTTCTAAGATTTTTTTCTCTGTGTTTTTTATAATAAAAACTTAAGTTTTGTCTCTACTTTTGGAAGTTTTTATTAATATAAATATATAAGAAAAAAAAATCTAAATTAGAGTAAAGATCGCGAGTCTAAAACGCTTACTGGCAAAATTGATGACAATTTTTAATGAAAATTAATTTTTCCTCGAACAAATTTTTTCACCGAAATGTAATTCATAAAATTTATAATAAAAATTATATGTTTTACACGAGTTTCAGTTTTTTTAACACCGTATATGTATACTTAATATCCGTCTAAGTATTATGATGCTGAAATTTAGTTAAGTTATATACATAAATATTTAAATCCGAAAGAAAAAACTGAAACTAAGTTCTAGATTTCAAAAGTTAATCACTAAATTTTGTTACATTTCTTTCAAACATTTCTTTAAAAAGTGAACTTCACATATTTTTAGATAATAAAGAAATTTTAAAATGATAGATCTGTGCATTTTATAAAACTTATATGCTTATTCTCTCAAATCATGGCTCTAATGTTAGCAAAATATCCATATATTTCAAATAACTATGATGCATAAGATAAGGAGATAAATTTCTTTTTCTAATTATAGTAAGAGGCCCTTAGAATTGAATTCCTGAAAATGCCGTCGAAAATCAAGTGAATGTTTATCTTCAATAAACTGTAAGCCTTAGATATTTTGACAATATAAGGGGTTAGATATTTCACACAATTCTTGAAAAAGGGTATGATAGGATAAGGACTACGATAAGGACTATCTTGAGATGACTATTTAATAATCCCAAATATGGTAAAAAATAAATTGATCAATATTCACTAGATTTATCAAGTTAAAGCAAATATTTTTACTTAAGGTATAAATTTATAGAAAAATTATAGCATTTTTCTTTTCAAGATGGTAATTCCCAATATTGAATATGATGAAGATAGTAAAAGTGAATATATATAGCTTTAGAATGATGATTATAATTATTAAATAATAATTATGGATATTTATCGAACTAATCTAAAAAATACATTTTAATAACATATTTTACCATGGTCACGAGGAAAATTCGTTAAGTGTAATCAAAAGCACTGCTTAAGTATTGTGATTATATAGCACTAGTCAGAACCTTACTATTATTTAAAAGAGCTATAATTATTAGCCAATAAAGGAGAAGCTCTTATTTAAAGGCTATAATTATTTCTCCATTAAGGAGTAACTGTTACCTACAATATTATTTATTTCTCAGTTAAAAGTACAATGTATATCTTATTTTTATGAAAGAAAATTTCTAATAATCTTCAGTGTTTAATTAGTGGAAGCAATTTCGAAGCTCCTTACGAATATTAAATACTTCTATTCATTCGTTCATTTTCTATTTTTATAATAGGATAGGTTAAGCAGTCTTTTACGTAGTTTAATAGTCTCATTTGTTTTTCTCTAACTCTAGAATTTTCACTGATAAGTAGTGATGATAAGACAAGTATATAGCCCATTTAAGCAATGGGAATGGAACTGATTATGAATATAATATGAAATTTATCATTGGATCAATAATTCATTTCCTAGACTTTCATTAAAACAGTTCATTTCTCATTTTGAGTTCCCCTCCCCCAACGTATCTTAAAAGGAATTTCACAAACGTATAGATAATAGTTTATTAAGAATATATTTTAAATAAGCTTGTACTATCAAAATAGGAATCGAAGAAGACATTGAAATCCCAGCTATAGAAAACCGATGTATTTATTATGCTTATAAATAATGAAAGATTTTATTTAAATTTAAAAAGCTACACTTTCTCTTCTTTGATTGTTTATTCAATCATTTGTAATTCATATGCATTACTAACATTAGTTTTTTGTGGTTAATTTAATGGTTTATTCGTGACACATTAATAATTATTTACAAGAATAAAAATGTGAAATTTTTAATATTTTTTTTACCGCTTGTGTGTGTTATTATTTAGGTTGGAAAAAATTTAAACATAAATGAATTCAGAATAGAGTTTAATACAATTAAAAATAAATAAATTAAGAATTTTGAAAAGGTATTTACATTTCTTCAATATATTAATTTGTTTTATTAAGAAAAAAAAAAAAAAAAGGAAGAGTAACAATATGGATCCATTTGGCTACATTTTGTGGACTTAAATTTCTTTTATCTCAAATGTATTTTTTTAAAACTATATTTGTTTCTATCTCTCTTTTTTTAAAGAAATATACACATATAACTTTACTTGAAATTTATATTTTCATAGTTTCTTTCCTAGGTTGGTCTAAATCTCGTCAGAGGTAATAATAAAAAATAGCTGAAATGGTTTTAGTTTTTACTATGTACACTAAAAGACAAACAACAGTGATGGATAGATGGTCTTAACTGACCATCAGACTGGAAAAAGAATAATGATATTTCAACGGAACAAAGTATAACTTTTTTAGACGAGAAGTAACAATGTATATACTTTAAACATATGCCATATAGTTTTCTTACATAACTATTACATATTTTTTAAATTTGAGAGTTATAATCACGTACATTCTTTGTTAATTCTACAAAATTTAAAATTATCTAAATATTCAAATATTTAAAAATTTGTTTTCTTCTGCTTTATTTTTCATAAGAGTTTTCTTTATTGTTAAATAAAATTAAATATTTTTAAGCAATTGAAAAATGATCAGTATAGCTAGGTTTAACATTCAGCTATTCCATTATTTTACACATGAGTATCTTAGGTATAACAGTAAGTACAACTCTACAAACATTAACACGTCCTCTTACTTTCTAGGCAACCCCAATTCATTTTTGGTCATATAAAGAAATTACTTTACGATTTTGTCTGGGATTAGCCACACTTATGAATGAACCACACGAGCTCTTGATGATAATTTAAAAACAAGCTAACTTAATCTAAATGTTACGCATACATTTTTAAAACTATATACACTCAAGAGCCAAAACATTATGACCACCCCTACATTTTGCAATGAACTCGCCTGGATGACGTGGAAGGCACGTGATCAGGTGGAAGTGGTATTTAACTGCTGCTGGAGAGTCTGAAGAATCATACTTCTGTGTGTGATGGGAAAGGCTGCGGATCTAAGAGACTTTGATTGAGGGCAGATTGTAATGACTCGAAGGCTCGGAACAAGTATTTCCGAAACTGTACGAATCGTGGGTTGTTCGCGATCTACAGTTGTTAGTACTTATGCAAAGTTAATGAATGCCGGTGAAACCAGCAGTAGACGACATGGTGTTGGACGCTCACACGCTATCAAAGAAAAAGGTCATCGGAGACTGTCTCGCATAGTGAAGCAAAACCGGAGCCAGACAGTGGCAGCCCAATACAATGCAGGGCCAAGTAGAATAGTATCGGAGCACACTGTTCAGTGGACTGTGTTGGATATGAGGCTACGCAGTAAACGTCCCACTCATGTGCCTTTGCTGACCAAGCGTCATCGCCAATTGCACCTGCGCTGGGCCCGGGAACATCGCGACTGGTCCATGGATCAGTGGGAGAGAGTTGCCTGGTCAGATGCATCACGGTTTGTCATTCATCACGCCGATGGCCATTTCAGGATACGCCGTCTTCCAGGTGAGCAGTTGCTCCCTCAATGTACAATAGGTCATACACAGGCCAGTGGTGGCGGTATTATGCTTTGAGAGACGTTCTCTTGGACGTCTCTGGGACCCGTGGTTGTGGTAGAGCAGACCATGAATGCCTCGGGAATTCTGAACATCATTGCGGACCAGTTGCACCCTTACATGGGCTTTGTTTTTCCAGCTGGAAATGGAATGTTCCAACAGGACAACGCCCCTTGTCACAAGGCTAAAATTGTGTTGGAGTGGTTCCAGGAACATGATGCTGAATTCCAGTTAATGTACTGGCCGCCTAACTCACCGGATCTTAATTCGATAGAACACATTTGGGATGTCATGAGACGGCAGCTCAGAGTTCAAAGACCACTAATTCGCAATATCTCGGATTTGCGTGACCGTTGCTTGAACATCTGGTACAATCTGTCTCCGGCCATCTACCAAGGACTTGTGGCATCCATGCCAAGGCGGGTTGAAGCAGTGTTGTGCTCCAAAGGTGGGCCAACTCGTTATTGACAGGTGGTCATAATGTTTTGGCTCTTGAGTGTATATGTGTAATACATGTTAGTTGACTAAAAATATTTATCATGGGAAAGAAAAAGCAGTTGAATCGACCAATAAACAGAACATCTGTTGCATCTGAATGAATAACATCGACAAAATCAGCGTCAGTAGGATCCAGTCTCACAGTAGGAGGCATATTCTGGAAATAAGGTTCAGCAGGATCACAACCTAAAATACAAAAGTTGAAAATATATTTATATCAACATAAATATAAGTTCATTTGCTTTATTTTCTCACGCAACTAATGGATTTAGTTTTTGAGTAAAAACATTAAATAATTTTTTTGCGAAATTTTAATTATTAATCATTACGAATAATACTGTTTAGAAAATAATGCAAAACATTAGAAAGATGAGGTATTCTAGAAGTAATGTTTTCTGATACATTAAACTACACAAAAATAGTTCCATACCTGTAATTCTTCCGAGGGTCTGTAATCTTTCACCCACATAACCAGCAATATGACCACCGAGACTGTGTCCGATTACGTGCATATCCTCACGTTTGACTCCAAAGTGTTCCTAAAAGTAATTAATATTATTATTATTCAGAGGATCTGTGGAAATGTTCTAAATAAAACAAAGAACTTTGTAATAGAATCATAATTTTTTCATTCATGTGAATAACGAATGAATTAATATATATACGATCATTTTTCTATTTTACTTTTATCACATTAATTTACTATAGTCATTTTAAGATGGAAGCAGGCAACAAAATTCGGATTTAAGTTTAAAAAAAATTCTGCAATGTAATTGTAAAATATTTCATAATATTGATTGCCAAGTAGGAGTAGAAACGAAAAAGACCAAATTAGTAGAATAATTGAAATTACATTCATAAAAGTTACAAATTAAACTCATCAATTATTTTCATTTTGTGTACACAACATATATATATATATATAAAATATTTTGAGCTAAACAATTTGGCGAGAAATAATTTTGGAGTAATTAAATTTATAATTTTTTGAGTACCTGGGTGTCCAAATTGTGTTCATGAGAATTTTGCAAAATTTTTCTTCTTAATGAAAAAGGTACAACAATTTTTTAAACAGATTATTCTTTTTAAGGACAATGACATCATCAACTTTCTTATATTTAGAATCATTTACAGTATCTAAATTTTTATAAATTTTGATATTTAATTTTGATATAAATTTTTGTCATGGTTCCATGTTCTTGGTCGTTTCGGTCTGATCTTAAGATGTTTTAGGATGTATTAGTCTTCTTTTTAATTTATTTACTGCTATATATATATATATATATATATATACTCGTATATTTAACGTATTATCTTGAACAAGTTTAGACACTGCTAAAACTTTTCATCATATCAATGCACCTTTAAATTTAACCTCATAATTATTTAAAATTAAATAAAAAATAACCAGTATTCCCACATTAAATAAAAAAAAATGTTCATTATGAATAAATAGCTGGTAAAATAAAGCTTGTGATCCGAAAGCAGTTTCCTTTTCTTGCATTATTATGCATATTAATAATATTTTCTTTTGATTCAGAACATTTCTGGTGATGGTGTATTAAATATTTCTGAGATTGAGAGTGTGATTTAAGAAAGGAAATTTATTTAGCTTATAAGATATTGTTAATTTGATTTTTAAGACCTTTTTTTGGGAGGAAAATATGTTTATCTTCAACCATTACGTTCCATTGAAAGCCAGGCATTTTATGCTTTTTACACATTTCTCTGTTTGGAATTTATAATATATTTTGTTAAGACTACAATGTGTAAAAAGGAATAGAAAAATTGATAAAATTTATATTTATAGATATGATGAAATTAAGGATTTATACATCCATTTTACTTTCTCAGAAGTTAATGAAAATAAGGATCAACATAAAACAAATACCACAAACGTAATTAATATCTTTTGTAAATAGGTATAGGTTTGTAACATGCAAAAGGAATTGTAAATTAAACCGAGGAAAATGATTCAAAGATTATATTGATGATGGAGGTAAGTATACTTTCTACGAATTTTTAGGGTTAAAAATATTAATTTAAAGATCGATTAAAACCAAATATTTAATGAGGAAATTGAATTTTATTATTTTTGCTATCGGAAAAAATATTTTAATTAGAATATCAAAGAATATACCTCTAAAGCTTGTACGACGATAGCTATTTCAGCAGCGACGACTCTGGTGTTAGATGCCGCTTGGTAGTAAGGTGGTTTGTTACCGCCACTCCAGTCAACTACAATAATGTTGTAATCCCCATGCATAAGAAACTCATCTTTCATATCCTGGAAAGAAATAATTATTTTTTAAAATTCATTTCCTAAGAATTAAAGGATATTGAAAAAGCTCGAAATAGTGCCTAAAAAGTAAGAACAACATAGCTTAGATTAAATATTTAAGCTCATTCGAATCAAGAGTTTTATTATAAATTAAATTGAATAAATGAACTTATTAAATAAAATTTTAGAAGTTTTACTTAAATATTCAAAAGTATGTTTGGGTATCTTTTTGACACATTTGGTTCTTGGAAATTATATTTAATGCATTACATTTCTACAAATAATAGTTTGTGACATCTCGCTCTAGATCTTACACAGAGCATCAAATAAGGCTGGTCTTTTTCCCTGCATAAATTCCTCATATATATACCTATGTGCTCACGAAGTAAGTTTTATCTTCTAGTTTTATGATATCGATTTTAAATCCATACTAGTAAGTACTCGTAGTCTATTAAATTTTATCGTTATATATTAATAGTGTTGTGCATTATTTTATTTATAATAATTACATTTCTCTTAATATTTCTTCCCTTCCCTATGGCCCAGTGTACAGGCAAATTACAGGTGAAGGTTGACAAGTCACAAAACTTTGCTTAAACCTGAAATCTTGGTTCCTAAGGCCAAGAGTTTGCTATTGCTATTGTACTACTGTGGCTAATATTTCTTACTGTCTCGACTGGCTGTACTTAGGTGTTAAAAATTATTTGTAATATACAGTGGCGCACACAAAGCACACAAGAGGGTGTCCTAGGGGTCCGGAACCCCTCCCCTCAAAGCTCATGAGTTTTTTCCGATTGTTTATAATCTTATATATGTATATATAACGTAAAACTTAATTAAGTACTTATAATTAACAATTTATTTTATTAATTAATGCTAATGATTAATTCAATAATTTTATTTTTTACTGTTTTTTTTGTTAACAAGATCGACAAAATAAGAATAATCAGTTGGTGTTGTCATGAGGTATGGTACGAGTTAGGGGACTTTCGACCATGGACTCCCCCCTTGAAATGTTTGTGTACGCTATTGTATATATATATATAAAATTATGTGAATGGATTTTCTGGAGTTAATAAAAAATATTTCTTTCTTCTTTTCTTTAAAATTTTTTATTCATTTATTTTTTTATAAATTAAAGGAAATGTTCTTTATCATTTGCGTTATATTTGTGAATTTAGAAAATGTATAGTTAAATTAAATGAAATAAGGATGCTTTTCATAAAACAGCAATATCTATCAAACATGTAAAATTTTTATTCTATCAATTATTGGTATCGAAGGAATCATTGCTTAAATCCGGAAGAGAAGTTCTCAACGGTTTAATGAGAATGAGTATACTTACCAACATCCAAGGTCCGTAAAGTTCACTGTCCATAAAACCGTGAACGATGAATTTTGTAGGGCTGTTTACATCGAAATTAGATTCTGTGAAAGTGGTTGGATCTCTTACGATAAGTTGATGGGATTCTTTGGCATTCTTTCTGGTGTAAAGAAGACATTTGGTATTAACCGTAGCTCTGTCGTGAGGCAAAACATTGATGGGTCGATGAAGGAAACTTATAAAGTCTTCCGTGATAGAAAAGCACCCCAATTCCTTCATACATATTTCTTTCTCTGTAAAAAAAATCTTGTATTAAGTATTTATTCTTTACTTATTCGATAGTTTTGTCTGTAAATAGAATAGCTTGCTTTATTCTTTAGAGATAAAGCAGTAAGAGATTAAACAAACAGTCGAAATTTCGGAGCCCCCGTAAGCAAATACCGGCTGTAGAATTATAAACATTACTGACTGAGGACAGCTGCATAAACAAGTGATGTTTAACCAGTTTTACAGCTAGCCAAATTATGAAACTAAGCGAAATCCTATGATATATATATATATATATATATATATATATATAAATAATAATCCCAGTAATATAATCCTTTTAAATATCTTTTAATTACCAATGGTTCATCCCTTCAGGACCAACGTTTTAGTAATAAGTTAGCCAGCCGCCTAACGAGAGTATTTTGAACTACACCAATCCACCCCCACTCGGGTCATGTGATTCTAGCTGCCTATATATATTCCGAGATTCCTGGAGACCGGCTCTTTTTCGCTTCTGTATTTGCTTCAACATGTAGCCGGCTGCAGCTTGGTTTGTGTGTGTGTATTGTGTCTCGTCCTTGTATTTCTTTATGTGTTCAAGATGTGAAATAAAATAGTTTTAATTAATCGCAGGACTGCCTCATCAACCATCATAAATAGTAATCATATAAAGAAATATCTTTCAACGGCCACGTCTATTATATATATATATATATATATATATATATATATATATATATATATAATCAAAATTTCTCTACAAGAGAGAGATAAATTACATGATTAATACTTAAAAGAATATCAATTGCTAGATAACAAGACAACAGAATTTAGAAGGAGATATGAAAGATTGAAATAACAGAGTAAAATATAAAAGAATGGATAATTCAGTATTATCAACATTGCCGACTTAGGACAGCTTGTATACATAAAATTTTCTTTAAAAAAAATCCTTCTGTATAAAAGTGGGGTTGAACATGTTTTTTGGCCAACCAACCTTCCCCCTTTTTTCTGTTAATAATACCGAGCAAATACCAATTGGAAATAATGGATAGGAAATCTAAATCCATTATAAGGAAAAGGTAACTTACCCAAAAATTGCATACTGAAATGCAGAGCCCGCGCTAAATCTGAGTACAATAAACAAGTTCTTGCCAGATTCTGGACCCAAATACAATTTCAAAACAAAGTAAAGGCTGAAAAATAGCACTTAGCAAAAGTATGAAAAGAATAGAAATAATAAAATAAGAAAAGTAAACATACTACCATTATCTTAGAGACTCTTAATATGGTTTAAAAGTTCTAATATATTCTAAAAAAGTAATTTTATCTAAAACTAGAAACTGGGGGTATTTAAAACTATCTAGGAAGAATAATAAATCTATAATATAAACCTTTTAAAACTATGGAAATTTAATCCTTACTATTTAGAATTTCATTATTTAAATATCTATTAATAAAATTAATTGGGTAGTTTTGAATTAAACAGTATTTAGTAAAATGTTTATAATTTTTTTATTTTTTCTGATTTATTAGAAACTAGAAATTTATTGCGTAGTGTGTAATTAAGAACAATATTTCTGAATATAGATACATGCACATTACTCTCCCAATGCGGTACTTTTATAATATTGAAATTAAAGTCTTCTCATTTATCATATATATTAGTAACAATTTTATAATCTTTTAATTTAATTTCTATATCAAGAAAATTTGCTTCGTAACCGTTACTATTTGTCTGTATTAAATTAAGATATTGTGGATAAAAATTAATATTAGGTATAAAGTTGTCTTGCTTGCCAAAAATGATTATATCATCTATATAACGAAAAAAAATAAAATTCTAAGTTGTCTGAGAAACTATTTTCAAAATAATGTAAATATAAATTGGCAAGACAGTTGCTAGCTGGGCCACCTTGTGGTAGACCCTTAATCTGTTGATAATAATTACCATTATGATAAACATAATTCTCTTTTAGAACTAACCTAAGTAGAGAACCAAATCTATCATATTTGACATTTTTAAACAAATTATCTTTATGTAATTTTACTAGTGTTTTTATCATATCATGAATATTAATTGAGTTAAAAAGATCTTCAAAATCTAAACTAAATACTGAAAATATCTTTTTATCTTTAATTTGTGCAATAAGTTCTGTACTATTTTTAAGAATTGCTGAAGTTTTTAGATTATTTATTGTATCTTGTAACATTTCATGTAGAATTTTGCCTGATTTGCTGATATATGTATTAAAACCATTAGTAACTGTTCTAAACTTTACTGGATTTTTATGAAATTTAGGAGTAAGAAATACACGTGGAGATTTAAAATTATTATTAATTTGTATTTTTAATTGTTTATGAAAAGCCAAAATTCGATTATTTATTTCTCTATCAGAAATTGATGACCTGATAAAAGCTGTATTATTTTCAAAATGTTTGTTGAGCATTAAACTATAATAGTATTTACAAATGAAGGCAAAATTTCCAGGCACTTTATCAATATAAACTATAATAAATTTATTTTGTAATTTTTTAATCTGATTTTTAATATCATTAAAAAAGATTGTATTATCTGTACTAAAGTTATATTTATTAATCTATTGTGTAATGTTACATTTAAACTCTGTGAATACATATATATATATATAGTGTGTGTGTGTGTATGTATGTATGAGTATGTGTGCAACTACAATGATCTATCTTCTTAAAAAATGAAACGATTTTGGAAAAAGTTTCTTAAAAAGGATTTATTTAGACGTTTACCCTTGAATTTGCCATTATTAATAGAAGTATTTCTTGCGACAAACTTGCCGTTAAGTAACATTACACTATTCAGCTACTCGAGGGCTTTTTTGAGACGGACCTTGTAATTTTGAACCTTGTTCAAGTGTCGAGGAAGGAACTTGAACTATCAACCCCCTCTCCTAACTTCCACACCATACCACCGGGAGGATGCTTGATCCTCGACAGATTTAATGTGCATTGGTCCCCTCTGCATGGCAGGTTTTCAGCGGTACTAGCTCGAACCATTGGCACACTTGCCATGAGTTCGTTACCTTGACCATTAGGCCCCCGGGGCCACAATTTGCCGTTAAACTAATGCAAATATCATACAAACATTGGCAAGATTGGGGAATTTTGGAGACTGATGTTTAAATGTTTTCTTTAATTGATCGCTGTTTAAATTTCAGAATTATATTTCCATCGTGTGTGTCTAATTAAACTAAGCATCAATTAAATTATTTTACTGGTACTTAAAAGTATTTTTTTTAGATGCAAGTTGTGGAGGATATGTAAAGTATTTTCATAAAATAAAGTACTATGTTGTAAATTCCATTTAACCTCATGAACCATTAGTATTTTTGAAGCACGAGTTCGAAAACACGTTTTAAAATTGAAAACTTTAAAATTTAATGATGTTCGTTCTATGTAAAATTTTTTAAAATGAACCAGTATGCTGAAATTCAAACTAATTCTGAAAGAAAGTAAAATTTCAGACTTATTCGATCACTCAGGATAGAAAAATATTTTTTTATTTAAATTAAACTTATTTTCTTCATGGTTCCTTTTTTTTCTTGTGAATTTCAGTGATTTTGAAATTCAGTATGAGAGGAACAAAACGGGCTACTAAACAGATTATAGTATCATTAAAAATATACTTTCAACACGACGATTTATTAGTAAAAGAAATACTCGTAAGTATTCATTTTTCTTCAAAATAAATACTTATATGATGTATTCAAATACCGTAAGAAAACCTCCCTTCATATTGTTATGTTATTCTATTTTATTTCATATCAACATTTTGGACGATCTAAGAAAATATATGATAATCATAAAAAATAAAATATGCTTAGTAAGAGAATGTAATAATTTATTAAAAAAAATACTGGAAAAATATAATTTATTTTATTATTTAGGAAATTATATTGAAAACTTCCTTCTTTGAGTACTTTTTATAAACAATATACTAGATTAATTAAAATAATATTTTTAAAAATTTTTTGTATTCATGATGAGTTAAAAAAATTGTAAGTAATTTTGTGATTATTACACAATGTTAAATATTAATAAATATTGTTCATGAAATTAGAATAGAAAACAGTTTTTTTTGTATAAAATCAAAATTTGTGTTAATGTCTCAAATATTTTAAGCAAATGAGAATTTCTAATTAAAACATTTGCATTTTTGTGGAAATTAAAGAATATTTTTTAAAGAAGAGAATTAAGTTATATAAAAACTGATGAATCTGATTTTATGAGAGATCAAAAATTCTCATAGTGGATTAAAAACTGATTGGTTAAGAAAACAGTTGTATTTCTGCTATCAATCAAGATGGTTCACAGCAAAAAAAAAAAAAAAAACTTTGTGTAAAAGAATTGTTTCTGAATTAATATAATTCAATTCCCCTGCAGTAAATTTATATTCCTGTTGTTGTTTGCTTGCTTTTTTGTATAAAATGCGAATTAGTTTAAAAATACTTCATATTTAAAAAACAATAATGTGAATGTCAAGTTATTTCAATTTGAATATATATGTTCGGAAGAATGTGGAAGAATATTTCTTTTTTGATCATTAACATAAATAATATAAGTTCATACGAAATCTGAAATCTTGAAAAAATGACAAATGCTGTAAACCTTCTAATGAAGAAAATGAAATTTGTAAAATAAAGTTAAAGGAACTTTTTTAAAAAAAGATTTGATTTAAAAAAATTTTTTGAACTTTTTTATAGTAATGTGCTATCATAAAAATATAAAAACTTTAAACACTCTTGTTCAAAATTATGACACGGCCCACTGTTTTTATACGACAATTCTTGAGTTCCAAAATATATTTATTTTCTCCCAGTCATTTTGGATGACCGGTTTTTGAACGAAAGTATCCGTACTAAATTGATTCTTCGGAATGTG
Organism: Trichonephila clavata; assembly: GCA_019973975.1. NCBI lineage: Eukaryota > Metazoa > Arthropoda > Arachnida > Araneae > Nephilidae > Trichonephila > Trichonephila clavata. The sequence continues at coordinate 277,928 of BMAO01010345.1, forward strand.
ATTTTAAGCGAATAATTTTCAGGAATGTCAAGAATCGGGATTTTTAGGAACGCCAATTTTTCCTTTGCAAAATATTTGTGTTTGAAAACATTTTGTACCACATATTATACTTTTTTGGTTCAGTTTTCCGTTGTTGCTTTAAGGTATTTTTCATCAATAAAGATTAAATCATCTCTCGGAGATATTTCTGAATTCCCAAGATACTTTTATATCGTAATTTTGAGAATTTATTTACGTAAGATCTCCAATAATTAAATTTTTTTTTAGTGTCTAAAGTACTTGCTAAAGTATCCAACAACTTGCGACAACTATTTTTAAAAAAAAATGGGGATATGGGTTTTTTCCCCTGGTTTTTAGAATTGTCTAGTACATTTTAAGAAAAATAAGCTAAAATTAAGAAGAGAAAAAGAGATTATTATTATTAAAATGGGAAAAAATGGGTAAAAATTTACAAAAAACAACATAAACGGAGCCCATTCTGTACCAAAAGTTTATGAACAAATTTTCAATTTTTCAATTCTGATTTGTTGCTATGTTATTCATTTTTGAAATGACCTTCAGGATAAGAGATGTTAAAGTTTTTACAAAAACTAGAGTACTTTATCATAGTTATTATATGAAATTGCTTAAAAAAAACAGTGATTACATTAACATAAGGGACTGCAAATTTTGTAATAAAGCAGTGATTGATAAATCTGATGTTTAGAACACTTTTACTATTTTTCAGAACATACACAAAAAATTTCAGTTAATTTTTTTCAGAACTTTTTTAGCAATCGCGCTGGCCCCGTTTGAGCATTTTCAAAAAAACACAATTCGAGTAAAACGCGTTTAAAAGTATGACATCTTGCTTAAAGTAAGGGCATCTGCTTTTAATAAAAGACTTGTAGTTTTTGTTCTAGTGAACGGGAAAATAATACACTTTGTAATTTTATAAAGCTAATAAGATGGTCTATGAAATCATAAAAAAAATTGTCAATTTTTAGCGAAATGCATAATTTTAGGGAAGTCGGATACCTTAAGTAGAAGGAATTTTATGCAATAAACTTAGACACTCAACTTGGTATTTTAAGGTGTAATACGAGCAGGGGTGTAGCTACCACCGTATTAGCCATATAAATGATACAGGGCCCCAATATGCGTAACAGAGCTGGTTTATCCATTTGTAAAAGTTCAATCTGTTTTATCCAGATATTTATGTAGATCTTTTGCGCCCAGGGCCCTAAATGAGCTTAAATCGGCACTGATGCGTAAGCAAAAAATCGCGAAGTATTAAAGGATCTCCAAAAAGAGTACGCAAAGTATTTTGATACAAGTTACTATAACCAACTAAAGACTATTTGCGCCAGTGAATACAAATATAAAACACTGACTAGATGAATAATCATTGAGAAATTGTTCCTGATTTTTCATCTGAGAAGCACACACTTTGTAATCAAATTCCTTCGACTTATTCATTCAATGATGATACAATATTAAAAAAAATAGATATTTATAATCAAAATCCACTTGAGGAGAATCTTCACCACATTAAAAAGGCATTACTTAGAGCTATATAATTAAAACGAATCTATTAAGTATATACGTAGTAAATTGACACACACACAAACATATTTCTGAAATGATTTTACTAACTGAATGTACGAAATAATGAAAAAAAAACAACATTTTTTAACCTTCCAATTATAGTAAGATGGTTATTCAGTTTAAAGATATAAGACTGTGGAAGATAATTGTTCTAGTAGAGAGTGAATAAGGCGACTGTTTAATTTTCTACATAATGTAATAGAAATCGAAGTGCCTCATATTTAATGAGTTCATTTCTTTTTTTTCAAACTTACCTCCTCCAATTGCATTTAGTTCCGTTTCATTGTAAGAGATGGCGCTGCTGCAAACCACAGCCAAGCTCAAAAAACAACTCCAAGTAGCAACTTTACGGACCGCCTTCATCCTGAACCCTTATGTTACGGCGTTTCAAGCCTCAGTAATTTTAAAAACGGTGTTTTAAACTTTTTCCTGAAATGCCCTCCAGATAAAATGAATAATTGATAAAAAAATGTGTACGTGTTCCTTCTGATAATTCAGATGGTGGAAACTAAATATATCACGCACCTGTTAATCTTAAATATTAACGAAATAAAGGGATCAAATTAATAAAATATTACACTGTTTATCTAATTCACAAAGAATATTAGATATGTTTTGTTACAAAAGACACAAAACGCTTTATGTTAAAAAGACACTAAGTGCTTATAGCAAGCAATTAACGCATTTGCTTTTCATCCTAGGAAAACCTTCCAAAAAGGTTTTTCCTAGAATTTTCCTGCTTTTTCTTTTGTACTGGTGTTCCAAAAGCAATTATTCAACACTAAGTCAAAGCAGTGAGATAAATTTGTGAATTTTTAAAAAAATTATTATAAATAGTATCCATTGAGAGAATATCCAGAAAAAGAAAAATCTTAAAGAATTCTAATCTAAGTCTGAAATATAAAACTCAAGAAAATATATCTGTGTCAGAACATGCAAAAAATTAACTAGTCGTGATTTTCCTATTCAAAATATTTTTTACTGTGTCATTTAAATTTTTATACCTGAAAAAGTTTTAATAATTGTAACACGAAACAAAAAAGTATGAATTGAAATAATGGTGAAGAGGGCAATACCAGGTTTTTGAACAAAAATTATTATATATATACTTGTGGGAAGAACGTATTTTATGAGTCTTCTTAGTAGTAATGAAATTAAATCAATCGTTGTAAAATTCCATCCATACGTATATATATATATTCCTCTTCGAGAATAAAAATTCTTCCTACCTTTAAGTTGAATTTGAATTTCTTCTATCTCTTGAAAATACTCTTTTGAATTTTTTGTTTGCATAATCAAATACCTTACTTACATTACTTAATACATAAAACTTTTATGATCTCATTATTGCAGTTAGGATTTTCCAGATATTATTAGAACTGTTTCCAAACACAAATTTACTTTTAATTTCCATTCTCTTAAATTTAAGAGGGTTTTTTTTCGTTACTTAAAAAAACGTTTTATGAGATGGCATTTCTCGGTAATAAAATATAGATGTAAAGAGAGATCAAATACAAACTTTTTGTATAAGGCTTTGTTTGGCATACATAAACACTGAAGGTGTCACATGAGGGCTTAGACGCATTTTACAGCAGTACTGTAGGTTTTCTGAATTGTACTAAAAAAAGATCGGATATGGTGATACATTTTTAAGCTTTTGAAAACAGTGATTATTATTAATACTAAGTTAAAGCAATGAAATAGCTATTGTTAAGGAATTATTAAATTTTGTTTTGGTAGACACATAATAATAAACATTATTCGCGATTAATATTGTGACTTCAGTTGCCGAGTGGCCATGGTCACGATTTCGTGGATGGTGAATTGCAAGTTCAAGCTCTAATGTCACTGAAGACCCGCCGTGTAGAACCGATGCACGCTAAATCTGACGTGAAGTGGTGTGAAAGTTAGAAGATAGGGTGCTAGCACAGGTGTCTTCCTCGTCACTTGATTATGGTTCAAATTATGAGGTCCATCACCAAAAGCTCTTGCGTTGCTTCAGAACGTGATGTTAATAAGAAATCAAACCAAATCGTGATTAATATTCATCTAATTAAAACGTCCCTTTACTACGGTTGAGTTTGAAATAACTTGTTTTAAAATGATAAGATAAAGACTATAACACTTGTAAAATTACATAAAGATAATTTGTTTAAAAATGTCAAATAAGATAGATTTGGTTCTCTACTTAGGTTAGTTCTAAAAGAGAACTATGTTTATCATAATGGTAATTATTATCTACAGATTAAGGGTCTGCCACAAGGTGGCCCTACTAGCAACTGTCTTGCCAATTTATCTTTACATTATTTTGAAAATAGTTTCACAGACAACTTAGAATATTACTTTTTTCGTTATATAGATGATATAATCATTTTTGGCAAGCAAGACAACTTTAAACCTAACATTAATTTTTATTCACAATATCTTAATTTAATTCAGACAAATAGTAACAATTATGAAGCAAATTTTCTTGATATAGAAATTAAATTAAAAGATAGTAAAATAATTACTAATATTTATGATAAACGAGAAGACTTTAATTTCAATTTTATAAAAGTACCGCATTGGGAGAGTTATGTGCATGTTTCTATATTCAGAAATATTGTTATTAATTACAAACAACGCAATAAATTTCTAGTTTCAAATAAATCAGAAAAAATAAAAAACTATAAACATTTGACTAAATACTGTTTAATTCAGAAATACCCAATTAATTTTATTAATAGATATTTCAATAAAGAAATTCTAAATAGTAAGGATTAAATTTCAATAGTTTTAACAGGTTATTATTATAATAAATTTATTATTCTTCCTAGATAGTTTTAGATACCCTCAATTTCTAATTTTAGAGAAAATAATTTTTTAAATTTATTATAATTTTTAAATCATATAATCTTAGAGTCCCTAAGATAATGGTAGTATGTTTACAATTCTTATTTTATTATTTCTATTTCTTTTCATACTTTTGCTAAGTGCTATTTTTCAGCCATTGCCTTGCTTTGAATTTTATTTCGGTCCAGAATCTGGCAATAACTTGTTTATTGTACTCAGATTTAGCGCGGGCTCTGCATTTCTGTATACAATTTTTAGGTAAATTACCTTTTTCTCATAATGGATTTAGATTTCCTATCCATTATTTTGAATAGGTTTTTGCTCAGTATCATTAACAGAAAGGGGGAAGGTTGGCTGGCCAAAAAACATGTTCAACCCTACTTTTATATACAGAAATTTTTTTAAAGAAGTTTTTTTTTTTGTATATAAGCTGTCCTACGTCAGCAATGTTGATAATACTGTAGCATCCATTCTTTTATATTTTTATATTGAACTCTGTTATTTTAATTTTTCATATCTCCTTTTAAATTCTGTTGTCTGGTTATCTTGCAATTTCAATTCTTTTCAGTTTTAATCATGTTTATTCATCTCTCTCTTGTAGAGAAATTTTGATTATATATATATATATATATATATATATATATATATATATATATATATACACTCCCAAAAGTTAAGCATGGAGACGAAAATTCTAATTTTCGGAAACCAATCAGAATTGAAAAGGATGCAATTCGCTGCAGAGATAGAAGGAAGTATGCAAATATGTTAGGCAACAGCCAATCGTGCTTTCATGTGAAGAAATATGCAAAAAGGGCAGTCTTATAAGAAGCCAGCTTTATGAAGGGTTACAGAAGTTGATTGTAAGTGCTGATAGAAGGTGTTTAAAACTTTCGTACAATTTGTTTTTAAGACATACGTGTTTCTATGACTTCCAGAAAACAAATGGAAGATTCTGAGCGCTGGCGTGCTGTGGGGCACATTGAAGCAGGACAGTCGATCACAGATGTTGCTCTTTTCTTCGGCGTTCATCATTCTGTAATTTCACGTTTATGGAAACAATTCCAAACCACACAGACAGTTGTCCGAAGGCCTGTAGGTGGTCGCCCAAGGGTTAGAACCCCCACGGAAGATCGATATATTGCTATTGTAGCCAAGCGGAATCGCAGAGCGACCTCCACACGTGTGACATCTATGGTTACAGCGTCCATTGGTAAGGCTATATTTGCAGCTACTATACACCGAAGATTACATATGAACGGACTGTATGCCCGGGTACCTCGAGTTTGTGTTCCTCTATCCGTCCAATCAAGAGGTGCCGGGAATATGGCAATTGGACTGTGTCTGACTGGGGCAAAGTCATGTTTACTGATGAGTAAAGATTTGCTCTGGAGCCAGATGACAAGCGTATAAGGATATGGCGTAAACAAGTAACACGCAATCAGCCCCAAAACATCACCGAACATCACGCATTCCGAGGCGGAAGCATTATGGTGTGGGCAGGGATTTCATTAGGATACCGCATCGACCTGTACATCTTTAAACGGGGTTCTGTGACGGCTGTCCGGTATCGAGATGAAGTCCTAGAACCCATTGTGAGATTGTACGCTGCATCCGTTGGCCCTACTTTTGTTTTAATGGACGATAACGCACGTCCCCATAGAGCTGACATCGTCGATGACTACCTGGAGATTAAAGGGATTGTTTGTATGGTGTGGTCAGCATATTCTCCGACCTTAATCCCATTGAAAATCTTTGGGATGCTCTCGGCCGTGCCGTATCTTCCCGTTTCCCACCTCCAGCCACTCTTATTGAGCTGGAAACTGCTCTACAAGAAGAATGGCGATTGCTTAATTCTGCGGTGGTTGACCACCTAATTGAAAGCATGGTCTGAAGGTGTAAACTTTGCATACAGATGAGGGGAGATCACATACCCTATTAATGTCCTTTTTTTCCATTTTATGCTGTTTATTACCACTTTATACATAATTCTGTTTAAGTCTCCTATGACATTATCTGATAACTTACAAAAATTTATTATTGTTTTCATTTCTGTATATAATTATTGATTTTGTTTTATGTATAAATATATATGCTACTTTACTGCGAAATTTTGTGTCAATCAAAGCAGTATTTGTTGATTTTTTTGGATTTTACATCTTCGTGGTTAATTTTTGGAAGTGAGTGTATATATAATGATGAATTGTGATACGTATTGTGATATATTTCCCTTATAAATATTATGCAAGGAACTTGGCAGGGCTTTATTTCATTTCGTGTATTATTAATTTAAATTGATGAATCGAGTTTCGCAATTATTCGTATATCTACAGAAATGTAGAAACTTGTGTTTGTAGAATACTAAATGATGTAAATAATTTGGTAGAGTTTTTTCGCAATAAATTAAGAAAAACGTTTATATATCCGGGAATTTATTTCTCGTTAAGGTATCCGACTACTCTAAAATTATGCATTTTGCCAAAAATTGACCCATTTTTTAATGATTTTATTTTAAAGACTATCTTATTAGCGTTATAAAAATACCAAATTTATTATTTTCCATTCACTAGAACAAAAACTACGAGTGTTCTAGTAAAAGCAGATGCCACTACTTTAAGCAAGATATCATACTTTAAAATGTGAATACTCAAAAAATTTTGAAAATAATTAACTGAGATTTAATGTGTGTGTTCTGTATAATATAGTATGTATGTTTTAACCTTCAGATTTATCAATCACTGTTTTATTACAAAATTTACAGTCCCTTATGTGAATATAATCCCGGTTTTGTAAAGCATTTTCATATAATAACTAAGATAAAGTGCTCTAGTTTTTGAAAAATTAAAATATCTCTTATCCTGAAGGTCATTTTAAAAATGAATAGCAAAGCAACACATCAAAATTTAAAAACTGAAAATTTGTTTATAAATTTTTTGTATAGAATGGACTACATTTGTGTAATTTTTTGTAACTTTTTACGAATTTTTTCCCAATTTTAGTAACAATAACTTCTTTTTTCTTCTTATTTTTCTTTAAGTTTACTAAGTATAAATCTAAAAACCATAAAAAAAAATCATCATATCTCCATTTTTTTTTTAAAGTAGTCGGATATCTTAGTTAAAATACAAGTTGTTTCTGAGAGCCTTTTTCAATTTCTATAAGAGAAATATGTAAAGTTTCACTTAATTGTTAATAAAATGTACTTTTTGTTTTTAATGGAGTTTACATATGTAATGGGAGTGTCTCATACAATGATCTTGAGTTTCCAAGGTAATAGACAAAAAATATAATTTAATGGACAGTCTGAAGCCTTTTTCGAAAAATACTATACACAGGATTTAAGGATTTGTGTGTGTTAACTGATATCAAGTTTCTGAAAAAACAACTAACGGAAGGAAAGATCATTTCAATTTACTTTAAGATAATTGTACGGTCATTAATGATGTGCTCTGCAATAGGCGCAATTTATACAAAATTTTTAATATAAAAAAACAATATCCACGAGTTTTGTTATTACACTTTTTTTTATCAAAATTTGTTTTTAGAGCTTCATTTGCAGCATCATTTTATGCATGTTATGAAAATAGATGATGTCATTTCTGTTCTAAATTAGTTTATAATGATTCTTTTTGAATCGTTTTATCAGAACAAATGACGTAAGAATAGTAAAATTAGCAAACTTTGAAAAAATCAAAAGCTAATTTTTTATTAAAGATTTGATGGAAGAAAATGAACACTTACAAATAACTCTCATAAAGTCTTTCAAAAAGTCGTGAAACTCTCAGTAACTAAAATTAATTAATGGTTATACTTTAAAATTCTTTTTTTAAATAAAAAATTAAACTTGAATGTAATGTAATATATATTGTTAGTAAATGTGTATGTGAACATTAATTGTAGTGGTCATTAATTGTAATTATTACAAAGAGAAAAATATTATTTATTTCTGTTGATATTTCTGATTTCTGTTTATTTCTATCTTCAAAGAATTTTGAATTGTGAATCAGATGTAGTTTTATTTGTCGTAGTCTCTCGCTACCTCTAAGATTATCAACTCCCCTTCGGGTGTTACCTGAATCTGACTGTGTTGAATGCATAATAAAATTACTACTTATTTTATCAAATCAATCTTATTTATTGACTTTTCTTAATTAAGAGATTACACAAATACTATTCAACTTTAAGAACAATAAAACACAGTGGAGAATGAGAAGGATTCAATAATCATGAACGACGGAATCCTATCTGAGTCTACGAAGGGACGACGCGTACAATTACAGCTACACACTTATACTTAATTGGAACAAATCAAACTAACCTGATTCCTTATGTTACGGCAGGTTCGTCTAGCTGCTTCCTTAATATCTTGATTGTATTCCTTTAATAGGCGACTTCTTTCCCTGCTATTTCGCAGTTCTTTTATGAACTAAATTTATCCACAACGTTACAATAGACTCTACTCACAACGTCTACGTTTACACTTGAAAAGATACTTTCTCATTTCATTTCATTCTCCCCTCTCTAACTCGCTAAACCCGAACTTATATAAAATATCTCATTTGCATAAATCACGCTTTGGCTCCCGGTGGAGATTGGTTGAAATAAATAAAACATTTAAAAAGTATATGAGAAGGTTAGTGAAACGCGTAAGAACCCGTCACATATTGATATAATTTATATGAAAATCTAGCATTCTGCCCCAAAAGAATTTGAATGCAATACCTCCAACATTAATTTAAAACCATAATATTTTCTATAATTGTGAGTTAAATAGAGATTTTTTACACTTTTGTTTACACCTATAACATCCTATCGGTTCATTTTCAATAACCCTGCAAATGGTTTGCCCATACACCGTAGGGGCTACCGAAAGCTGGCCATGACCGGTTTGCCTGTACTGCGAGCACTGATATTTTTGGATTTGTACATATTTTTAATTCTTATAGTGAGATTATTAGGGCTATAGTGTTTTTAAGAGATGATTTGTTCAGGGTACTTCTCATCCAGAATTTTCTATGTGGTGAAGGCGGGAATTTTTCATTGAAAGCAGGAATTTAGATTCTTAAAAATATTTGATAAAGAACAGGGATTGGCAAGAGGGAATGAGCAATTTGTTGCTTGAGAAGAAATGAAAATTGAAAGATTATCTTGTGACGGATCTATACGCGTCTATAACTAACCCCTTGGGGATTTTTCTGGGGCAATAATATTATCAACCAACTTTCAACGAGTGAAGAAAGCGTGACTATGTAAATTAAATATATTATATAAATTCTGTAATCGTGAGTTTTATGAGTTAGTTGGTGAGTGAAGGATCGTGAAATTATAAAGTGCAAATCTGAGTTTATCAATTGAAGAAGTCCAAGAGTATCACTCAGCGGTGATTAAATCCGGATAAGGATCGTATTCAAGGCCTCGACTGGAGGACTCAACTTCATAAAAGTACAAGTATCGTGATCCTTGTTTAAATAGAAGTTTAGCGTATAAGTGCGCGACGTAGTTTATATTGAGCTCGTATAAGTTATCGGTTAATCAGTTGAGGGTCCGTATTATTATCCCCAGGCTAATGGGTCTCATCTCCACGCTCTGCTATCTGATCTTTTATCTTAATTGGATTATTATTGTGCTTGCTTGATATTTTGGTGACGATAAAATAATTAAAGTGAATCATGTCTACTGATTATTCAGTTCCTCCCACATATCTAGCCGGGTCCGAGGGTAGACAAGGGGGATCAGAGGGAAGCAGGAACCAACAAGCATTACAATCTAAGAAAGCGATATTATCTCTGTTGCCATTGCAAGATAAGACTTAGTATTACACCATACTCCTTAACCGTTTGAAAAAGAGGTACGGACATGACATTTTTTTGTAAGTATGAAAGAAATTATTTTCAGATTTATGAAACATTCTTCATAGCATGCAGAGAGTATTTATAAAAAATAAACACTTAGGGATTTTTGTGTTCCCCAATTAAAAATGAAAAAAAAAAATAGTGTAAAAAAAAATGAAAAGCAAAGTAAAATTCTTCCATTTTCGCATTTTGTTAAGCAGTATGCTTTGTTATATGCAGTAAAAAACGTGCCTTTTTTGAAACATTTTAGTCAAAAAAATCGACCCCTTAAGGGATTAAAATCAAAATATTTTCTACAATTGTGAATTAAATAGAGTTTTATTACGCTTTTGTTAACACTTCTGCCCATTTTTATTAAAAGAACAACATTTCGTATTAGTTTATAAAAATAGTTGAAGATAATTATGACAAAAATAATTAATTTATCGCTACATTTTCTTAATTATAGGGAGAAATTAATTATTTTTTGCTGTATCTTGTGATATAGAGATAAGAGTTTATGTTCTCTAAATAAAGTTCGGTAAAATCTCTTTAAAAATATTCTGTTAAAACTTAAGCCAAAAGATTCGACATCTTATGGATCTCAAATAAACCAGATGATTTTATTTCCTAGACCTCTCTTACAAGTAAAATAAAGATTGTTAAGAAGGATTTTATCGTTTCGCTTAGGTCTATACTAATTTATCCAGCTGTAACACTGATCTTAAGATAGTTAGTTTCAAAAGACAGAGATTGAATAGAACTCCCGAAAAGACTTAATTGAAACGAGATGAGAAAGGGAAGGATTATGATGCAATAGCAGATACAGAGAAACACGCAGTTCTTAAAACTAGAAGCTAAACCTTCTGATGTTGTCTTTAATTGAATTGAGCTTGAGGTTACAAGTATTATTGTTTAACATACATTCACAGAAAATACTACAAACGTTCTACTACACATCCAGAGAAAAAGCAATAATAATAATAATAATTGGTTTTTAATAATGAAAATAAATGGGGTAACTCTGTATATGAATTATTTAGCACATGCGTATATATTCATTACTGCTTTGTTTCTAAATATCTGATTTAGTATTTTTAAAGGTCATAGTATTGAGACCGAAAAAAGATATTATCTGGAATAACACTAAACAAGCTTTTATCACTGAACTCTAAGTAAATTTAATTACATTTATTTAACTAACACTATTTAAAATGTAATATACACAAAACACATTAAACCAGGGGTTGCCAACCTTTTTAGTGAGAATGCCACTTTTTTACATTAAAAATAATTATGCGTGCCACTTCCAACTTTTCGAAAAAAGGAAAAGGCGAAAATGATACTTATAAGCTTATTATGTAATTTTTACGCAAAAGGGTCATTTGTAATGCAAGTCTAAGTAGTGGAAAGTTAAAAATAATATAATAAATGAGACCAGACATCAAACCTAACTCTGAAAGAATCTTGCAAAAATGGATATTAAATTTTTAAATCCATCACAGCTCGAAGCACTATTAATTTTGGTAGATTGTTCCTGCATTAATATGAAATATGTAAATTTTTTTCTCAAAAATTCAGACAAAAAAAAAGCAAAAGTTTGTCCATTAAAGAAGGGTATGAAAAATACAATCTTTCCTCTGAAATCTTAAATTTAAATTATTTTAACGTCCCATAATATCCATAAGAAAAGCTAAATCACATAGGCAACCTTCATTTCAGAATAGAAAGTACTCACTAGATAGTTCAGTGTTTTCTTTCAAATATTTTAAAATTCGCTTCCCTCAAATTCCAAATTCTTGCGAGTGAAAAAAGCTTTGAAATGCCAACTCGCACAACAATGCAGGTGCATTCTCTACACGATAAATTTCAATTGTAACTGATTTAAGTGTATTTAAAATAAATCTTGAGGGGTTTTTTATGTCTGAGACGCAACCAATTTTCAATATAATTGTAAAAAAATGTTGTTTATTATTATCTTTTCAAATTTTTTATTAAATCCTCGCGTGCCACTGAAACAGCTTCGCCGTGACACACTGTGGACGCGTGCCGTGGTTTGACCAGCCTGGAACTATACAGTATATAATAATGGTGTATGAGTAATATGGAATGTACACAAATAACACTATTTATGACCCTCTGAATGATTTATACAAATGATCTATTTCACCAATTAAATATTTTTTAAGGTTGAATCGCAGGCTTCTGAATAAATACTTTCGAGTCTCAGGTTCAAGTCCTGTGTTACTGAAAAACTACCACATAGAAAGGATGATGCACATTAAATTTGTGAAGTCTTCATGTTGGCATACCGAGGAAGTTTGGGAATGAGGGGTTCCAGCTCTCAGGAATCTTCCTCAACAATGAAATTATTGAAAATCAAAATTGCGAGGTCCTTCGCCAGTATTCCTAGTGTATCTTTAAAATGAAACTTCATTGAATACTCCCTCACTAAATAAATACTAAAGTATTATGACGGATCTAAACGCATTCTTCCATTAACCTCTGGGGAATTCGTTTAGGTCAGCATTTTTCAACCAACCTTCTCCGAAGGGCAGAAAACGTGATATGCAAATTAAGTTTTATATATATATATTCCTTATTCGCGAGTTTGGGAGTTAGTGAATTGTAAATAGATTGAAAGTGAAGTAAATAGGCAGTGAAACGTATGCGTACACAGTGTAGGAAGCCAGAAGTTGGAATATTAAGAAAGTGATTAGTTTAACTATAGGAGAAATGTTAAAGTCAATGTGTAAAAAATAGAAGACTGCTGTGATCTTAAATCAAGTCGATGTTTATAAAGTTAATCTAATAGTGAGGTCATTAAATAGCACTGTATAAAGCTCTGTATAATAGCTCTGTATAAAGTTATCTTAAAGATAGAACTGCATGATTGAATATACTCTTCCCCACGTAATCTCGTCTCACTCCCAATCTATTACTAATTAGATTTATTTTGTTTAAGTGTTGCTTGTGTCTGAGTTGAATATAGTGATAAATATATAAAATAATTGAAGTTCATCATGTCGTCTGATCATTTAGTTCCTCCCACACCTCTAGCCGGGACACAGGGAAGAAGGGCTGAATTCATTTTAGTATACATAAAATTTCAAAATCAAAATGTAGATTAAAAATTAAATGTTTATTCTTCAATTTTGCTAAAATACTCAGCTTATCTAGAATTAACTATATCGTGCCTTTTTAAAGAAAAAACCATAAATATTATAGAAATTATGATTAGCCCCAAGTGATGATTAGTAAATTGAAAAAAGGCGCTTCATATTAGGGAATGATAATTTTTGTTCTATATGAATTAAACGTACTTATTTCTTAAAATGTTCAATTTTAGGATTTTCAATTGCTTATAAGCTTAAATTTTAAATAAGTATCTATTGCAACTTTGTATTTGAAATTCTGTGAAGTGAGATCTTTATCGTGATGTCTCAGAGAAGTTTGTTTATTCGATTCCCTAAGGCTGTGAGAGTTTATTGGATGAAAGTAGGTTGATCAGAGATAGATATCCAAATAAAATGAAACGCTTGTCTTAATGCGTACTAAAACTTAATATGAATTTTATAAGAAGTTTTAAGTTTCAAAGACTGCAATTTTGGTCTACTTTGCTTAAAAATGTTTTTGGTCAGAAGTTAAACCTCCCATTTAATTTAAAAGTGTATAAAAATGTATATGTTTAAGCTACTAACCTGATTATATGTGAATGTTTCACTGACCTGTTTATCTGGCCAAATTTAGGTTATATTAGATATTCCCAAATAATTATCGTATAATACAGGGCTTTCAGATTTTACTATGAGAGTATCTTGATCTTAACTGTTCCTTTCTATAATCAGATTTTTTTTAATTATGTGTTGAAAGCATATAACTGAGTACAAATATTTACTTACCTTGCTGATGATATAGTTTATGTTCTTTTACTTCAAATGAAGATAAATTTTCAGGCTTAAATTTAAATTATGAAACTGTAATGGCTTCGGTGATGTGTTAAAAATTATTTGTGTAATGAATAAGTATAACTGTACATTTCATTATTATTTTGTAAAGTTGCTATCTTCAAGTGTTTCTGGCTACACATGCCTCAATTATAGTATGAGGGTAGATATTTTTGATATTATATATCATTTTAATACGATTTGGTTACAAATAAATCTTTACATATTTGTGCTTACAAATTACTCATTTGCTTACATATTACTCATTTGCTTATAAAATTTTCACGTATGCATTACAAATATCGTGTTTTCAATACAATTTGACTGTGAATGTATCTTTTCCAAACTTTTGGTCAAGAATAATCTTTTTCTCATGTACTCTTTCTACAGTACCCTTAGAGCTACACTTATCACATTTTGTGAGTCACTGGTATAGCGCATACAGCGGGCAATATTGTGCATAAATTATTTCCACAAATAAAATAAATACACCATTTAATTGTGAATTTCCTTAGTCATTGTTCTGAGAAATTGAAAGACAACGGGGATGAAACCAGTCTAAGGATTTTAAAGGGACATTTGCGGCGATGAAAATTTTAACTGAAACCTTTCTTAGCATACACACTTAAATTTCACATATTAAAACTTCATTTACTGCATCTCTGATCTTTTATTATCTTCCCTCTTTTATCATCACATAGCCTAACAAATATGCAAGAAAATAATTGTTAAAACCATGGAAGTTAATAATTAAAAGAAAAAATTAGCTAATTTAATCACCTATTAGGTCTTTAGAAAGCTAATTGGGAGACAGGTGTGCATATGCCTTTTTTAAATTCAGAGTTGGAGCCTGGAGATATATAGATGTATAACTTGTAGAAAGACGTAGATAGGTAATAATTTTTTTTATTTCCTTAGAAAAAATTCATGGGTTTATCAATTTGAGAAGTAAAAGAAAACAATATAAACCTCAACTCGAGATAAATATAATTATCAAATAATTTAGGCAAAAAATGGGATTACGCAAATTTCATCTAGGAATAATTCTTGCATATAGGAATTATTCTCCATGACTAAATTTATCGCATTATAGAGCAGCGGAATGCGATGGTCCTCTTTTTGTTTGACTGATCGCATATTAACGTCACACATCATAGCAACACGAGGGCATCATCATTTTGAGCCTCCTCCAAGTGACGAGAAGGACACTGAACAACTCTGTTTCGGAAGTAATGCTGGTTAAAACGTTAATATTACTCTCGGTTGCTTCTAACAGTGCTGTTAACGGGTTCTATTCACGTTTCTTCTAATACTCTTGGGTAAAATAATTTTTTTAACTGTGATTTTAGTTGAAAACCACTTTCTGTAGAGATTACTTGGTTTTATGCAAATGCGAGCTTCTATTTAAGTGCTAGGCGTGGAGTAGGCGAGATGATGGTCGAAAATTGACTATAAAAAGAAAGCATAGTGTTAGTGACCGATAGTCGCACTTAGTATTGTTTAGTCAAGAAGGAAAGGTTAAGCAAGTGTTGAAGCAAGAGCGCTCAAGAGATTAGATAAGTATTCCTATTTATATTGCCGTTAGACACTAATAAGTTTGATTGCTCCTTGGGTTTAGTTATTAGAGTGCATTCTCAAGTTTTTGATAAAGTCTAAGAAGTGGAAAAATAAAATAAAATTGTTTAAATTGAGAAATGTCTGATTATTATTCGAACATTATCACACCCGCGGTTGAAGAACTGTGTCAAGTAATAGAACAAAGGATGCAGCTCACTTCAGGTCTGTGCATATTTGTATATAAAATTACAGAAATATTTTCGAATATTACCTCGCTGATAAAACATATTAAAATCATGCATACAAAAAGAAGACGAAACTAAACATTAAATTAAACCTTTAATTAAACAAGCATTAATTGAATACCAAGGTGTATACAGGATTTCATCATAAATTATCAAATTGATAAATCTCCACTGAAATACAAACCACTGATACCAAATACGAAGGCTGTTCAGAAAGTATCGATACTGAATTTATTCTATTTATTCGAGAAAACCCCCAGCGGAGGGACTGTGCGCATCATGCACGCGCATATTTCACCTTGTCTCACAAAATTCGGCAGGTCTGTACAGCGCGCCGTTCAGTCACACTGACTTCTTTCACGTGGAGTGTTTGCGTGCATTCGTCGAAAAAAGAAAATGTGTGAAAACACGGATTAGCGAATCTGTATCAAGTTTTGCTTTAAGCTCCGTAAAATGGGCACCAAAACCTACGAGATGATGAAAACAACATTTGGAGATGAGGCAATGAGTCGTGCTCGGGTTTTCGAGTGGTTCCGGCGATTCAAGGAGGGTCGTCAATCAGTGAACAGTGATCCCCATTCTGGACGCCCATCCACCTCTCGCAATGAGGACAAGATTGCACAAGTGAAGGCTGTGGTGCTGATTTTTCCTCTTTCCCAAGATCAAGAACACCTTAAAAGGACACCGGTTTCAGGACATTGAAACCATAAAACAGAATTCGACACAGCAGCTTCAGGCCATCCCAAAGTCTGAGTTCCAGAAATGTTTCGAGGACTGGAAACATCGTTGGGCCAAGTGTGTTACTGCCAATGGAGCATATTTCGAAGGAGATTGACTCAAAACGTGTTTATGTATGTATGTTTTTGCATAATAAATTCAGTCTCGATACTTTTTGAACAGCCCTCGTATACAAGAAATGTACTTAGGTAGAAACGGGTAGACTATGCAAAAGGTAAACTGAATTTCCATGTAAATGCAGTTTCTTTTATACCATTACAGAACAATTTTCAGCTTTTTTTTTGTGAAGAAATTATGTATTTTTAAAAAAATAATCCGTATGATTTCTTGCAATTGTATAGTATATGCAAGCCTGATAATGAAAGAATAATGCCTTTTTGTCTGTATGTATCGTAAAATACTGCCTTATATACAATTATATATACTTGGATTAAATTCACACAATTTTATAACTTATTTATCATAAATTTTGCGTTTTAAAAAGGGAGATTGAGACAAAGGAAATTGTTGAATAAAGTACGAATTAGAACTACGAATACACATATATACCTTATGCTCTTGTTTTGTGCTTTATTTGTAACAAAGCTGTGCTCTTATCAAGATTAGAAATTTTCGCTGTTTCTTTAAAATTCACTCATAATTAATGATGAAATTATGGGTAAAAACTTCAAGATGTAGAAGTTCTGAAATAGCAGAGAGTTTATTTAAAAAAAAAAGGGGGATTTCTCAGCATTTTAACAATTAAAAAATACTTAAGAAACGTAAATGGAATTCTACACGGTCTTTTGATTAAAGAGAGTAGTTTTCAATTGCATCACTTTCCCGAAATTGAGCACTGACATCGTGCTTCTGTTCGTGATCACGACTCTTATATTATTCTCCAATTCTTTCGTGACCGAAAAGCACTGAATTATTACTCAATATATTCTGAATGTGAAAGAATTTTTAAAAAAATCCGGGGCGCAACTCTTTTCGTTTGAATCGATAAAGAAGATGTAATGAAAGTCTACGAAATTGATTATATCATTGGATGTGGATACGATTCCAGTGAATCCTCATTATTTATGAGAATCGATAAGATGATTAATAATATCATCCTTTTCTTCAGTTGAAGAAAATGATGATGTTATTAGAAGTGGCTGATAATTTCCTTTAATCTGTTTTCAGAAATCTTTCTTTATTTTAAGAATTTTTGATTGGATTCATTTTTAACAGAAGGGACGTGTCTCTTTTAAGGATATAGATACTGATAAAATGATTAGTGTAATTAAGATATGCAGATAATGTTAATGACCTCTTCATTTTTAGTTTAAAAGTATGAATAAATATATTTTTTCAATAGAAATACAACGTGTCCGAAAATAATTGTACATTTTTTAAAATGTTTTCTCTAGTTTCTCTGAGATACCATTGCAATGTTTTATTATACCAGAAGTTAGGTAATATATGACACAAAGCTTTTTTTTGTACCAAAGTTGTACCTTACAAAGATTCAATGTGGGTGTCCTTCATGGCACAGCAGATATGTAAGCGATACTCCATTTCTGTCCATTCACGCACCAACATGTCTCTTGTAACGGCAGCAAATTCATTTCTGATTCACTCTCGCAACTCCACCAGATCTCGAGATAATGATGGGACAAAAATTTGTCTTTGATAAAGCCCCACAAAAAGAAGTCACAGGGCTTCATATTAGGAGACCTCAGAAACCATTTCAACAACACTTCATCATCACGACCAGTTCGACTTTTCCTCCGTTGTGGGAGATGTCATTCAGATACCTTCTCACGTCATTATGGAAATGAGGAGGAGCTCCATTCTGCTGGAAAAAGAAATCTCGGGAATCATCTTCAAGTTATGGCATCAACCGATTCTGGAGCATGTCAAGATACGAGTGACCCCTTAAAGATTATAATGCAAAGAAAAATGACTCATAAAGTTCCCTTTTGCATATGGCAGCAAAGAGGTTTAATTTAAGAGAATCTCTGACATTCTCAACGATTTGCCGAGGGTGTTCTGAACCCCAGATTCGAACGTTATGTCTGTTGAATCTATCAGTGACATGGAAAGTAGCTTCATCACTAAAGACTATCCTGTCCCCAAATCATCATTCTCCAGAATTTCCAATATGTTTACACTGAAGACAGAGCGAAGTTGTTTATCATTTTCAGTGAGTGCCTGTTCAAGTGTCAACCTATAAGCCTTGAATTTCAAACGCTTGTTAAGAACATTCCAGACTGTTGATTTGGGCAGTGCTAATTTACGGCTCGCATTCCGAATTGACTTCTGGGGGCTACTTAGGAAGGATTGCCGAACTCTGTGAACCATTTTCTCCAAACGCGGTCACCCGGTGCTTTTGCCTCGGCATAGGCAACCTGTCTCTATTAGTGGTGTATGCCAACGTTTAATTGAGTCCTTGTCCGGTGGTTCGACTCCAAATTATCGTCGAGAGTTGCATTGAACTGTGATTGTAGACATTGTTTTTGCGTATTCCACAACACAAAATGCCTACTGTGATTTGGTGGGCCCCATGTTGACAATTTTGTACACACAGGAAAGGCGGATATTTCAAAACTTGAAGTGTCTAGTAGTTTTCAGTCCAATTTTCACCAATCTCTACACACTGTGTACCTAAAAAAATAAAGAAAAGGGGTACATTCTTTTTCGGACACGGGGTGTATTTCATCATACATATTTAAAAATAATAGTTTATATACTGATCATCTGCTAAGAACAACAACGTGCTTCTGTGTTAGGAACACTTATTGATACGGATTTAAAAATTTGCATATATAACCTTTTACTAAAATCTAAATTGTCATAATTAAGTATTCTATTGGGAAACCTAGCTGTCCAATTAGAGCCCTTTTTCCTCTATAGCAGTGCTCCCAAAACTTTTTATCGCCCCGACCGGCGAACGTTTGATAATTTTATCATGGCCCGCTGAGAGTGGAATGTTGACTGCTTATATTTTAGATTGCTTTAATTTAATAATTTTAATTTAATTGCATTTAAATAGCCATCAGAATAAAATATATTTATACCAAGAAATGAATGTAAAGTGATTTAACATGGAGTCTAAAGTGGTTTCTATGAAAAGTCACACAAACCCGAGAGAAATACACCACAGTAAATAAAATGGAAACAATTTAATGTTCCTTGAGTGGCCCTGTACCATTTGATCCACGGATCGGTACCGGTCCGCGGCTTGGGGGGTTGGAGACCACTGCTTTATAGGACCAATTTGAGCCAGCCAATCTGGTTAGGATGTGTTTTTTTCCCGTACAAATTGCTATCAATGAATTTATTTAGCTGCAATTTATCTCTTAGAGACACATTACACGTTTTTTTTATTACAAATACATTTTATAAAATGTTTAAAAAATTTTGGGAGATTTTGAGTGGAAATCCTATTTTTAAAAAAAATCATATTTCAAAGGTAAGACTTTATGATTGTTTGATTTCTTCAACTTTATTCTTAAATAATCTCTTTTTCCAATAATATTCTTTCAGTTACAGAAATCTTATATTTTCATCTCAAATTTATCGGTTAATTCTATGTTTCTCTATTTTTCTAGAAAGAAGAGGCAAAATATTTTATATATGAGAAAAATTGAAAATCTGTTGTTTCTAGCTTTAAATCTTTTCGAAACGTATGAAAAAAATTTTTTGCATTTAAGAATTGGTATGAAATAAATTAGCTACAGTATGATACCTTGAGTAATGATATATATTTTAAAATTACATTGAAATCAAATTTCAGTATAGGCTTTTAGTCAATCCTCTTATTTCAGAGATAAGTAGTTTTCCTTGCATTTGTCTTTCTTAGACCATTAAAAATGAATAGTTCTATCTGGGAATGTAAAAATACAATTTATAATTTTCTGAATTGTTTGAAAGGGTAAGAAATAATATTTTTTGCCATTCAATTATGCATACCTAAAGAAAGTGCAACTCGATGAATAAATTTTAGTTAAATTGAGATTTTAAAAATGTATTGAATGAATAAATATTTTTAGAAGAATTTCTTTTCCTAGCTTCTTGAGCTATTAAAAAATATATTTATTCCTCAATGTGTGTGTGTGAAAATACTGAAGGAAAGAAAGCGTTCTTTTACTTTGTGCCAAAAATTTTAATGTGTGACATTAATTTCGTTATTTTTGGAATTGCTGTTTTCGTTTAGTGATTCTTCTTATTTCCTCCTCCTTACATTTAATATTATTAAAAGTCTTCATGAGTTCCTGTAAAAATGTTTATATGCATAAGTTATAGAAGAAAATTTCAGGATTCTCATTTAAAATCAATTACAAACATGCGCTTTTGCTTATTTTTTTCTATCAAATGTTTATTTAAACTATTACTTATATTACTTTAAATTATAACTTAAATGACTTAAATATAAAAGAGTGATGGAATTTCTTGTATAAAAAGATCAAAACAAAAGGTTTCACAAAAATAGGTTTTTTAGTTTGTTGTTGACCATCCAAAATGCATCGCATGCTTTCTTGGCCCATTTTGCATCAGGGCGAACTTCAAGAACTTCCAAAATTTCCCTCTTGATACATTTTTTTCACCAAATACAAAAGGTATCAAAGTCAAACATTAAGATAATAAGTTCTATCGCGTTTAGACCCTAAAATCTATTTTTCAGTTTTAGAAGCTTTGTAAAGTAAAGACATTTTTTCTTCTTTTTACGCTTGAGTATTTGTTCCAGGTGAATTAGAAGCATTTTAAATATTTTTTTAAAATATTCATGTCAGGATTAAATGCCATTCTACGTTCGCTTTTTCTAAAAATAAATACCATCAGCTTTAAAATTACGCCGATTCCTTAGTTATATTATGAATTTGAACATTTATTATTTTAACACGAACATCCAAAAGGGTTTTGTTCAACTTTAAACTTTGAAAACTGGTATATGGGAAGCTATAGCTAATTTTAAAGAACGAAACATCAAAAAATCTCAGGTTCAGTCAAATTTGAGTATCCGTAGAACCTCAATTTTACACCTCAAAGGCCATGTTTGCTATTGATAGAGCGAAAATCAGAAAAGTTGAATATGATATTAAAGGAAAAACAATGTAGAATAGGATCAAAGGAGAAAAGAAAACAAAGGCTTACTGTCAGATGATACTGATAGTTTTAGCTATGCATCTAACTATATTTTAGTTTTAGGCTCATTTTTAACAAAATAACGTTTTTTTTTTAAATGTGTACATTTTAAGCAAAAGGAACATTTTTTTCCTTCGAACCCATTCATTTAATCATTATGAACCTTTTCACATCTATTAAATATACACAAATACTTATTTTATTTAAAACATTTGTTGTTTTATTGTTTCAAAAAAGTTTGTTGACTTAAAATGAGTGAAGAAAAAATATTTTTCAAAATTTTATTACATAATCAAAGTTATATATATAACGTTTTTTTCAAGATTTTAAAATAATTTAAGAAATAAAATATCTGCTTAAAAACGTTCAAAAGAGTTTGCAAAACCCCCGTGAAAATTCTTAATTTTATCAGTTTTTCTGTCTAAAGGTTACTAATTTTAGTAGTATTCTCAATGGGACTATCTTGCGGACACCTATTTCCTAAAGAGGATAACACACAGTACAATGACGAATTGACTGAAAATATAAATTTCAGCGAGTGAAGGATGATGAGGATATTATTATTGAGTGTTACCGGCCATGACTCGCAATAACCATTGATACACGCCTCGGTATTGAATAAAAGAGAATTTGGATGTCTTGTTGGGTCGGATAGCTCATAATGGATTTAGCAAAACCAACTTCTTAAAACACCAGTTTGCAAATTTTATATTTGGTATGAAACTGGTTAAAACTGATTGTAATACAATAGATCTATTTGTTATGATATAGTTTTTGATATGGCAGAGAAATCCATCACTGCCATGCGCGAAATAAACTTGTCATCATGTCCAGTAGTACAACGAGGCTGATATAATAAATGCTGTTAGTCAGTCGTTTCCTCTAGCATAAATCAATTACATACCCACATCCCTGTTACTTAGTTATCGTGATTATCACCCGGCATGATCAGTGATTTCTCGGAAGGATAATCCATGTTCTCTTTAAGCAACAATTCGTCTTAGGTCGAGCACAGAAAAGAACAATTACACAAAAAATCCATTCCAGTATTTCAAAATGGCATTCTATTCTTTCACTTATTGATTAAACTCCAGATACTCATAATGTGCCTCTGGAATACACACAATGCTAATCATTTTTCATATCCCATCACAATATACACATGATGAAAATCTCAC
The DNA here is from genome assembly GCA_019973975.1 of Trichonephila clavata. NCBI lineage: Eukaryota > Metazoa > Arthropoda > Arachnida > Araneae > Nephilidae > Trichonephila > Trichonephila clavata. Next base: position 300,955 of record BMAO01010345.1, read on the forward strand.
GTAGTTTAGACGTTTCTTTCATGGTGTTACATTTTGCATAATAGAATCTTAAATTGAATTAATGTGAAGTCTCAATTGGCAGTTAATATTATTAATTAGTTATAGAGACATCAGGGTAAACATATTTATAAATAATAATATTATTTGTATTGATTACTTGCTACTTTCTGGTGACATAATACTTTGCAATACTAATACTGAAAATAAAATATTATTACATCGCGTATCTATAGATTATCTTTGATCTTCAAGACCTATCAAAAATTTGATTGAGAAATTCAGTTAAAAGTTGAAAGCGTGATAATGAATTTGTATTACTCTTGAGAATGATTGAATTTTGATTTTTTGTCTATGAATGATTTTAAATCAGCTGTGTAGGTTCTGATTCTCTCCTCTAAAGACTACCATGTAGAGTAGTAAGAGTGACTGTAGATTAAATTCACCTAAGCTTTAAAGCTTTGTTGAATTAAAAGAATAAAGTGTAAATTCAAATTTTGCCCTCATCACTTGTCTCTGATTCAAGCATACGAAGTCTTTGCTTGTAATGCTCGAATAATTCTAGAGAAACGTTGATTAAAACCAACCAAGCTAACATTCATATTCTTGGTAAATTAATTTCATTATATGAGATGTTTCCTTTATGTTATTAAAAAAGGTATTTTTGCTTAAATTAAATATCAAATAAACGGTTCTCTGGTCCATATTTTTGTTTGTTTTTTTCTTCATTATTTCTTCTTCCTTTCTTGTTATTTTCACATCGCTACACAATTCTTCATGTTGCTCAGTTTCACTTTTGAAGAATGTATGTATGTCACATTGAAATTGTTGTGAATACTGGCTCACCTTTATTGTGTGTGTCTCTCTCTTACACCCCCCCACACAAACACACACACACAGACAATAAAAGGATAGGATAAAAGCTTTTTAATACGTGTAATAATCGCCTAATTTATAAAAATAAAACTCATTTATGTAATAATCGTACTAGATTCTAAATATCATAAACTGAGTTTGTGCTCTGGTATCATTAAAATTAAACACTATCATCGGTTATTGTTATGTATTAAAATTGCTTTTGTGTGGCGGATGATTTTACTGCTTAGTTAAGATTTAAGTGCATGTTATATGCTTTGGAAAACTTCACCTGTTTGGTAAATTTGAGGTATATAATTGAATAAATTTTTTTTTTGGAACTAAATTATTTTAAATGTTTTATCAAAAGAGTATAATAAAAATGTAAGATAAAAAATAAACCTCTAACATTCAAAATAGGTTGACTTTATGTATACTAAGGAGGAGATGTGTGTTTGTGTTCTTCGCAACACTGGGCACATCAGTCATTTTTCGCTCCTTTTTCACGTTTTCTTTACTAACAATGAAAGATTTTTACAGGAGTCACGTCTTTCAAAGGTCTGGCTTGAAATTGTAAATGTTGTAGTTGCATAAGCATCTTAGAAAATGTAAATATGAAGTAATGGCAAAGAAAATTTTTTCCAGCTTTGTGTTTCACACACAAAATATTTTGTTTTCTTCCTATAACAACTGACTTTGTCATTATTCATGTTCTTATATTAAATAAAATACGAGAAAGCAGAGTAGTACTGTATCTTTTAATAAGTAAAAAGAGAATAATCAGTTTGTATAAAAATATTTGAGAGGTATAGAACTTTTATTTGTGCTGATTTCTTTTAAATGTAGCTTATAATTTTTCTCTGATAATTTTTAAGGAGTTACTTCATTCAAATATTTTGGATAGGTTTTAATATTACTTTATTACTTTTGAGAAAGATAACATTCATATAAATCGTTTGGAATTAATTATTTTAATTTGTATTTACATTATTTTTAAATTTTGTGTGCAACCTTTATTATTTTTATTTCTAATAAGGATACTCAAAATTATTCATTTAGATTTGACTGAGAATAATTTTAATTTATAAACTAATAAACTAAAATTCTTTAAAAATTTAATTTCATTAATATAAACTAATCTCTTTTTTAAATGATAGACGCAAATTGCAAAAAGAAATCGAATTAAAAATGTATTATTGACTGAAAGGGTTTCAAGCTATCGAATTCTCCTTTTGTTTTTTCGTATTTTAACATAAAGTTCCTACACGTTTTACATAAATATTTATTAGAAAAGGAAAAATACAAACCTAAAAAAAATGTTTGAAAAAATGTTTGATGGTTTATCAACATCAGAAACTAGGATTAAAAGCAAATTAAATGAGATAATCTCCTAGGACAAAATTAAGAGTTTTTTTTTGCTTAAGCATTGTTCTATATACGCTCTCGATTTTTACAAAATTGTCGTCAGTTCCTTTTTATCGACAGAAAATAATTAGAAAAAAGATTTTAGCTTCTCTTTGTTCTTTTTTTATCTTCGTACTTTCTTTTCTGTTTTACTCTAAAAGTGGGTAATTCTCAATTTTTACGAGTCGGATTCCATTTATGAATTTACAGTTTCGAAACTAATAAAACAAATAAATTTGTTTCATTTAAAAGTATTTTGTACTAAAGGTGTTCGAATTCCTATGAAATATCATTGTTTCTATAGACAAGAAGTTTTGTTTCTTTTTTTTATGAAGTGTCTGCCATTTAAAAAAGAGTATTATCAAGGGAAAAAATACTTGATTAAGTGTAAAGAGAGGCATGATATCAATTATCAGTGTAGATTTCTCTTGTGAATGTGCAGCTGTGGAAACTTGTTAGCTTAAAGTGCTTTCTATGAGTGATTTCTTATTTATTTAGTAGATAAATGACCCTTATCACAAACTTCTGTTTCATTTTTATATATATGTTCAAATATATTCTATTTTATTTTAATATTTTAATTTTTAAAAGTATATTACTAATTACTTGAAAGCAGCATACAAAAGCTTTCGTCCAAATATAACTCTCTGAATATAGCTTTATCTATTTTATATATATACCCATACATATGTATATATAATTTAGAAAAGCTGATTTATACAAGATCATATATCAGTTGGTCACAGTTCCTAACAAAGCCAGGGAATTTTTAACAGAACCCTTCTAAAATATGAATAACAAAAGCAAACTTATTTTAAAAATAAATAGCACAGATTTCTGAAAAAAGTGCCTTAAAATATTTCGAAGGCAGTTCACCTATTCACAAAATATTCATTTATTACTGGAAGGTCATTGGTTATTGGATTCAAACATATAACGCCCGCCCGCCCGCCCGCACGCACGCACGCACACGCACGCACGCACACGCACGCACGCACACGCACGCACGCACACGCACGCACGCACACGCACGCACACGCACGCACGTGCACGCACGCACGCACGCACACACACACACACACACACACACACACACACACACACACACACACACACACACACACACACACACACACACACACACACACACACACACACACACACTTTGTATGTGGGTATATATATAGAGAGAGCGCAATTTTTTTCTATTATCTTGTGACGTTTGAGATAAGTAAAAGTAGTGTGATATTTATTAATTTAAATATTTAGTTTATTTACGTTGCAGCTATTAATTACAGTATATACACTGAAATAATTTTAAAAATATTGTTTAGAATTATTAGAGTCAAGTTCTGTTGTTTGTGTTAGAGGAGGTCACGTCTCGACTCCACGAAAGTTTTCAACTGTCTCCTGTCTCTGCCTTCTCTTGGCTTCGGGATCATAACGGTCGTCCCCCTTATCTTCGAGTTACATCTGGTTCATGAGCGGAGTAGGGGCTTCCTCGTGGTGTCAAAGGTTGCTGGGGCGATGTCCAATACAAGACCGCGCAATATTTTAAGGGGGCTGATTTTCCTTACATGGGGGGGGGTAGTGATCATATCCACAAAAGAAGCCAATTCATAGCTGTGTGGCGGGAATCGTTACAACCTTAAATACATTATTAATAGTGAGGGTGACTTTGATAAAGGTTTTTCAAAGAATATATTTCGATATAAGTTTTTAACATTTCTGAATGATTTGCATTTAGTACCCCGTATTAATTTGTGACCAAGTAAAATAGAAAAAAAAATAACCATTGTAGAATGTATTCTTAGTTATCTTGTAGTTTGAAGTGCATACAAGTAGTTCCATTCCAGTCCATTATCCTCTTGGAATTTTTCTTATCTTAAATAATGACTGATCTTTATTGTTACTCTTTGAAATAAAAGAATGGTATCAAACGAATGTTAAAATTATATTTTATGCTATATAAGACTCTCAGGTAGTCAAGTTAGTAGTTACTGAATCTATCTGATTTTTACTGTAGAGGATCTTTCATGTATGTTCGTTTCCAATTTTATTATTAGAGATTTTCTCTAGAATGCGTAAGCAATCTTGTTATTAGAAATGCCCGTTAGCGTTAATTTGTAACATTGTAATACAATATGACATTGTAATTTGTGACATGCAAATAAACCTCAGTTTTTGCTTAAAATATGCGTAAACTGTTGAATTTCCTAAGTTTCCTTATCGAAGTTCAATAGCGATTTCCTTACGAGTAAATAATAGAAATTTGCGATTATTTTATGGGAAAAAAAAAGGCTTATGTAAAACGTGGACAAATTTAAATTTGAGATTACTAATGCGCAAATTGCGTCTTTCTTCATTTAAGACTGGAATAAATGTATGTCATGGCAAAGTGTTTCCAGTAAATTATTTATATAGTATTCGAGTGGTAATCGTAGGAAAATCTTTGTACCGGTTAGATAAATTTTTTGACTTTGTCTTTCAAGTTATTTCTAGCTCTTTGAATCATACAGTACATGCAGAAAGAGTTTGTATAATGCTTTTTTATATTATTACATTTATTAACATTAAAATGCAAAATACTTTATCGTCTTACATTTGTTCTTCTTTTATGATACACAGCAAGTACTATTAATTTATGAAATTATTTCATTTTCTTCTTAAGAAATATTCAGGAATTTTAGAATATGCATTACGTCCTGTGAATGATTATTTGGTATTTGTTGCCTGAGTATAGAAATGTTATTTCCCACATATATCTTCTTTTCTTAACTAACTTTTATCCAAATTTGTTTTGAATAGAATAATTTTTCCGTTAAGTCTAGTCTTCAGTGGTAAATAATTCGGAACTGTGGTCTCTATTAATTATTTCTATATCGTCATGTCATAATTGTATGAGTCATTAAAATATATATGTAGCAAATTCACCAGTTTATTTCTTCCAAAATTCCTTATATTTTCTAGCTCATTATATAAGATAATTGTTGAATCTGCAATAAAATCCCCCCCCTCCAAAAAATTATGGGAAGCATTTTATGAACTTGTTGGATTAATTATAAAAATAAGCACAGCTTCACAAAAATCAAGAGGAAAATTTTTTCAAAGAAATAAAAGGAAAAAAGATGTTTTCAATCCTAGAAGGACATTCATTCTTTTTAACGTCACACGCTGAAGCTACACGAAGGCTATTGGCGAAGGACCTTGAACCCCCCCCCCATTCAAACAATGAGGACGACTCCTAAGCTAGAGTCCCTTTCTCTAAACTTCCATGCCACTCCACTTTGAAAACAGAGCCTTGGCGGATTTAACGTGCATCAGTTTGCTCATACGGTGAATCTTTATTGTCTCTAGAACTCGAGAGAAACAACACGGGGCATGAATTCACGAATATTACTAGTCATTTACCGCAGCCACATAATCTTAGGATAAGAAACATTGTATCAGATATTTATACACTGTTTTAATGTGAAGGCAGCAAAACAAATGGTGATAATAATATTTCTTTTTGTTATCCTCCTCCCAGTAATTTGAGCTCAAAAACAAAATAGAGAGAAAAGTCATTAGATAATGGAAAATTTATACATGAGCTTATTTTGAAAAATAAGCTCATGTATAAGGGGAGAAAAATATTATAAGTGCATAAAAATGAAACTTTCTAATTCACATACTTTAGAGTCCTAATGAAATTAATTAGCATTTTAAAATTAATTTGAAAGTGATATTTAAATTAATTAATATTTAAAAAAACAAGAAGCAATTTTTCTTTTAGTTGATTTCATTATTGTAAAATAAAATATATCGTTTGAGTTACAGATACTTAAAAACACATACTCACTTACGCAATGCTAGACCATCTTTACTTTTATGGGGGAGAATTTAATTTAAAGCAATTTTCTACACGTTACCTTTAATATATTGCTCCCAAAATTAATCAGAATAATAAAAATATATCACTCATATATAGTTCGAAATTACCTTAAAATCAATAAATGAATCCTACCCGTATTCTCAACTCAAATATATCGTGACTTTTTTGACCGTTACTATTAAGTTTTAATAATGCTTAAATATTTCAATCATCTTTAAGTTTATTATTTGCAAACGAGTCAAGTCCAATTGAGAATAAAAAAATACTGAAGAGTAAATTGGTATTTGAACTCACACAAAGGAATGCTACAAAGATAGTTTGTTCCCAGAAAATGTCTGTACGAAAGAAAAGAAAGAAACTATTCTTAAAGCTTTTTGCGGCTGTACACTGATGACAGCTTAGAGAAAGACACATTCGTTGTTTGGAAGTTGTCAAGAACTTTAAAAGCATTTACTGTCACGTAAGTCCCATAACTAGAATCAAACTTTCCATCAGATCATTTGATTGACTTTTTGGTCTTAGAGAGGTGACTTCTTATAACATCTACTTTCATCAAATTGTCGCCTCCTTAGCACGTAAGTCTCCCCAATATGGAGTGAAATATTTCTTGTCACGTGTTGAACTACACTTTAAAGCAAAGCTGCAAATTCTTTCTTTTTAGCTTCAATTTTAATCTCAGTTTTTTTCTGATTTGTGCTATGAGGACTTTTAATTGTTTATTGATTTTGTGCGTACATATTTAAATAATGAAGATTAGGATTTCCCTCTCTTTTTAATGCAAGCACTTTAATTGCAAATTTTGTGAAGGTATCGAAACCGAGCTACTTGATACGAAAGATATGCGAAATAAAATAATAAATTGAATAAAATTATTGATCTGGCATAAACATATTTTGAAGAAAAAAGCGAATCAAATGATAACACACATATATATTAGGGGGATCAATCCCCCCCCCCCCCGTTTTGATCGGTCTATCATGAAAAAGTTGCCTTTCTTCTACAACAGAAAAAAAATTACATATAAAAAATATCTTTCGCTTGTGCTTTGCGCTTAAAGATTTGAAAGATGGAGAAATATTTCGCTAATTTTTGTTAATTTTCTTATAAATACCTAACTTACCAATGCCGTAACACTTTTGTTCTACATGGGAAAAATTCCGAATAGGAGGAGAAACTAGCTTATACGTATAGATTGAAAATATTTATTCACACAAAAAACTAAAAAAATACATTTTTAGCAACATTTTTAACAATAACTGTCTAACAATAGCTGCTATATAGCAATTAACAACTTACAACGAAAAACCTGGATATAACTTTACATTTTATGGATTTTAAATTAAACAGCAATATTTTTGTTAAAAATGTTATTTTTAATTTTAATTATTATTTAAGTTCCTTTCTGGAACAGTAGTATTCCTATATCATTTTATAGTAATATAATACGCTATAATAATGATAATTCACTTCAACGCAATTATTGTGTACTTGTGGTAAATTTTTAATATTAATTAACATAATTTATAAGATGTTGTTTAGAATATAGTCAATCCACATAAATTTCTTAGAAATTATATTTATAATAAATTTAATGTTACTTTGAATTCATTTATATCTTAATATTGATTGTTTGCTTTACTTAATTGTAGATATCTCTACTAGTTAACTTGTTAGATTTTCCAAAGAATTTTTTACAGTTTATCAATCTCAGTTTTTATAATTTCTCTTTTTTAAAAACATTTAAACTTTTTAAATTGACTTCATATTTTCTATTTATATATTATGTTGTTGATATTAAATAGCATATTTATAAAAAAATATTATCAGAAATGTAGTCAGCTATTTCCTTTGTTCGAGTCCTTTCTTTGTTCTGAAATAAGTAGATTGTTCTTGATACATTTGACTTAACCTTTTATATTCCTTACATTAATTATAATACTTTAAGAGGACACAGTACGACTCAATTGACAAAAATCGGTCAAAAAAATCAAATTTAATTTTTTTAGCTTAAATTATTCTTTATGTACTTTTCTATAACCTGACAAAATTTGAAAGCTCTAAACTTAAAAAACACAGAATTACGATAGCTTTTGCGTTCGTTTTATTCACATCCTTGTGGAAAATCAAAACTTTAAACTTACTTATCTCGCGCGGAAAGATAAAATAACTAGTTTGTCTTCATTTAAAAGGCGAAGGCTTTTTTTCTATTATGCCTAATGCTTTGAATTTTTTTAAACCTATTGCTAATAGTACATGTAACAAAAGTTTGTTTGCATTTTTGAATCAAAGCAATACTTATTTTTTTAAAAAATAATTGAACTCAGAATTTGTGCATTTTTTAAGGATATTTCAATAAGCATTCATAAAAAGAAGCATTGTACAAATACCAATCATAATATCGCAAAACCCATGCCAAATTTTACTATGTATAGTTTGACGTACTTGTAAATCAAATTTCACGCGTGTATATAAACTTTTATAGGAGGAGTAGCATTTTAAAATCACTTCACAAATTTTAAGTTTTTTTTTCTTAAAAAATTAAATGGCTAGCTTTTTATGAAATTTTGAGCACAAATTCTCTCTTTAAAACTTTTTACATATTTTGTTAAATAAGTAGATTATTGTTTGATACTCTTGAATTATGCGTTATAGATTTTTTTGTAAATTAATTGTAGATTAATATTTTTGCCATTATTTTTAGCTCATTTTTTTCTCTTGTAAATTTTAGTTCCTCCTGGTAATCTAGCCCAAATAGGGAAAGGTTAGCATCTTTAAATTTTGTTGAACCCTACAATATTAGCTCTAAGCTTCAGTGCTTTAATGTATTACTGAGGCTTATTAGTTTGCTTTTAATGGTTATTTTTAGAGTAATTTAGTATTATATGCGTGGGTATGTAGTTTTCGGTGTATATATAAGGGAAAGTCCCTTTTATAATTATTAAATTTATTCGTAGATATGTTTGCCATAAGTCTGCGATTTTGTTTATAAATTACACAAGCCTTTTTTACTTATCCAGATAAATGAAAAAAGGATTTTTCTTTATCAGTAAAAACTTCTTATCCATGGATGGTTTGAAATTATTGTTTAGTTTTGTTAATATTTAACAATGTCTTTCGAGACTTTAAAGTTATTTTATTAAGTAAATATAAACTTAAACTGAAAGAAGCAATGAAATTGCTTCCTCTTTCTCTATGCTATGCTACAATAAAATTTACATTATATATACATGTGGGATCTTTTATATAAGTAGGGGTGATGGAACGCCTCAGTTCAAAACTATTTACAAATATTCTGCAAAAATTGTTCACAAATATTCTATATTAAGACTAGATTCATTCAGTATATTGAGCTGCCTCACCAAGGACATGAAATTTTGGGTCAAGATAAATTGATGAGGTCGGCTTGCTCGACAGATTTCCCATCTTACCATTTAAATGTTTTAAAATCCAATTCTAATTAATATGCAACAAATACCATTACTCCATAATAGCGTCGAGTCGTGGGTTCAAATCCTCATGGCGCTGTCGAAGTTCCTCTAGTTGGCGTGATATGAAAGTTTGTAGATTGGATTGTCAATTCAGGCATCCCCCTCGTCACTTAACTGATATTCCAAATTACGATTTTTCCCCGGGGAAGAAGGTTTGGAGCTCCAAACCTTCTTCGGGTGAGCTCGGTTCCCCTGGGCATTCTGCAAATAACCTTCGTGTCGCTTCTGAGTGCAACGGTAATAATCAAGCAATCAATCCATGCAAAGTTGTTAGTCTGAATCAAGATTATATCAACATACAACGAATTTTAGGGCTATTCGTTATATAAAGGTTCGGCTAAGGCTCAATATATGCGCCCACCGAAGTACTATTTTTATTTTGTCAGAAAAGAGCTAAGCCTCTGAATAGAGAAACGAAATTCATATAATAATGAATTAATAAAAATAACCAAAATAATTGCACATATAAAAATGCCCTATCTCTGAGTTTTCAAAATTCACCGTTTTCCTTATTTTGTCTGTCTATCAATGTAAAGGTTTACAATGCCTTCAAAAACAGATGGACGTTTTATTGCTTGTCCTATAACATTCATTCAAAATGAATAACATGTTTCGAGGATGAATGGCTATTGAATGATGGAGGAATACAAAATGTAAGGAATTTGAAAAGAAATAGGATACAAGAGTAAAAAAAAAAAAAAAATGATGCCCTATTTTATTTTGATGCTTTTTCAACTTTAAATTGTATATATGCACATGTGCATAGCTTTATCCGTAAATTGTTTGAGCCTGTGAAAATTTCCTGATTCATTTAGTTTTTTTGAAATGAATGGACACTATGTAAGAAATTTTCACTCCACTTGTTAAGCAGGTAATGGATTATTATTTCAGATTAAAATTTGGATTTAGCTTAGAAATAATTCGGATGAAAATAACATTTTACAAAAATAAATCACATACAAGAACTCCTAGACACATCTTTCTTTATCATCTATACTAAAGAATATAAATAGAGCTCATTTTTTGAAATACACAGACAGTTCTCATCTTCCACTTTTCGTGTTTTGAAGCACGTTTTTCTTGTACGTTTCAGAAAATATGTAGAAGAAATTTTTCTTGCCTTCAATACGCCTGCTTCATTTTCAAGTGTATGATACATTTTCAATTCTAGTGTGCTATAATATTTTTCTCCAATTTTTTTTTCAGCTTCAAAAAACATGACACTTATTTTTCTAATTTGAATTGTTCTTAAAAGTCGCATAATTTTGAAAAAAAAAATCAAGATTGTTTTAAGCTTTTTTTGAAATAAAATGTAATATAGAGATAATAAATTTTTTTTATTGCATGTGATGCAATGGACTGCTATTTGAAAATTAAAGCACATTTGAAGTTAAGTCTTATTTTTAAGGGGGTTCACCCATGTGACGGCCTGTTCTTTAAGCATTTTTGGAGAACTTTTTTTGACGACCAGTGAAAAGACAGAGCTATAAGTTTTTTTTATCAAGAGTATGTAAAATACTAGCCAAAAATATCCAATAGAACGTGAGTTATAGCGCTCTGAACGCACCCACCTCGAAAAATAGACGCTCACTTCCTCCACAATTCCGGCTGATTGGCTTATCTGAAATAAAAAAAATTAACGGCGTTTTAATCTATAAGCTGAAATGCACCGAATGGACTATACTAAATTGAAAATATCAAAAATTGAATTTTTGGTAGACCTATGTAGAAAAAGTTTGGAATTTCATTTGTTTTTTGTTATGGTTTTGGATATAAAAAAATAGAATTATTTTGAATTTTGGAACGATTGTAGTCTATTTGGTGAGTATATATGTGCCGACTCTACCCTATAAATTTGAAGTCATTCGATCAAAACGTCCTTAAGATATGATGGAGAAAAATTTGAAAAACACAGTTTTGAGAAAAACGTGTTTAGTTTCAAGTCCGATTAAAACGATGAAAATCTTAACTTACCTTCAATCGACGATGCCTGGTGGCGAAGACTAAAACAAGTGCGACGAAATATTCAAGGACTATAGATATTTCCTTTTAAACCTCTCCAAACTTGTATGAACGTATATTTGCACAGAAGGGTCAATGTTATCAAGCCGACTGTACACAATAGGCCCAGCCTTCGATTGCCAACTCAGCGTTCCGAGAAGCTGCTCTTCTAACACTTGCTTCTTTGTAACGACTTCGAATTTTAAAAAACCACTTTACCACCGTATTTCAGACATGTTAAGGAAGCAAATTATGAAAAAAAAATTTGTTTTGATTTTTGAACCCATCACTTGTGTGTGTGTGTGTGGGTGAACTCCCTTAATTATTTCAAATTTAGGGCATGAATTTATTTTGATCTGTTGATCTTATCTTTTACAGTGAGCTCATGTTTGTTGTTCACCTGTGAAATATTTTAATAGGTGAAATGAATTGATTTTTTAAATTTCAGCAAACACAATAAGGAAGATAATGATTTTAACAGCATCCCTTTCTAAGAAAAAGAAACCCACTATAGAAACTACTTCAGTTTAGTTCAATAGTTTTCGGACCTTTGCAAGTATACATATTTATTCTAAAATAAAAGGAATTGCGCTTTCAATATAATGATCGATAGCCAGTTTTTTGGAAAAAACAACAAGTTTTTGTAAATACTTTTAGTGTTTGCATTTATTCTTTATCGTTTAAATTAATTTTTAGAATATGTTTATCTGAAATAAAAACATCCCATTTTTCAGTACAAATGCTTCTTTTTTAAAACATTTCAGTTTATTAAATTCACAAGAGGTAAACATTTCGTCAAACAATGGTGAGTAAATGATTTTAACACAGTTTCTGAAAAGTGCAAAATTGTGTATGCAATGATTTTTCAAAAATATATTGCTAAGAAATTTTGTTTATTCATTTCTAGATTTTTTTTATTTAGAAAATTAGACCTTGTTTTTTTCTGAGAGGCTTACATGTTTACTTGACTTACAGCGAATATCAATAAGGGCACATATTCCAATAAAAGTTAAAGAAAATTTGTATTATATAGAGATGGGACATTTTTTAGATTCATAAGTCATTGTGATTAATGTACTTATAATTATCTTACTAAAATAAAATCATGTTAAAATGAAACTCTAAGCTACGATTTATTTATAACAAGAAACCGTCTGACACTAACTTTTTTATAAAATGCTTTCTAAAGTTCAAATTCTTCACTTCTAATAAATTTCCCATTTTACATTGTTTGTATTTTTTAAATCGCCTTCCATTATTATTTTTTCTCATCACTTTTCTCCCAAAATCTTTTTTATCTTTTTCGGTAGATCATATTTCAGAAGAATTTATTAAAGCTGTCTTCCTCAAAAATTCATCGATATTACAGTGCATAAGATTCACGAAAAAACAATCTTTTTTACTTTTAAAGACTAATTTTATGTGACGTTTACATCCCCTACTTCTACGAATTCACATAAACATTCTTCAACATAAATATTTGCGAGTTTACATGGAGACAAAACATCAAATCCAAAATGTTTACTTCTCGCAGTTTTGAGCACCTATAATCCTGTTTTAAAGCATCCATTGACCCGAAGGGAAAAAATTACTTTGGTACTATGTAAGCTATAGGACAATGGATAAGAGAAAAATTCACTTCATTTAATCTTCCTTACAACCTCCATTACTCCAACTGGCGCCGTCTACTTCTCATCGTAAAAACCTCAATTCAGCTATAAAAGCAATTGGATTTGAGTTTTCTCTCGACAACTAAAAATATGTGACGCCCAACTCGAGTCGCCTTTTAACGAAAGGAAGTGCTGTTTGTCTCCTCCAAGGGAGGGAGGAAATTCAAAACTTAATTGAATCAATTTCATCAAAATATAGAAATGAAACCGTTCAACTTACCTGCGAATTCTATTCATTAGTAAATGTCGGCTCTCTGTAATTGTTCTTCAAGGTCTTTAATGAATCTAAAACTAGCACTGAGTTATGCAAATGCAGGTGAGATGATGCTGATTGTATCACAGGGTATATTCGCTTTATTAAAGCCTGTAATGTCCCGTGTTTCAATTCAGTGGGGCATCAAAGGGCCGAGTTTGGAGATACATTCAAGTTATCTATCCACGGTTGATACATATTTTAATGAGATAAGTTGAATTGATACGATGTTCTCTTGAAGTTATTGTCCATAACTATTTCTATATTAAAGTATTATGGATGAAGATAAGCAAGAATTTCCTATTTTATTATTAATTTATAAGAATAATGATTATTTCTTTGAGAATACTTTATAGCTTTTGTGAGAATGATTTTTATAGTATTCTTTTATATGTATGAATTTTTATTGAATGTTTAAATCTGAAAGGCATTTCTTTTTAAATTTTAAAGTAAAGTAAATGATGGTACAAATTGTCCTTTAAGGAGAATTGCAGAAAAATTATTTTTTTTTTGGAAAATGTGAAATAATTATAACAGAAAAAATGTACTTCGTTTACTCAAATTTATGGTAAAAGTCATTTTTCATATAAAGTAAAAATGTGTAATGATATTCGTAAAGATAGATGTTGAAAAGGGTCATTGAATTAAATTTTACGCGTGATTTTATGCTAAGTTCCTCTCTGTGTAAGAAATAGGATAGTTTATTGGTATTTTCTGTAAGTTTTAGAAAGAGCCCCTTATAATAATAATAATAATAATACTCTTTTCATTATTAAACTCAATAGAGATCAATAGGCTCAAAAAATAAAAATAAAATAAATTATATTGTTGTTTATTGGCTAAAGTAAGCTTAATTGATATTGTCAAATCTTCAATTATTATTTTTTATAACTGTACAAAAAAAAAGTTGTAGAATTTAGAAGTTTAGAGTGAAACTTTTAAATGCGTTAATTTGCAAGTCTCTATCACTTAAAAACCAACTTAAAATAGAAAGAGAGAGAGCTTTTATTACTTAAAACTAACTTAGAAATATCCTACCTAAAAGATTAACTTAAAAATCTCTCTCCACATTTCTTTTTAACATTCTTTTTTCATTTTTTCGGAATGCACACTTCATCTGACATGTTGTTAATAGATTTAATGAGAAAGGTATATAATGGAATAAAATAATATTTTCTTGAGTGTTAGAAGGAATATTTTCTTTATAAGCAAGAAAGTACCAAAAATGAATTTATTTAAACTTCATATGGGTTATTTATTGCTACCTAAATATATATATTGCTATTGAAAACCCAGAGTGTATAGGGGCTAATGAACGTTAAATCTGTCGTGACATAAAATCCTCATGTTAGTGTGTAGTAGAAGTTATGTTCTCGTCACTTGATCGAGGTTCGTAATTACGAGGTCCGTCACCAATAGCTTAGTGTTGTCTTAGGTCACTACAAGATATATAACTTAACTCAGAGGCGCAACAGCCCATGAGGGCCAAGGCCTTCTGTTCTCAACTCAGTATACTCAACCTTGAGCCCTGAGGTGCATGAGCAGATGTTCCGGTCAGGTGTGGCCAGTCTGACGCGAAACCCCTAGTGTTAAGTTCCCAAGAGAAAGCTTGGTACTCATTTATCGACTCTCTAAAGGGATGAAAGTCCGAGTCGACCTTGCCCAGCCCGGGGTTTGAACCTCAGACCTGCGCTGTGAAAGAGTGATGCGCTAACCACTCAGCCATTGGGCTTCACAAAATTAATACAAGACATATTTTTTCATTATTTTTATTTTTGAAAGTTAATTATTCTAATAACTTGATTCAAGTTTTTATATTTTAGTGGCCGTGGTAGCATAGAGGCCCTAGCCATGAACTCGTGGCTGGTTTTATAAAAGTAGCGTGGGTTTGCGACCCGATGTCGCTGAATACCCACCACGTAGAGGGGCTAATGTACGTTAAATATGTCGTGGCTCAAAGTTCTCCCGTTGTGGTGGAGTGGGAGTTCGGAGATGGGGTGTCAGCTCAGGTGTCATTCTCGTCACTTGAACAAGGTTCAAAATTACCAGGTCCATCGTCAATAGCTCTCGTGTTGCCTAATAGTGAGACGTAAACAAAATACTTGTTTCCCTATATCTACAAGGTGATTCGCTACCAGACGGACAAACTTGCAAGGTGTGTAGGAGGTACATAGACGACTCGGAATCACATAGTAATGCATGGTTATAAATGCTACAGTTGTAGGCTATAGTGCAAAGAAGCACAGAAAAAGAACAGAAACAGCAACACATTAATGGGACAGAAAACATTTTACTGAAAGGTTGTACTACAACAGGTGTTTGAAAGTACATGTAAATGCAGTAAATCTTCTTCTGGGTCCACATAAAGAGTTAGGTATACGAGACAGCCGTTTCTTCAGTTGAAGGAACGGGCACCTGCATCGATCGATTATCTGTAGCTGCTGAGAAGATACGTAACATGCCAGGAATCTTCACGAACGTGAGGAATTCCATATAGTGCCACTGTCAGGCTTGCCAGGTGACTTCTGGTAGTAATTTTGAGCACATGTTGTAGTACAGCCATTCAATAAAATGTTTTCTGTCCCATTAATGTGTTGCTGTTTCTGTTCTTTTTCTCTGCTTTGTTGCACCATTGCTGGTATAACTACGGCATTTGCGACCCTGCATTCCCAAGTGGTTCCGAGTCGTCTCTGTACCACCTACACATTTTGCAAGTTTGTCGGTCTGGTAGCGAATCACCCTAGTAGTTAACGACTGAACTTTTAAATATAATGTTTTTTTTATCATTCACATTTTTGAATCTTCAAAATGACTTAATTGCAAGCGGATTTATTCAAATTGAAATAATAGCTTGACAAAAGAATATAATTTAAACAGGTCATAATACAGAACCTAATCTTACGGGTATATAATTTATGGAATATTTCACATTTTCAAAAAATGTTAAGGTATCCAACTACCCTAAAATTGTGAATTTTGCCAAAAATTGACAAATTTTTTATTACCTAATTTCATAGGCCGTCTTATTAGCTTTACAAAAATACCAAGTTTATCATTTTCCGTTCGCTAGAACAAAAACTACAAGTGTTTTGTTAAAGGCAGATATTCTTACTTTAAGCAAGATGTCATACTTTCAAACGCGATTTACTCGAAATGTGATTTTTTGAAAATAATCAAACGGGATCAGCGATTGCTGAAAAAATTTTGAAAATAATTAACTGAAATTTTTTGTGTAAGTTTTGTATAATAGTAGAAGTGTTTTAACCTTCAGATTTATTAATCACTGTTATATTACAAAATTTACAGGCCCTTATGCAAATATAATTACTGTTTTTTTAAGTAATTTCATATAGTAACTGAGATAAAGTGCTCTAGTTTTTGTAAAAATTAAAATATCTCTTATCCTGTTGGTCATTTCGACAATGAATAACATAGCAACACATCAGAATTGAAAAATTGAAAATTTGTTCATAAACCTTTGGTACAGAATGGGCCGCGTTTATGTTATTTTTTGTCAATTTTTACCCATTTTTTCCCATTTTAGTTATAATAATTTATTTTTCTCTTCTTAATTTTAGCATATTTTTCTTTAAATGCACTAAAAAAAATCTAAAAACAACAAAATATCCACATATCTCCATTTTTTTTATTTAAAAAAAGTTGTCGCAACCAGTCGGATACCTTAAGAAAACACACAACTCTGAGTTTTGTGCTTTATGAATACCTATGATAAGAGTTTTGCGATTCAATAAAAGTTACGGTAAAATTTAATTGAGACAGCAATAAAACACCATATAAATTATTCTTATAAAACAACAAATTTTAGATGATAAATAAGTGATAACTGAAGAAAATTCATGTTTGAATGTTGTGTGTGTAAAATATGAATCCATTAAATAAAGAAACACTTCTACATTAAATATGAATCAAGTAAATATACTTTGAATTAATTGCTTAAAATAAAGGAAAAATATCCACTTTTTTATTACAAATAGATGCAATTTAGCATTTCTTTTAAATTACTTCTAATTTATTTCAATTAAAATCTATTAAAATGTTTTCAGTAAAACGAGATTTCGAAGCACATTTGAGGAAATTTACTCTCTAAAAATTTGCAGGCGTTGCGTTTTTGTCTTTTTCTTATAAATGGATATCGTTAATGTTAGTTGCTCTTTTCTCAATTCCATAAAACTAACAGTTCTTCCTCAAAGGGCAAGATCTGAGCATTTTATCTTAAAGCAAGTAAATGTCTCGAAGACGCTACTCTCTATATGGTTATTAGTATTTTTTTTTATTTTTCACTGTAGTTGAGGTTAATTCTTGAATTGGAAAAAAAGTAGTTCTTTTCAAATAACTGTAAGAGAGAGAGAGAGAAGCTAAATAAGAGGGGAAAAAAGCTAAAATCAAGATACATTAAATCGTATTTTCCCTTAATAGATCTAATTTAAAAATATTTATAATTTTATGTTGCAATGATTTTTTGCTTTATGAAATATGTTAAAATATTCGCAAAGAGAGGTGGTAGCCTGTAAACCAGCGTTTCTCAAGCTGTGGGGCGTGCCCCCCTTGAGGGGCGGGACAAACCTACGAAGGGGGTTCGAGTATATCGAAAAATCTCTTAAAAATTATTAATTTACTGAAAGGAAGCAAAGCAAAATACAAAGTAACATAATAAATAATAAACACACATTTACACTGATATATTTATCAGTACTGTACAATGTATTTGGTAATAAATTTATCAATACAAAACGAAGAGCAAGTTTAATAACTAACACTGACTCCCATGGGATTGTCATAAACAAAAATTATATTCAAAATTTAATGTGCGGTTTCGGTGTTAATTATACACCATGATTAAATATATTATAAATGAAATAAGTTTACATCCATTTCAGAAGGTGAAAATATTAAACATTTTATTCGGTTCAATCCATTACTATATTATTATTTCCGTAGCTGGCTTTACAGTTCTATGGTAACTCATTTAATCCCTCATCACATTCTTTCATTGCCAGATACAACAGGAAAAAAGACTACTAATTTGAACTTAAAAACATAGGCATAAATTATTTCTCTGACAAATAGAACTAAATACACTACGCCCAATGAAGTTCTCGTTGAAAGAGGAATAACATACCCCCCCCCCCAAGCTCATCTGCCTTCCTTCATCCATCAACACCTGTTACTACACGGTTTATAATTAAAGTCGTATGTAGCTTTAATTAGATTATTATTGCATTCAAAACAAATGACTTATTATTGCATTCAACACAATGTTATTGTATGGGAAGGGGGGCGCGATGAAAATTATGATAGAAAATTGGGTCACAAATTCTGAAAATTTGAGAAGCACTGCTATAAACAGATTCGACCTCCTTCGTTAGGTATAAAATGGATTGAAATAATAATTTCAACAAGAACCACCGTGACGAATAATGGAGGAAGTTAGAAATCACACACATCACAAAACAACTAAGCTTAAAAATCCTCTTATGACTTGGCATTGAAGTTCAGAGTTAAGATATCGCTTGAAGTGTCGTTCTTGTTTCTTGATTGTAGTTTAACTCGTGGTTGTCATTGTTTCTATTGAATCATGAGATTAAGTCATGACGCCCAAAAAGACTTGCGTGTGGAAAGGCTGACACACATTAAATCTATTGAGTCTCACATTGGCGTGATGTGGATTTTATGTGACAGCGGTATTTCAGTTCAAGTTGTAATACCTGTCGGTTCCTGCTTGACTCTGAAACCACTTGTCTACCTGTAAACCCGGCTAGGTGTATGGGAGGACTGAATGATCCACAGACATGATTTCAATCTAAGTAATTTATTGTTACCAAAACTATCAATCAGGCACAATAACAATCTAATCAAGATAGGCGATTAAATAGTAGAGCGTGGAAGTGAGATTCTATAACACGGGGATACTACTGCGGACCCTCAACTGAATCTAAGACAGCTTAAATACGCTCAATATAAACTACGTCGCACACTAATAAGCTAACTTCTAATTAAACAAGCTCACGATACCTTACTTTTTATGCAGCGGATCCTACACTTGAATCTTGCAGGTGATCTTTATCGGGATTGACCAATGTCGTTGGATCCACTGGAATAATCCGTTTTCCTAGACAACTCCAAGACCTCTTAATAATTCCACTCTCTTTCAATCTTCAACTAGCAAATTAACTCGCAACTCTTTGCTAACTCCTACTTGCCAACTCACAAAGTCGCGAAAACAGAATTTATATAATATACTTCATTTACATAATCACGCTTTCTTGGTCGGCGAAAGTTTCTTGAATTGAAATTATTTTTCCCCAGAAGAGTCCCCAAGGTATTAATATAGTCGCGGATAGAACCGTCACAAAGTGTCATTCTTGTCATTTAATTGTGGTTCAGAATTTTAAGGTTCGTCACGAAAAGCCCTCGTGTAGTTTCGAAGTGAGAAGTTAACCAATTAATCTATTATTAAAACATATAAGGTCTACCATCTACAACTTGTTGCGTAGGCATATTGTAGTCCTCAAACTCATCAATCTAAAGAGAAATATATGCCAGGAGTATAATATTTCTGAAATTTTTCCAAGTACTTGATACTTACGAGAATCGTGTTTAAGTACCACCCCTAAAATGAAATCTCTCAAAATAATTTTTCGTAACGAGTTTGACAAGGAACAAATAACAGAGGTGAGCACAGCACTAGAAGCAGAAATAAACTATAAAATCTAGAAGAATGCAGTTGAGTATCACCTATTAAATTGTGTTGTAATAAATGACTCCTGAAATAAATGTTTATGAGACTTTTATACTTTGTAGTAGAACAAAGCACAATTTTTTTAGAATGAATCGGAATTGAAAACAATTTAGAATGGAAATTCGTGTCTAAAAGTTGAACTGAGAGATGTATCGACGAATTCAGTAAAATAGAGTATCTAATAATTTAAGCATTATTTTAATATAAGCAATTTAAAAATTGTGACATTTATTTTCTTTTCAAGAATCCGGAATTTCTTTAGAAGGGAATTTATCTATAATATTTTTTCTTAGTTTGGGACAAAAATATTTCTAACCATTAAATAACCTCTCTCAAATAAAATTTAAAGTCTCTAATAAATCCTTGAGAAAAGAAACTTCAAATATAATAAATGAAATTATGGAAAAGCGAAAAAAAAGTAAGGGGTATCACTTTTTCATATTCAAAGTATATATACAATAGTAAAATAATAAATTGAAAACAGAGGTGAAAAAAATATGGATAAAAATTCAGGGGAACAAAACTATTTTCTTTTACGAAGAACTATGTGTAGAAAAGACGGAAAAAGTTCAAAATATATTATTGCTCTTTTTTTAAAACTTTATCATCTTACAATTGTAATATCTGCCAAGTTTCCTGAAGAACAATTGAGATTTACAGCTGTTTTAGATTTATTCCGTAGTTCCAATCCCCGGTGAGGTGTTCTTGCTCGGAGAGATTTACTTTTTGATGAAATTCAAATCTGACTGTTTTCAGGGTACATATTTTTCAATTGGATAAACTTTTCAGCAAAACTTAGATGTGTTTTCCGATTTCTTTAAAAGAAAAATATTGCCTTTTTGGTACTATACTGAGTGTGTGTGTCCAAAACACAGGACTATTCACAATCCTCTCCAAAATTTCGGAGCGCTGAAATAATAAAAAACTAAAAAATTACATGGAAGGCGGGGAAAGAATGGAATGGCGTATGGAAGAATACAGAAAAAATTCAAGTTTTATTTAAATATTTTACAGGTGCTTTTTATGTGAACTCTTGGTCACACCTCTTACATTAATGTTATAGTCCAGTTCCTGCTTTACTCTACACCAGTAGTCTTCAAACTATGTTCCACGGAGCCCTCGGGTTTCAGAGTCACAATAAAAAAATCAAGAAGAAACATAAATATGTATGAAAAATTATTATTTCTATAAAGTTCGTATAGTTATAAGTATCTTAAATTCATTCAATTCATAAAAACTGAAAATTTTATTTATATAAATAAACCTTATTTTTCAACACTTTTTTAAAACTTTTGTTATAATATAATAAAATAATATTTAAATGTTTTATCTTTTTATATCTATGCTTCCTACTAGATTGTGAATATTCTATTGTTTACTATCTTGGTTTCCATGAGATAATTTTATATTCGTTAATTAACACAGTGTCTTGCATAACAAAATAATTTTCTAATGGAAAATAAACCATTTTGCAATTGTGGAAAAGAAACTCATATAATGAAGGAGAGGAAACAACTTATCAACAGATTCGATGTTAAAATCTAAATTTAAGCAAGAACAGCTGATAAATTTTGTGTTGCAAATTCATGAAAAATACACAGTATTTCTCACACAGTTTTAAGAATTTTAATGCTATTCAGAGCATTGTGTTTAAGTGAAATATATTTCTCAACGTGAGTGGGGCAAAGACAAAGTATAAAAACAAATCAAACGCAGAATATGAAGCGCAACTACTGATAATTTCAATAGACATAGACTTCGACAGTTTGTGTGAAAAATAGCAAGTGCATATCCCAGTTACTAAATATATTGCACAGGTAGGTGACACTTGGATCACAAATTAGTATTACTAATGAGTAAATTATATTAAATAATTATATTAGATTTTCTTAATAATAAATGCATTGCTTCTTTTAATTGCCTTAACATAAAGTGCCTATAATATGTTGATCTACTTTAAGTATTATTTTGAGGTATATTCTTCGAAGTATGTGTACGGAATGGAATTCCACGAAAACATTTCTTGTTCTAGGATTTCCATGAAAATACTTTCTTGTTCTAGGGGTTCCACGAAAACACCTTCAAGTTCTAGGGGTTCCACAAAAACACCTTCAAGTTCTAGGGGTTCCTTGAGTCGAATAAGTTTGAAGACCTCTGCTCTAATAAAAATAGTAGTATTAACGTTATTAACAGCACGGTTATCTTTTCATGCATTTCTGCTACATCACGCGGTAAAAAACTTGGGTTTTATGTAAAAAACCTAGTTTTCTCGGATAACACGGATAATAAGGAAAAGATAACCCGTACAGTCAATAACGTTGATAATACTATATTGAGTAGAGTGTGGCAGAAACTGGACTATTATATTAATATATGCCTTGTGATTAAGGGTTCACATATAGAACACTCGTAAAATATGTAAATAACACTTGAATTTTTCCCCTGTATTCTTTCATCTGTTCTTTTTTGCTGTATTTGTTCAAAACTTTGGAGAGAGTTATGAATAACCCTGTATAATAAACGCTACTAAAGTTAACAATAAAAAATTCTCACAATTGTCCTGTAACGTTAAGCAAAACCTTTTGGAAGCATGCACTCTTTCACCTTCAAGAACAAGGTTATAGATCGACAATCTGTACAATTATCTGTACAACACTAGCAACTTTTTTTTTTGCTTTAACGACTTGTGCCTTAGCTAGGGATTGCAATAAAAACTTGGCTTTTATTGCAATCCGCATGCCTTGCTATGTGAATTAAGAACTACTGATGCTTTGGAAACGTACTTTGAAAGGTGTTTGAAGGAAAGGTACTTTAATAGCATAAATTTTGTAAGATATCTACCAAAATCTTTGCTAAAATTTGACTGAAATGTTTTTGATTACTTTCATCTGGTAAAAAATACCATTGTGGTCTATAAATATTAAATTTTGAATCAGGGAAATTCTAATTTAATTCTCCTCTTTCAGCAATAAGTATTTTTAATACATTAGATAAGAAATTTTAAATTTAAACATTATAATGCTTTTTAGAAATATTTCTTGTGAATTCACACATGTTAATAAAACAAACAAAAACTATTGTTCTATTTTTATTGTTTCTTAGCTGCGTCCTATGTCGTTTTGAAGTCAACAGAGTAGAAAAACTATTTTTTAGAGACATTTATGTCAAAAATCCACTTCCTCTCCTTTAGTTCTATCCTTTTTACCCGTTTCCTTATTAGTGAAATGCAATTCCGCTTTTTAAAGCATTTCATTAATCTGGAATTAGAGGATTAAAACTTTCCTTTCATTAAGCTCACATGTACAATAACTTTCTTTGAGCATAATAAAATATATCAATGATTCTTCTACTCAGCTTTCCAAACACTCATTCTTTGATTTTTATTAAAAATTATCTCCTGTTCAGTTTATAACTCTGTTAATGCAGGAATACATTGTAAACACTAGTATCCGAAAATTAAGGTACAACGAGTCTGTTAGGTCTAATACGAAAAAAATGACCATAACACATAATAATTGGAAGAGCTTTTCTTTAAACAGTTATTTGTTCAATCTTACATAATTATAGCATCAATCATAACATTAAAACAGTGGCGTAACGGAAAATAATTGGGCCCACCCCCGCAAGGTCAGGTCTTGGGCCCCAAGCCGGAACTTATATATATATAAGATCCATATATATATATATACTTGCTAGGAAAAGTCTGCGTTCACTTACTGCTGCTTACATAAACAACAAAAAATTTTTTAAAAACCGGAATTTGAAATTTCTTTTTAAATTATATTTTATTTAGTTTATTCCAAGTATTGAGAATAAAACAAAAGTTAACTCGGTTTGCTTTCATAGTTTTTAAAACAAGGACAGGTTTGTAGCGATACCAACAAAAATCAAGTAGAAAAAGTCTGCGTTCACTGTTTTAGTAGTAACTATAAAAATTATTTAAAAAAGATAATGAGCTATTTAATGGCTGGTTGGATAACCCCGTGTGTTGAAAAACTCCTGAAGTCTTTTCGGCATTGAATTAACAAGTCTAGTGGTTTCTTCAGAGCTTATCTTCTCTCATTCGTCCTAAAGAACACTGTTTTCTAGTAAGTGTGTGTGTGCACACAAAGGATTGCCAAACAATAACATAATGTACCTTAATACATCACGTAAATATATTTTATATTAAACTTAATAGAATACGAAATCAACCGGAGTCTGAGTAAACGAAGTAAATAATGTATAACATTAAAGAGTATTTATAATATTTATCATAAAAGGTAAATCTAACGATAGATAACCCAGGTAACTTAAATAAAAATGAACACTAAGAAACACACGAAAACTGTAAATTAATTTTCGATTAAAAATTCATACGAAAGAAAAGAGGTATCACTTACCTTATTCTTTATTTCTGAATTGTATAAATACTGCAACTTTTAATAAGGAGAGTTCTTTATATGAAGCAAAAATGATTCATGAAAAAAGAAATAAAAAACTGATGCATTCCATTATGCTTTCCTCTCATGCTTCATTTGATTGAATACTTATAAATCTATCATCAAATAATCATTTAAAATGCTCTCTATGCTTTTCCAAGTAACGTAATACTATTCTGCTTGAAAAAAGCATAACAGATGTACGTTATTTAAGACTTTGGTGAATGAAATTGAAACACAAGGGAGGGGGGATTAAAGACGGCAATAATTTTCTCTGTTGCTTTTTAAAAAGTTAATCATGTCTTTTTTCCACCTGCAGCTAATGTAATGAATACAGTAATAATAACAGCGTTGAATTTTTTATATATTCTTAGCATTTTATTCGATTCTCCATCTAATTTTTGTTTTATTTGTTAGTAATCTAGGTTTAAATAGAAAACCCACTAAAGAAAAGTATCTCTCGTCACCTAGATTTCAGCAAATGAAATTTTTTTTTTTGATTTGGCTATAGGATTACAGATATCTAATGAGTGTATGAAAGTTTTGATTGTGAATGACGTTAGATTACCAATTGGAAAATCGCTTAAAAGTTCGATTTTTAAAAATGTGAAGCGAATTTTGAGAAAATCTACATTTATGGCGTCAGTCAGGCTTTGGCCTCCCCCGCAGTGCGGGGGTTGCGGGGGTGTACGTTACGCCACTGCATTAAAATAAGGAACTACATTTTTTCTAAAGTCACCTGTTTGATTAAAAATAAATCACATATTCTTGGGAAAAAAATAATTAAAGGTTTTAATATGGATCGTGTTATCCCTTACACTTATAATGCAACAACAACATTGATTTTGCATACTATCAATTACATTTTTATACATTAGAATGGAAAGTAAAACAGAGTAAGCCTTACATGTGGAGCAGGGACAGGCAATCAGTCGATCACAATTGGCCAGTAGAACGCTGAGACATTTGTGCGTAACCACCTTTACTAAGACCTAAGACGTGCACACTAAAAAAACATATTTATGGAACACAGACGCCATCTAGATTGGAGAAACTGCTTTTCACAGTCGATTGGATTGTGTTTACTTAAGCAAATGATTCGATAAATATATGTAGACAACACAGGTACCTTCATTGGAAGCGCATGATGACGCTTAGCACTTTTACTGCCACCGTAAGGGGGAAAAAGCGATTACTGCGATGCCAGTGGTATAAATGAAATTTCACTACACGCCGACTGAAGAGTTGAATGAATGTTGTTGATCAGCTCTTCCCGCGATAGCACGGGTTTTGCTGTTGATCCTACATTTTCATTTTACATGCCTAGCATCCCATTTCTACGGGATAGGGTCCTCGTGCTGATGTCATGTCCCGCGATGGCGTGGGATTCGGCAGTGCACAAATTAAGTACTTACATTGGTTTCATATCTATCGGTTCACGTATGTTCTTAGCTTGCTGCATTGAATACGTCCTCACTCCACGGTCTAGAAGACGCTCATAGTTGTTCAAGCATTCAACTTGACAATTTTGTGTTACTTGTGTTTTTGTAATAAATATAGCAATCTTTTATATTTTAAAAGAAACAAAGGCACAATGTCGAAAACAAGTGTAAAAAAAGGAAAATATTCTATTTTAATACAGAATGACCACACCTACTCCACTGGGGGGGACCGTAACACCTTAAAACATTTGAAGTAGATTGCCCTTCGAAAAGTCCACCCATTTCTGATGTAGAGCAACACTTGTTCCAGCTTAATTTTTGACATCTTAGGATGACAAAAGACAAACCCCTGCCCACCAATTAAGGCTCTAAGAGTCTCTATCAGATTAGGGTCCAGAGAATAAGCTGATCATCCTCTTTATTCCAAACCTTTATCGACAGTAATAAGCAATAATAAGCCTAGCTCGATGATGTTGGACATTATCATCCATTAAGAAGAATTTCTCATGGATAGCTGCAGCATAAGGTGTGACATGTGGAGCAAAAATATCATCCAATATTTCATAGACAGAGTTTCACCTTAAAGCACATGCAAGCCAGTTTCACAGAGATTCCAGTCCAAGCCATGATTCGAGCTCCTCTATAAATGTGTCTTTCAATAAAGTTATATTGGCAGCGTGATGTCGTGTGAGCTCTTAGAATTACTTTATTACTTGGAAGCAAGAGGGAAGCGTATAAAATCAACTCCATCACTGAACCTCGTTTGCGATCTGGAGGGCTATAAATCATTCTGACATTTTAACACTCAGGGTACCCTTCAGGATATGCCTTTATCACAACAAGCCGGCATTCTTTTTCATTCAAATAATCCACGATCCACATATAAGAAGGAATCATACAATGGATATTGTTCGCAAGAGTGTCTTTGTTTTAGAGCGTGGTGCCCAAAAGTTTTCTGAGGATCAGAGTGGGATGTGGGATGCTTTCAACATAGCCACCTTCAAAAGCGGCGAGACACCTATTTGCTCCTAGGCATGAGGGAAGAATACACGGCCTCTTTTGGATGTCCCATTTGGGCTTTTTGTTCACCCTGTACATCAAACTTGACAAGTATCGTCGGAAATTGTTCGACTAATGATCCGACGCTAAAGCAGTGTTTGGTTCTTAGTTCTCTCAAGATCAGCACACAATCTGAATCACTCTCCAAATTTAATCAGGACTTACCTACGAAGAGTATCTCTGGTTCACAGGTAACGAGAGTAGTATCGTGGAATATGAAGGTCACATACAATGGATTATTTTCTGTAGTCTTTGATTGTGAAGACGCAGCGCACCGTGGTAACAGATGTTGTTATTCCTGTTGCAGTGGTATGATCTGAAATGAACTAAGTAGAGTAGTGTTCATTCTTCTTCTTGCTTAAAGAACAAGAGAAATGATATTTTGTAGATGTAATCCGTGAGTGGCTTGAAAGAAATATCTCTAATTGAGTTTATTTCTGGAATTCAACTTGATCCTTACTTACTACTCGGGAGAATCGAGCTCACCCAAAGGGTTTCGAGCTGCCTACCGACCTTCCGAGAAGATACTTTGTTTATATACTACACGGAATACTTATACAAAATAGTCACGAATGAAGAGCCCTCCCTAAAATCCTTGAGAATAGGGGGAAGAATATAAGATACAGCAAAAATACTTTATAATAACGATGAAAATACAAAACACACACGGGCATACAAATACGAACACACAGATGCTGTCTACCTAAGGAGACAGGATAGACCTTGAAAAAGAAATAAGATACATAGGGTACATACTCCCTCTCATAAGGGAATGCATAATTAGGGAGGGGAGAAATGCTAGATAAAAGAGAGTGAAGGTGCAAACATTTTTTTTCGAAAATGTTTTTTGAAAGAGAGCAATAGAGCTCAGTTATCTCGTAGCACCAAATGCGAGACCCACACAAAGGGAAGAAATAGTTTCAGGAGTTGGACATGTGGCCAATAGGTGTGGCTAGTTAAGAAATCGGCGGCAAAAGGGGAAGAGGCACTACACCCACTCCACTCCCTTCTCCGATATCTTTGCACCCCAAAACAAAAAGAAGCAACAGCCGAGAAGGAATGCAAGCTAGAGACCTTCTAAATAGCAGAAGGAAAGTGGGAGGGTTGAGACTGGTCAAAAGGCGGGAGTGAACCAACCAAAAGTCGGAAGATTCTAGTTTTCGGACTGTAATACAAGACACGTTACGTTCCTTAGCAGCATCAGTTTGAGATTATCCCATTTCCATCCATCCAGTTGCCTGCCAAAACGAATAGAATTGATAACTCTTCACATACATGGTCAACAATAAATTAGTTCCAAAAATAAAAGATCTACAAGCATGAAAAATTCCACAGAAATCACGAATGTAGGATATTCGCAAGTTATTCCGATTTCTACATCATCGTTGATCACTGAAGTGCTCCCCCCCCCGTATAGAGAAGACTATGCCCCTTAAATCAAAACCCTCACGTTGGAGTAGTGTGGGAGTTTGAGAGTAGGATGACATGCCAAGTGTCATCCTCCTCATTTGACTGACGCTCAAGATTACAAAGTTCATTGCCGACCACCCTCGTAAAAACACAAAAGATCGACGTTCATATTTAATCATTTCGATTTTTATATAAGAGGTCTCAGGGGTGTTAACTTTTTCTGGAAGGGCTGAAAATATAAACCATATTAAAATACATACAACTATTTTAAATTAAAATGAAATAATTCCAATCTTTTACACATTATTAATAAAGGAATGAGGCTTCAGAAAAGTGTAAAATGTTTAAAATATATAATCATAATTTTAAAAATTATAAGCATATGAAAATAAGAAATTTTTTATAAGAAATATTAATTAAGTTTTACTGCGCGCACGCTATTTTTTTAAAATAGTAGCCTTTGATGCATAAAACTTTATAGAATCATAAAATGTATCATACACTTTAAGCCCTAGTAAATTAAGAATAATTTGTCTTTTGTATTTCAAAATATTTGAAAAATATTGAAAATTTAAAAAAAAAATTTGAAAATATTTTTTTTATTTTTTAAAAAATATAATTTATTATTCTATTTATTTAAGTTTACTACGGTGTAATAAGGATACATTTAACTTTAAAAATCAACTTATTGCGATTAATTAAAGCTAATACTTTTGAAAATAGCATGCGCGCAATAAAACTTAATTAATATATCTTATAAAAATTTTTCTTATTTTCATATGCTTATAATTTTTTAAATTATGATAATATTTTAATTATTTTACACTTTTCTGAAGCCTCATTCCTTTATAAATAATATGTAAAAGATTCGAATTATTTAATTTTAGTTTAAAAGAGTTATATGTATTTGAATATTGTTTATATTTTCAGCCCTCCCCAGAAATAGTTAACACCCCTGAGACCCCATAAGTGTCCAATTATTCAAAATAATTGTTTCATACAGTTTTATTCCACTTCTACTTAGGATCATTCATATAAGCCACATTTCTTACTTAATTTTTTATGAATGTTAAGAAACTAATTGTGTACCTTAACTTTTGCTTTTGTTGGTTAGTGTATGTAAAAAAAAAATGCTGTGTTAAGTCTAGTGTATACGTTTTTGGATTCACTCAATTATGACGACTAATATAATACATCTCTGTGACAGTTGAAGACAATAGGAAGATAGTTTTCCTTTAATGTAATATTTTTGAACGAGAGAATAACCTTAAGTCAGCATTTGAGAAATTTCTTGAAAAAGGCTTACTTAAAACTCAAATTCTTGATTTAAAACTAAGAAATCCTTAATTGAATAAAATGTATTAATGAAAGATATGGTATATTTTTACTTTACGTCAACTGATGTCATTAATAGTAAATCTAATTTTGAGAGATTGAAACTAAGAGACTTGAAATGTTTCTGAGTGCTAATTTTTGTTGAAACTTTACTATCGACACTGGTGGTGATAAGTATCATTATTCATGAATATTATGCAAATATGTGCATTAATATTATTACTTCTTAAAATTTAGCACTTACATTTTCTTAATAATTCATAATTTTATGCTATCATAATAGTTTTTAATTTACTTTGAAGTGAAATCTTCGATTTTTTTTCTCAGAGATGCATTAAACTACATAACAGATTAATCAAATTATTTTATTCTTTCATATAAATTTTAATTCCGAAATGATGAATGAAGAATATTTTCTTGTTTTGTTTTCGTCTGGAGAGTGTTATGTATTCTTCTAAAGTACTGAATTTGATTTTTCTCCGTCTTCTGAGTATTCTGAATCCCGTCAAAGGCAACAACTCTCTTCAAGTAATTAAGATTAAATGTCATTGCTTTTAACGAAGGATTGTGAATTGTCTGGAAGGAAGCTTTAGAAGATTTTATCTTGTAAACTCTCAATCTTTCAGTATCTTTAGTAATGTTTTTAAAAAAATATTTATTGATATGATTTAAATAAAATCTTTCTTTCACAGTCTTCGTGTTTCTGAAATTCTTAGATACGCTTAAGCTTTTGGTACACACGCTATACTCTTATATATGTATATATACACAGAGAAACCCCGATTTAACGAATTCGTCGGAACCAAACATTTCGCTCGATAATTCGGGATGTTATTCATTATATCGAGGTCTAAGCAAAATACAAATGGTCATGCTAGTAATTGTCCAGCTAACCTGATTTGCATTTTTTAAAAAAAATTATCATATTGTTTATGAACCTTACTTGCTTTATCGTTATATAGATGCAATAGGTTCTGGGGAAAATAGTGAATTCAAACCAAATATTACCATTCTACCCTGACTATCTCAACCTCCTAAAAACTTACCTTAACTCTAATATGGTTTAATTCTTGGATTTAGACGCATCTTCTTAACAATAATGCAGTCAGTAACATTTTTGTCAATAGAGATTCTTTTAAATTCCATGTAATTAAAATTCCTGTATGTAACAATAATTTGCATTTATCAATTTGCAAAAATATCATTTTGAATTTTTTACTTAAAAATGATAGGAAGCTACCCACAAAATAGATAAATTCAATAATATCAAGAAATTCTTCCAATGCTGCTTAGATCATGATTATCCTTTTAACTTGTAATATTCATCACAAAAACATTAATCGACTTGTTACTTCTGACTCCAAAACCTCCACACAACAATAAGATCTCAATGTCAGCATGTTAGTAGTCTTGCTGTGAAGATTATATTATAACACAGTTTATATTTTTTTTCCACACACATTTTGAACATCTTACACGCTTTAAAATTTCTAAATTTTTGACACCAACCAAATTATAGCCAACCAAATTTGATTATCTCTTGGCATCTATCTTTGCATGCTGGTTTAAAGGATGTGTATGTATAATTTGGAATTTAAACTCAATGAATTGTAGCTTTTCATTAATTTCAAGACTCTTGGAACTCTTAGAAAAGCTCTGTAAGTAGAATTTATGTAAAATTCTTTTTTTTGGAGAATAATTTTTTTAGGTAATTAGTATTGTAGTTTTCTGCTTTACGATTTTAGGAGAATTTGTTGCAGAAAAAGATTAGGTTGCTTTCTCATATTTTCTGTGAGTTTTTATATACTTTGAATTTCTATTTATTTTATTGGGTTTTTCCTACCGAGTTGCAAAAGGGGAAGGTTGGTGCCTTCAAACTACACTCATGTCCATAAATTAAGGATAATGAAGTTCAGGCAAAGAAAGAGACAGAAGCAAAACAAATTTGACTTATTTGTAAAGTCTATTTATTAAACAAAAGGTAAAGAGCAAAAAGGATGCTGTATGTTTGACATAAGTTATAAAAATTGCGAATTTTACTCCCTGGAGCAAATTTCAAAAAAGAACCTATTTACAAAAAAACAGTATAACATGGTTAGTATGATGGTTAATACGGAGTATGTCTCCCGGACGATGCAATACAGGCCTTACAACGCCTACGCATGCTGAGTATCAAATTATCAATCCGATCTTGAGGAATATTACACTACTCATTAAGCAATGCCCTCCGAAGTTCCGGTAGACAGGTGGGAGGGGGTTGACGGGCTGCAATTCGTCGCCCAAGCATATCCCACACATGCTCTATTGGATTCAAGTCCGGTGAGTATGCTGACCAATCCATACGGGAGATATCCTCCGATTGAAGGCATTCTTCTACAATGTTTGCATGGAGAGGACGGGCGTTGTTATCCATAAACCCAAAATCTGCACCCATGGCACCCCGAAACAAACGTACATGTTATTCTAGAATGACGTCCCGATAGATTTGGCCTGTCATGGTCCCAATTTGAACATGCAGGTCAGTTCTAGAACCCAGAATAATCCCCCAAACGAGCAATCCTATACCACCGAAACAGTGTCGTTCAATGATGGTGGTAACAGGTACCTGGCACTCTCCATATGAAAGTCCGGCGAGAATCAGACTGCAAGCTAAACCTGGACTCGTCGGAAAACATCACACAAACCCACTGTTGCGGTGTACACAATGCATGCTCTCTACTCCAGACTAACCGCAGGAGACTGAGTTGCAGTAAGTGAAACACATCTGACAGGTTTACGAACATATAGACAAATCAACCCTAAACGTCTGTACACGATCTGGCTTGAAACTGTTGGCTGAAGAGAGCTGACGAGACAGATCTGATACTGTGTTCCGTCTGTTTCTTTTGACAGTAACTGCCAAATACCGGTCCTCATTCGGCGTTGTAACTCGGGGGCGACCTGTGCTGTAACATCTACTCACATTACCATCATCTTGGAATCGTTGCCAAAGCCTGGAGATGACACTCTGGGCGATTCCAAGGTCCTCGGATACTTCCAGCTGGGTACGTCCACATTCCAGTAGTCCGAGAATTCTACCACGTAAAAAATCATCCGAATGCTTCCTTTGTGCCATAACTATGCGGTTATTGCACTGAAAGGCTTTTAAAGCGCTTGTGAACAATTTTACTTCTTTGCCACCTTTCCTCTTACACTCTCGTCATTGTGACGCACTATCCGTGCCCTCTGGTGGTTTCCTGTAATTTGCATATTCTTCTTCAAGATGTATGTGATAATTCTACAGGTGAAATTTTTATTTTAGAGTTCAATTTCTGTGTGATTCTGAATTATCCTTAATTTATGGACATGAGTGTAGTTTAACTCCACTTATTTGGTCCTAAGTCCATAGTTGCTTTTTGACCCGCTATTCTCTTTTTTTTGTATTTCTTTTATAGATTCGATCTTCATGTTTTTCTTTTATATTTTTATTATGTTATTTCTTGTTATGTTCTTATTATTTACTATTTCTTATTTTTGATATATTACATAAATTTCTTCCATATATATGTATCTATATGTTATGATTATGGGTAATGGGTTTATTTCGCTAGCGAGTAAAGACTAAGAGCTAACAAACAAAACTGTTTATTCTAACAATATCTACAAAAAGGGGACAACACAATTACACAAATACTGTTCTAAGTTAAAATATATATATGTGTGTGAAAAATTATAGACTTGATTTAATGTACTGTGGTATTTCGGCTCTTTCTCGCTCTTTTTTTTGTTAAAAGTGATTGATTTAGTTTTAACCGCCATTCCATTTGATACTCTACCCGACACAATGCAGTTGAAATTACAAATTATAAATCGCTATAAATCCCACTCATGGTTTAAATGATTAAACTACTAGAGTTATATTGTGTTTGGAAATTGAATTCAGCATAGCATTACTTAACTAATTAGGGAGTCCTACTATTAAGGATAAAATATTACACAGTTATGACTTAGATTAATCAACCATTGGTTTTTGATGTCGATGTATTTGTGGTTACTCTGATTGCATTACGAGGGTCAAAAGATCACATGTGCCCAAATACGACACACTGGTTAGATATACAAATATTTGGCTCAGTCTCAATCTGTGAGATGCTCGAGTTAGACGATATCTGTGAGAATGTATCATGAATGGAAGTGTTCAATAACTTAAGAATATCGACAATTAAGGACTGGCGCAGTATACGATGACCGGTCTACATTGAAGTGCATTACAAGATTAAATGCTAATAACTAACCAATACTTTATCGATGTAATGGGATCATCATTATACGACTTCAAATATAAACCATTATGATACTTACAAAATGGAAAAAGATTTTAAAGATTGAAAAAGTACCTGGATATATACATGTAGAATATTTCAGACTAAAATTTAGGTATCATTAGCAATGAATGCATGAATTAAGGTTCAACTGCCAAGTATGAAAGTATGGCCAAAGATTAGTAAGAGGGCATGCTTTTATTATTTACTTTATTAGACTTGCCAACTGGAACTGCTTCAAAGAGGATTAAAATGTTTTTGTAAATCCTCTAGGAAACTCTAATATGATAAATTAATTTCTTGACTTTCTTTCTATTCTTCTTGCAACAGTAGTCTTGACATTTTTCATCACAATATTTTTAGGCTAATAATTCTTGATTAAGTATTGGTTTATTTTTTCCCCATAGTTTGTGCTGATATTTGAGTTTTTTCAATTGTCTTTCAGATTACCATATTTCAACCAATCTTCTAACCTTTTATTATGAAAATGTATGAAGTCTACATTTATTAACCATCATAAACACATTCACTATTCTAAATTAGTTAAATAAAATATCTCGTAATTACACATACGATTTTTTTTATGAATGAAGTCTACGATTGAACATGAATAATTATTGTGTGTATTTAACAAAGTATTCAATAAAATATCATAATTGATCAAATATTTAAAGTAATAATATCTCGTTTTCCTGTTTGTGTGTGAAATGCAGTTCATGTAACTTTTATGATAAAATAATAACTATGAAACAAATTACAATTTCTATTAATAATATTAATAGCTATATGATAATGAAACCATTTCCGTTAATAATAATAATATCCACGTTTGCTGTTTCTTCGAAATAGTTTGTATACCTCTAAATGAAAAATAATTTACTTCATAAATATAAATTTCTTTTGTGACTTTAAGATATTTATCTTATATTAAATATAAAATTCTCTCTTTTTAAAAACTACACTAAAGAAACTCCTTCAGAATTTTGAAATTATTATTCGTCTTAAGCGAAATGGCTTAAGGTTTTAAATCTCCAAACAATGTTTATTATGCATTTTCACTTTCAAATTTAAATCTCGTTGCATTTATTATAACTAAGGTTCTTTTCATATGTACTGAATTTTCTTTTCTTGCTCAAGGTGTACAGCAATAAAATCGATCCTTCAGTAGCATGTTTATTTTAAACTTTTTTTATCATCTGTTTTAATCATCGTGTAAGCAATTATTAACTGTTAAAAATTTACTTATATGTTGACTAATATTCGTTGCAATTGATGCTTGCTTACTTATTCGGGTGGACCAAGCTCACTTAAAAGGTTGCAAGTTATAAACCAGTCCTAGGATAAAACAATTAATTAATACTCAAAAGAAAATTACGACACAAAATGGTTCATCATTTAGGAACCCCCTGAAAAAAAGTTTTTTTGAATAAGTGCGAGATACATAAAATACAATAAAAGATAAGTACAATACAAATGTGCCCCCCCCCTCCACCGGAAAATAAACAAAAAGTAAGAGTAAATATGCATGCACTTTAAAAAAAAGATTCTGTCTCATTAATGAGACGTAAAAGTTCATGGTACCACTTGTAATTGAAATACAAAAAAGGAAAAAAAGAGCTAAGGGTCTGAGATTAAACAAGATGAAAATCCATACTTTTCCTTTTCTCTATTATATTTTTTAAAAGAGAGCAAGAAAAACAGAGAGATCACACGACCACAAAAAGAAACATCGGAGCAACAGAGTGCATAGAACCTCACTGTGAGAAGAGGGGTGAAGCACTCCAAACTGACAAGAAAGACTCGCCAATGAAATGTGGCAATTAGGTGTGGCAGGAGAAAAATCGGAGACGAAAACGTAAAAGGGGACATGCCATCACTTGAGCACACCCGCCATCCTTTCCTTCATTTTCTTTGCACCCCACTGTAAAGAAAGTAGAGAACGAGGAACAACAGTTCAAAAGGAATGCGAGCTCTAAAAGGGAAGGAATAGCGAGAGTCTGGGAATAGCAGAAGAGAAGGGGAAAGAAGACAAATAAACTGAGATAACCTATCACACATAGATTTGGAAAATAACTAAGCAAAAAATTAATTTATTGTGGATAGTGCGATTAATAATGATAGGGTTAACCCATGGGGAATAAGCACCCCGACTGGGTTTAACTAGATGAGGATCAGCAATGTGTGATCAGTGGAATACGTAATGATCGGCGTCTCCGGGTGAGCCACAGAAGCAATTTGAAGAGGAAAGGAGTTTGAATTGGCGCAAGTAAATTGGAAAAAGTCCGTGGTTAGTTAGGAAATGGACCAAATATTTAGAGATGAAGAGTGTGTTAAAGTTAGGATTATTTAAGCTCTAAAGTGGCGTGACGTTCAATTTCGTTAAGGGGATCCGCCACTTCCGTAGGAGCCCATGTTAAATTACGAAAGTTTATGTACCTTTATCTCAGAAACTACTTACTTCTCATCGATAAAAGTTTTACAGCAGGTTATGTGTACTATCAAAAAATTTTAACGAAGTGTTTTGTTTTTTTGTTTAAAATTAAAATATTTATGAATTTTTCAAGAAATGTCCACTCCCCTCTAAAATTTAGTTTAAAAAAGCCTTATCTAAAAGAGCTTGCTTGATATATTTAATTCCCCCCATTAAAATGTGCAAACATGTTAAAAGTATGCTCACTGAAAGTTTGAGGATTATTTTGAGAAAAAGGTACATAAAGTGAAAAAAATATTACATTTTGAGAAAACAGGCTTTGAAGTAAAAATTTGTAATTTTTGAGCATTTACTTTTTTAGTACTTTCCAGAAGCATATGAAGCATTTTCTTTACTCTCTGATCCTACAAAAGGCTCTTCTAATTTCATTTTTTTTCATTATTTTTAGCACTTAGCCTTTTGGGGGGGGGGGGTGATCTCAAAACGCTTTCGTTCGGCTACGCGAATCCTTCATGCATCTAATTTCTTGAATCATGGCACACAGTTATAACTTGTTTCATTATCACAATGTTTTAAAATCATTTAGTTTGCTACATGACTCATATTAAACTGAGCGATAGCCATATTTACCCTAATTTTAGCGTTTTTAATTCCACAAATGTAGATTTTGGAATCACTGACCATATGGTGTTATTAACTGACTCATTTGAGCAAAAGATGGGTACCCATACAATTTTAGATATTCCCAATGCACTCTAATTTTTTCACTTTGAACATCATATGAATTTGCGCTCATCAGAAAATTAATCAAGGAAAAACGCGGGGGCTCTTACCAGAGCTCATTTAATGCTCCACAAGGAGTAACTTCATTAAAAATTAAATAAAAATACTCCTAATTATCGTATTTCCTCATATCATATATTATTTTAAAGAAAAATATATTAGAACTCTTAAAAAATATAAAAAAGTGAAAATCGATAATTTTTCAAAAATTCATGTGCATTAAAGTCTGAGATACCGTCCTCGTCAGATTACTGCGGTTCGTAATTATTAAATCCTACGTAGTAGCTTACTATGTAACTTTATTGTGATGCTAATCGAAATAACTCTACAAAAATATTTTATTAAAATTACTGCTCATTTGTAATTACGTCGCATAATTCCTTAGGCTAAAAAAGCATTTTATTTGTTTTAGTCAATCATCGTTTTTTTTTATTTTTAAATGATGATTTTATAAAATTATTGGAAAATGTAGATTACATAATTATACACAAAACATTATTTTTTTAATATTGTATCTTCAGCAATTGACGCTAGATGGCAGCACAGAAACCTGCAATATATTAATAATACATAGTATTATTTTATATATTTCAGTACCATTTCAACAATACGCCTACATTATTTTATTACTTCACCTTTCTTACACACTATAAAAAAAGACTAAACTTTACATCACTTTCATTCTCGTTCTCTATATATAATTCTTTTACTATGTCAAATAATAAAGTTGCTAAGCCAGAATCATTTATATTACTTTGCGAAGAAAAATTGAAATAGACAAGAAAATATGTTTTATTAGTCTGTGAGTGTATCTTTTATTTAGATAAAACACCTTTCTATATATATGTGTGTATATTTTAAAAGCACACTGTGCTATTTAAGTTCGCTTTTATAAATGGATATAGGTAAAAGAAACACTTACATAAAGGTATTTTTTTTTCATACCATAACGAAAAAAAAGTTATATTTTAACCAGGGGAGGGATTCTGTAGTTCATAAAGATTCTCACTATTAACATATTAACAAGAATACCTTTAAGTACAGATACACATGAATAAACTACATCGTCTATCTTTCATAAATGACGGAAGTGTGAAAACTATGCTGTGCAATAAAATATAGGGAGTAAGATAACTAGAAATCCTGATACTTATCGAGAAAAATGCTTCTATTTAGGGAGAATCGCTTATACGATTATTTTCTCTAATTGAAACTATTAATTTGTATTCCTTATTCTAATAGATGATATATACGTATGTTAAAATCCAAATTAGAAAGCAACAATTGAAGTTTTAATTGGAACAGACATATATTTTATCTCTTACATTAAAATTTAATATATAATTTCTGTTTTGAAGTCATGAGAATTAAAATGTATTTCACAATCAAAAGATTTAAAGACACTCTAAATTTAATGTTTCATTTTGTAATGAAGGTTTTGATCGACTCATTTTATCTAATAGATCAAAGCAAGTCGTTTAGTTTTGAATTCCTATGTTTATATTATAAAGATAATTAGAAAGTGCAAGCATTCTATATTCCTTCCTTTCCCTTGACACTAGGCGATAAATTAGAAGAATTAAGACCTGGAACGATTTAGCTTGCGAGCGATAACGAAACGGGAGTATTTGCACAAATCCCTTCAAACGTTGGAAGTTAATAGGGCTAAATTAAGATCTCAATTGAAGAAGCAATACAATAAAACTAATAAAATTTACTGTTTGGCTCCAACACACAAAAAGACAGATTTAGTACTTAATATATTCTGTGTCTGATATTTTCCTTATTTACTTCCGGGTTTACCATGTTACTATAAGACATCAGTGTAACATCATCAAAAGAAACCTTAAAATTTTTTTTTTAGAATATAATTAAATTATTAGAATATTATTCCGAATATGAAAAAGACATAATATAGAATTTAATGTTTCAAATAAGACATATTTTCTGTAAAAGTTAACATTTCTCATTTAAATTATCGAAGTTCGTTATGGGTTGACTAATGAGAAGGATTACACTAGCCTCGTCACACCATGAAAGAAGATAGGCATGTTATAAGCCTGCAATAACACGACAACATCGAAACCCTAGTGCACTGCAAGAATTAAGGTCTGTTGCATAACAATGTGTGTTAGCATGCTCGACTATGTCAGCAGTATAAAAGCCAACCATTCAACTATAACCAAGCAACTATTGTCCCGATTACCTTCTATTATACATATATATAGTTTACAGTTATATAATGGTAGACTGAATGCTAGGCTTGGATAAACGAACGGCATGGCATTGTTTTTTAAGATGAAATAAAATGCTGCCTATACTACACCATAATGGTAAATTATGACACTGAGAAAGGCACTTGTGAATTCTGATATCACCAGTGGATATTTAGTACTAGAACGTCCGCCGGCGTCAATTTGACACCGGAGCCTGTTTTCTTTGTTATCCTTTCCGCATTTTTGCAGGGAATTAAAAAATTTTTCGTGACTTTTAATCATTTCCCCTGGTGATTAGACAGAAAAAAGTTTTGTGGTTCTAGGTTAATTAGGAGTGATTTTCCAACTAAATATACCTAGAACATCCGCTGGTGTCATTTCGACACCAAGGCAGTTTATCATTATAAAAAAGCTGTCGTTCAGTAAAATATAGTCCACTAAGTAATACTATTAGTAAAACAAGCTTCCCCAAGCTCTATTGCATATTTTTTGACCTTGAATACAGTGTTTTTGAGTTTACTGTGGAAATGAATCAATTACACTAAAATTATTGTGTCTAAGTGTTTCATAACATAGAGATTCATTCGATTTTCGAATTTAATGCAGAGCAGACACCATGAAACGATGGCTCTTAGAAAATGTCTAACCCTCTGATGAAATTGATAATTTCTGCGAGAGCTTTCTGAGAATGAATTGATTCTAATTTAGATTCCGATGAAGACATAAGATTGAATGAAAGTGACTGCGAAGAATCTAAAGAATGTGCAGA
The DNA here is from genome assembly GCA_019973975.1 of Trichonephila clavata. NCBI lineage: Eukaryota > Metazoa > Arthropoda > Arachnida > Araneae > Nephilidae > Trichonephila > Trichonephila clavata. The sequence goes on from BMAO01010345.1 coordinate 341,424, forward strand.
TGTAATTGATAATATTCCAGTAAATCCTGATATGTATGCTACTAGGGATGGCACAGAATGGAAACCGCATAATAGTAATGTTTCTTGGCAGATTTGTGACTCTAAATGTTTTGCGACAAAGCAGTGGTCTAACAAGCTTCGCGAAACATAATGCCAACGTCAGTTTCTTATGATGTAAAGTGTCATTATATATGATAATTACATGAAATAAAATATTATAAAGTTTTAAAACTAAACCATACTGAGCTGTAGTCCTGCAATTATTTAGTTAAAACAATTACTTTATATATTTTATAACGTGATGTCAAAATGACACCGGTGGACGTTTAAGTGTAATCGAAATCGCGGACGTTCTAGTGTTAAACTACACCCCTTACTAGTTACACTTTTCAGCCGCAGCTAATGTCTGGGAACTTGACATCGTCCCTTAGTTCCCAAGCTTATTTGCAACCAAGTTTCAATAAGATAAAGACTAGCTAAAAGGGATACCTAGCATTCAACAATTTTTTGTTTCTTACCAGGTTGCATTACTATCTTGTCCAGCCTGTTCTCCTCATCTGTCACCCCTCGAATACGTGTAACTGATTTATGAACAATTTTATATACCACTTGCTGCTACGCCACTAGTGAAAGTAGCGTTGCTAGACCTTGTGACTATACAAAACAGTGAATTCGTTCGCCGCAAGTATATTGTACTCATTTCAATCATTTCACTCTTGTATTTTACAGGATTTCTCCAATAAAATATGATGTTGATGAAAGATATCAAAGCTAGATATTGATCATCGTGTTACATTTTGGATGATTGACAATATATTTTTTATATTGATTGCAGAATTAACTTGGAATGATGAGTAAAACTCTTTCTCGAGAAAAAATTACATAGCTTCTGAAGATGAATTTTATTTTAATATAATATTTATCGTACTTTATACCGTATTTTCAATGCATGAACGTCCTTTTGTTTCTTTGTGTTATTAGTGATGAAATTATATTCGGCAGAATGGGGCAGTAAATAAATATATATTTGGGTTTTTTTTTGAGAATTTAATGATGGATCTTCAGAATTCACTGTACATTTGCTAACTAGCAAAATGAACAGCTTTTCGTCTTAGATGTGTTTAGCTTTGTTACAGTTGTAGACTTTCCTAAAACCATTTTCCCAAAGTAACAATATAAATAAAGCAACTGTTGGCCTGAAAGTGGGGTGAGTTGTAATTATTGAGATGGTGAATTACCCTTCAGATAAATTGACCAATTACAATGTCTGCTTATTTGTAATTCACAAAGGCTAATTACATAATCAATGGTATGGATCCAGTGGTCTTTGTGGAATGTTGCAAAAGCAAAGAAGTAAAAAAAATCAATGATGGATTTGATCTCCGAAAACTATTTAATCAGCTGGAAAAGGGTAAATTATGAAATTTGGGAAACAAACCCTTCTTTCTGTATTTCATGCAACTGGCATCTTTTTAAAGACATGTAAAGAAATATATTTAATTTTTCTAAATATTATTTTGTTTTTCAAAATTTATTGACATTAGTTTTACTCCGCAATCCATAAACGAAATTTCAGAAATTTTCATTTTCTTTATTAATTAAGTCATATTAGTTTTGGTGTAGTGGACGAATAAATATTTAAATGCTTTATTTTATCATTTATTATTTTATAGAAGGAACGAATAAAAGGGGAGAAAGATGAGCATTCTGAGTAATGAAATGTAGTTTTTTTGGCAAATAAATAAGGAGGTAGCTACATATAAAATGTTATTTTGCTTAATTTTTATAAATAAACAGCACTAAAGTTCTGGGTATTTATGTAAAAAAATTAATAATATTTATGAAAAAATTACTTTAATGAAATTTGTTATTTCATCAAAATACAATATAGCTTCGACAACATTATTATACATTGCATTCAGAAGAAAATTTCTTTTCATGGTCTTAAGCTTTTTATGGTTAGAATAAGTAAATAAAAACATTCATGTGCGTGAAATATTGCTATATAACAATATTATGTCTGAAATATTGATATATAACAATATTATGTCTGAAATATTGATATATAACAATATTATGTCTGAAATATTGTTATACAATGTTTCTAATTTCTATTATATATGTCTAAAATTCTGTTGAAGATAAATAGAGGGCCATACTTTTCAAACTTACATACATACATACATTTTACAAACATACATTTTCTTTCCAGCAAGAACTTTTTATAAAACTTTGCAGTTTTATATTTATAATATTTTTAGCTTAGCAATAAGAACTCTTTTCTTGAATAAAGAAATATTTTTTTTTCATTTCAAGATTCTATTTAAAAATTACTAAAATTTTAAAAATATATAACTCTACGGCAGTGATTCCCAAAGTGGTCTGTATGGACCCCCCAGGGGTCTATGAAGGATTGCAAGGGGTCTATCAGGTGTAAATGGGGGTCTATGATAGTGGCTGTCATTAAACAAGATCATGACTTTAATTTTAAAAGAAAATTTAATCAAGTACAAACCAGATTTTACCTATTTGACAGATTTATTTACTAAATTTAGTGAGGTTAATTTCCTGTTATAAGTTGACAATAAATTTTGTTAATACAAGACATATATTTCAGCGTTCCTTTTAAGAACTAAGCTAAAGCAGTATAACATTGGAGGTCGTGAATTTTCCAATTTGTCACAGACAATCCATCAGGACATTTTTATCTATTTTAAATTACCTTTATTCAGATTTTGAAACTAGTTTTGAGTATGGCTTGTATTGACAGTCTAAATCAGTTCATATAGTCACATCGAAAAAAAATTCATATTACAATAGGAACTGATCGGAATAGGCACGAACGAAGATCTTAAAGTAAAGTTTAGAAACGGATACAAACAACTTTGGCTTTAAAAAGGCATATCTGTTATAGAATATCGTGAGAAAGCTTTTAATTGCTTTTCCTAGTGAAGAGTTTCAGTGCGGTTGCCAATCTTGAAAACAAAAAAAAAGAAAGAAGAGGGGTGAGGTGAATGGTCATTATTAACAGAGGAGATTTAGGGTTACACCTGAAAAGATTGATATCAAATGTTGAAAAATTGTTATTGAAGCACCATAAGCATCCCTCCCATTAAAATCATTTGTTAGTTGTTCCGTTTCTTTAAGTATAATTTAAATTTTAATCTAATTAATTAACATGGGCTTTTCTTAAGTTTTAAACACTATAATTCGATACAGTGAGAAATTTAATTTTTTTAAAGTAAAGTTCAAAACCAGCTGTCAAAAAGACATTTTAGTGATAAATTTGTAAAAATTCAACCTTAGGTAAGCAGGGATCTACTCCAAACCAAAAAACATGGCAAGGTGCCTATGAGGCAAAAATGTTTGGAAACCTATGCTCTACGGGATCAAAAGAAAATCATTCATTATAAAAAGTATCAATTTATTAATGATTTCTGTAGTATTTTAAAGTTTTCCGAGTGAGAGATTTTTATTTAAAAAACTTTTCAGACTTGTACTATCTAATATCGATACAGCTCATTTACAGAATGACCTGTATAATTTGTTTAATTGGAGCAAGGATAAAACAGGTTACTTTTAGATATTGAAAGATGTAGCATTCTTAGAAGTGCTCGGGACTCACAGCCTGTATTTTATTAGTATGTAATAAATAATATCTTATTTCACACAAACTCAGTAACTGATCATGGTGTTGCATTTAGCACAAGAATTAATTTTACACAAATTATTGATGGCTTGGTTTTTAATGCGTACAAAAAACTTAAGTTTCTCAAAAGAAAAAATATAATATTTTCTAATGAGCTTACCTTGAAGGTTGTATATTTTAGAATTATCTGCTCGAATCTTAAGTATTGTAGCCTTATTTGGGACCCTTATTATAAAATTGTTTTTGGAAAGGCTCATATTAGGTTCGTAAGCTGTTTGTTTTACAAAAAAAAAAAAAAAAAAAGACATTATTATCCGCAAAATTTATGATTCATCTACGCAAAGTTTTTAATATTCTGAGTTTGAAATTAAGACAACGATCTTGTATTTTTTCATATTCATGGGTAATATGATCGATTGCATTGATATTTTAAGCAATATTCATTTTTCTATACCAATGATAAGTTTAAGAAACAAAGGCTTATTTGAGAATACATTTTTCAAATGTAATTATGTAGAGAATTTCACAATATATATGTTTTATAAAATTTTCAACAGGTTTTCTGAAGAGTTTAAGAGTTCTAATATGTCTTTGTTCTAATTTGTCTAATATATTTTCATTCTTATGGATTTTTGAGTTTCAATGTGCCTTAGTTTTTTTCTTAATTTTTTTAGAGTTCTTTTGTCTGTTGTTTTTTGTGTTCCGCTAAGTGTTCTTTACTTAATGTGGCTTTTTAAACTGATTGTTTATACCAATTCAACTGTGCTAAGTAACATTTTTATGTTTCTTGTTTTTCATTTTTTGTCAAACCCTTTGTTATTGGAGTTTTTTTTTCTTTCTGTAGCGTGCCTTTTTTTAAATAAAAAACATACTGAAGAGCCAAAACATTATAACCATTCACTCAATAACGTATAGTGTCACCTTTGGCCAGCAAAATGGTTTAAAAACTCGTCTTGGCATGAATGCCAAAATTTCTTGATAGATCACTGGAGACGGGTTATACCAAATGTCTGAGCAATGATAAGCAAAGTCGACATATTCCGACCTGGTGGTGTCTGAGCTGTCTTTGTATGAAAGCCCAAATGTGCTCAATAGCATTGAGATCCAGCAAGTTAGTTGGCAAGAACATTAATTGGAATTCCTCATTTGGCTCCTCGACCCACTACACGACTATTAAAGTTTTGTGACATAGGGCGCTTTCCTGTTGAAAGATTTCATTTCCCGTTGGGAAGATAGACGCATGTAAGGGTGTAACTGATCCGTAATTATGTTCAAATGTACCGTATCTTTAATTGTCTGTTCTACCACAACTAAGGGTCTCAGAGAGGACCACGTTCCCAAAGCATAATACCACTACGGCCAACTTGCGTATTACCTAATGTTCGTTTGGAACACGGCGTAACCTGACAGGACCCTCAACGTGATGAATGAGAAATCGTGATTCATTTTACCAGGTAACTCTCTTCCACATATCCATAGTTCAGACTCGATGTTCCCTTGCTCATCATGTTGTTGTCGATAATGACGTTTGATCAACAGAGGCACAGAGAGGGACATCTGCAGCACAGTCCCATTTCTAAGAGTGTTCGTTGAACTGTGTGTCCCGTAACACTTGCTCTTGGATCTGCATTGTATTGGGCTGTTAGCTGAATTACTGCCTGGCACTGATTTTGTTTTCCCAAGGGGGGAAGTCTCCATCCTTTTTGTTTTGTTTTGATGACGCATTGACGTCCAACAATTTGGCGTCCACTAATAGTTTCAACATCATTTATTGACTTAGCATAAATATTAACAATTACAGATCATGAACAAACTATCAGTCATGCAGTTTCTAAGATACTCGTTCCGAGTCTTCGAGGAATTACTATCTTCCTTCTATCAAATTTGCTTAGATCATCAGCCTTTCCCATTACTCGCAAAAGTAAATGCAAGTGATTCTTTACCTTTTCCAGAAGCAGTTAAACGTCATTCCTATTTAATTATGTGGCTTTTATGCCATCCACATCAGCTCATTTAATAATGTGGGGATCGTCATAATGTTGAGTCTCGTCAGTGTAAATATCAACTTTGAAATTTTGAAATGAATATCAGAACTCCTGTAACGTAATTAGTAGAAAAATTAATCTGAAATCAATTTAATTAACTGGGAAATTGTAATCATATCTTCGAAAGTGTAATATAAATCAAATTGTAAAGTTAACTCTATAAACAATACAGCAAGTTGCCACGAAACTGAGAAAAAATATTTACAAATTAGATAGCTTCTGAAAAGAAGAATTCAAGTCACAACTGTAAAGAAATGAAGAATATAAAACTGGAAAACCTCTTTTCTCTATCTCTCTTCTCGAGGGAAATGGCTGAAGAGAAATGCCTTATAACCTTTTTTTATGCGAATTGCACTTAAAGTGAAGAAATGTTTACTAAAAGCTTAAATCTCTCTCTCTCTCTCTCTCTCTGAGAGCTTTAAAAGTTTTCTTGAGAGCGGAGATGAATTAATGTTTTTCTACATTGCTGCTATGATAAAATATGGGAAACAGACGTTATTTTATCTATTTGAAAGCTCTGAAAACATTCAAAATATTTTTATTTGAACTGCTAGTGAATGCCTTAACATATTCGCTTAAGTTTAGTGAATAATCGGTATTAATCTCTTCTTGAATATGTGAAAGTTCCTTTTCTTTTCTCAAAGCAAACTTCCTTTTGAATTTATTCAAAGATTACCTGAATATCCTAAAAAGCTCTAGCAACGAATATTTTATAATTTAATCAAATAAAGAAAAAAATCTTATAATATGATGAAATAAAAAACGTGCAAAAATATTGCCGCAAATGAAGTATGAAATTCTAAAGAAATATATTCTTTTTTCAAATATAGCCCAAAATACAAAAAATGATAAATTTATATCTTGACAGCCAAACAAATTAAAGACTTTGCATGCATTTTTAAAAACATTTGTTTTCTTTTTTATTTTTAATAAATTACACTAATAAAAGAAATAGGCTTCTTAACATTTTATTTTAAAAAATATGACTTCAGATGTATGGTGATACAGTGAAAGTAAGTATGTGAAAATAATCATCAGCCTTTTCTTACTTAACTGTTATGTTAAAAATTAAAAGAAAAGTGATTTATAAGGGATTATATATATTCGTATTCTTTTAGATGAAATTTTTAAGAAAATGAAACTTTCTTCTGTTTTTTAAGGAGTAGTAGGATATTTTTTATTTATTAAAGTACAAATGCATTATGTAAAGATATTAAAAACCAATACTTTCCATCTCCCTCTCCTAGTATTTAAATTTGTATCTTTTTGCATAGAAAAATTCTTTCCTTATAATCTTTTGATAAATCAGAAAAATTACAAAGATTCCTATGAGCATATATTAAAGAAATAATGCATTAATTTTAAAATAAGAAGATTATTTATTATTATTAAAATTTAATTCATTGTGAATCGATAAAAATTCTCCAATGCAAATGGATTCACCATCCACAGCTAATTAGTTTCCTTTTTGAGTATGTAAGATTATTGAAATTAAGTTTTCTTTTTTTTCTATATTTTCATTGTTTTTAATATTTTTAGAGCGTACGAAAATCCATTTCATGCGTTCATTTTATAAAAAAAACCGCAAGACCAAATAAAAATCAATAATAAGTGGTTCATTATAAAATTACACTTAATTAAATGCTTTTGGCATTCAGAATGAAGAATCAAATACTTATAAATTTTACTTTAACAAATATCATCAACTAAATAATACAAGTTAACAAAGTGTTTGGGAGTTAGCACTTTTCCTGTATTGAATTGTGTTCTGAAACATCTTTTTATAACTAGTACTATATATTCCTTTCATGAATGTTTTGCCTTTTTTTTTTGGTTTCTTTTCCCGGATCTTTAAGATGTTTGATCAGTGGCGTAATGGAGAATACTAGGGTTTCCTTGTAAAGTCAAGTATTGGGCCCCTAGTCGGATCTTACAAAGGATTGCAAAACCATAAACTTTGGGCGAGGGTGTACGTTACGCCATTGCGTTTGATTCATTAAAGAAAGATAATATACTTTCTTAATATGCTATTTTAAACTTGCCATAGTATATCTTCAGATATTAAGAGAATATTCTATTAATATAAATTGTAAAAATGCAGTTGTATCATTTCCAGCTTCAAACCATGAATAGTAAAAGAGAAGCAACACATTTTTGTTTCTCATACTGAGTAAACTTTATGAATGTATGATTTTCATAGCAAGCAATTTGATTCCTTATGTTTAAATTATTTTCTGAAGGTTTTCTGTTTTTTATGCCGATCATCAAGCATTATAGTATATTACCTTTAAAGTACCTAATCTCAGTAAAAAATTTTCATACACATGTCTGAAAAAAATACAATGCTGTTAGTAAAGATTGCAAAAACATGAAGGAATCATCAGAATTAAATGAACTTTGCAGCAAATATCAATTATAGGATGTCACGTAAAATAGTTAATTTTCAGAGCCACCGCGTATGCGTTGCATGCGCTGTGCCCTCTGAACTGATACTGAAAGCGTATAAATAGAGGGCTGCAGCTGGACGTTGAAAATAGTTAATGATTATTTGTTTGTAGCGAATGTTTAGTGATACCTAAATATGCCTCCATGACGAAATAAGGAGAAATTCCAACAACTTAAAAAGTTTGAAAGCCCGGGAGGTTTATCGGCCTTCAAAAAGGAGGATTTTCCTATCGCGCAATAGGAGTTCGTGTGCAATGGAACAGCTCCACAGTGATGCGAGTTTGGAAGCAGTGGACAGACGAGCACCGAACAATTTGAAAAACTGGCATTGGATGATGGAAGGTGATGTCAGCGTGCGACGATCGATACCTGCTCCCGGTGAGTGACCGTACAGCTTCATCCAGGCAGTTGGTAGCACGTTGGTCTACTCTTACAGGTGTACTAATGTCAGCTTCGTCAATTCCTCGGCTTCTGCTGCACCGTGGATTGCGTGCAAGGGTGCCTTTATACAGGATCCGCCTCCTGGAAAACCATCAACGGCTGCGTCTTTAATGGGCTCATGAGCACAGAGCTTGGCAAACTGATTGGCACCAAGTTGTCTTTTCATATGAATCACGCTTCAATTTGTGGATCCATGATGGCCACATTCGTGTTAGACGCTATGCCGGTGAACGCTGCCTTCCAGAATGCGTTATCGAACGACATAGTGGACTAACACCCAGAGTTATGTTTTAGGGTGCGATTTCGTATCATGGACGATCCAATTTGCTACGAATTGAGGGTAATCCCAATAGCAACATGTACGTCCTGGAAGTGCTACAGCCCGAAGTCGTTCCCTTCCTTCAAGGCATCTCTGGAGCTATCTTTCAGCAGGATAATGCACGCCCACATGTTGCAAGGACTCTTCGAGACTTCTGTTCAGCCCAACACGTGCAACTTCTTCCTTGGCCTGCTTATTCACCGGATATGTCGCCTATTGAGCACGAGCGAGATTTGGTTGGTCGGCGTCTCGCTCGTGATCCGCATCTTGCAGCTTCAAAAGAAGAACTTTTGCTGCGCATACAAGCAGTATGGAATTTTCTTCCACAAGCAGACATTCAAAATCTGTTTGACTCCATGCCACGTCGTATTGCAGCACTTATTATAGCGCGTGGTGGCTACACCAAATTCTGATTTGGGACACTTAATATTGTTTTTTTTTTTTGCTTTGAAAATTTTGTCATTTATTTGTACTTATACAAGTTGGTTGTGCATTAATTTTCATTTAATTCTGATGATTCCATTATGGTGTTGCAATTTTTACAAACTGCAATATAATTGTTTCTATATGGGGAACTCTTTGCCAAGTCATCTATACAACATGTTTTTTCATATACTTATTTAGTACAATGTGATGAAGTAGAGAGTTCGCGCGCATTTAAAAAGAGAACATTGTTTGAAACTAACATACTTGCAAATGATTTTATTGTCTTATTTTCTTTTGTAGGATCAATGGAACAACTTGATTTGATCATTCAGATTGTCAGCAATTAGATCAATAATTATTTAATGAGAAATAAGTCTTTTTCAAATTTTCTATCTTACTTTATAGAATTCGCTTCTGTTTCTACACTGCTTGCCACCCAAAATTTAATTTCAGGGAAGTAACATCCAATATAGGGGTGAAGTTTATACTATATATAAACATCGAGAAAATATGTAAATAATTATTAATATTGTGCTCGTGCTATTTATGTTAACTTGTATCACCGCTTATAAAAATAGGTTATTTTACGTACTGTAATCCTATTTTGTTTTAGAGTGAAAAGTTTCATTATATCTTGTCAAAGAATACTGAAAGAGCAGTCGAGGGTGTTTCTGAGTTTCACAAAGGAAGAGTTGTGGTTTATCCTTTCGAGAAATTAATGCTCGTGTGGGACGAAAACAAGTCATAGTTGTGGGAAAATAATATATATAGGTGAAGAGAGATGTCAACTGACGGGAAGATTGCACCAGCCTCGTCACACCAACGAATGCGAGAACATGCATACTGCATACTTATCAATAAGGGAGCTCACAACAGCGAGAGATGCGTAAGAATTAAAGTATATTGCATCAATCCGGGGCGGCCCGAGCCAATCAGTATCACCTACAGTAGGGATGAAACAGACAATTTTTTTTTATTGCTGATTTTATATTGCATTATATTGCAAATGTATTTGTGTGCAATGGTACACTCAACGCCTTCTATATATCAATATCTACAAATCTGGCAGACATCGCAGCGAAAAATTCCATTATACATCGTCATACGAATTTTTTATCAGACGTTTTGCTTTGGAGTGTCTTTTTAATTTTTTCTCACTCGCATTGCTGGTGCACTTAATAGATACCACAACGTATTCAAAGCTTTGGAGCTGCATTTCATTTCTTATCTTCGAGGCACACCTGTAGTAATTTTTCAACAGAAGAATACAAGACCCCACGGGACACATAACGTTCGACAATTTTTCTGTGCCCCCCAGTTTGCACTATTGCTTTGAGTAGTTCGTTCTAGTCTGTTGCCTATCGAACACAGGCTGTCGATGATTGACAAACGACTAGGCTTAACATACACTATATGCTTGATGATCTTTGGCAATATGTGCAAGAAGCCTGAACTGACATACTTCTGGAATATATCCACAATCTCTTTTTCTCAATGCCGAAGCATGTCACAAAAAGTACTTCTAACCTTGGTGATTAGATAAAATGCTAATTTCTTCGCGTTTTGAAATTACTTTCTTCTACACACAAACGGGCTATTATTTTAATAATTTCCCTCTTGCATTTTATGTTATTTCTCAAATAAAAATAATTTGATTATATATTTTCCTTCGCTGTATCATTTTGAGTTGCTAGCAGTGCAAAATCCGAGTTTTAACTGAAAAATTACTACAAAAACATAAGATATTTAGAAACCATTCTTTAAATAAAAATAACTCAAAATAATTCACTCTCCAGTGCTTCTATGAATGGCTTTTCGTACATTTTTATATAATCAGCCTGAAACTGCACTACGAGCTTTGAATGAACTTCATACACATAATTCTGATGCAAAATTAAATTTATGAATCTATTACCCACAGTTTATAATTCAACTAACAGATAAATTGTTACCTTAAATTTGTTGTTATTTATTGCGATAAATTAGAAGAAATTACCCCTTAATGTTCTTATATTACTTATCACGAAATATTTCTATTACTAATTAATTTTAAAATGACTATAAAATGTATTCAAACAATAATTTGCGTATCTTAGGTTAGAAAAACAGAGCTAGTAAATTTTTATTTATGTTTATAAAACATCTATTAGGATCGTATATATGAATTAGATATCATATCAATATATTTTTGATGAAAAGTAATCAAATTAGGGTTTTAATTAGAAAGATTAATATTTGTTAATGCTTTTTTATTGTTTGTATCGTGATTAAATAATTTTATTTATATTGTTTTATTTCCTTTAAGCATTAAAATTGTTATCAGGGAACACACATTTTCACGCTTTCGTGCCTTCTATATATCATTAGCTGTCAGCTTAAAACCCATACATAAACATTGGGTAAAATGTGTTGATCTCCTCTTTCAGGAAGAGCACTATTGTCAGTCTTCGTATCTAGATGTTATCCGCATCGTCTCAGTAACCCGTATTTGTTTCAATGGCATCTGAAATATGCTAAGAGCTGTCTATTCAGTGTTGATCTAAGGGAGATTCAGTTTAACAGTTGCAACCCAGGATAAGCGAAGCGTTATTTGCAGCGCCACGTTCAACATTGTGCAAGATTAGTCATTCGAAATTGTTAGTCTCTCATTACGGCTTCATCACTATCTGTTAATTACGTGGAATTAATGGGAGTTTGCTTGAGGATAGGATAACCCAAAGGAAGGTTCAACAGGCCTTGGTTCATGAAAATGTGAATAAACACACCCAAAACATGCTAAGGGAATAGAGTAAATCTCGAAGTGATTTGAGAGTTGAACGTTAGCGCGAGTGTTAAACATTTGGAGTACTATATCAAGATAGTGTAGTTGTTAGGTGTTGAATAAACAGAAAATAATCACAAGTCCATTGAAATTTATAAGAACCCAGGTGTAGATTTCTTAAAAATGAATTGCCACGTTTGATTTTTGAACAGTGGAATTAGCAAAAGTTGATAGAAGAAAATTATTGGGAAAACGAGAATATATAATAATAACTATTTCCTTAATTAGATATAGGTATATAAGTTCGCAAAAATAGTTTTCTTTAGGGATATGAACTAAATGAATTGTTTTCCAATGGATGTTTAAATTAAAATTGGTACACGATATTAAAATATAACAGATAATATTGTATAGACATATCAAAAAGCAAAATTGATAAGAAAAATGAATATTTGCATTTTATCATAAAGAGATCACGTACCTAATTCGTTCATTTTCCTACGCTTTTAAGTAAAATTAATATGGAATTTTTTAAGTATGATCCCCCTCCCTACTATTTTTATTACTTAAAAGCAACTTTTTTATTACCTTTTATAGAGTACAAGTCTTCATTGTGTTTAATATGATCTACTTTAATTATTAATATATTAGCAATTTAATAAAATTACATGAAAATGTTATTGTTACAGATTACAATAGATATTTAAATTAACGATTTAACCAATTGATATAATTGTGCACTGGAGAATTTAAGAAATTTCACGACATATTGAGCCATTGCATTGTGTGTGGTTAATACAAACAGACAAAACAATTCTAAATAAAATTTGAATTTCACTTTCCCTAATTTTTAATTTACACTCATTTAAATTTATTCGACTGAGCAAGCGAAAAAAAATTTATATAAATTTCAGATGTTTCAGCCTAATTATCAATTTCATTAATTGATAAATGGCGTGGAATGCATTTGAAAATCTTATAAGAATATTTTATTACGAATTTTTTAATTCTACAAAACAAACAGTTTTCCAACGAAGTGAATAATTCTATACGTTTTAGAAAAATATATGTTTATCTCATCCATTCTTCTATTAAGTGATTCTTTTTCTTGTAAACAAGAAAATGAAAACTTAAAACACTCAGAGTTAAGCGATAACTCATTTTCATTAAAACGAGAAGAGCCTAGAATAAATTTTGAATTTTTTATAACGTTAGAGATGTTTACTACACGATAATGTCTAGAGGATAAAGTAAATGAAAAAGTCCTCAGATAAATTCTGTTGTACACGGAAATATTAATCTTCAGCTTGTTATAATACACATTTGATTAGGAAACTCAAGAAGCCAGTGCCTTTAAAGAGAAAGCTGTTCATTTCTTACTTTGCATGCCAGTCTTTATCTTAATTTGTAATACTTGACACTACATTAAGTTTATTGCTTTTTTCTCTTTTTATCTAGTACTTTTTATCTGGTATAATTAGAAGACTAACAGGAAAATGCTTTCGAACAGGAAATGCGTAGAAAAGAGTTTTCTAGAAGAGTCAAACGTACTTTTTTATATGTTTGATGTTATGAAAATAGATTTAAAAGTCCAAAATGGCTGGATAAAAAGCTAATCGAGATTCGAATAACCCAATAGAGTTTAATTATAAATAATTAATAAAAATGTGTAGAGATAAATTTTACATTATTTAGCTTTATTAGTTTAATTTTTTAAGATGTAAGGTTTTTAAACGCTCGATTAAGAACAAATTGATCAATACTCTGGTTTCGTAGATATTCCCATATATTTTCTCGTACAAATGTTTTTACCAATTCTTTTTAAATTATTAATTCTATGCTAGAATCTCTTCCGATAGAAATATAACCATTATAATAATAATATAACTATTAAATATAACTGTTTATTTATAATTAGCCGTTACCCACCTTCTTCGCCAGGTATTTCATAATGATTTATGACAAAATAAAGCTTATTTAAATCCTATTGAAAATCATTCTAATTGACCCTACTTCTCTAATTAAAAAGGACAGGACTTGAATTTCTAAGACGGAAGTATAATTATCTTTTACGCTCCCGTAACTTCCCAGATTTGATTCCCACAAAACCCCTTTTTAGCATATCATAACTCAACAAAATAGACATGATTAGCAAATTTCAACTCTGTAGGTCCAGTAGTTTAAAAGCCATTTTTTATGCACCCGTAACCCCTTTTGGAGTCTATTTCCACAAAACCATAGCGAACCTCTACTGAACGAAAGAAACATACGTAACAAATTTCTAGACCGCAGGTTAAAAAGAAATTTTTATCTGTAAGGCTCTTTTAACCCCTCGAAACCTCCTTAGGAATTGATTTCCGCAGGCGGTTTTTTAGTCGATCTCTTCTCTACAAAAGAAACTTTCTTACCAAATTTGAAGTATGTATGTCTAATAGTTCAAAAACGAGAATTTTACCTATAACCCCCTCTAACCCCCGAGGGATTGTATTCTTCACAGCTGATGTCTACTAAATAAATATACTTACCAAATTTCAAGTTTGTAAATCTAATTTTTCCGGAGATCTCATGATGAGTGAATGAGTCACTTTTTTCTTTGCATATGTAAATGAGAATCTAATGATGTAGAACATAGATGAATAGAATGCTTACGCGATTAATTTAAGAAAACTAGGAATTAGATAAGTATATTTTTCATAGAGAAAATATTTGTTTCCAGTTTATTATTTTTTCAATTCCTACTATTAGCTCACTCTTTCCCTATATATATATATATATATATCTTGTTCAGATTTTCAATCGTTAATAAAATACTTTCTATTCATCCAATCAAGTTCAAAGAAATTTTTTAAAACTTGTAGGGATGACACATGATGCTAATACAGTTTTTTCAAATATTAATTCATTAACTACCGGTTAGTTAATTAAATTAATTATCGGTTTTCAACACCAACTTAGATCTGTGTCCATTGTTTTAACAGTATAACTGTTAAAACAATGACAAAAGTTGGCGCCGAAAACCGGTTTTTCAGCCAAACTAGCCAAACCGGTTGTGCATTGTTACAACAATGCAGACAAATCATGCTCCTTTTTCAATTCTTACTATTAGTTCACTCGTTACCTATATTTATATCTTGTTCAAAATTTCAACCGTTAATAAAATACTTTATATTCATCCATTCAAAGTTGGAATTGACTTAATTTTTTTATATTACTTGTTTATTTTAATTTCATCTATGTGTCAAATAACTTAAATTAAATAGATTTTATCTCTGGAGGTATCAATTTGCTATTATATAAATTACCAATACTTAAAAATAAGCAATTCTCCATTGTTAATAATTTGGATATATTTTAGAAGCAAACGCTTCAATTAGTTTTGTGTAAGGGAAGTAAATTTAAATAAATGAAAATTCAAGTTCACAACATCAAGATTTTATTAAATTGTTTTACATTCAGAAGATAAGATGAAAAATTAATCACTTAAATATAATAGCACAATATAGAGACACCAAAATATATTTCTTAGGGAGCACTAAGTAAAAATCATGAAAATATATCACATCAGCATTAAATAAAACATTTCAACAAATTTTATTTTACTTGTCGTTCAATATCCTTATCACTTATCTGAAACTGATTGAACAAGAATGATAATTATAACTAAATATGGAAGGAATTAATTATTACTACCAAAGTAGGAAAACCAAAGTATTTTTCCATAAATATATTGTCAGTAAATTTTAGTAATTTTAGAATTTAAATAAATTATATAATTAAAACTATTTTGATATGTTGATATTTAGAAATGTTGTTTACAATCAGTTAGAAGTTTATTAATAATACGTCATCAAAAACACTTAATACATACATTTTTTTGAACATAAAAAGAAACCCAGAAAGAGAGTTAATATTTATAAACTATTCAATATCTCCAAACATAGTTTTCATTAGAAGCTACGTTGAGAGTATTTTGTGATACTTATATATATATAAGACTAACTTTTTAAAAAAAAATTGATAGATTATTGGTATCTGGGAATGATGAACTTCATAAACATTAATTGCAGTTTGAAATAAAAAAAATAACTTAAAACTTTTAATTACATTTTAAATCTTTAAACTACGTAAAAAGTTTTGAAAATAAATTTCTTGATACTGAGTTCTAATAATTTAAACAGCAATTTTGAAAAAGATTTTAAAAAGAAAATTTTTATCAGCCTTAAAGTTGATTTTTTACGTGCATAAATCTGAACAAAATAAAAAAAAACATATAATCTATTGATATTCATAAAGTAACGGAAACTTTTTATTGAATTTAAATGCAATAAATGTTTTTTAAGCATATATAATTATTATTTGTTTATGGGTTCAACCCCTTCCCAAGTCGATAGATTTTCATGATGAAAAAAATTGATAGCGTCCATATCGTATGATAATACGGCAAGTTAAAGATCCCTCGAGGGCCTGTTTGGCTTGAGTGCTCTTGGCAAAATAAAAATTCCAAGGATGATTTTGCCTCATCAGAGCTCAGGGCCCCCCTTTTGTTGAGGAAACTGGGCGTTAAAATCACCTCGTGGCAATTAGTATCTACATATATGGTGCCGCACCAGAAAGTGATACTAGCTCTCGGAGAATGTACTTGACCTGCAATGGTGGAATACCAATCGACAGTTTGATTTGAAAAAAAAAATTATCATTTAAAAATTACGTGGTAAGATATGTAAATTTTTTCCCTGTGATACTTGAAAATTTTTTTAAAGGAAGGGCAATACATCTTACTAATGTATTGATATAAAGTGTACAAAAAAGAAAAACCCTGATTTTTAAAAATAAGTAATAAATTTAAATGTGTTTTTCTTACGATAATTTAGTTTTTCACACATACACATGCTTGTTAATATTTACTCGTAATATATATATATATATATATATATATATATTAAATTAAAAAAAAGATAAAATTTCTGTGCACCACAAGTATTACATGGAGCTTACAGAAGTAATTAAATATAAAGAAGCATAAAAACATGGCAAAGCAAAATTCATTAAATAAAATCAACAAAGTTACAAAATGAAATAAATGAAAATACAAAATAATGCGAACGTAGTTTTACTATAAACAAGTTTTATGGATTGTAATGCCATCTTTTAATATAATTTAATGCTGTATGCACTAAAATAATTAATTACTGTTATTTACAATCTATTATTTTTCACTCTCTCAATTGATAAATGAAATATATAAATTTTTGAACGATTCTGAATTCAGAAAAATATAATATATATATATATATATATATATAATAAAAACTCAAAAATACTTCAAATATTTTTAAATTTTGGTAACAAAATTGAGAGAGAATATTTAGATGTATTAATATAGTTGAAGAATTGAAACTACGGAAAAAATAAATTCAATTCTTATTGATAGGTTTATTGTACAATAAAAACAGTTCTTGACTGATAAGATGTATTACAGTTGCTAAAAAAGAGAAATTTATATTTTAAAATTGAAGAAAATAATTCAATAAACTGGGAAATATAGCGTTCATTTTTTGTAAGAAAAAATAACTGTGAAAGGAATACGAATAAAAACTAAGAAATTCATACTTTACTTTCGAAATAAATTAATTAGATAATGAAAAAAAAAGTAAAATGTAATTTAAATTCTTCTTTTCCCCCCAACTTTATCCACAAATTATTAGTTGTCCAACAAAGAAGAAGCAAGCACAGTTAATAAAAAGAAAAATAACAAAACGATTTTTGATTTAATTCATTTTTATTTGCGAGATAAATTATTCTTTATATGATGTAAATGATCGGATATTAAATTGAGATATTAAATTAAGAACAAATTAAGTGATAAATTCATTATTTGAATTCAATTATACATTTCATTTTTAGAGTACCTTTACTTCTGAAATTCAATTTTAACCATTAATTAATTTTCCTAAATTATTTCCATTTTTTGACACTTATATATTTCTTCTGTAGTAGATTTATTGAATCTATTCCTCTACTTCCTTCATGTTATTAAAAAAGTAATTAAAATGAGTACTCGAATAATTGTTATGCCTTAAAATATATAGAATTCAATGAAATGCATTTATTAGTGCTCCCTAGAGTTTTCATTTACATTACGATAAATCTGATGTATTTACAAAATCAAAGCACCATTAGAAATGCATAAAAAATAAAGTAAACAACTATTACATAGAAATGAAATGTAAGAACTACAAAAGAAATAATAATGATAAACACATCTCCGATAAACTGCTTTTGGTAATTTGGTTCACATAAGTATTTTAACTCCTTAATTTATTTTTCTGTTTTTAGTCTCATATGTCACCTTTTTAATTAAATTAGATGTATATATCTCTTTTATATTGTGTGAGATTATCCAACTAGCTAAAATATCTTATTCATTTTCCTCCTATATGAGTAAGAAAATTTAATTCTTTAATTAAAAATTGTTGATAAATTTTATTAAAAAATTTCCTGTCTGTTAATTAAAAGTATAAAAATTTACCATTTTTTAATATTTTAAAAGTATTTTAAAATAATTGCCTTGTATGATATTCAAATGAAGGCATAATTTATAAGTAAAAGAGTTTTTCGTAAATAGGGGACAATTTAAATAATTAAACAATTAAAATAGTATTCGAATTGTAGGACAATTCGATTGCCTATTATATATGATGCATATTTCATTAATTAAATGCTTAAAAAGTTAACTATACTTAAATAATTTTTATTTCTAAATGAATATAAAATTTACACAATATATCTAATAAAGACATAAAACAAATTTAATCCATTTTCTCGAATGATTAGTAAAATATTGTCCGAAAATGACGCCAATTCCTATGAGATTTGTTTTAGTGGCAGGGTTTTGCAACTTGTTTTTTCTCAAATACTGCTTGAAAGAAACGTTCGGAATTTAGCAATATAATGGAAAATTCCATCAAAATTTAGTAATCCAGCGATTTTTATAGATATTAATAGTTTTTTAGTCTTTACTTAAAAAAATAAATTTAAATTAGCAACATTCCTTATTCAAACCAGATGAGTTCTTTTGGCTCTAAAATAATCTTGATTCAGAAAAGGAATTGTACATACATGTTTGATTTTAAAGTGTTAGTATTGTACTTACACATCATATATGAGCATTTTAGACCTCAAAAAATTGTTTATAATTTGCGGATGTGAATTTATTACCAAAAACAGAGCAAAACCGTTAACTACTTACCTCCTTGAAAGAGGAACAGATGAATAATCAATATACACGGTGAAGATAAATATAAAAAAATATAAAGTATCATAAAGACACATATAAAAAAGTGAACATACAAATCTAACAAAGAATAAAAAAAAAGAATGAAAAATATCTTAAGAAATGAAGAATAGATACATATTTGTACACATAAGTGCTTTTATAAGTGAAACATTCTTGAAAAGATAAAGATATATATACAGATATCGAAATACAGTGTTCACAATATTGACACACACAGCACGAGCATACTCATTTTTAATCAAATTATTAAGATTATTTTCGAGTTGACATACATTACGCGAAAAAAGACAAACAGCACGCGATTTCGCGTGCGCTTAGGCGCGTATATGTTCTCGAATATTTTTACCTTCATACTCATATACCACAGAAATACTAAACATTACGTGTAATTTTCAACTACATACAAACAATGTATGGAAGCATTTTTCAGTATTGTTATATTTCCAATTACTTTTTGATTGAAATTACGTTTTGTTATAAATATAGTACTTTTTTTTGTAAAATGATGTATAAATTTGGCAATATTCAAATTCAAAATATTACATAAAAGTATTTTGCGGACATTGAAACCTGCCATAAAATCTTATTAAGCAATCTTAGTATCTTTCCAGAAATGAATTGAGGAAAGGATAAAACAATAATTAATGTATTGATTAGCTATGTATTTGTTACATAAAGTAATAATCAGTTTACTTTAAAATTCAAATTGCAATGTACAGTACTCCACGAAGCAATTTAGTACATTTGTATTTATACTTGGTTAAGTGTACGGGCAAATAGAACTTCTTAATCTGAAAGAGTAGTGATGAAGTATTTTATTCTTACTCAAAACACTAACAATAGATTTTCAACATTGACACAATTAAAAATTAATCTTTTAGTTAGAATTTGACTCTTAGGGAGGTTATATCTGATTCTGAAAACATATATGAAAAAGTAATCCTCATCAATCAATAAAAGTGTGTAGAAAGTTTAAAACTAAAGAACATCACGATATTTATGTAAGTAGTATTAAAAAGTTAACAATTTCAATGTCAATAAGTTTGTTAGTTGCAGTTTGAGAAAAAGTATTTGTCCAAAACCAGAGTTGTACATTGCTGATGTTTTTATTAAAAAAAAACTTTGTTTATGTATTCCGTTCTAGTCCTTTTTAAATCTGAAAGAATTTTAATTCAGAATTTCTGTTTGCACATATTTGCTATGGATTTCATTTTAATCTGTATTATTTATATATTAAGAGAGTTGTTCATGACTACATTACTTACTGATGATTACTCTTTTTCGTCATTTTTTAAAACTGAAGAGCTAATTTGAGGACGAAACAGAGTGCAATCAATTTTCTAACAAAAATTATTTCTGGAGTTTAATGAAAAAATTTTTTTTCCTCTTTAAATTCTAGAATGTCGTATGTTATCTAATATTTTGAATTCGGAACTATCCGAAACAAATCACAGACAAATTATGTCATCGTTAATGATAAGAACTTTCTTGATTTGTATTAAAATACTAAAAATTTCACAGTCTGAGTATTGAATATTATCATAGTTCACACAGTATCTGATATAAAGCATGTTTGCTGAATAAGAATTGTCGAAAAACCTTTTACAAGATGTCTGATATTTCAAGTAATTTTTCTGCCATATCTGTCAGTGTTATTATCATTTAAATTTTGATAGCATAAAACTATCTTTAGTAATAAATGGTGGTTTTTCTATTCATATTTTAATTAAAATTTTAAAATTGTCCGTTCAATATAAAAATTGAACTATAAGTTCAATTATCACTTGGTGTTTTTGACAATGTTTCAGTTTTTAGAATGAAACCATACACTTTTTGCAATCTAATACACTTTCTGTTTCTACAATAATACTTAATCATTCCTTAAATGTATAACACAGACACAGATATTTACAAGTGCAGCATTAATTATACACTGAGTGTCTTCAAAAGTTGATGGAAATATTTCTTAGCATTTAAACAAGTAGAAATAAGATATATTCACAAGCGGTGTTTTAAATATTCAGTTATCTCTCATTCAAAGAAGAAATTCCTACAATCTTAAGTAACGTATATTTTACGTATCGTGAAATCCAGCGTATAACGTGCACTTTTAACTCAAAAAATAAGATCGAAGTTTACAGGTGTGTGAAGAATGAGATCAGGTGTAAGAATGAGAGTTTAAAAATGAGCATAAAAAATCAGACTTCTACATGATTGAAATGCTTCTTATTTAAAAGAAATGACATTTTCTTTATGAACTTAAAGGGTTGTAGATCTATAAGTATACTATTTTTTCCAAGGCTTGGAAAATATTTCAAATAAATGACTTCAAAACATACGAGCATTGTGCCCTACATTTCAGGTTTCTTTGTAAAAAATGGGGTGCGCTGCGCGCGTTATACGGCGAATCTATCTAAAAATTAAAAATTACACCACAGAAGTATAGGTGCACGTGAAACGCCAGATTTTACGGTAGATTATTTGATTCTGAAGAAGACAATGTGTTGATCATATTGTGTTAAGTAATAAACCGTAATTTTTATGATATTCACTCATTTTTCTTGTGATCTGTTACTATTTTATAAATATGGACAGTGTAAACTATGAAAATGCAACACATTCTGAAAAATATAGATATAAATAAAATGTCTAACTTAAGTGCGAATGTTATAAGCTGAAATAAGACCATAGAGGAATTTAAGATTGCTTTATTTCAATAGATTTATCTTTCCTCTCAGATTTTTAAGCAAATCTTAGTAGATTGCATTTTTGTTTCATTTTTTTTTGAGGAAAAACATTTCCAAAAACTTGATGCTTTAAATAAAATAAGTCACTTATTTTTCTTTTCCTACATAGAAATGTGTTAGGGAAAAGATAAACAAAAAAAAAATAACGCTAACGCAGCACAGTATAAGTTGTATCGATAAATTCTGAAAGAGGATTCATTTTTTCTGTGTTTTTATGTCGAAAGCGTAAAAGTGTCGACTGGATTATTTCGAAACTGCTGAAGATAGTATATTGTCATTACCAGAAAGTTATTACGGCTTGTCTCGTAAATTTTCAATATAGTTCAAATAAGTTTTTACCTTTTAAAAATTGGTTAAGTATTTTTATTACTAGGAATATAGGGGACCTTTTTCTTTCATAGTTTTTGAAAGAAGGAGAACGCTTTAAAAAAAAAAGACGTAACATCTTTTTAGATAAAAGTTATAAGTGTTCAAAAAGTGAAAAAAAATCCTTTTAGAATTTTTTCTGAGAATACATTGAATTACAATGTACAATTTTAAAAACTGTGAACTACATGAGTTAATGCAAACCCTTCTTTTAAATTGCAAAGAACTATGTACAACAGAGGAGCTTTATTGCTTTATATTTAAAAGAAATTTCACAACTGGTTTAAACAACAAATTAATTTCAAATTGTTTAAAATTAAGTGTAAATTTCTTATAACATTGAAAAGTAATTTTATTCTTTTATATGAAGTAAGAAAACTTCACTTCCTAATTAATATGATAATCGTTTTTCTTATTATTTGAATTATGAAGAATAATAATTAATTAAGTATTAATTATGAAATGAGTTATACAAAGGGCGAGATTTTATGGGAAAACAAATTAATTCGCAGGAATTATATTATAAAAATCAGTCTACATTATTTTTTGAATAAACTTTTTACCATCTATTTTCACCAGTCATTTAATGAAATCATTTGACATAAATATCTTTCAAACTAGTTTTCATGAAGTTAAATTTTAATTTCTTGACCTAATGAAAAGTAACTCTGCAAAAAAAGTTCACAAATTAAGAACTACTACAACCATTAGAACCGGTAGGAAATGATATCATTCAAACGGTTATCAATTTATACGAATGGGAAAAATCAATTAGAATTAAATGGGATCACGTTTATCAAATAAGAGCGGGAAACTTTTCTTGAAATTCCAAGTGAAAACAACATTATTTAGTGTGATTTGTATTTAGGTAATGTTTAATCAATCTCTCCCTCTCTCTTTCTTATAAATAAATGTTTTAACTTTAATAAAAATTGGTCTCTGTTGCATTTTGTCTAGTTTAACTGTTCATTTTTTTAAAAAATTACATATTTTTTTTCAAGATATTAAGAGAATATAATAAATTCAGTTTAAGAAGTATCAATGTAATGATTTTTGCGATGCTAATTTGCATGGTCGCTTATTAGTATAATTAATAACACGTTGCCTTGACTTGAATCTTTCTGATGTACATTTTTTGAATTCAATAGAACTGAAAATATTAACCGAGATAACTGGATATAATTAACAATCATAAACTTGCACAAACAATTGAACACTATACGAGTATACATATATATGCATTTATTTATGTGGGGTTTTCATTTTTAGGAATTCTTACACTTAACATGAATATATATATGGGTATTTATCTATTTCTAAAACATATATACGTTTTTACGGACACTTACATACATTGTATATATATATAGGTATGAGATCTTATAAATTATACATAGGTTTCACAAATACACATTATTCAATTATGCTTTAAAGAACTGAACACAAATAAAAAGATATACCACATTATATTAAATAAAAATATTAAAATTAAATGATTATTAAATTATATTTTTACAATTTAACATGTGCATCTACAAATTTTTCCAAATACTTAAATTAACTCAACTAGCCAAATAAGTTACAAAAAGTAATATCTTACTTAAAAACTTAAGAAATTATTCATAAGTGCTTACGTGAAGGTTTCGGCTCCTTTATGGCATATTAAACATTTTTGAAAAATGTTTGAATATGGTTGTGTGAACCTTCTCATTTATATATATTGAACTTTCCCATTTTAGGAAAGCAAATACAGTTATTCAACTTACAGTTTGCATTCTAAAGATTTTGAGATGTAATGCTTCATTTGTCTGACCGAATATTAGCTTTTATAGAACTTCCTTATTCTTCATTATTTCCCGTTCTCAATAATAAAGATTTCAAATTGCTCACATCAATTTATCGTTGACCTCTGGAGGGCATTTGTTTTAAGCAGAATGTTATGAAGCAGCCATTTTGCTCGAAGCAGGCGTGTAATTATATTGACAAGGAAGTTTTCACGGCTGACCATTCATGTGTGTTGATGTTATATCATTGATATACCCTCCGCAAAATATGTTTTGGCTGTTTGCGTGAAACATGCGTAACTAGCACATAATATATATATACTGCACAATGACTTGGTGCAATAGCACATGTTTATCCATTCTATTCTACGTTTTCATGTACATAAACATTTATAAGTATTTTTGTTTCAAGTCACAAAGATACTAAATCCAAAAACGCGTTTTGTAGGAACACTCAATTACACGTTTTATACTGAACAAGGTGTCTTTTAGTTGTTATGAAGTCAAGCACATAGAAATGGCATTCCAAAATTTCATTTTTATGTAAATAAATGCCAATAATATTATACATTTGATTGCTTAGCAGTAAAACTAACCTCGCTTAAAAAAGCAAAATAAATTTCAAAGTTGTAATCTTTGACATTTTTTCCTTAACAAATTGCAAATAATAATAAAAAAACTAAGTTTTACTCACAAGTTTAAAGTTATAAAAGCACTTTTACCTTGCCAATTTAAAATCATGAGTATAATATAATGCAATGCAAAATGTGATAATAAAGTTAAATGTCAGAGGATTGAAGTCTCTCTCTCTGCGATATTTTCTAGTAAGTAAAACTTACTGAAATTCGTTTCAGGAATAATACAAAGACAGAATAAGAGAGTTGTCACTCAATGGACTCAAAAGAGTATATATTGAAGAGCTATTCAGCACACACACACATTTATCTCTAGATTAAGCATTTTAAAGTTCCAGTAGATGTATACAGAGCAAGCTTAGTGTTCTAATAGCTATTAAAGTGATAAAGATCTCCTATGTTCGTCATAGAAAATTGTCAGTCAAGTGCAAGAACCCTAAAGTTCATTATTGTCCAATAATGCTTATATAACACATGAAAAAGTAAAATTGGGCTTAAAAATTAAACCCATTTCCTTACAAAAATAATCAACTGCTTAATCTTCTGCATCTTCTTACCTTTTTAACCTTACCTTATCTTGACTGTTCCAGTACTGTTGTAAAAGCCCTCGTGTAGCTGAACAGTGGGACGTTAATATTCATTCATTCACTCACTCCAGTACTGTTGTGTTCATTTTGCAAAGCACAATGGTTCCATGATCTTCAATACAGTTTTAACTGTTCATCATGCCAATTACAGAATTAATACAAGAAGATTAAAGAGCAGATATATTTTAAACACAGTTTAACACAGACACACATATATATGTTAGCACTGTTTACATGTACAAAGAATATATATATATATATATATATGCGGCAATAGATATGTATAGAATGCTTTAAATATAATTAAAATATATGAAATGATTAGCTACAGATGAATAAATGACGAATTATTCAGATCCATATTACATGTTTACATGACACTTGATACAATTAGAGATATTAGCGTGAAAATATATGAGTTTTCATTTACATAGTTTAACTCTGAGATTTGAAGAATCAGTCTAACATGGAAAATATATTAAATTGTAGCTTATTTAAAATACACTAGGAGAACATATGGTTATGAGTTTTCAAAACTGCCTAGATATTATTTAGTAATTAAATCTTAATACCTTTAAAAATACCGAGACTTTCAATTCAGTTCTTTACAAAATGCATTTTCATTAAATTGAGTTACTTCTTAAAAACGAGTTTTAATTTGAAATAAAGCCTTCAATCGGAGTATTACTTGAATAAAATGTAAAAAAAAAAAATGAATTATTACCTTTTACTCAAGGAATATTGTAACTGAAATTAAAAAAGTATAAAGATATATCCCATAAGTTTCAGTTTAAAATATATTTCTCATAACGATATATCGACCACTTTACCGTAATATTTTAATTTAATGGTCTTTATATACGGGAATTCAGTTTAATTTTTAATGCAGAAATTCTTAAATAATAAAATTTACTATTGGGATCAACGATCTGTATAAATATCTTCAACATTAACTAATGTGATCTTTATACAGTAGTATTTTATTTAAAATTTCAGTTCATTTTAACGGTGCAACTTATGCGTTAAATTAGTAAATACTTAGCTCGATTTAAAATTATATCCGTATTCAAGAGATAAATGAACTATTAGGTTTAATATTTTTAACTGTATCAAGTAACACAATAGAGTAAATTATCAGTGCTTCACGAAAATTCAATATTTAGTAAATTGAGTAAAGTTACAAAATCTTGCTATGATTTTCCAACATTTGTTAACCGAAGCCAAATCATTTTTTATACCATTCCAACTATGTTATGTGAGCCCGACATACATAGTTCATTTGGCAAAATTACAATGCATTAAACATGCGGTGACATAAGCAACGTTCTTCTTCAGTTGTTTTCAACGCATACTGGAACACATAAACTCCATTGAATGTCTTTGTCGAAACATCTATAAAAAATCACAAGAAAAATAAGTTAACAGAACAGAAATCACATATTTAAAAATTAGTCGTACAAGATATCTTGGAAGTGTTTTATTTATGTGCTTTCATAAATAAGAAAAAGGATCAAATTACAAGTTTTAGACGAAAAATTAGGCGTAGATATAAAAATTCCATCTCATTAAACTTTAGCATATTAAGGGGACACAAGCACGATTCAATTGACAAAAATCGGTAAAAAAAAATCCAATCTAATTTTTATCCTAAATTGTTTTTGATATACTTTTCTACAAACTCACAAAAATTGAAAGTTTAAAAAAGGCAGAGTTGTGATAACTTGTACGTTTGTTTTGATTCCCATCCCGATGGCAAATCTAATCTCGGAGAAAGATACAATAACTAGTTGGTCTTCATTTAAAATGCTTCTTTTTCTATTGTGCCGAATACTTGGCTTCCACTTGTTGTTAATAGTACATGGAATAAAAATTGGTATGTATTTTTCAATCAAAGCAATACTTATTTCTTAAAAAATAATTCAATTGACACATTTTTTAAGGAAATTTTCAATAAGTATTCATAAAAAGAAGTATTGTATGAATACCAATTATGTTATCACAAAACCATACCAACTTTTGTTATACATAGTTTGACGTACTTGTAAATCAAATTTCATAAATGTACGTTAATTTTTGTAGGAGGAATATCTTCTTAATATTACTTTATAAGTTTCAAGTTTTACTCTTAAAAATTAAATGGTTAGCTTTTTACGAAATTTTGAGCACAAAATCTGTTTTACATCATACATACATATAGGAGGCAACTACCAAAAAATTAGAAAATCGTCAAATTAAAAAATTTTGTGTAAATCGTACCATGTCCCCTTAAAAGTTTAAAGTTAAATAAACATTTATATTTTTAGCAATCGAATATTATTCTCATAGTTAGTAGAAGTATTCTGAAAATCAACATTACTTTTCTGTGTATAATAAACAAGAAATAGATTCATGAGAACTTTAAAAAAACTCTTTTCTGGTTTTTATCTAAAAGTTTTGAGTTATTTAATCATTAAAAGTGTACTGGCATCCAAATAACCATTAAAAATATTGAAACATTTTAGGTAACAGCTACTTCGATCGACTCTTTATCAAAATTTGTCGTACACAACAGACTTTTTTGACAGGAAAATGGATATTAAATAAAATAAACAAGTCGATACAAAAGTTGAAATTTCCCTTTCCTCAATGAATAAAAATAATTAATCAGTCGTTAAAATAAATAACCAAACTTGTCAAATATACAAGTCTTTTAATTGTTATGCTACGTGAAAACAAAGCCTATAATGTAATAGATCAACATCCTTAAGCCTCCTTGTCTTGTTGATCATAATCCCAATAAATGTCCATTCATCCATCTTGGTTAGATCACAGACCATGTAAGCCATATTGGTAATTAAAAGGTAGGAAAAAGTGACGGAAAGGTTTATCATGACTTGATATAACTTAATAACTATCGAAAAAATGATTTATTTCTAAAATTTATGCAAATACGATTTGCTGTGTTTAAACGATAGACGATGAAGATACACATCGTTTAATATAAAAATACCGGGTAACACTATATTCAAGTGTTGTTTTGTTTATAATCGAATTTATGGTTTTGTTAGAACAGCTAAGACATTAAAGACTGTGTTTGAAATTGTTCTTTCACAAATCAATTTCTTTTACTTTTTTTACTTTTATTTTTTTAATATTTTTCTTTATGTAAAGTGAGCATTGTAAAATTTCTATTTGAACAGGTGGCCAAAGTATTTATTTCCATTATTAAATTGAAACTTTTTCAGATTCTTTTCCCATTATTGTGCATACTGATAATCATAAAGAGCTCAAATGACTAAATTCAATACATTTATTATAAACAACTTACAGTATTAAATATAAAATATGTTTGAGGTACACAATGCTTTCAACAACAAATACATTTCCAAAATATGAAAATTTTTACTTAATTCTTAACAAAAAGTATAGCAATAAATGTATATGTAATAAATGATTCATTCAAAACTAGTCCTTATTTTAGAGGTAAAATAAATTACTGGCACACTCTATAACATAAAATGCGAAACACTAAGAATGATTTATCCGGATGGGACGAAATCAACAATAGAATATGCAAATGATTATCTTTTTTCAGCCAATGTTTGACTACTTAGAACTTGAACATATTGTAACGGAGCATCAGAATGGTCTTATGACAGAGAAAATTCTAATGCTAAGATACACAACTTTCATGCGAATGTGGTTCTGTCCATCCTCGTTGACCGTGTCAATGCCTGGTTGTTAAATTCACGAGCAATATGAGCAAATGTCACCATTTGAAAGAGGATGCGCAATTGGACTAATGGAAGCAGGTGGACAAGTCGCACGATCTCTCAACATTTGGGTTGCAGCTATGCTACCAATCGTTGATATTGGCAAGAATGGGTGCACTATGAGCGCACATAGCTTTAAGAAGGTAGCAGTTGGCCTAGAGGGAGAACAGAGTGATCGTCCGATCTGCGCTCACAGCCCTTTACATCTTTATCAACAATCCGATGTGTAAACGGGACACCCGTGACTGCAATGACCATTGATAGGTAATTACGCAAAGTGTAGCTAAGACCATTGTCCCAAAAGTTCTTCCCAGTTGCACACCCTTAGGCGCATTTGTATAGACGTATTGCTGTAGAACTGTTTTCAGAGATGAGTCCCAATTCAAGTTAATTCTCTATAACTGTGAAGACTTATCATGTGACTTCCAGAAGAGCGGCAGGATTCACCCGACTATCGTTCCACACTCTCAGTCTGACAAACTCGAGTTACGTTATGGGGTGATGTTTTTTTCGATAGCAGGACCCCCTTAGTTGCCATCCATGACACCTTTAACACACGGTGGTATGATAACGAGATTCTATGCCTCCGAGTGATTCTCTTCCTTTCATGGATGCCTGGAAGTACATTTCAATAGAATAATGCCCTATCGCATACGGTACATCTTTCAACTGCTTGTCTAACACTTCCCTGACAGGATCGATCACTAAATATCTTCCCAATAGAGAACGTCTGGACTTGCAGAATAAGGCATCTCAACCATCTCTGGATTTCACTCATCTAACTCGCTAGTCGGAAAGTGTATGGTAAGGAATACCAGAAAAAGGCATCCACTACCTCTTCGAATTAATTCCCAGTTTGCTCCTGTTGCATCAGGGTCAAAGGTGGGTCAACTCGTCACTGATTTGTTTTTTCTCTTGTTGCATTTCCTGAATAAAATGTTCAATTCACATGATACTGTTAGTATTTTGTATTTGACACATTTACATCACATCTTAACCCGTTTTTTTGTTGTAATCAGATGGTTTTTTGGTGCATTGCTTTTTATGTTACAGAGTATAAAATAGTTGCCAAGAGAACAGATAAATCATACAGAGATAAATAACAGAAAAAATATTCTTTAGTAATATTGAAAATACAGAACGCAACCGGAAAGAAATTCTTTCTTCATTTAAAGGTTTGTTTAAAAGCTCGGATTATTTTCATTTGGATTAAGTCTGAAATTTTTGTAGAAAAATTCTACAACCCACTAGAAAATATGTGCTGTGCTATACAGAATACTGTACAGTACAATACAGTGTAGTATACAGAATACTGTACTGTTCAATGCGGTTACACGAGATGATACTTTGGTTGTATTTTATATCTTCCCTTATTCTACAAATAAGGTTTTTTTTATGATACGTACAAGCAACGCACTCTTCAGAATTTGACAAAAATCATTTTCATGAAATACATGAAGATAGAATTAAAAATTGCTCGCGTTTCTACTTTCTGTAATTATTAATAGCATTTTAGTCAATTTTTTTAAAAAAAATTCAAAATCGAGGAATTAAATTCATAGTGATATTATATACATTTTGGTTTTGCTTACAACTATATTTTGATTGAATGTTCCCATTTTGCTAATAATAAAATAGATTTCTTTTTTTTTAAAAATGTATCTTTACTCGATATTTATTTATAAGAAAAATTTGGTAATTTAAAAATTATCTATTATCAAGTTTTATTAATAATCCGTAAAGTTTCTGTTGGAAAAATTTATCATCATATCGACTGACAACCTCAAACCTTTATAACAACTTCTAAATTTTTATTGACGTACTCATTGGTATATATACATATATATTCAAAGCAGAGATTATATTCCTGTAATTCAAGAAACAGAGATGAATATAAACATTTATCTTATCTGGAGCAAACATGTATGAAAAAGCATCCCAACCTAATACTTTTTAGAATCCCTCTTCAGGATAGACTTTCATATAATTTCTACTCTATCATCTACCCTTCTTTCAGATATTAAATAAATCAAAAGATATTGCACTGGGAATACAGGCTTTGAGATAGGTAGCATAAGCAACTCTCTTAATTTTTTGTCAGAGATTATTTTATCAAATGAAGAAACAAATATTTTTCGGAAATAATTTCAAGAAAGTAGGGATAAATTTTACGGTCTTAATTTTAACGATATTGAAATTATTAAAAGGGGCCAGGAACTATTTCAAAGTACAGTATTTTTAGAAATCAGTTGAAGTGCTCTTTATTAGGCCACTCAAAAGGTAGAGAAAACCTTCAACACACTATATATTTATCAAAAAACTGAATAATAAAATTCATGCATTTACCTTTGAAATTGAAATGGTTTCCGTACATTTTTATCAGACTTTATTTGAAGAGATTTGGAACACAGAAAATGACTGAAAGCGTAATTGCGTGAATTGTTTCCTAATATGAGAATCGCAAACGACTTGTAGAAAATCAAGTTTTTCCTTTCAAACATAACAGAAGCCTTCTAAACACTTTAGCCATCAATATATGATCAGCAGAAAAGTACTTATTGCGTAATCTTCACATTCTATAATATCTTTTACAATACTTTTTTAAGTATTCTTACATCAAAAGTCCTTGAATGATATTGGAAGAAATTTTACCTAAATTATATTATAACTCAAAAGTTATTTACTTCCATACTGCATCCATGGGAAGGAAATGATAGTCTCAACGGAGTCCTTAATGCTGCTTTGTGTTTCTACGAGCCTAATAAAGACGCGCTCTTCTAAGAAGGAAAACACAGCCTGTAAATTGGACTCTTGGGTTTGAGGTCTGATTTGTCTTAGAAGTTTTCTTTGGAATAAAGCAAGAGTATATTTTGTGCTAAAATCTCACACTGGTCAATAACAAACACATAATGTATTTATCGAATAATTCAGACAATTTAATTTACCCTTTTACTCTTATGGGTTAGTATGCATTCGTGAAGACAAACTGTAGGGATTCAGTACAATATAATAATTCCTGCGTTTCTTGATATTTATGCACTTGATTTTGTTCTGTAAGATGACAGTAAATATACTTTCAGAATCAGATTTGTCAACCTAATTTTAGAAGAATGAAGTGGTTTTCTAACCCCTGAAATCTCAATCAGCTTGAAACCTTGGAAGTGATCCTATTTACCGCTGAATCTCTTCAAAATAGGTGTTTGTGCCTGTTCCATATCCTTTCCAAACGCTCTTACAATTTGAAGAGATCTTATCCTCTTATAGGAACACAACTGCTTTCCTTCACCGCACTTATTAGATAAATGGAATAAGTATTCCACAGACAGTTTGTGTCCATTATAAAGGAGAGCATACGAATCCCATTCATATTGATTTTTGTTTTCAATATCAAATGTTCACCCAAGGGTTTTGTTGCTTACTACACTTCTTTATAAATTTGTTTTCTCTCACCTCTTTTAAAAATACCATTTCCCGTAACTTCTACCATTTTGAGCTGATTTGATTTCTAAACCTTTGTTGTGCATTCGATGGACTTCCTTGTACATAACTTTAAAGGCTTTGCATAAAATAATTGTTTCATCATTTTGATAAGGTGTTTTTTTCCCCTCCAAAATACGAAAAAAATATCAGAATATGAATCGATTGAACTTTTTTTTAAAAATTTCAATTCATATTTGAGTACAAACAAGCCACAACTGCTTAAAAAGTAATTTATGACAAATAAATAAAGAATAATTGCTTGAGTTCATCGCAAAAGAGAATCTAGATTATTCAACAAACGAACTACTCAAACATACAGCTGCATGAATTGCATGTGAATTTCACTATGCAGATAAGTTTTCAGCAGCGTGGGTAAGCAATTTACCGAACTTGTTGGACGATGGTTATAGAAAAAACGAAGGAAATAAATTATTTTGAAGACGGACTACTTCTACATGCCATTAAAAATTTGTAGGAGTTAGTGCATGTTGATAGATTTTAAAATTTGTCAAAATAAATTCTAACATTTTCATTGGTCACGTACATTGAATCATTTAGAAAATAATAGGCATTTCTCTACCAGAAAATCAGTATTACCTAAACTCATTAAAATAATTACTTGCTTCATTCTAGACTAATGTACTCTTTAAACAAAAGAAAAACAGTAAAGGAAAATAGTAGGTGTATAGAGAAACTTAAATGATATACAAGAGATCATTTTCAGAGAGTAATACTATTTGAGTTTGCGTCTTCAAGCAATGAGTGATTAAATATATTTGCATTTACATCAATATCGTTTTAAAAATATTAAAAGCTACTCTTTATTCTTCATGCTCTTTGAAGAAAATTGAAGCCAAATATCATACAATTTTTATAGGTAATAAAGTATAAAGTTCTCAGGAAAAAAAACTGAGCTCCTGGCTTCTTATAAATAAAGTTACATTTATTTTTATGTTTAAACAGCATTAGGTTCTTTTTTGTTTTGAAGAGTCTAGAGAAGGGGGTTTAATTCAAGTGAAAAGTATTGTAAATTTAACGTATTACTTAGCAATCACATAGGGGAAGTGGAGCATTGATGTACAAACATGTACCTTTGGACTCTTCTCCTATAAAAATTCTGATCATATCCTATAACTATAAGGATGATAAATAGAATCATTCGAGCCTGAGAAACAATCCACTGAATTCTCACTTTAGTATAGTTAGAATTTATGCATTCAAAACTAATATGGGAATGTGAAAATGCTAATGCAATGAGAAAAGTAATTACTGTATTGTAATAGATTTGTTCATGTACTTATTGTTATATTCAATTTATTTAGCATTTTCTATGGGGAATATATTTGTTTGGTGTGAATTAAAGTTCATTTTGAGGGTTTATCACAAGGTTTATTAGCAAAAGACCGTAAAATTTCGAACTATGGTCAAGTGATAAAGACCCCCCCCCCACACGCACACCTATGCATTCTCTTCACGTCTACAACACGTCACGAGCAGTATTTACAGAAATAATTCAATTTAATTTCAGACACTTTCGTTATTCTGCATGCTGATCTTTGGCAATGTCAGAACTACAACTCGTGACTCATCTTTATTGTCATACATGAATGTTAATACAACAGGAAAGGAACACTTTTAAAAAACCCTGAAATTTCATTAACTATTATTTAGGTGTATAACTGCTTTAAACATACATTTGATCAAAATGATTCCAATTCTTTCTTTCTTTTTTTCACTGTTCATATTTGAGCCTTCCAATTTTCACATTTGCTTTGATTTTGCTTCAATGAAAATGGTTGACAGAATCATAGCAAGAATTTTCTAGTTGTGACACATTTATATTAATTTCTATGAACTCTTAACCTAAATCTATTAATAATTTTATTTTTTCCATTTTTTTCGCAAAAATGTAATTTAATTTTCAGGGAAAAAGTCAAGTATAGTTTTATTTTGTGAATACTTCTATGCTACCTGCTATCGTGCTTCTAGTGCTAATATAATTAAAAAAATGTGATGATTTATTATTTTCAAAAAAATTGTTCCATAACTCAGTGGTTATCCTTAAGAATATCGACAACCATTTTATTGCAGTAAAAATTACATTTTTGTGATTGTTTCACAATTATCAAGTAGTTACATAGTTATTTGCACATAAAAACTAAGACAAAACTCAGGAAAATTGCAATTTATTAGATATATATATATATAATAGGAATCATTACATATTAATATAAAAAGTATTCAAATCATGAGGTTATGCGACTTTTACGTATTTTACATTAGAAGTAAAAGTAATATTGGAAATTGAACTTGTTACACTTTTTCTAGAGTTTCTATTTATTTTAAGAAATGTTTGTTATTCCAATATTATTCGTATTTTTGTTTGTCTACCTAGATACTGCATTCCTTAAAGTTTCACCATTTATTAAAGGATGGACTGAATTTTAATGAATAGATTAAAATGCGGGGGAAATATTTAAACGTCTTAAATTTGCTTTCAGTGCAATTATAATTATTCGGTAGAAGTATTTAGATGTATTCTATAAAAACATTTTTTCTGACAAAAACAACAAATTTTGAATTACATATATTTTATGGATATAATATTTAAAATATAGCTCATTATTTCATAAACGTATTATTTTTCAATCAAAAGCCTTAATATGTACTTTTTTATCGGTTTGTTTTTCTTATCTGAAAAGAGCTTTTAAAGCAAAAGGAACACATAAATCTTAAATGTTAGAGCTTTAAAAACATTACTATTGATTAAAATAGGAGTCAGCGAGGAAAGCCTTTTGAGCATAAATATTGTAAATATTCATGAGAAAGAATTACGTATAGCTCAACGTGCCTGATAACCGGAAATAAGAATGGGTTCTTATGAAATCACAAAAATTATCATTATCTTTTAGAATATACGTTTCTATGAGAAAACTTTTGTCTAATGAAATGAACTTCGCATTTTGTCTCACCTACCACATCGATATATTTGAGGATTTAGTTTAAGGTTACCTAAAATTTGAGCTATCTGTAGGAAAGTTCTATTTTTCACACAACAAAAATGTCAAATACTGGTGCCTTAAGGAGATATTTTACTTCACGCAATGTTTAAATTGTGTCTTCTCACCCTAAAAAAGGATATCCTCCAGAAACATTAATCTTTTAAAGAAATATAATTGAAAAAAAAAAAGGTTTTCTTTTTTTAACTCTACAGACATTGTTCTACCTTTTTGATATATTTGATGAAATACTCACGTGGGGATTAAGAGAAATGAAGATAATATATTTCAACAGAATATTTCTTTTTAAAAAAAATATTCCCATTTAACTTAGAATACATTTTTCTTATCAATTCGATTTATTCGAAAAATCCAAGCAGTTAATCCTTGAGATAAAGAAACATCAAAACATTCTCTTCCGGAGAAATAACGCTTACTATTTTTAGATTATTTTCTCAAGAATCAAATCTCTACAATTTATTTAAAGATTTTTGAAGTACTTGAAATCAAAAAACAAAAACACAGTTCTTAAATACATCGAAGAAAGTATTCAAAAAATGAACGTGAATGAAATGTGAAAAAGGAAATTTGTCTATAAATTTATATTTAGATTAAATAGTTTAATATAAGACAGAAATGCATAAAAATCTATGAAAAATGTAGTAAATGTTTAGTAGATACATACATAAAATTTTCAAAGCTTAAGCTTTGAATTTTTTAATGGTTCAGTTTCTCATGCTCATATTTCATTCCCTATAACCTTAAATCTTATTATTACCGGTGTAATATACCGGTTAAGAAGATGACTATGGACCCCATATCTTTGGAGTATTTAATGCTCTTATGTGAAAATAACAAAGTATATCCCATCTAATATAAGCCCTTTTTATCTTATCTAATATTTTCTTAGTTCACTTCAGTTCCAATAATGCAATATTTTCTTTATTGCTGAAACAATGGTATTTTTTTCTTCTAATTTTTCAGTCTAATAATCTACATCAGAGAGTATGACTGGTAATAGAAAAAAATAATTTATTTATTAAATTGTAATATTCAAGTACGCATCCGTGGGAGTCTCCACCTGAATTTTTATAATTCAAAAGTTAAAAGTAATATTTTTGATAAGAAATATTTGATCATCTTACAAACGAAAATGAAGAAATGTTTAAAATTACGTCACATAAAAATTAAAGATAATTGTAATTATTACTTACTTGGGGAAAAAGTGTTTATATTTTTTGGTTACTATATAATCATAATGAAAGGTGAGTTAACTTTGGTAATGGTAATTTACCAAAAAAATTGTTCTCAAAAATATGAAACAATTTGCTACAATAAAAATGTGAAACAATTATTATTTCAGAACAATAGATATCAGAACTCTATCAATTGGATAATCTTAAACATATTATTTTATGGCCTTTTTAGATATTCAAGATAAAATATTTACTTATAACAAACAAATTAAAAATATGAAAAGATTTCGTTGAAGCTTATGCTATTCCTTTTTCATATAACATTATTATTCTCATATTGTTTGCTTATTTATATATACTTATTGTTTTACTTTTCCTTAGATAGAAATTTAAGCTAGTACTGCAAAGCTTCTAATTCATGAAAAAACCCTAATAAATCGAAAATGGAACAGAGATTCTCTTGATTTTTGCTCTTGAGCCATGCATGTTTATGAAAATATTAAAAAAAACTTATCGATGTTAAAACAAAGAAAATGCTTTGAAAATTAAAAAGAGTTTTCGCTAATCATACCCACAACAACTTAAAATATGTTGTTAAATATTAAATTGTTACTCCAAGGATGAGAAAGCTATCCTTTGCAATTATATGCTATGTTATCAATTGTTAACTAGGATGCGATCTAATTATCTTTCATATAAACAAAGCAAAAGTTGATTAAGTTTATCAAGCCAAAGCATGTTAGTATCATTAATTGAAGAGGTTAAAGTATTTTCGAACTTTCGTTGAATATCTTTAAGCTTATGAAACGACGAATCTTAGCAGTATATTTGCTCTTCACGAGAAGAAATGCATCAACTATTTATTTGGAGTTATTGATCCATTAATTTACTTTCAGTTCTTTATTAATTATATCCGCTAATTATGAAAGCATCTAAGTAAATAAAGGAATCTTATTTAAGTGCAATCAAAGACGGGCCAATTAAGAAGCAAATTTTTGTGATACTAGCATTTTAACATACAGTTACTTAGATGATCTTTAAATAACAGGCATCTATAAATGTTGTTGATTTGAATAACATTAGTAGACAAATATTTTCAAAAATATGTAACAGACAACACGTTTAAAGTTTGTAGCCACAGAAAATAAAAATTAGTTTTATTTAATTTTTTCCCACACAAACATTGTTTTCCAATTAATTCTTAAAAATAATAAGACAATAAATACTTGCAATAAAATTTGTAAATTTTGCTTT
Organism: Trichonephila clavata; assembly: GCA_019973975.1. Taxonomy (NCBI): domain Eukaryota; kingdom Metazoa; phylum Arthropoda; class Arachnida; order Araneae; family Nephilidae; genus Trichonephila; species Trichonephila clavata. The sequence continues at coordinate 379,607 of BMAO01010345.1, forward strand.
CATTACCAAGTAATAAAATAAAGTATTAAAACATAGTAAGGACACCTGACAAAATTTATGTATGAATGAGTTTTTAAAGGAATATGTTTTTAATGTTGTTTTCTTTTATTCATGCTTTATTTCACACTTTGCACATTCTTTTACTCAAAGACATAAATACTATTTTCACATAGAAGAAACAAACAACAAGTTATTTAAAAGTAAAAAAATGGGAAAATACAATTTTTAAAACGATTTTTTGTTTGAAAGTTGTCTGAGTGGTAAATTTAACATTTATGTACATGAACTGTGGGAAAACTACTGGATATTCTAGAGCAGAAGTAGTTTCAGAATAGTTCTAAATAATTACTTCTAGCTAAATATTAATCTAGTACAACTCATTTTACACATATGGGGATTAAAATTTCTTCCTACCACCCCAAAAAACTATTTTCTTATATTATCAGCAAATTAATGAAACTCAAAATTCTGAAAATATCTGCTTAAATTCATTATCAGAATTAAAATAAAAAAATATGTATAAAGGAATTCTATAAATCTTTTTAAATAAATAGAAATATTAGTATTTTCAACTTTTTAAAAATATATTGTTACTCAGATAGGGGCTCGTGGATTTTATGCTATTGGTCTCAAAAAGCAAATCATTTCCTTAAGAGAGGTCAAATTTACTGTTGATAAATAACCCATAAAGTACAGGATATAGCAGCAAAATTCGCAAAATAAATCTCAAAAACTCTTTACACCTCCTACAGCGCTCAAAAACAACTATAAGTGTCTAAAAATACAAATACGTAATGATAAAGATTATTCGCAAGCAATCGCTCAATCATAGCAACCGAAGTTCTTTAAGAGCTGAAGTAATACTGACTCAGTTTCAGTGAACGAATGCTATTTATAATCAATGTGGCTGCCTTTTAGCTCTTTCTCGGAATTTCATCCTACGTCACAGATCGTGATGTTAACAAATTTCTCCATTAATTTCTAGAAGTATCCGTATCATAACCAAGTCGCCAAATGTGGTTGCCAAAAATGATGCCAACTGAGCTGTATCTCCGAAATTTCGCCAAGTTTCCATTGAAACGCCATTATAATATAAGGGATGGAGTTGCTTGCAAAGATTAAAATTTTTATCATAAAATAAATGCAACAGAAGGTAATATTAACGTATTAAACTTCCAGATATAAATTATTTACACTATTTTAAGCATTAATTACACAAAATTCGTATCAATATTTAACATTTTAATATATATATTATAAACCTGAGATTATTTGCATGACTCTTGTAAGAGCTATAGAGCATTCCATTTCCCCCCCTTCAAAGTAAACTTTAGATCATGAAAAAAAGATTGAAATGAAGCTTTTTTATACCAATAGCTTTTGCACGACATTTGAGACATTCTCTGAGGAGGATTTAGATTTGAAATACATTCTACACAGTCATTTTCTGCGAATATCTCCCTCTGGTAAAAATTCGTGACCTGCGGAGTTTTAGATGGCCTAGCAATATCATTCATGAAAATAAACTAGCAGAAGGGAAATCCTCTTCACCCAGGGTTGAAGGATCTAGACCTCACACAGCTTATCAATAAGAGTGTTTTTTCACAATTGTGAAGTATCAAACAGCAGCTCCGCAACTAAGATATAGTATATAACTCCCATAGAAGAATAATCATTTCAACATAGAGTAGTAGTAAAAGTATCATATGGTTAAATTTTAATCGATCGAAGAAAAGATATTCAAAAATTATTTTTAAAAAAGTGGTTTTAAAAGAGTGCTATAAGTTAAATTTTAATCCATCAAAAAGATATTCAAGAATTATCATTTCAAAATACAGGTCAAATTCGGGAAGTGTTTATCACTTCTGAAATGCAGAACTATATAATTAAAAGCTTATCATAACCTTTTTCTCTGATTGGGATTTACAAACGTGTTTATTGTATTTCAAAACTAATGTTGAACTAAACAGAAATGTTTTGGTCATCATCTGCGTATAGAAATAATTGTATAATAAAACTATTTTGCAACTTGAACTATTTTGCAGGTAATAAATTTTTCCGTGAACTTTAAAGGACCTTTCTTGTACATTTGTACTTTTATAGCCATTATTACCTGGAAAACAGGAAAAAAATTCCACAATACTATGAAATGTTTTTAAGCTATCAAAATTTGAGACTCAATAGTTTCTACATATTGCGGTAAAATCATCTATTTTCTAATTTAATTTTGTATTAGTATTGTAAGAAATTGTTTTCAAAGTTATCATATCGGAATGATAAAGTAACTCAAATACTTTGCACGAAATGATTCGTACAGATTTCCGTTACCAAAATCTTTTTTTCAATTCCTACACTATTAGTTCACACTCTCCCTATATATATATCTTGTTCAAATTTTCGATTCTTAATAAAATGCTTTTTATTCATCAGTTCAATTTCAATTACATTTTTTAAAACTTGTGTTGGATGAGGCTTGATGTTAATACAGTTTTTCAAATATTAATTCATTAAATTTAATTGATGAATAAATAGTAACAAACAAATATATATATATATGTATATATATATATATAATAGCCTAACAGCATATATAGAAAGGGCAATGGAAAAGTGCAAGGAAAATCGCTTTCTATTTTGTCACTTAATATTGTGATTCTTTCATATGTACAAACATATTTATATTAATTGCAACTATTTAATAAAAAGTAACTAAAATAAAATTTTTATTTGTTGACTTAAGTTGGAATTGACTTAACTTTTTTAAATATTACTTGTTATTGTATCAGTTTTGTAAAACAATACGTTTTTCAGAGCTGTCCTTATAAAAACAAATTCACATGCTACATGATTAATTTGAAACGTTACATTTTCTCAGATGAATTGAGTAACAAACAAAAACTATATAAAAAAAGAAAATATTATTGAAGAAGTTCTGATAATTATAAAAGTTCTTTTCACATCTGGAGGAATCATATTTTATTTTTACTTTTAAAATTATAGAATGATCTTCGAAAAACGGATTTTTTCCATCATCATCTTAATAGATACTTACAGAAAAGCTTTTAAACTAGTAAATTGTGTGAGACACGTTAAAAAATTATTTTACTCTGTTTTAAATGGTATCTTCATTTCAAATGTATATTTACCAGATATAGTTTTTGTTAGTTCTCTTTTAGAGGGCGGCAGCCTAGTGGCCAAGATATCGGATCGTGGCTGGCGTGTCATGAGTTCGAGCCTAGCACCACTAAACACCCTCCGTGTAGGGGAGAGATGCACGTTAAATCTGTCGAGATCTCAAACGTACTCCCGTTGGTGTGATAATTAGGAGAGGGGGAGTGCCAGCTCAGGTGTCGTCCTCTTCACTTGACTACGGTTCAAAATTACGAGGTCCATCGCCAAAAGCCCTCATGTATATATATAGCTGAACAGTGCGACGTTAATATTCACTCACTCTTTCAGAGTATACAGCTTTGTAATTGTTTGTCATAAAGGTGAGACTTAAGCCACCCATTCGGTACAGTAGTCAGTGACGCTGACTGCGGTGCCGTAGGGCCTGGGTTCGAATCCCGGACAAGGCATGGGTGTTTTTGTAATCCTTCATGGCTTTAAATTCTTTCTTCCATTGTGATGTGTGCTTCATGCTTACTTCTGTAAGCCCCCGTGTGATACTTTGTGGTGCACGGGGATTTATAAATGTTCTGAATAAAGGTGGGAGTTTTCATATTTTTCAATTAGGGTGCAGTTAATGATAGATTTCAAAATATTAGTTAATATTTAAATTATACAATAACATGTTTTATAAATATATGTAATTACTCAACCATGGAGAAAATATTTTGTTTCATGATTAAATAAAATTATTTTAATACCAATATCAATCCTTTTGGACTCCGTAAGAGAGAACAACTCTCTGTACAACTCTATTTTTTAATAAATCAATAACACTTCAGTGTAAGCATTTGAATTGATTTAGAGCAAACACTATATTAAAATTTGTTCACCTTACTTTAAGTCATTATACAAGTGCAGTTTTAATTTTCTATTAGTAAATATTTTATAAATTTCAATATTTTGAATCAATCAACTCATTTTGTGAACGTTTAGCTTTTTTAACCGTAATAAAAGTCTCAGATCCTTGACCTCCCGTTTTTCTTAATAACCGGATCTGTAGAAATGTCAAATTTTTATTTAGTTACAATCTCAATCACTTCAAATAAATGTACGTCCCTTAATAAAATAGTAAATGTTACTTTAATTTTAGATTTAAAATTTAGTTGCTTCATTATTAAATTCTATTCTTATTTAATGCAAGGCTTGAAAAAAGTTAAAATATTTCGCTTTTTATCAAAACAATTATTTAGAAGTTCTCGTTGGAAAGTCATCTAAATCACCAATATGTATACTAATTAAGAACAACATCTACACTCCAATATTTTTTAAAAATAAGTTCATGTTTTATTATTTGCGTTTCGTTGGAAAACAAGTAACGATCATAAATCTTTTTAAATGAGAAACAATGAATGTAATATAATGAAGTATTAAGGGGGGGGGGAATCGAAAATAACAAGTAGTAATTATTTTATAAATGAAAAACGAATGATATCATTTTTCTTTTTGACGATAAATTCAATTTTAAAGTACTTAAGATAGATTTATCACAAAGTAATCACAATTAGTAACATTTTTAATGATTTGTATCGGTAAATTTTTTTATGAACAAAAAATTCTCATGATCATGTTGTAAAGATAATTACCATCAGCTGCATGGTATTTTTTCATATTATTTAAATTAATTTCATAAATCGATTGTCTCGTAATAGTAAACATTCATCTTAATAAATTAGTATGAATTTCCTCGAAAACTAAATTGTTAATTTTAATATCGTAAGAAAGCTTCCGTGTACCTTTTAAATTTAATTAACATCTGTGCGAGCACACACTATACTTTTAACTACTATATATATGAGGCTTGTTCAAATGAAAGTGATTCGTAGCGTGGCATGCGAACAGCTTTCAATATATTTTCGTAAAACAAACGCGACAGTGAAGATATATGTACCACGCACGTGCGTGCGCAAGCAGATTTGTGATAACTGAATTCGTAAGGATGTGGCATTAATTTAAAAATGGTCAGTGTGGATGCAACTCCGTCCAAAATGTATCAGCGAGTTTTAACAGCGATTTTAACACTGAAAGGGTGTAAGCTAATGGATGTTCTTCGCATAATGCTGGCTATGTACTATGACTCGTGTGTCTCGAAGTCCAGGTAGACGAGTTGGGCGAGAATATTTAGCGACGGTCGACATGAGATAAGAGACTTGCCGCGGCCCGGTCAAGCATACAAAGTTGTGACAAAGAAGGTGATTGCAAGCATTGATAGAGAGAGAGAGAGACTACGATCAAGGAAAATCGATTGTCGAAAATCGAAACAATCGTGATGTCGCAAATGAGTTCAACGTTTCGATCGGTACTGTTCACAATATTGCCATCAACATTTTGAAGCATCACAAAGTAGTGTGAAAATGGGTATCCCGCATACTGTCTGAACACCAAAAGAAACAGTGAATGGGCCTGAGTTTGCAGCATTTGTTGAGCTACAGGGGTGACGGTGACGACTTTCTACAGAGCAAAGTGACAGGGGATGGGCCTAGTGTTACCTCTTCCAACCGGAAGGGAAGTCCATCAGCATGCAATGGAAACATCCCGACTTACCTAGGCCTAAAAAATTCAAAGCTCATAGTCATCAGGAAAGGTGATTTGATGGCATTTTTCGACATTCAAGGAATCCTTATTACTGGAGTTTAAGAGAGAAACCCGAAAACCAACACCCAATGTACACCCAAACACTTGATAAGCTGCATCAGGCGATCAAAAACAAACGTCCAGGTATGCTTTCGTCATATGTCATCATTATGCACGACAATGCAAGCCCGCATGTCACCAAGGAGTATGTCGAGGCACTGGCCCGTAAAAACTGAGAAGGAACATCCAGTTTCCTGCCCAGATCTGTCATCTTGCAACTATTACATCTTTGGACCTCTGGAGAAAAGTCTATTAGGTTAGCGTTTTAGCTCCAACGATGACTTAAAAGTGACAGTTTTGAGCGGGTTCCATGATCCACCGACATCGTTCTTTGCGAACGGAATTCGTAACATTCTTAAGCAATAAGGCACCTGCCTAAATTCCATGGGTGATTTCTTTTAACAAACTTTGCAATCATTTCACTCATTATATATTGTCGTTTCTATCTATATATCTGTCTCATTTCTGTCCTTACGCATCTCATAGATACACACCTCAAATCACTTTCATTTGAACTCCTCTCCATAAAGAGAGAGACGCACGAAGGAGTTATTTAAATGAGACACGACATTGCGTATGTTAAGAAAAATAGTAACTTGTTGTAGTTAGTAATTGTCTAGTTGGAGTTTCGGTGTATTACAACAGGCTTGGTCCTTGGGAGTGCCGTGCCCCGGGAATTGTACCAATGACTAGCAAACGACTTTACAAACAGTATGAGCACATGCCATCATTTAAGAGAGGACGTATAGTAAGAAAATAGGAAGAAAAAGGTTAAATAGCAGGAGCACTTGATCTTTAGGTCAGAGCAATGAACATATGACGATATTGGCAGAAATTGATGGACTATGACTGTACAGAGCGTCAGGAAAGTAGCAGGCAAATTAGAGAAATGATAAAATTCGAGGACTGAGTGATCGTTGAAATGGCGATTCTGGCCCTTGATGGATTCTTATTAAAGAACCGGCATATAACCGATACTGATCATTAATAGGCGATTCAGAGAAAGGTGATGGTGGTAATTGCGTCTATTGGTTCTTATTTAGCACACCAACAGTTTTGTTTGCCGTAGTGGCAGGTGTATTCAAACTTGACTCTCATGGACTAGAACATCCCCCCCCCCAAAGATGAGTTCCACTTCGAAATGCACACCAATGAGCAGAGAAGATGTGTTTGAAGATGCTTAGGACAGCAGTGAGATATTCACTTATTTATTTATCGCAGTCACTGTTTAAAAACAAGGATTTATGATATAGGATTGTCATGATCTGTTAAAGGGTGTTATCAGTATCATCCTTGCAGCACGTTGGTAAGACACGATGAGATTCCCCGTCCTAAATGTTGCCTTTCCTTTCATGGGTCCTTGGTCTTCTCAACAGGATATGCCCGGCTGCACAAAGAATATCTTGTAACTGCTTGTCTTCGTGTTTCTGAAGGATCTGATGAGTATGCATTTTCAACTATCCCTGGACTGCATCAATCTAACTCACTAATTAGAATGCATACGGCAAAAAATCCTGTAGGAGGACATTCACCAACTCAAAGAGTCAATGCCCAACCACGAATAACAACCTGCATCCGAACCAGAGTTGATGAGGAAAATGCAATTTGCTGTTTTTTCTGAATACCGCAAGCGCGTTGCTTCTAACACAGAGAGAGAGAGAGAGATGGAAAGAGAGATAAAAAGAGTTTTTAATAACTACATTTTCTCCTAGTTATGTTTATTTTGCTTTATCTTAAGAAAATCTTTTTTTTCGATGCATAGAAAAATATCAAGCCATCTACGCTTATAAAAATAAAAAATGCAATGCTTAACTTAAAATTTTATTCTAGAATACTAAATATGAAATGATTCGGATTGTTTGATTTTAATTTACTGCGAAGGGCAAGGATAACACCTGATTTGACACGCCCCTCTCCGACTCTCTGAACTTCCACACTACACACTGGGGGGGGGATACTTTGAACCACGACATATTGAACGCGCATCAGTCCTACATGGAGGGTCTTCTGTGACACAAGCTTTCGAACCCGCGACATGACAACGCCATCCAAGAGTTCTCCATAATTACTACTCGGATACCACATGGAATAATTTAGATTTTATAATGAAAAACAATTTCTCTCTTAAGCGGATGCAGTCTTCTATTAAGCTTCATGTATTGTATTAGCTCTTTGTTTTGAAAAACTACTCTCACACAATTTATGAACACGAAATTTGAATAAAGATTCTGAACAAAAACGAAGGTGATGTTGACACATAAGTAATGCTAACAAACTGTTGAATTTATTTTAAAAATCTCAAAAGGGTTTGCCTAAGTATAGCCAATTTTTTAAAAAAAAAAATCTGTTTTAATGACTAGATAACGACTTCTGAGCTAACAAATTAATCCCTAGAATTAACTTACAAAGCATTTCACCGCTTCTAGCACTATAACCTTTTTTTGAGCCTTCAAGCATAAGAAGCTGAAGTATTAGGGATTAATCTAACGTTTTTTTCTTACTCCCTTAAATAAAAAGGACTCATTAAACACAGACATAAAACACAAAGCTGTTAAGTATTAAGTAAATGTAAAAGCCTTTATTGCGTTAAGAGAAAAAAAATTCTCTACTTTACTTAATTTTAGAGGCAACTTCAAATAAGAGCGCAATTTTGTAAAAGAAGACATATATGATATTTTTCGTTAAAAATAATTCAACACAAATTTCACGCCTTAAAGTACATTAGTGTAATAAATATGATAAGTAAATATAAGTATACTGTTTTCAAATCCACTTATATCTGAAGTCTTTTTTTAGAAAGTCAACTTTAACTTGAAACCAATTTATAAATTAATTTAAAATATGATTATTTTAAGCTGAAAGGTGTATACGTAAGGAGACGCGCGTATAGAGTTAAATATCTCAGAAAATAAATGAAAATGTAGTTTTTAAGTTTTCGGACCAAAACAGTAGAATACTTTATTTGAATTGAAATTGTATCTGAGTTCAAATGGTCATGATCTACACATTACTTAGAATTCCTTCAGATTGACCTTAAATTAATATACTCGGGGTGAATAGTCCCCTTAAAGATTTGTAATACTTAATTTTTTTAAAAAAATAGTTACAGTTACACCCATACTTAAAGCATATTCTTTATGAAAGTTCTCTGAAGAAATTTCAATTCTAATAATTTTTTATTTAATACAATGCTTATATGACCAAAACGTTAGCCACGAATGTAGTCAAGTTGTCGACAAGCTATATATACAGCTCCACATTAAGAGAGGACTACCATGAATGCTATACAACTCTCAACTTAAAATAAAAGTTTATAGCAGTGATTTGCATGTGTGTAAATAATAGATACGCTAGTGGGAGGATATGCAATAAAGACCGGTTATACGTATGTAACGTGATTATTACGAAATACGCATGCATAATGTTGTTGTTGTTATTGTTTCTAATGTCACCTGTCTGGCAGTGTCAGATCGAGGCTCACGAAATTCATTGTGGCAAGGGGCTAGGTGTATGCTTGTCGTTAGCTTTTAGTACCCTGCAGGTGACAGTACGAATTGGCTCGGTTCATACACGATAGATGGCGACACTATCTATCTCCTCCTCCACAATTTAAGCATAGAACTGGAGGGGAGGGAAATATTCTCCAGCCCCCTGCACCCGTGGTTGCTGCTACGACCTCCCACAATACTTTCGGATCCACTGATTTAACAAGCACGTGCCCCGTGTGTACTCGGAGGGTAATTGGTGACATCAGGCATCGAACCCAGGTTTTCCGGTCTGACATCCGATGCTCTAACCACTAGGCTACCCACGCCCCCAATGCGTGACGTGGTACATAAATATAAGCACGTTTTTCATTTTCTCGTCAAGAAGGCTTTCAGATAATTGTAGTGTGTTTCGGGAATTTATAACTATTATGAAGCATGGTTTACAATTATCAGAATGACAAAAAAAAAAGTTTAATAGAAATTTATAATGGCAATAGAAATGTAATTAGAGAAATCAAGTCAATTTCAGAACGTAGCTGAAACTTTTCTTCGGAAAAAGGCAATTTAAAAAATAATTAAATGTCCGAGATATTTGCCTTCGTTTTCTTCAAAATATAAACGTCAAATTGCTCGAGCTGCATCAAATTCTATATTATCCGTAAGCCAGGTAAGGAAACAATACGATCAAAAACTGTCATACGTCTTTTAAAGTTCACCTTTTACATGGTTTGAGCAGGATTAAAAGCGGCACCATATTTGAAGTCTATCCAAAATAATGCAAGACTTAGTTTATCGGAAAAAACTTGCGAACACAGACTGGAGTAAAATAATTTTTTTTCATCATTTATGTTACATTTTTTCATGTATCTCTGAATGCTTAAGTAATTTTTTTGGTAGCAGATTGTGCTCAGTGTGATGGAAAAAACTAATCTGGAGAGGCTGGAAGAATTTAATTCATTCTGGCACAATTTGAGAAAAGATGCATTTTCCTAAGAGAGACTTTGGAGGGAGAGGTTGCTTGTGGTCTGGGGAGCTTTTACTGCTTATGGACCGCTTTCTCTGGTATTTGTCTCGTGTAAAATGAATAATTTATCATACCAAGATGTGCTGAAGCATAAACCGTTACCTTATTTACGAAAATTTCGTGGGAATCACAATGCTATTATTCATTGTAGCGCCAAACAGTGGCTAGTTGTTCGTAAATACTATTTATTGGACTGGCCAACCTGTTCCCCAATCCCATGGAAAAAGTTTCATGTTCTTAATTAATCGAATATAAGCAAAAAACTTGAAGAACCCCTCTATGGATGAACTGAAGAAAGTTATAGATTAATGGAATAATTTATATAGATCTATCTCTTGAGTCTTTCTAAGAGTAAGAAAAATAAAATTTTCCATAAAAAGGGCTTTCTAGTAATTATTTAATGTCAGTGTACCTCCATACTTATGTGCAGAACTGTGCATCATTTCTTATTCGTTTTTTGATTACATATCAATATATATTGTATTATTGTTGCTAAGTTTACTTTGTTTTCCTTTTTTATAATTGCTCAGAATCGACTCAAATACTCAGTGCATGTTACAAAATGTTATCTGACCAATCTTCAACGGAAATCCTGATGAGATTTTAAATATGTGGATTAGTTATCTTTTATGTTTCTTTTTCTTTTTTCTATTAACCTAATTCTATTTTTGCTTAGGACTAATTGACTAATACAAATTCTTGTTATTGAATTCTTGTTATTCTTCTTATTGACTAATACAAATATTTGTTTTTTAGGTTTAAATAAAATTTTTAAATTCATTACACAATAATTTGTCTTTGTTTTAAGGAATTCAATATCGACACGAGTCATATATTTATGGCAACATGAACAATATATCTTATTTAATCATGAGTCATTTTTCTTTAATAATTTTATTTTACTTCTGTAAAATATGAAGCTTTCATCCTTTTTTTATTGATTTAAATATTTTTATGAAAACTTTAGTTTTATATATAACTATGCTAATATGGATGGTTAACTTTTTAAAAAGAAGATTGGATGTTTTTCTAAAAAAATTATTTATAAAAGGAGAAGTATAACTTCAGCAATCTCTTTGTGTCATTATGCACATTTGGATATTATTTCATTTGATGAGCAAAATTAGACAACAGAAAGAATTTGTTTATTTCGCAAAAGGCTTAAACTTTCAGAAGAGGATTTAATAAATATTAACAGTGACAAAAAATATAGGATAAAAAATAAGTGGAAGATAAAATTTAAATGTAATCAGCTGAAGCTCCATACATTATCCAATTTATATATTCAAGTGAGTTTTTTCTATCCTAAAACGTTTTTAATAAGAAATTCGATTATATAAATAATTTGATTGAGTAATGAGAAATGTCTTATGTCATGAGTCATTACCTGAAATGTTTTGGGACAATTACCAGCTATTTCATATTATTTTATTTATTTATTTATTTATTTGGATTCATACATTTCATTTTCAAGAGAAAGACAGAATGACGCTGCCGTTTTTTGTAAGTGTTTTCTTTCTTGGCAGAGCACCCAACTTTTTTGCTCTCTACTTCTTCATCATAAATAAAACAAATAAATCGCAGAAACAATTTGGGTCCATGTCTTCTGAGTTCTTTCTAAGGGGATTTACTGAGTTTATTTTATTCAAAACATTATTGAAGGTTTTTTTTTTAAATTAAAGACACGTGAGGTCATATCTTTTTTCTCTTAAAGCATAAGACCTTATGGCATTACAAAATGAAAAACGCGTCTTAAGCAATATTTACAAAAAAAGTTAAATAAAATAAGGCGCGACGAAATTTTACTTTATTATTTTTAATTAATCAACAGAAACAACTTTTTTTTTGAGCAGGTAAGAATTTGAATATGTATTGCATCATAAAGTGTTTTGTAAATTTTAAGCGCTTTTTTTTTACTTTGCTTATTATATGTGTGAGAAGATGGAATTTTGCAATAGACTTATTAATCATTTTCTGATGCATTAGAATTCTGAAATTTTGTGCAGGTGTAAAATATGTTAACTGTAGTTTGATTTAATTTTGATTCATTCAGAACTAATGAGAAGGCTATTGACAATGGACCTAGCAATTAGAACTAAGGTTGAGGGTGACATCTGAGATGTCACCTCTCTCCAAATTTCCACACTACGCCACTCTGAGGATTTAAAGTCTCACGACCCTCGCTCAAAGCAGGTCTTCAGTGTCACTAGGACTGAAACCCGGGACTCTGCAACGCCGGTCGTAAGTTTTTGAGCATGACTACTCAGCTACCACGGCCACATGTTAATAGTAAAACAAAATTTTAATATTTTCAAAATTTTATTGTCAATTGATTAGCTTCCATGAGAAGTAGAATTCTCTGTAGCCAATTTTAAAAAGAGTGTAAAAAACTCGAGAATGAATAAAACTATATCTGAACAATTATATCTATAGTAAAAAAATATTAATACCATAATAACTATAATAATGAATTCTGAAATACATTACAGATTAAAATATACAGAAAGAATAATAATAAAGATTATTTTAAGAAAAATGTCTTTAAAAATAATGTATGAAAAAGAAAAAAAATCTTGCATGAAAAATTTGGAGGTCAAAAAGAAATTATCAATAACGTGAAATTCTAAAAACTATATCATGATGAAATTAAGCCAAAAATGGTAGTCATAAAAAGGAAAATTCCTAGACATTTTGTATAATTAAAAATCTACTATAAATATGGCTAAAAGTTCAATTTATCTAAGTGTATATGTATCAGCCACTCATGATTTTGTTTTACCTTATAGATTTTTGATTAAAAATATTTTCTTTTTCGTATACTCTAAGAAAAGGGGGTTTTTTTTTGTAAAAATTATATATATATTGAATATTTGGAACTCTAAAAGGCAGATTTAAATTTAGGTTATACTTTTAAGCGAATCGCTTTATTGGTTTCTCGAATTGGTTAATATTTTTTCCCCCTAACATTTAATATAATAATGAATTTTATTTTTGCAAAAAGTTGATGAAAGGGGAAGTTGATGGGTCAAACATTTTATTATACTCACAAACAAAATAGTTGTGATTATTTCATTTTGAAAGAAATTTACTACTACATTTCCCAATAATCTTGCTAATTAATAAATTTATGTTAACTTTTGGAAACGTAAAACTGCAATCTTCCATTTTTCTTTCAAGTTTTTAAAACTCTTTAAGGCTTTCTTTGAGCAGTAGTAGAGTATAAAACTCAAAATTGGAGCAATTTTCAAAAAAAAAAAAAAACTCTAATGGTATTACTCTAGTTTGACTTTATTATCCTAAAGAAAATGATCCAATTTATAATTTTTGGATCAAATTTTGCGCGGAATAAATTGTGTCTTTTTTTATATTTCATTCCCAAATAAAGTACATTATTAAAGTAGTTTTTAACTTTACATGATGAGGTGAAAAACTTGTGCTTATAGAACGCTTGTAAATTTTAAAGATTCAAAATAATAAATAATAATAATGCATATGTTACAATGTCATAAACTTAAATGAAAATTTGAACATTTTTCAGCTTGAAAATGGAGTTTTAAGTGTACCAGGATCTCTGACATCAGGTAAAGGCAGTTTTGCTGATTAATTTTAGTTAATATATTCACATCTGGCTTCTATTATAAACAAATTACTTTACGATTATCTGAATGTTTTAGAAGAATTCAACTTAATATTACAAAACAAAAAACTCTTTTAACATATTAATTGAAAAAATTATTCTTAATTAATGTTAGAGAGTGATAATGCCACACACACACACACACACACACACACACACACACACACACACACACACACACACACACACACACACACACACACCACTGCGGGTTTTATTTATTTATTTTATTAATCCATTTCAAGGAGACCTGACTGATCTTTCTCATTAATAAAACAACTAATAGCAATTAGAAAAAAGAATTATGCCAAAATTGGGAATGGCAAATAAAAACAATTTATATAAAATGCGCCAAGAAAACACTTTTTGCTTTGTATTACGATAAAAAGTAACTTAACTTTTTTGTTGAACTTTCAGTGATAAAAATTTAATTATAGTTTTTTTACCACATCTTATTCAAAATATCCAGCATTCTTTATCATCATAAACGAGACAGTATATTTTGTAAAAACATTGCAAGTAATCCTTTCTTTATGATGTACAAGACAAAAAGAGGATGGTTTTTCTATACCCTGCTACATATGATGGATGTGTGAAGGTGTTCACCCATACTCAAGAAATGTCAAAATCAATTATAAGTTTATATTATTTTTTTAACGACATTTTTATAAAAAAAGACTGCTGAGAATTATTTCATAATAATTATTTCATAAGTTTTTTGACAAAGGAACTTAATTCTACCAAGTCTAATCGTGATTAAAATGTAGGAAATTAAGAATAAAAAATATTTTAAACGATGCAAAAAATTTAAGTACAAATTGGGGATTTATGATTATTTATGTCTATTTTTATACTGAAGCGATAGGGATTAAAAACTTCTGCTTATTCGTGTAGCCTTTCAAATTTACCAATTTTCAGAGAATTTCAAGCATACTCTAAATAATGCACTGATAAAATGGAAATAAAATAGTAAGATGTTTTCATCTCTTAGAGGTATTTTCATAATTTTTTTCTCAAATACCATATGTTATTTTTATTTTGAAAAAAACCTCACTTCCACATTTATAGATGAAAAAAAAAATTGCGAAAAAAAGGCCGGGTTCTGAAACAGGATTTCCTTTCTTGATGTATCAAATATTTATACTTAAAAAGAGGCATAAATGAAGAAACAGGTAAAAAATTCAAAAAAAAAAATATCTTCAGGATTAACAAAGATGAGCATAAAAAGGAAAGAAAGTAATTAACGCACTGACTCAACTGGAAAAACTCAACTGTTAAATGAAGTTGAAACTTGTATATAAGTGGAATGAACTACTTAATTTAATATTAATGCTATCTTAATAAGTAAATGTATGCGTACTAAAAGCATAAATATTTGAATATTTTTGCTTGAGATCTTGCATAGGTACAAAACTGATTTACATGTTCGAAATTTTCTAAGTAAAAAACAAAGGTACCCCTTAAATACAAAATTGGACTGCAATTCTCCTTTACTTGTTGATATTTTAACAAAAAAATTACGGTAAGATTTTAAAAAAAATATCATTTCGGAAACAAACACACAGGCGAATGTTGTTTGCATTCATGTTTGCATGTCAATTATCTATAATATTTAGGAAAATTGTTAATTATTGATAATTACATATTTTTTTCATTACTGAAAACAAACAACAAATATCCTTTTAGTAGAAATAACTTAATTTTGGAGTTGAACAAAACACAAATATCGCATGAAAAAGGAGTTCCACAATAAAATAAATGCATTTAATTGAAAGAAACCTTATTACAAGAAATTATGTCGATTTTAAAAGCCCTTACGTTGAAAATAGTAAATAGTCCAATGTATTCAATTTGTGTTCAACTTTAATTTGAAAATCAATCTATGGAAAATAATTGACATTATCATTTGAATAATGCTTTTACAAATATTTTGTTTGGAGTTTATTTGTTGACTCAAAGTTTTACATTTATGGGTCGGACATTTTATGTGACTCAAAATCGTATAAAATGTGCGTGCCAAAAATAACTTACTATTAATATTCAAAATGAAAAAAAAAAAAGAAAAATTAAAGCTTTATTTCGGGTATAAAATCCCAGAGCAAATAAAATAACATTGGAAGGAGAGTGTAATATGTGTTTGTATTGTATATAACTACTTTTTAATTTCAAATCCAAAATGTTTGTCCAAAAACTAAGTTGAATTATTAATAACTTTTTAACTATACTCAACATTTTAATAATTCATAAATTTTGTATGAATTTTTAACTTCTTTGTAAAAATGCTATTGTATTTTTCTACCAAACTGCTTTTATAATCCATTCTTTAAGCTCACTGAATAAATTATGAAGATAATTCAGGGATTTATAGTACACACCCATCATAAATGCGACGTATATAATCAAAAGATTTGACCGTTTTTACTTTTTGCATTCGCTTTTTTGTATTAAATTTTTTCTTTCTGTATTTTTCAAGGTCTGATTTGGTCATTTTTAAAGTAAAAACATCATAAATTCATAATAATTAGGAAAACTATAATCACAGAATCTAATTTATTTTCAAGACTTTTTGCTTTTAAATTAATATACTTAAAAATATTTTAAATTAATTACATGTAATTTCTCTCTCTTCTAAAGGCATAATCAGTTCCTTGTTTTGTTTCTCCCGTTTAAGATTGTTGAAAATATTTAAAAGATTCGAAACTAAGTTATAATACCATCGAGAATATATACAAACAGAGAGAGAAAGAAAGAAAAGAGAACATAAATCTTCCCTGAAGAGAGTTTAAGTGCTTAAGCTTTTTAAGACATTCCATTTACATTTATATTTATAGAGTCCATAATAATTTTTAGATTAATGGAATCTTTAGACGAATGGAAATCTCTTTTAGGAAATGAAATAAAGTCTGAAAAAGTAGTTTCGGTTAAATATTGCACCACCCACAGTAAAAATTTAGAGTTTTAAAAGACAGTTTTGTTATCCGCAAAGTAATAAAAATAGCGAAAAATTATTTTTGTACATTTCTCACAAAACACATCAATCTACTGTAAGAGGATCTGAAAAGCATGACGATGAAATATTCATAAGTGAGAAAATGATATTGCTTTTGAAAGAGAAAGGTTATTTTCCAGTATGAATATAGATCATTAATTATTAAGGAACATGGAAATGATCAAAGGATTTACTTAGGCTAAAAAAAGTTGGTTAAATCTATTGCAGGAGTAAGAAATCTAAACTTAAGCGAGGCATTCGTAAATATTTACTGTCTCTAAGCGACATGACACGTTCCTCAATAATCTTCAAACAAGCTCTTAAGCAAATAAATCACCACCCTTAAAAATATTATCTGTTTTATGACACACAATCTGTGGACAGCTAAATTTCAATGACGGTAACTTTTTTATGTGTAGAGCTTTTAGTTTATTTTGTAATCAATACCTTTCTATAAGAATAGTCGAAAAGGAATTTGAGAATTTCTCTATTCGTTCCGTGTCAAATTGAGTTTTAGGAATATATACAAAGGATGTTACTGATTTTCTTTCTCGAATTCAAAAAGGAAAGAAAAGCAAGCTTATTGTAAAGGAAAGCAAATGACGATTTTCTTGTCGCTGAGAAGAAAGTTAAGTGAATTGAGTGGAATCAAATTATAGAATGAATGTCGGAAGGAAAGAATTTCTTTAAGTAGAGTATTTTTGATTTTTTCTCGTTTTGTAAAACTTTTGAAATCTTGAATAAGTTTAGATTAAGTTGGAATTTTTTTAAAAGAAAATTTTCATTTGAAACCCAATTCTGTGCAGATAGAGCTGTTATATATACATATAATCTGAAGAAAGCTGAATAATTTTTTTATAGATCTAAGTAATATAATATAATAAAAAAAATTATATAAACTCATACACATATATATATAACCTTAATCGGAAAAAAATAAATAAAAAAGGGAAAACTCAACTTTTTATAAAATAATATTTTAATAAGGCAACGTTTCTTTATGAATTATTAGTATTTTTAAAATATTTTTCTCAACTCACATGAGTTAATACCCTTCTGTACTTGGTTTCATCAGAAAAGAAATGAGGGTTAATATGATTCATAAATTAACCCAATTAAAAAAATTCAGGAATTTTTAAAACTTTCCTTTTGTTAAAAAAAAGTTTAATTATAATACGAAAATAACACCATCATAATAAATTTTTAAAACATTGTAATCAATTACATATATCCTAAGCTTTCCCGAGAATTTTTCTAGAACCATATATATATCTTGCATTGTATTTGAGTTATTTAAAATTATTTTCTTAAATCAACAAATTAATCTTATGATAAATCATTTCTATTGAACAAAGATAAAATCTTTCTTGCGATTGGGTCTAAAAGAAATTTTTAACTTTGAGGAAGTTTGCCCCTGTACTTAATATGTCTTTTTGCACATATTTAATACCAATTTTATTCCTTCTACTACAACTACAGAGCTCATGTTCATTTTCCAAAGTTTATGCAAATAAATTACGATTGTACAAGGGGTGATCAAATGAAAAGGTACGAAACGACATAAAAATGAAACAGTTAAATATTTGCATATTCCGCCAAGGGAGAATGTAGCGAGACATCTCGGGATGCCATTGGAGACTCTGACTGGGATCGGATCATGCGCGGGTGCCCGCATGCGCAGGAGAGAGCAAAGGCTCTTATAAAAAGTGGCGTCCAAATGATGCGAGCACAGAATGACTCGAGCACAGAAAAAGCATTAATTCCGATGTGTACTGTGAGACACTCCGACGCCTACGCAGGTCCATCAAGAACAAAAGACCGGGGCTGCTCACGGAGGGTGTGGTTCTGCTCCATGATAACGCGCGTCCACACGTCTCCAGAGTCACACAAATGGAACTGGACAAGTTCCAATGGGAGACGTTGGACCCTCCGTCCTACAGTCCGGACATGTCACCCTGCGATTTCCATGTGTTGGGTCCACTTAAGAAACACCTGAAAGGAAAGCGCTTCAACTCGGACGACGTACTCAAGGACACTGTGAAGGACTGTGTCTCGTCACAGCCACAGGAATTCTGGGAACAAGGAATCCTGCGGCTTGTTCATCAGTGGGATCGTTGTGCTCAGGCCTATGGTGTATATTTTGAATAAAGTCTATATTTGTACCCACCGTGTCGTTTCGTACCTTTTCATTTGATCACCCCTTGTAGTAAGCTACGTCTCACAGGTTGTCTGAGTAAGATTATTCTCAAAAATAGTCTAAATTGTATGCATAAGTGGTAGATGTGTATATTTACACCGAGGCTGTATATTTATGTTATGAGACCATCCTTCTCCTAGACTCTAGGTGAAGGATGGTTTCATATCGCTTGTTCATTGCTCAAGGTCCTAGAGCAATAAGCTCACATGGAGACAAAACCACGGCGCGAGCAACTGATGCTGCAAGGGTGGCCAACCCGAGGCACGCACGATTAGTGTGGCACGGTGTAGTTGTAAAAGTAGCACGCGAAGACTTATTACAAAATTTGGAACGATATTAACTAAAAATTATTTTTTTTTACAATTATGCTTAAATGTTGTTGTTTCAAACAAAGGAAAAAAATTCTTCACAATTTATTTGAAATGCATTTAATTGAATTACAAAAGAAAATTATCATTTTAAGAATACTTCTTCATTTCTGCACGAGTTGGCTTACCAAAGTTTTTTCACTCGCAATATTTTGAAATTTGGGGAGCGTGTTTTAAACTATCTTTTAGAAAACAATGAACTGCCCACTAAGTGCTTGCTACTCAAGAATGAAGACTAGCTAGGGAATTTAACTTTTCTTACTGACATTTTGGGATATTTGAATATTTTAAATTTAAGATTCAGGGAGAAATCGTTCTTTTTTCTTAACCTAGTTGGTTATATATTTTCTTTTGTGAAAAATTTTTCTTTCTTTTCTCTCTCGATTTTGGAGAAAAAAGGTTAACATGTCTCACATTAATACTCAGTCTACTAAGATTATTAATGCTCTCAACTATGATAGATTTAAAACTTTCATATTTATTTTTGAGGGATTCCTTCAGTGCTGTTTTCTTGATTCTCAAGATGATGATTATTTTTAAATTTTTCTGCAGGACGTTAACAATAATCCACCTGAGTTCCAAGTCCAAATTATTGACCTACAGCGCCCTACTACATCGAAAAGCAAATGTGTGGAACTTATTTCAATTGCTGTGGTTATCCAAAATATATTTAACTTTTAAAATTTGTACAAACACACAATTTTTTTAAACGTGCATGATTTGGTTGGCAGAGATATTGTTGTAGGCTTGGATCAATATAAGTTTATGAACAAATATTTTCTGATATGAACATAATAAAATCAAATATTGCTCAAAATTAACTGCTGTGTACTTAAGACAAACTAATTTTGTTAGCATCTTAGAGAAACTAATCTTAATATATATGACTTGGTAAAAAAAAACTACAAACTCGAAAGCCCCATTAAGCAAGTAGTGACTGTTGAATAATTATTTAGAATGAAATATTTCAAGTTACTCATTCTTATTTTATATCTAACCTAACTGATTGAGCATGTAAAAAGTTATTAAAAATAAGACCTCATTTTATTCTTTTGTGTCTTATTTATTATATTATTTTTATATTTTCACTACTTAGACTTGCATTAAAAAATTTGCTATTTAAGTAAGAACCCTACAATAAGCCTATAAGTAACATTTTTAAAACTTTTCATACTTTTTTTGGTTTAAAAAGTTGGAAGTGCCCCACAGAATTACTTTTTATCAGGAAGTGGCTCTCTTCCCCAAAAAGTTGTCCACCCCTATTGTAGTACAATAATGGTCCATGCCCTACTTCCGTTCTACACGTAGAATGCTTAGTAAAACGATGGGAAAATGGCTAATTCAACAGATTTCGCGCGATTAAGGTTAAATCGTTAAGACTCATACCCTGGGAACATTGATTTCATAAAATGTCCATTTGCTGGACTGCTCACGTGTTGGTATTTTGAGCACTTATTAAAAATGTGTATGGATGGTAAAAAGACAAGTCGTAGGACAGTGGTTTGTCGGCCGAGGAGCGTTGATTCCTGATGAAAGCGGAGATTATTACACATTATTCGCCATGCCAGAAGAGCTACAATGACTGATATGATCAACTACTAGAAACAGAGCCTACTCAAATGGTGTGTCTCAACATACTTTGCATAACACACTGCTGAAAATAAGTCTACGCAGCCAGGATCCGAATAGCACCCCTGCGCTAATGCGCTTGGATGTATGGAAGCGGATGGAGTTAGAAACTTGAATTTTTATATAGGCATGGTAAAGATTGAGTTGATTTAAACGTATATTAACGTCACGCTTCAAAAAGCAACGTTAAAACTTGTAATATCGAATCTCGGTTAAGTTATGAGGCCGACTCTTGAGTTGGTACGTTAACATAATTACTTAGATTCTCTAAAGTTTTAATGGGAATTGTAAAACTTGTATACGTGTTCATGGGAATGAATCAACGCCCTCCAGTGAAAAAAAAAATGCTTCGCAGGAAGCAATGTTTTCCAAAAGGATAATGGATCATTAGGCTAAAACTTTGCAATATAGTTACAGCCCAGTTTTGCAATACCCAGAAGCAAACTTGGATATTTATCTCCCATATAAAATATTTAGAGAACTCTTAAGAGGCAGATAATTTAGAGTCTTAGGTAATTCAGAGTCCAGGATATCTAAACATAATACTAACAAACTATAATTGAAGTAAAGGTGCGTTTTTGGATTTCAAATTGCAAATAAATTATTACAATCTTTTTTACTAGAAAATTGATATATTTAATTTGCATAATATTGAAATGTACAAGAGCATTAATTTATATATATCCTAGCACAAAAGTATAACTTTAAATTATTTACTTCACAGTAATTTCTGAACTATTCTCAAGATGGACGAATTTTTAAATATTTATATATTGCGTACATCCCCTATCAGTTTTCTAAAATATTTACATTCATTATAAATCTATAGAAAAGGCTATTGTAAATACACATTTTGTATTTAATTGGGCTAATTTTGCTTATATATCCCCCATATAACAATATGTTTACTAAGACAATGAATTATTTTGCTGTGCAGAGAATATACATTTATAACATGGGTTGCACCTATAAACAATTTTCTATAAAGAATCTAAAAAACAAGTTTCAACAATTTAAATATCTATTCAAGACCATAGATAGTGTCACTTCTTTAATAATTTTTAGCACATTTCCTTTTGTTGTGAACAACAATAAAAGAAAAAGTGATAAAATATTGATTGAAGTATGGACTGAATTTGAGAAGAATCAAGCCTAGTATAATGCATATTTTACAATTTTTTAGTAACTTAAGAGAAAAATTTATCAAAATGTCTGCATAAAAAAAAAGAAAAAAAATATGTACATGCCTTTTAGAACGCAAAACAAAAGTTCTGATAATTTCTAACACAGATGAATGACTTAAATCATAATTCATTCTTGGCATAAATTTTCTTTCCCAACTAACAAGATTAGTTTATCTTATAGTGATACGTTCTATTTTAAATACCAAGGCCTTTTATTATCTTAGTTGTGGTACAAGTAAATTTTAGAGAAGCTGTAATCTACTTAAGTCCAAATTTTAATTACTTAAAAGCCTGTAAGACATTAAATACATTACGTGCAGCTTTTAAGTGCAATTATCACATAAATATTTAAAACATCTATTCTGGGAGTTGTAGTTAATGAATTGTTATAAAACCATAGGTAAATATGAGATGAAAAGCAAGTAGAATGATAGCATTTCACACTCTTAAACTTTATTTTCATCGAGTAAAATATACTACAAAAAAAACTTTTTCCAGATAGTTTTTTTAATAATTATAATGGGCTGAATAACTTAAACATTACACAAAACGACAGCGGTTGTCCACTCGATCCATTTAATTTTTTATCTGAAATAGATTAAAAAAAAGTTAAAGTAACTTAAGTTGATTTAACTATTAACCGTTATTTCATCTCTCAATATTAAAATAGTTTTACTAAATAAATCATTAATAACACACATACATGAGGAAAGACTAAGCAAATGTCATTTTTTCGCTTAACTCTTCCATTTTCTTCCTAAAGATTCAAATTAATGACCAACATTTCAGAAAGTTTATGATATTGATCATAATTAAAACCTAATAATCAACATTCAAAACTTGATTCTCAGTTTCTTGGAAAATATTTTTCATTTTACGTTAGTTCATAGATCATTTGAGCTGAGAGCTGGGGAGCACAGTTTGCACTCTAACGCTTAACAACTACGTTAATTATAATTGATGTAGAATCAGATACTGATGCAACAAAAATATTCTGTATCAGTATGAGAAATGCATGCATATTTTATTTTCCATTGTAAAATATTAATAAGTTTCAAGGGCCAAATTTTGCAGAAAATGTATTATTGAAAGAAAAGTTGTAAATGTGTTGATTACAATGAGTGAAACTAGGAAATTACTTCAAAAGTTTCTGAAACAATACCTAATCGAGAAACTCATTCATTTTCAAGATTTCCATCAGCACTCTCATAATGAAATGCTGAAGAGTAATCTCAGTTGAATGAATTCACTTACATTTAAGTATTCGTGAAGACTGGAGCTCAGATAGAAATGGATAGCCATAACAGGTAAATTAAAACGAGCAGTATATAGGAGATATTCCTAGACTCCGCACAAATTATCTCCTGGAGAATATTAATTAGCATTGGCTATCTATGTATGAGATTTACAGTAAGTAGTAAGAGTAAATAGGTGAATACAAGGAATTAGGATAAAGTGTCTTTCAAATCTTTAATGATATGCAAAAACATTTAAGGTTATCGTCGCCTGCTTTCAAAAGTCTGATCAAAATTCCAAACCCACTTCCAACAGATAAATACCCTAACTTTTATATATATTTGATTTGTTGTAATACATACATCCGTTTATTATACTGTGTTTTAATGAAATTTGAAAGTATTTTATAAATACATGCAATGTTTCCCTTTAACATGCAAGTTTAAAAACAATTTAGAATTAACTAAAATGAGAAGTAAATAATACATTTCATTCCAGAGCAATTTGAATAATTAATGCAAAAAATAACGAAATAATAAAGTATTCTATGGGAGTTTATCAAACAGAAAAATTATTCTGAATTTGGATCTTATTCTTTAACATAGCATGAAGCCGTCCTTAAAAATCATTATATATTTATTCACTATTAATATTTTTCAATTATATTACAACTTCAAATGTTTGCTCTGAAAATTATACAAACAACTCCTTTTACAAAATTTTAATTGACTTATAAGTTTGAATATTCATTAATTATTACTAGTTTAAGTATTTAATAGATTAAAAAAGTTGCAATAACCATTGATTTCATGTATGTTCTCCATAAAATGATTTTCTCTCAATAGAGTTTAACTTAATTTTATGTCTCCATTACATTACTTTGAAAAATGATAGTTTACTTTATCTTTGAGTCATAATATTAAACGAAATAGTCGTTTATAATTAATATCGTTATAATTAATCTTAGAATATACACTCTTTACAAAAAAATGTCAGGCAAAACAGAGCGTGTGTTATACGAGTACATTTATTTTGATGCGATATTCAAACTATTTCTCTTTATTTTTCGAAAGATCAAAATCGAATAAACGTTGATCCTGACAAAACGCTTTTTTCAATTCCTACTATTAGTTCGTAGTCTCCCTATATATGTTTATTTATGCCATCTTGTTCAAATTTTCAATCCTTAATAAAATACTTTTTATACATCCACTCAAGTTCAAATACATTTTTTAAACTTGTAGTGGATGACACTTGATGTTAATATTGTTTTTCAAATATTAATTAATTCATTAAATTTAATTAATTATATTAGGGTTGTCAAGTATGAAATGGAGCAAAGATATTATAAATATATATATAAAATACATAACCTCATTTAAACACCGTATTTGGGCATAATTTTTTTATCGTGTGAAATATACATCTTTTCCTCTTTTTGACGCATGTTTTAGTTTGAAAAGAAAATTAACAGATCATCTTAAAATCTTAGTTTTTATTGGAAAAAAATCGAACTCAATTATGTACACTTTTTGCTGCATTTCATACTTGACAACCTAATAGTTTAAGAGATACATTTCAGTCGATATTATTCCTCTAGATGGCAACACCATTGGATAAAACAGCTTTTGTTAAATTTGTGATGAAGATTTAACTTAATCTGAATAATCATAAGCTATTTATTAAACATTTATTAAAATATGTAATTACGAATTTAACGTGTTAAAAAAGTTTCTAATGTTAATTTAAAAGGTGTTTTTCCACTTAATATTGTAATGCTGTCATATATATATATATATATATATATATATTGTAATTATTTAATAAAAAGTAACTAAAACAAAAATTTTCTTTGTTGACCTAAATAGGAATTAACTTAATTTTTTTCTATTACTTGTTTTTAAGTTAACATTTGATTTTCAATCATTTCTAGTATCAATTTCATTAGATTTAAGAATGGAAAAATATACTCTTATAACTATATTTTAAATAAAATTAAAATAAACCATGTCTATGGGTAGATTAAATAAATTAAGGATCTAGAAAGGTTTGATTTTTATGAAGGGAGCTCTAATATTTTATTCTCTGCTTAGATTTTGGTATGTACTTTAATTGAAATGAAACAAATGTCTCACTTAAAAAGTAAGACCTGCTTTTTGTTTTAATATTTAGCTGATGTAAAAGTCTAATAACATAATTGCTTTGCTTTTAATTTTTTTACCACCTGAAGAAAAATAAGAGAAAATAACAAATATTCGTGTAAAAACTTAATTGTTTCGATTACTTAGATTTTTTATTTGTAACAGTACAATTCCATTTTATTCATTTTTACAAAAAAAAAAAAAAAAAAAAAAAAAAAAAATTAGATTTTTGATGAATATATAATTAGCATTTCTTCGAAAAAACAAAACTCGTTTTCTTTTTTCTTTAGAAACACCTCAAGTACTTCAAATGCTATATTTATATATTTTTTATATCTAGTATTCTTCATTTTGTACACAATAAAAGTAAATAAAAACAACCGAGGTGTATTTCACGGACTGGAGATTTAGTATAGTAATAGCTAGATTAAAGTGCACTCACAAAAAAAAAACTTCTTTATGTCCTTGTGCATCCACTGAAATATCTTCATGGCTTCTGTTTTTTCAAAAAATCTCAAATTGCGTTGCAAAAACTTCCATTTCTGATTTTTTTCCCCTTTATTTTTCAATCACCTCTAGCAAACTGACCGCTACAAACTTTTAAGAAACACTGCAATCTCCATGATCCAACATAATGGAGATGCCATTCTCACACAATTAAAGAGAAAAGAATGAAAAAAAAACTTATTAAAAAATCCTCTTTTCCCCCGGCAGGATAAAAGAAGAAAATGTATACCGTTTTTATTCATTTCTCTCAATTTCAAATAATTTTTTACTGATGTTTTTTTTAAGTACAGTGAAGAATATGTAATATGTCTGCTCAGAGAGCATTATATATATATTTAACATTGTGCTCGAAAATTAATTGATATAGTAACAAAAAAGGACAGAACTATTTTAATGCCCATTGAAGCAAAATAAAAGATGAGTCAATAACATTTTTTGTCTGATTTTTAGTATAGTGTAAAGCTTTGATTGGCTGGGATTTAAATATATTTGATGTAAAATCTTAATAGCTATTAAACAACTTTTTATGTATGGCATATTATATAATTATTTATATATTTTTATTTAATATATATATTTATAAATAATGTGAGTATGATTTAAAATGAAAGAATATTTGTGAGTCCGAGATATTTTCTTGTTTAAACCTATGCATCTAAAATTAAATATGCATGGGAAAATAATTTGCCACTTTCAAACACACACTCACGCGCGCCCACTCTCACGTACGCACAAACACTCACATACACACCCATGTACACACACACTCTCACGTACACACAAAAATTTACTCACACATATGCACGCAAATGCTCACAAACACAAAAATACTCACGTACACATTCATACACACACACAAACACTCTCATACACACACACAATCCACTCACACACATATACACAAACACTCAGGCAAACACACTCACACACAAACATCCACACACATACACTCATGCGCACATACTCACACATACACATATACATATAGTCAATAATTTTAATCGTCATTAATTTAGCACACACTATTATTATTTAGAGAACTTCATTTCCCTGATATCGGTATTCCAACGTATTTGAAAATGAATTAAATATGAAGAGATTTTACGAAAATAAAAGTGTTTTGTAAGCTAAAATGTTATAAACATGACGCATATCTATAATCTTAATTTCTTTCGAATTATTTTTAATGAAACTAAATTGCAAAGATGTTTAATATACAGCCTCAGGAGAGCAAATTTCGGTTAGTAACTAGAATATAAATGTCTTGAAGAAAATAGTTTCTGAAAAATAACTTTGAAGCAATTTGAAGTTTATGGCAAACTGAAGAAATTGAAGTTACAAACATTTTTCTGTAATCTGATGAGTTTAATATGACTTTATCTATGAGCTTTATATGAGTTGCTTCGTAATTATCCTATTTAAATATCTATTTTCTAAACAAGGATCGTTCAGGAATTAATAACGAGAAATAATGACAGTCCTGTTATTTATAGATGAAAGAAAATCGTTTAATGCAGTTATTAGAAAGCTGCCTAAGAGTTAATCAACTGCACTTTCATAAACATAATACATCTTGATTGAATTTGATATTAAAAGATAAAACTGGTGACGTAGAGATGACTATGCGAGGAAAAGACCTTATAAAGAAATGTCAAGATAGTTTCAAAATTATCAATATAACTAGCTTATATTTCGAAGCCCTTAACGTATTCCCTCTATCACTGAAATACAATTTTTCTAATGGCAGTAGTTTACTAATAGTTTGGATCAAGCTATATCATGACAGCAATTAAAGAAAAGGGGATTTTCAGTTTTGTCATATCTCATGAATTTCAAAATTTAATAAGGATTTTATTTCAGTTATATTTTTTTTTATTTCTGTTAAAAATTTACTAAATTTGTATAAAAATATTTTCCCCAATTATTTCTGAGTATTATATGAACGTCGCACTATAAAGCTATTGGCGACGGACTTCGTAATTTTGAGCCTCGGCCAATTGACAAGGACGACATCTGAGCTGCCCCCCCCCCCTCCTAACTACCACACCAATGGTAGACATCGAGTCTCGACAGATTAAACATGCATCAGCCCCTCTATTAAGCGGATCTTCTGTGGCACCAGGACTCGAATCTGTGACACTCCGGTCACGAGTTCATGATCATAGCTACTGGGCTACTGTGGTCATTTTTTTCTGCTTGATAGAATTTCCGAATTTATTTTCATGTTGTGCATTCTGCCTAACCCCTTCGGGACGAACGTCGCACCCGTGCGCCGGCACGAAACAACCGCCAGGAGACGAGTGTCGCGTCCTTGCGCCAGCGTGTTTCTTCCTCACTGGCCTAGCGTCACGTATCTGTGTCACTCACTTGGAACGTTTTTTAAGCTCAGTTTTTTGTCAATAGATGGCATTCTATTTCCATAAGATTTGAGATACATGGGGATATGACCTTCTACTCGAAATGAGAGAAATATTACTCACTTCCGAATTGAGTGCCTTACTACTGCTCTTGAAATGAACATGTGGTTTTTGTTTATAGTGAAGATGAGAGATTTATTTTCGTTAAAGCATTTTATTTGGGTTTTCAGTCTAGTTTTCTATCGATAATTAGATCTGGCAGACAAAAAAATTTGTCCTTTTTTTCTTACTTTTTTTACAAGGTAAACTTTTACAAATGCTTACAATTAAATGTTTAAAAACTTGAACTAAAACAGAAAGTGGCTGAAGTAAATAAAGTATATTAATACGAAATACATGAAACAAACGCCGTTCGTATAATATACAGAACAATATTGAACAACGCTTTTATATTTTGGTAATTTTATGGATTTAGGCTTAACTATACAAAACTCTTCGGCCTGTGAATGACATTCGCGACAGAAACCTCCGGCCCTGGAGGTGCGCAAGCGTTTGCGTCCTTCGTCGCAAAAAGGCTAAAGAAAAGGGATTTGTTATTTCTGTTTGTTGTTTTTGTACAGAATGTCCCCAAAACAGCTTCTAAACTCTGCACAGCCAGATTCCTCGTTGGGAGTACATAAAAAGTGCCCAGAGGAACTGTCCTGTATGATCCATAGCTAACGAGGAAAATACGAAAAACATAGTGTGATGTCACAACAATGTGCGCATTGGACACATAAATAGCAGTCTTTTCAACTACTTTTTAAAGTTAGAGGTTCAAAGTATCCACTGTGCATACCGAGGCAGGCTTGATCACGCCGTAGAATGGATGATAGCACCCGTTGCTGCAGCGTAGTGTCCACTGAAGTACAAGCAGCATGCAGACGATCAACTAAGTCCATTTGTGTAGTCTTCTTCATCGCCAAACACCAATTCCTTGAGATGGTCCCATAGAAAAAACCCAACGAGGTAAGATCTGGTGATCGTGGTGGCCATAGAACCGGATCCCCGCGTATGATTTAGTGGCCGGGGTATGCCATATTCTGCCAATCCCTGACAGGAGCACAGAAATGTGCCGGAGCCCCAGCATGAATCATCCTGCATCATCATTCAGAAACGGATTATTTTCATTTACCCTATTTTTCTCGTAAACTACCGATCGAACAGGTACAGAACTTTGAACATGTTTTATGTACTTTAAGAGAGGAATCTGGCATCACAGAGTTTGGGCGATATTTTTGGGATACCTTGTATAAAGTAACACGATATGCTCTGTTACTTTTTTTTAAACTTACGATAAGGAATGTTAATTTTGTAAATAATAACTTTTTTTTCTTACAACAGCAAAACATTCATTCGGAAACCATAGAATAATTCAGAACCAATTAGAAAATTGCTAGTATTTAAAAGGGAATATGAAATGAGAATTAATTTAAAAGCAGATTAAATTGATAAATATAAGTAATTTTTAATAAAAAATATTTTTTAAGCAAATAATTTTTTTTTACATGATAGTACATACTAAATCCTATTTATAGATAAAACAAGTGATGTATAAATCAAAATTTTTTTGAGTCAATTCCTACTAAGGTCTTCAATTTTTTAAAAATTTTAATTAAATTTAATTAATGAATTAATATTTGAAAAAAACTATATTAACATCTTGTCCTTTGCTACACGTTTTAAAAAATATATTTGAACTTGAGTGGCGCCATCTGTTGAAGTTAGTTGTAACTTCATCAGAAATAACGGAAAATAAATTTAAAATTAAAAAATAAAATTTAATTATAGGATTAATATTTGAAAAAATTGAATAACATCAAGTGTCATCCACTACAAGTTCAAAAAATATATTTGGATGAATGGATGAACAAAAAATATTTTATTAACGATTGAACATTCTGTATTCCCAAAGTACGAGTATTCAATGATAGGAACCTATGCTTGAAGCGGCAATTATCCGAAAATATGTAACGTGGGAATATAAGTCTTATAAGACAACTGTTTATACCTAATTCGTTTCCCAAGCAAATACTTCTAGGAACATTTACGATGCCTCAGGACAAACAATACGGATGCGCTCATTAATCTTACGAACAAGCACAGAAAAGCATATATTGAATTTTTCCTCAGTTATATTAGAAATAAATATTTTAAAAAGTCACGAAAGAGACTCTGCGACATGTGGCTGCTATTAAATCCCGAAATTAATATTTCTTATTATTCTTCACAAATCTCCGGATATTTTGAGTACCGGAAAAATATGACTTCTCTTCGAGAGGCTTAAGGGAGAAGTTATATGAAATTCAGATTATCGAACTTCCCTTCTGTGCAAACCTGGAAAGTTTAGTAAAGTCGTGCGTGCTTCAAATGACTTATGTCACTGAAATAAAGACAAAGATTGATTTGAAAGAGTTTTAACAAAACTCTCCTTCAAGTACAGTGCACAGAGCTTTAATGAGGTAGAAATATTAAAGACTTTAGTAGTCTATTCGAACATATAGGGTATTCAATACAATATAAATCTAGGTTACTTCTTTTGAAATAAAAATAATACAGTCGACTCTCGATAATTCGAAGTTGGAGGAGCCAATGAAAAACTTCGAATTATCAAGAGGATAGAAAAAACTCTCAAAATATACGAAGAGAAATTTTTTTTTCTAACACATTTAAATTTTAAACTATGTAATAAAACAACAACTGTGCACATATGTATAAAATTATATATATATATTTTAAAGTATCTTTAAAAAGTACGTATTAAAGTATAAATATACATAAGTTAAAAGTCCTGTACTAAAAGAATACATTTATGTATTAAAAACGGTCCTACGCATCTCTTCACAATAACGAACCATCCTTTCTGAACACATGTGTAGCAAGTCCATGTGTTAAACGAAACAAATGAACGGCTGACAACAGTTGCGGTTGGTCTATTGTCCACTTAAAGAAATAAAAACAAAAAAAGCGTCTTTTCGTCTGAGGAATCGGAAAACACGGTAGCAGACAGATGGTTATCAAAGGGGCTACGTTACATGGGAGACACGCAGAGACAACAAAACGCAAAACTTGTAAGCTCCAACCTGTTTATGAGATAACTTCAAATTATAGCGTGTTGTAATCTGGCCAGCCACCGAATTTACTTCGAAATATTGAGTGTACCAAAACGTATTATTTTAGTTCGAAATATCAAGAGTTTTTCTAGGGATTGAGCATATACTTCGAATAATCGAGAGGTTCTTATTATCGAAGGTTTGAATTATTGAGAGTCGACTGTATTTTACTACTGATTCAGATGAGGATGCACTTTTAGAAACTATAATACTATTAAAAAGGCATGGTCATACGAACAGATTGAAAAAGTAAGGTCTATACATCGGGACCATTATAAAAGTTCAATTCTCAATAATATCATAGTTTCATTTTATGAATACTTAGGGATCATTCGTTTTCTTTAATTTTAGGTTTTCTTTTCAAAAATATTATTTACTATCTGTATAATAATTATCAATCAAATTATTTCGAAAATGTACCCTTCAGCAAAAGATGCCACATGATTGTTTTCTATGTTTCTATAAATGGTGTATTTTATAAATCCTCTTCATCACATCATAAGATTTGGTAAAAATATTTAAGTACACTGCTTTATTTGTACCCCTGACTCAGATGACGAATCAGTAGTATAAATAAAGTGGTACCTCCCATTTTAAAATTAGAGCTGTGTAACTCAGATATTAAGGCGAGCTTTGTGACCTGAGTGTTTGGGTTAATTCGTGGTGGTGGTGGTGGGACTAATCCCCATCTGGTCTAGTGAAACTAGACCAGATCCATGAGTCCATTTATCTTCAAAAAGTCTAAGAACAGCAGAGGGGAAGCAACAGCCTCCTCACATGAAAACCCCACACAATGCAGAATGTGCTGGGGAGAAAAAGGGCTGATCTCACATTTGGTGCAAATTGGGTAGCTTCTTTTACCCCCTTCAAAATTCATCACCTCAGGTGACCAGTCGAAAATCGCGAGAATGCCGTCTGATACGATCTGGAACCCTTGAATGATATGGCGGATCCAAGATGTTTTTGAAAATACCATGGGTATACAGGAGGGACAACCCAGGTTCTACATATCAATTCTTTAGCCCTGGAGTAGATCTCGGTTGACGTAAAGACCATGTGGTCTTCCGGGGTTAATTCGTAAATCATTGTACTGTCCTGATTAGAACGGTTATCTTAATGCGACAACTTTTAAAGGAATACAACCAACAGATTCAAAAAATCATAGAATACACATTTTTTTCTCCTTTTTTCTAGAAATAAATTAGCAGAAATTAAGAAAATATACACCAAATATTGATTGAAAATATGCCTCAGCATCTTACCATTTTGTTAGAAGTGAAAAGTGGAACAATATAAAGTTATGTAGGTAATAAAATTGCTATATTTTCAAATATTTTATTTTAATTAGAATATTTTTCATAAAAAAAATCTAATACTTTATAATAATTTACACAGAAAGACAGATATAATCAACATGAACAGTTAAACGTTATTTAAGAAAAACTTTAAGAAAGGAAAAGGTTTTTATACTTAATAGTTATTTGTCTGTGTATAAACATTTAATACCAGATAAACTGAAGCGTGCGCGAAGACATTTCTTCTTTTAAAGAGAGAGATTCTAACAAAAAAAAAATAACGTTTTATTTCGGCTGAAGAAAATGCAATGAAATTCATCAAACAAATATATTTTACAAAATTTCCAAAAACGTTTTGCCTTTTGGAATGGTATGAGTTTCACAAAAACTTTCCGAGTTTTCAATTGCAATTAATCGCACTTTCATATTTTTCTTTTAGCAGTCGTTATTTGTCAAACGATTTCTTTGAATAAAATGACATGGAAAACCTTAAATAGAAACATAGATTTGTAGCCAATAAATTATAAGTTTATAAATAAAAGGCGTTTTAGTCGAAAGG
Source organism: Trichonephila clavata (assembly GCA_019973975.1). NCBI lineage: Eukaryota > Metazoa > Arthropoda > Arachnida > Araneae > Nephilidae > Trichonephila > Trichonephila clavata. Next base: position 413,172 of record BMAO01010345.1, read on the forward strand.
AAGATAACTGAACTTTTCACACCATACAAAGAAATGCATCACAGTATGAAGAATTACTTAAAATTATTTTTCACAATACATAGAATTTAAACGAAAAAAGGCAAATCAAAGTTTAAGAAACGATTAATGAGAAAAACTTCTCAATGCTTCTAACGAAAAGTTACTCATAACTGAAAAGTTTTTTTTTTTTTTTTTAAGAAAATACTGTGGAGGAGGTGGGGCTGGTAATTAAAAGTTTACGCTCCTTCACATAGTACACATTAGTTTCGGATGATTCAGGAGGAAGACGAGTTTAAATTGCTTTCTTAAGAGTATGCAAAATATTGTAAATAGTAAAAATGTCTGGAGGTCTGGTAGCCAATCCATCCAGTGACTGCCCAAAAATTCATTGGCAAATGCTCTTTACATCGACCAGTATTTTCATTCATAAAAATGATATGGGAACAAACTTTATTCCTAAAATAAGAAACATAGGGCTTCAAGAATTTTGTGTCTGTACCTCACGTCAGTCATGGACCTCTTTCAAAGATATGGAGGTCTGTGAACCCATTTTATGTGAAGTCTGTCTAGACTATTAAAGCTCCACAGACATTCCGTCTCTTTACCAGATGTGAGAAGACTTGCACTCGGTTCTAGATTACCTCCTAATAAAGGTACATCAAGAATTAGCGGTTAGGTTGAATCTAGAATCAACAATGAAAAGAACGGTCTCCTACTGATCATGCTCTAATTGTGATGTCCTCTACACGTGCTAAACGGTCTAGTTTGCTGTCAGATGTGAGTAGGACGCAAACAGTTATCTTGCAAACAGACGTTTATCATGTAGCCTATTTGAATTAGTAAACATTGGTTCCTGTGGCCCCATGGAGTTCAAGTTATATTTGAGATATGCCTCAATATAATGGACAAATATCTATTTTCATTGATCTTCGTCACTTTTATATGACCTTTCACGAGAGGCTTTTCTTCGGACCCGTTATTATTAAATTGTAGTCATACGTCTTACACTATGCAGAATGTTATATTAAAGCCTTATATAGCAATTTACATTTCAAACTGCTCTGCCTCTAGTCTCCCGACGATTTGCCATACCAGTTAGTTCTCCAAAAAATTGGTGGTTATTCCTTTAATATTTGCCTAGGAATTCCATTTTGAATGATAAAAAATAATAAATAAATAAAAACGCCATGAAAGTGCTAAGTCCAGATGCACGTATATGCTTACGTAGTGGACACTAAAATTTTGCTTGGAAGCATGAGTTTTACTTTTCGTTCAATACTTTTCAAGAAATTGGACTAAATATACATTTTCTTTTAATTTTGAGCATCAGTGAATAATAAGTAGTTACAAAGATGTATTTTTTTTGAGTTATAGATCTGATTATATATATATACGTACTGGCTATCTCACAATGCATTCAAGCATTTAGCAGAGAAGTAAAGTCACGTGTCATTAAGTCGCAAATGAAAAAGGGTTTTCTGAAATGGAATTTAAACGATTCTTTATAATTTGAACCTCAATAATATGGTCATTAAAAAGGGTTTATTAAAAATAATTCTGAAGCAAAAATTTCTTTTGGCTATTTTATTTCCATCTTATTGACAATGAAATAAATAATGCTTTGGGAGGAGGATTAATAATAAACCACTTCCATTTAAATAGAATTTGTTCATTATTCCAAATTTTACACATTTCTTTTAATTAATGTTCTTCTAATATAATTATTTAATTTCTTTTCATTTAATAAAACAAAATGCTGTGGTTGAGTTGCAACTGGCTATCTCGCAAAGTTTTCTCTTAAACTAACCCATGGGGGGGGGGGAGAAAATACCTTTAAGTTTTACTTTGAGTATAACTGTCACCTTCTTGGAGTGGATTATGATAATATATAAGATTGAGAGTGAGGAAAAGAGAGATGAGTGTGAAAATAGATAGCTGTTAATTGAGAAGTTAGCAATTAGCACAGCGGAGAATTTTCACTTTGAAAATTAGATTCATCAAGTATTTGACTACGCCCAAGCACTTATTGATGTGTATAGTGAAGTTCACTTTGAAAGTCTCTCAGATAAGTTTCATTGAACGTCAGATTCAATACTTTAAAGTAAACACATGAGCTTTTGTCATTTTGTGTGAGCTACAGTTTTGAGTGTCTGCAAATACCGAATTTTTAATTAATTATTAGTTTATCTTCCTCTTAACTCTTAAGTAGGGACAGTTGCTCTTGGAGTTATTTCTGGTATTTCATGCCCTGGCAATTACTCCTATTGTAAGGTCGAGCTCAAGTCACAAGTTAAGCATGTGACCCTCGGGATTTGATAAGCTTTATGGTAACCATTGAAGAGTTTTTATAAACTTGAAGGTAATTTAAATTTTATAATTCTAGTTGACATGGTATGATATAGCAGTTCTTTTAATATCTTAAAAGGGGAAAAATAATTTAGAAATTTTGTGAATAAAGAATACAAAATTTTAATCTAAGATGTTTAAGATCCCCTTGTTTAGTTGTAAATTAATGTATTAAAGGCAACATTATACAGAAGACAGAGATTAAAATCTAAAAAGTGTTGCTTAGTGCTGACACACATAAAACTTTTCAATGCAATGACACGCGAATTAAGTTAAAATAAATGCTTAGTAACAAATGAAGATAAAAAGGCATAACTTTCCATTTTTAAAATATCAAAAATATGCAAAATTCAAATATGTTCAATTTAAATAGAAATTTGAAACGCATTTTTGTTATTTTTAAAGGTAAAATATTGATTTATTAATAGGGTTGTGAACCCAAATGGGTGCATGCTTTAAGCAATTCTATAAAGCCGAAAATATTCTGAAATCCCTCCTCCCAAATATAATTAAAATAATAAAACCTCCAGGAAATGTGCAAAAATTTTACAGATAATATTATTTTAAACAGTTTCCATGTAATATAAATAATAAAAACTCTTTTTAAAAAAATTATGATTTCATTTTATTGAGTACAGATTGGAAATATTGAGGTTTCTTTATTATATTTAATAACAACTAATTACAATTATTTATTCGAATTTAGTTTTATATTAAAAATGTTTTCAAAACTTGTATTCTCTTTGTCACTTTGAAATTAACTTGAAGTTTTTCTCTTAGTCGCTTAAAATTCCACGATCATAAAAAAGACACAACATATTCTTTCATTGTTTCTAGATCTTTCTGCTTTGAAGCTAAAATAATTTGAATAACTTAGCATCATTATTCGTATTATGGAAATTCAACTTTGCTAATAACATCTATTCATGGAATGTTGTTGACTTTTCAAAGAGAGATCAATGAAATTGAGAAGACTGTTTTTTATAAAACTGATTACCAAAACTTAATGCAAATAAGGTAAGTTAATTCCACAGCGCTAGGTAATGACATGGCTTTGTAGCTCTATTTTTTACTTTGGAACTTTTCTCTGATACTTTTGTTAACTTCCTCCTTTGAAAGACCTGTTACTTTTTCTTTTCATTACGAAAGTTACAATTTGCTAAGAATTCTGTTAAGTTGGTGTCTTTCTTTTTTAGAAACATAACTAATTTGACCTCACTGACCTAGTTCAGAATACCCGATCAATTTAAACCCTTCATTCATTTTGTATAATCTGAGACTGGAGAATTAAAACTCAAATTTTGGAATTAAAATAAAATTACCATATACATTACAAATGTTAAGATAATGCATCATGATGTAAACAGATTTTTTTTTCACTGATTTCCTAATATTAAAAATTATCATGAGCTCATTAAACATGTTTCGACATTACATGTTTTAAAGCTTAAGGTATCCAACTAGGTTCGGAGACCAATTTTTAAAAAATTGATTTTCAGAATAAATTATAGTTTTAAAGAACATAAATAGGCTTAGAAAGTCAGAATTATTAAATAAATGTCATGTATCACCCTTTGTTTTTGAAAAAAAAATATTTTTATGAAATTTTAGCAAAATTTATAAAAGTTAAGAAAAACGCCATGTATAAAAATAAATTGCATATTATGCAATTTTAATTTTATTAATATATTTCTTGATCCCTCTGAAGTGTCACAAACTGCAGGATAAAAAATATTTTAAGAAATAAACATTTTATTACCATTTAAATTTGATGATAATGATTTTTCATCAAAATTACTGCATGTTTTAAGCTAAAAATGGCTTTAAAATGTGATGAAATGTAGGTGTCTTAAAACCTGCGGTTTGTTACACTCTATATGGTCCATAACATATACATTACAAATTTCATCGAATTTGATTGGATTGTTTTGGAGATATCCCGTTTTTCGTTCACAAATTATCGGAAAAATTCCATTTTTCAAAAAATGTATTACAAAAATATTTTTATAAGTTAGACAAAGTAAATGCTATAAAAACAACTTAAGAAACTCTCTAGTTTTATGTGTTAGTCCATCTTCCTCAATAAATATATTTCTTTTTTCCCCTAACAGCCCAAATATTACCAAACATCAAACACCTAAAAAGCCCTTTTTCAACCTAGTTGGATACCTTAAGTGAAATATAGCAATAAATCCCCCTATTCTTGTTTTGAAAGAGCAATAATTCAATTATTATAAGTTTTGTATATTCTAACGCAGCGCACAAACACGCTAAACAAAAACATATCAGCAGATATATTCATAATCAAATAAAAAAAAATATGCACCAACACACATACTGAATTTTCACTTAGCAGGAAGTCATTGTGTCTAAAAATCATTGAAGATTGTACTTACCAGTATTACTAAGAGACTCATTTAGTAAAAATAAAAACTTTCAAATTTTAAGAAATAATTCATTTAAAAATCATGAAGACAACTAAAAAATATTAAATTTTAAACAGAAAATTTAAACTGAAATTTTATTTATAAATTTACTTTTGCTATTTGTGAAAAATTATATTTAATAAACCTAAACTCTCTTACTTATATATTAAATATATTTTTAATTTCTGTATCATATTATCTCTTTCCATTCTAGAGGCTTGTTTTCTATATATAACATTATATATGCACCAGTGTATGTGAGAGCAAAAATTAAAAAGCAAAAACTTTTCCGTGGATTTTTCAAAAAACTACAGAACCAATTCTGTAATTTTGTATGAAAATAGTTTTTAAAGTATTTCTAAAAAGCTTATGATTAAAATTTAATATTACTCGCTTATGATTATAATTTATGCTCATTTAAGCATGGTACTCCAAAAATGAAATGTAGCAATATGACACATAGGGAGTGTTTATTGAGGGCGCCGTTCAGCAATGCAACTTTTACAATGAACTCTTATGGTATTTATAAAACTAATCATGAGTAGTTGAGATAGTATATCCCACTCCTTCACCAATGTATTTCTTTCCTCCTAGAGGGATCTAGAGAGGGGGGAGGCTGGTGAACAGCAATTACACTGCCATCCCATATATGCTCTTTAGAATTCAGGTTCTGGAGATTTTGATTCTCACTCCATACCCTTAATATCTTCAATCTCGAGGTATTTGCTTACAAGCCGAGCTTTCGTCAGACAAGTGTTGTCATCCATAAAAATAAACTGGGTGCTAACACAAACTCAAAGCCTCACACAGGGCTTTAAAATCTTATCACTATACCTCAGAACAGTCAAGGGGATAAGTACAGCTCTGTGCAACCTTCCAGCATCACGCTGGACCAGACCATAGTACCACCACCACCTCCATAATGATCCACTCTTCCCTGATATCGGAGGAATGGTACCGGATCTCTGGTTGTCTTCATATGTGAACACATGAAGAATCAATGTTAAGACAAAATTTCAATTCATCAGTGAAAAGAACTGAAACTCACTACTTCGGTGTCCAAGAATGATGTAGTGTGGATCTCTTGTGACCTGGAGAGAGTGGAATACTGATTACTGGTCTCCTAGAATTGAATCCATGATGTGAAACCACATTTCGGGACACAATGAACCATCTTCCTACCTCCGCTTGGTATTTCTCTGTCTCCAATTTCCCAATTATTCTCCATTGTAATCCATCATCTAAATGTTATTTTTTGTGTCAATGTTTACAAAAGTTTTTTAAATAATTGCAAGCCTTCATGAGCAAAACTAAAAATGCCCGAAGTATTGTTTGAAGTACCTGTTTCTTAAGTTTCTTTAATCTACATAAAATAAACGAGAGAGATAGAATTTTGTTTAATATTTTAAGAAACCATTCTTTATGTTTGCTAACAATTTTCAATAAAAACAGCTCAATAAGTTTTAAAAAATCCGTGAGAATGTATTTGTTGCACACCAGTGTATATACATATAAGGAATTTCGAACAAACGTTTCCTTAATATTTGTATCCTCACGTTGTATTAATTTGTCGTTTTTTAAATAAAGTGCCATATAAAATCTGAAATATATGTACAAAATTTACCATCAAGACCAACCTAGAGGAAGCTTTTGAGAACAAATCACGCAAAGACCAATAAGTTTTGATACAAAAGATTATGTTGTGTTCTTTCTTAAAGTTTATTATTAGATTCTTGAACAGATGATGTTTAAACACACAAAGACGAAATCTTTTTAAGTAACAGACAAAACATAAATTTGCATTTGTTTCCTGTACCAAAATTGAATTTCAAATGGTACATCAGACTGAAAGCGATGAGAATACGAGATGTATTAAAGTCGCATTCATTTAAGAAACCTTTCAGAATGCAACTTAATTGAGTTTTTGTTGCTTCAGATTCAGAAGAAAATGCTTAACTTGATTAAATGCACTTATTTATACATTAAGATACTACTCTTGTAAGAAGAATATACATATATTTGCTTCCTAGAGATAAAAATATTTTTGGAAATGAGCAATAAATATTCCCATTTCATCCCTCATTTGAATTCATATGAAAAATAATTCAGTTGTCTCAGAAATAATCGTCAAATTAGAGTGCATTAAATTTTGAAACTGATTTTATTTCGATAAATGAAAGAAATCCATTCATTAAACGTAGAAATGGATATAAACAAAATGAAACAAAGTTAAAAATTGCAAGAAATGTGTATGTAAATTTTTTGATAGCTGAATATTAGGAACACAGGTTGAAGTTTATATTCTTTTTTAGAACTTTAATACTGAATAGAGCATAAGAATATGATTATATATACGAGGGTAACTCTGAAATTTTTGAGATACGCACAGACGATAAGTCACAAAAAAAAGTTAACGCTTTAATTTGAAAATACAAAGCATTTTAAGACAGCAGACGACTTTTTACTGACTTACTTCAAGTTGTTTAACGTAGAATAAATTTTAGACAGAAGAGAAGATGGATTTGACGCAAGAATATTATCGTGCTATGATTTTCTATGATTTTAAAGCTGGATTAAATCGAGAGGAATGCTTTAAACGGCTGCAATTACCATTTGGTGATGAATCTCCATGTCGTGCTACTGTATTCAGATGGTTTATAGAATTTTGCAGTGGTCGCAATTCTCTTAAGGATAAAGAACACACAGGAAGACTGAGGTCGGCCGTAATCCCGGATAATGTGTCGACTATACGAAAAATGTTAATGGATGATAATTAATGTACCTACCAAATGATACAGAAGGAACTTAAAATTGGATCCACCACCATACACAAAATTATTCATGAAGAATTATATATGAAAAAGTAGTTTGCCGTTGGGTTCTCCATAATCTAACTGAGCACCAAAAAGAGAGAGGAGCGTGTCAGAATCAGTAAAGAAACTCTTAAATTGCTAAATGATGGTGGCCACCGCATCATTTCTAAAATTGTTATGGGTGAGGAAACGTACATACCGTTTTTTGACGATCCAACACGTCAAGAAAACAAAATATGGATCTTTGAAGATGATCCCATGCCAACAATGGTTAAAAGACAACGAGCAATGAAAAAAGTAATGTATGCCGTTTTCTTCAGATGTACGGGACTGGTCAAAGTCATCAAGTTGGAAGGACAAAAGACAGTAACAGCAAACTGATATACCACTAAATGTCTTCCAGAAATTCGTCAAGAAGTTAATGTTAGAGGACTAATGCTTCACCATGATATTGAATCTTCTCATACAGCCGGATTAACAGTTGAGTTTCTTAAGCAATTAAAGTGATAGAACATCCACCTTATTCTCCAGATCTAGCTATGTGTGACTTTTAATTATTTTTAATCTAAAAAACAACTTACGAAGGCATCATTTTCGTTTAGAAGAAGAGATTGATGTGGCTATAAATGCCTTTTTTTCATCAATTCCAAGAAAAGAATAGTTTGAGGCATTTAATCAGTGGAAAGTTCGTCTACAAAAGTGCATTGATGCTGGAGGAGACTAATTTGAACACTCCTAAAATTTTGTAAGTATAACTTTAAAAACCTAGGAGTATCTCAAAAGTTTCAGAGTGACCCTCGTATATATACTTTTAGTTAAAATAATAATAATAAAAAATGTAAAAATGAAAGAGTAAGTATCTAAGTAAATTTAAAAAACATATTTTAAAACAAGAACATAAGCAGTCTTTTCTCTTTAATGTATCTGGATTCTGTGTTCAAAGAATATAAACTTAGTTTCTTTGCAGATACTGGTGATAATCGAAAAATGGCTGTCGTCAAAATCGTTTGCCGACTTGTCATGTTTGCTCCTACCCTGAAAATCCCTTTTATCCTTGACAGTAAGAAAGAAAAGAAATGCTAGAAGAGAATTGAAAAGGCTCTTAATATATCTGAGTTCAAATATTTGCCTTAATATTTCCTGCTTTTTGATTTTTTTTATCATTGGACTGGATAATTTGAGGGTTGTTTTGGAATTTTTGTTGTTGCTCCCAGGGAGAGTTTTTGACGTCAACTGAATTTCGGTAAGTAAGGAATTCTGAAAGCAAATTAGTATTTGAAGTATTTTCAATAGAATTTGAAAAGTTCTTTCATGTTATAATAAGTGACTCTCACAATGAATAACCCAACGCATTCAGGTGATAACTTTTATGAAAGCCATTTTAGGATCATTGTCAGGTTATCACAGAGACTTTCATTACGTATTTGATGATTCTGGAGCTCAGTTTGCTATAAAAATAAAACGCAAAGCATTTTCTTATTCTTTCATCTGAGAAAAATTGATGTTGTAAGGAGCCATGGAAAAAAGTTCAATACAATTTTATTATCATTACTTTTTGTTCTTAAAATCAAGACAACGTTTTTAAAAATATAAAATAAAATTAGTAATGATTTTAGTATTTTTTATTTTAATTATTCAAATCTCTGAATATTTCAAGAAATTTCTTTTTTAAAATTCCTACTATAAATATGAATGGAATGGTGTTTAATATTAGTTAGTAAATATAAGTGTTAGTTCCCATTTAACGAAAATTTCTTCAGTTCCTTTCAGTTCGTAACAATATGAACCCTTTCCAATTACACTGATTTAAAAACTCAGATACAATCTCAGTAGCTAATATAAATTTTTTGTTTGCGAATACAGCGACATACAACATCCTCAAATGGCTCGAAAACTATTGTTCAGGAAACTTCTTTACACACAACTCCCATTTCATAACACACACATATCAATCAGTTACAATTAGGTTTTTACTATTGAATCTTTGAATCAAATTTTCTTCGTTTTTTAATCAAATTTTTAAAGAATGTTAGAAGAACCTGGAATATTTTGGTTTCTATTTGCTTGTATTTATACCATGAGAAGTATATTGAAATATATTATTGTCTTTTATACTTTTATATATAATTGTAATCAACGGAATCTTAAAATTTACAGTGTCAACTTCACATATCTATTATTTATAGAAATATTATTAAACTTTTGAAAGCAAAAACTTAAAAAAAATATTTTATTTAATTATTTTTTATCATTTTTTAAACTTAAACATAAAGAAAATAAATCACAGTATAAATCTTAAGAACTTTTTAAGGTATTAAGTAAATAAATAAATAAATAATCATAGAGAATTCAATCACACATGAAACAATTTTAAACCAAAAGTCCCTAGCTTTGCTATATTAAACATAATAATTAACTTTTAAGTTTAATTTTATGTTAAATTTTGATTGTAAATAATTAAAATTTTTATATATTGAGAAAATAATCATGAATTTATTTGATAATTACTTATGAAATCTAATCAAAATAAATTTTTACTATTTGCTCAATTCATCGAATTAAATTTTGAAAAAAATTATTTAAGCAAAGTACATTACCTTTCTTTAAAATCCCTTTTGAGGAATTAAATGCTAATGAATTATACATATAAAACACCTAGTTCAGTTCTAAAGCGAAAAATACACCTTAAAAATAAGTTATGCGTTACAAATTTAAAAAAAACTATTTCTTTTCTCTAATTTATTATTTTCATATTTAACTTTATAATTATACCATCAAAATTCTAAATTTTAAAATTCCTTAGTTTTGTTTCAATAACAATTTTTAAAGTATTAAATTGTTACAAATAATACTTTTTATAATAATATAAAAATTGTATAACTATGTGTGTGGATTATAGGAAAATCATTTATTTAATGTTAACTCAAAATTATTTACATACATTTAATTTTAAATTAACGTATTAAATTATTGTTTTTATCGTTTGTATTGTAAATTATTTTCAATTTTTAAATTGTAATGAACATTAATTAAGCACTTATTATACTTTTTGTACTTCTTTTTACCTTAGAACTGAACATAGTTTTTAATAATTAGTAATAAAAGAACACTTACCTGAAGCTACAATCATAGCAACTTTTTCCTTAGAAGGAAGAGAGAGACTAACACATTTATACACAATGCAATAAACAGCACACAAGGACAAGGTACACAACACAGCTAATGATGATATAGGATACAACATATCATAAAAGAGGCATAGAGGCTGAAGGTGGCAGTGTCACCCTATAAAGCATAAAATTCAAGCATATTTTACACATTTTTTTAAGAAAAAATCATTACAAATTAAATGCATTCGGGTAAGAATTTTTACTGAATAAATGGAAAAACCTGATTAAACCGTAATATCAATGCAATTTTTTTAATCATGCTTCCGATTTTATGGGTAGAGTGGTCGATATGCATGGTATGGGTAAAAATTATAACCTTTTCGCGACGATGTACTGATAATCGGAAAACATTGTAGAGACGGATGTGTCACATACGCATCCTCCCCATATGTCACTTGCTGCCGGATGATGCACTGGTGAATTGCGTTTCATACTGGTTCAACAAGTTTACCCGACCCCACAGAAAAGAGCATTGAACGGCCTGCAGTCCGATAAAGGGATTTGAGACTGGTGAATATATGACAAACTCGTCACGAAATGGATAATTATATATTGATAAGACAAAACAATGCGAATAACAACACTATTACGCTAATATTGCAAATTCAGGATTAAATCCGTGCTCAGTACCATTTAAAACTGAAAACGTCAAAGTCTTAACGTTGGATTAGTGGTTGGTATAGATCTGTTCTAAATCTTCTAGTTCTTAAAATTTAAAAATACGTGACTGTATTATATCTACCCTTTTACAACACGTATATACTGATAGTTTTATTGAAGTCGTAGTAAGAAGGCTATTGGAGAAAAATCTCGTAATTTTGAATCATAATCAGGTTGTAATAATGACACCTAAGATACCAACCCACTCTTCAAAATTTCACATCAAGACAACGTGAGGACAACTCTGACGACGAAGGTCTACTGACTTTAGAGCTCGAACTTGCGACAATGCTGGTCAAGAGCTCGTGACAATGACTACTTGATAACCTCAAAGCGTAGTGGAGTAGACAATTATATGCATTTTCAAATGCACAAATACCGATGCATTCACAGGAACAAAAATATACAGAAAACTTATCTTTAAAAAGCAATAGTTCACATACAATAGATAAAGAGAACAAACTCTTAATTATTGTATCAGAATTTAATTGAATAAATAAGAATTTAAATAAAAAAATAAAAAGTAAATTAAAAGGGCAAAAAATTCTGCAACGCTGACCACCTAACAGAAATAAAAAAAATTGGCATACTTAGTTTGCATTTATATATTGAGCATATATTTAAAATTTCTATTAAATCAAGCAGAAATTTATAGGTTTATAGGAAACATCATAGCTCCTCTCTCATTACAATAAAACAAACATTCATCCTAAAAGTATAATTATAATGCATTACAATGACATAATATTTGTAAAGGAGCAAGCAATGATTTTAAGTTGTGTTGTTTTATTTATAAGGCTCACAATACTTCTGATAAGGATGTTAAAGAAATTTAAAATAAATTAAAAAAAAACTGTGTAGTAAGGTTATATTAAAAAGTATTTTATAAAACGTTTTTATATATTTCAAGGAATAAATCGAATCTTAACTTTAGGTTAGGAAGAGAGCTTCGATCACAATTAAAATAAAGCTGCACATCGTAAAACCGAAAGGGTAGAAGAAATGATTAAAAAAATATCAAACTTGGTTTGTAAAAGAATAGTTCAACCTAGATTAAAAAATAATCTTGTGAGAAAGTCAGGAAATTATTAAATGTTAGAACCAAAAGATGGTAAAAGTGAAAAAAAATATTCTAATGCATAAAAAATTAAAAGAAAAATTTACAAAGAAACCCCCCGATTACATAAGAGAATGAAGCATTTTATTAATCAAATATTAAGTTGAGCAATAAAAGTATCGAAAAAATCCTTAGGTTATTTCTTTCAACAGAAACGATCTTTTCTTTTCTCTTGGCGTCTGACTGGTTAATTAAAACTTCTAGTCAGAAAGAATTAACCCGGTTTACATAACGCACACATCTGCATAATTTGCCGTGTTTGCTATTGACTAAACTTACTCTAGAGAAATATCTAGTCAAAATTATAGTTTGATAAAATTAGAATCTGTGTAATATGCAATGCTGACTTTTTTATATGTTTTGTTTTCAATAAATGAAAACGAACGTTTTATTTAAAACTAATGACTTTTCTCTGAGAAAGTTGAAACTGCATATTAAAACTTAAAGACAAAAACATTTTATAAAGTTTTATTGTTTTTTCCTGAATAATAGACAGCATTATACTTGCAAAGTCAGATGATTTGCATTTATGTACCAGAATACTGTGAAAATAAATTTACAGCTGCACTTTTAAATACCAAGAAATTAATTTTCATAATATCAAAGGTTGATAATTTAAAGTAATATATATTATTTTTATATATTAGAATTATCAAGAAATTTGCTCAAATTTTCAATGTAATGATGAGAGGTAAAAAATTAGCGCAACTTTGAAGGAATGTAAAATTTATCTTTTAATAATAGGTGTAATTTATGCATATAAAATATGCATTAGTTATGTAAAATCAGTAGATAAAAATAGTAAGTTTCAGTGTAAAATAGTAAGTTTTCACTTTTCTGTGTTCTTTATTAACGAAAGTTTTTCTTAAAATTAAATTAGCAGCTGTTTTATGAAATAATTGAGCTTCGCTCTCTTAGATTTTACAAGGAGAGCCATACAAGCAATCTATGATTATATGTTATAGTTTTTTTACTTTTTTTCCTATTGTACTCATACTAAACCCCACCATATTAAATTATCTTAAATATAATTTTAAAATGATTAAGTGTGAATATTTTAAATCTTTCTTTCAGTAAAGCAAAATGTATTCGTAAATTCTTCTCACAAATAATTTTCCATAAAATTTAACTTCTTCAATCAAAGTTCATGATGCAGTTATTATAAAAGAAACTAGTATCACAGAGAAAAATTAATACAGAATCTGAAAAATTTCAGGTCAATTTTTGGCGAATTATTTAAGTTAGCTATCTATAGAAAAAAAGTTTTTTTAATTTAATCATGAAAGATATATAACTTACCTCAGTGTTTATTAGTCAGCATCAGGTTGTTAAAAAGCAGTATCCTCCAGCGTTTAAAGATTATGGACATTTACAGAAATACACACCATTTATAGTTCGTAATATGGTTATACACACTATTTTTGAAGAAGTAAACAAAATGGTTGCCCGAAGTAGCGCGTGAACGTTAAATGAATGAGCGAGCCAATACTGAAAACTACATGATAATGTCTTTTTCTATAAAAATCTTGAGTATCAAGTAGTTCGTATGGAAATTAGACAGCTGTCACTACTTCTTCTCCATTGACCTGCATACGAACAGTATCAGTTTCGGGACTATATTTAACAGAGGTCGCCTTCTCAGTTGGTTGTGTTTTAGGGCCAGTGATGACGTTTTGACGAGAGCAGCCAGGCTGAGGTTCTGGTTCAGGATTGGCCTGTTCAGGATCTCGAACCCTTGATGAATCAAAGAATTGGCAGACTCTGGCCTCATTCAAGAATGGTAATACCGTTTTGAATTCCTTGCGGAAATTCTCATTCAACCATGCATACAGAAAAGGATTGTAGCACGTTGAACTCATAGCCACGGCATGGGAAAGGAAGAAAAACCCATTCAAATAAGCCCATGTGCTTGCTGGAATGTAAAAATCCACGACAAGATTGTGTACATTAAGTGGCAGCCAAGAGAATCCAAAGATGAGAACCATAGATATCAGCATTCTGTTGAGACGACGAGTACGCTCCCATTCCATTTCCATTTTTCTCTGGGAATTACTTCCGGGTTTACTACGAGCCCGATCTCTCAGTTTGCAGCAGACCCGGACGTAACAAAATGTAATGATAACGAATGGAATGACGAACTGCATCACAGAGGTGGTGAATCCGAATGCTTTTCGAAACGAATCTTGTGGCCAGCCCTCATCACAGTATGGTCTTCCATCTCTGGCAGGTACGAGATCCATAAAGATTCCGTATGGTAAAGTAAGACAACCAGCAGCCACCCAAATGCAGACTATGATCAAAAGGCTGTATTTTACTTGCAGGCGAGGCTTAAATGGATGGATAATAACAAAGAAGCGATCAATTGCAATAGACATGAGGGTAAACGCAGATATGTAGACGCTGACACCTTGTGCATAAGGAACAAGATGACAAAGGACATCACCAAATACCCATTCATGCATGAACAAATACAAAGGTGTGAATGGAACAGCGAAAGTACACAGAAGTATATCCGATAGAGCCAAATTGGCAATAAAGATGTTGGTGACTGTATGCATGGCTTTGTTACGAAATACAACGTAACAAACTAAGACATTTCCGCAAATACCTGTTACGAATATGATGATATACAAGCAATAAAAGAAAGCTTTTACAGCTGGAATGCTTGTTATAACATCCGGTGGTTGCATAGACTCTTTCATCGCGGTGAAATTTTCTTGATCCATTCCGCTGAAATTGAAGAAATCAACTGAAAAATTTCCTGTCCTAACTAGAGCTGCTAATGCAATGTAATGGTCAATGTGGAGTCCGTTAGCCATAACAGAGAAAATGTCCAATGGTGCAGTGCAAAGGTCCTATTGGGCTGAACTTTGAAGAATACAGCCGAAACGTGGAAATTGCAGAATCTACCGTCAGCGACATGAAATCAGCAGATGTGTTTCAACTTGGAGAAAAGCACAAAAACACTGTATATAAGAAGTTTTTATGTAGTGATAGAGCCTCCCTCACAGACTGCGTTCTTGAAGTTAATCTGAAATAAAAAAATAAAAATATATATATTTATGTATATATATATTTATAGCACACATACACACCTAAAATATATATATTTTTTAATTCTAATTTTGAAGATTTTTTTTTATTGTAATTTGGGCAAATACACTTCATAAAATATTTGCAATTTTTAGGCATGAAATCAAAAATTCATTTAAAAACAAAACACACCTTAACGAAATTTTTTCACTAATATTAGCATAAATTGTGGATGTAACACGAAAGTAGGAGATGCAATGTTTTGAGAGCTCAATATATTAAGGCGTTTAGGCAAATTTTATGGGCTGCAACATTCTACGATATCAAAGATAAAGAATTTAGCAGTATCAGGAAATCAAACGGAGAAGCTGGTAGACTGGAGGAACGAGTTGTCTTAAATGAGAAATTTCTCTGAATCGCGTTACCAGTGTTCATAATTGTTTCAAGTAAATATGTAGATCTTTTTTAAGATAGAATTCATATTTTTTCTCGTTGAATTATAAATAAAAACTATACTTTTAAGAAGCAGTTGGAGAGTAGTTATGATAGGAAGGTATAGATATCATGAGTTGTCTTTCTCCTCCAGCGTACGCAACTGGTTTGTCAGGATCTTATACAGAACAACATTTCTGAATGAAAAATTTCAGACTATCTTAAACGAAAACTTCTTTTGTTTGGTTTGAATCGCTAAAACCAACACAGTGACAATGTAGTATTCAAAATATTTGCTTGATGATGAATATTTGTACTCATATTTATTTGAATCGTTTATAAAAAATATACTTTTAGAAAACGAGTTAACTACTATTTAAGAGGAACAGATTAAGGCACTATGAGCTGTTTTCCCAGCGTATAGAACTGGTTTACCGATATCATCTACAAGTGCAATTTCATGTTACTTCAATCGCGTTCCATACTAATTGTCAGGGGAAAATTATAGTAAACATGGGAACTTAATTAACAGGCTCTCTTGTGTGGTTCTTACAGCACAGTTTAGTTTATTTTATGACTGGAAATATATCAACTCCCAATTCAATATTTTTGATAAACGTTCTATGTATTTT
The DNA here is from genome assembly GCA_019973975.1 of Trichonephila clavata. Classification (NCBI taxonomy): domain Eukaryota; kingdom Metazoa; phylum Arthropoda; class Arachnida; order Araneae; family Nephilidae; genus Trichonephila; species Trichonephila clavata. The sequence continues at coordinate 429,801 of BMAO01010345.1, forward strand.
GGTATGTTTCTCTGCAGACTGTTTTCGCATTGTGCCAACAATTTTCTAGTCACATTGATCACCAATTTTAAAAAAAAGATTTAAGAGATTTCTTGGTCAATCAATAAAGAGAAGGAATCCATTTTTTTTGAAGTTATATATACAAATCATATTGTATTAAGCGATGGAACGGTAGGATGAAAACATATTCTATTTATAATCCCTCATATATTTCGTCATTCAACCTATTATTTTATATCTATGACCGCTTTTTTATGTTTTGACATGTTAAACAAATCTATCCAATTTTTTTTCTGTAGAAGCATCTTTCTTGATGTGTCGATTTTTTGGTAGAAAGCATTTTTATTGTCGGTGTTGATAAAGGGATACAGAAGTGTCAAAAGCAATTCGTTTTTGTGCGATCATGTAAAAAATATATAGTAAAAGAGGGATAGTGACAAATAAGTCCTCTCTAGAGACCTTTTCTGTCTTTTATTTTTGGGAAATAAGACAAAATGATCTATTTTTGACATTATTGACCGCAAGTATGCACCTCATATTGGAAAATCTTGGAAACAAATTGAACAATATTCCTTTTTTTGAATTTTTTTTAATGTGAAGCTACGAATAAACCGTCTCTGGGGGCACTTTGTTTCTTTTTTTATTTTTAGAAAATAATACAAAAGATAACTATTTTTGATATTATTGAAAAAAATAGACACTTGGTATTGGAAAAATTCGTAACATTATGAGCAGTATTCTTTTTTTAAAAAATAAGTTTTTGTTTAATGTGAAAGTAAATATCAAATTTTAGTAAGACATAACTTTTTTGCTTCAGTTACATCGAAAGAATGCAGGGTTATAAAGAATTTTAAGGAGAGAAATAGTTCATTAGACGCGCGATTAAAATTTTAAGAATATGAAACGTTTACAGCTAAGAATGTACTTGTTATAAATGAACAATGTCATATTTATAAATTTTATACAGTATTAAATTTCTAATTCATATTACAAAGCATTGCACAGCAAGTGAAGAAATTGTGTTAATGTTTCATTCTATAGGGACCTTCAAAAGAAGGAGGATGTCATATTTGAGTCATTACTTAATACATAACATTTTGTTTTTTCTGAAACGCTTCTTTCTATTAAAATAACAATTTTCGTGTGTGAAATCATACACAAAATCATAAATTATGCAGAACAGAGGATTCCATGAGATCTACCATTTCAGTATTTTTTTTGAATAAATTCAGTCTCTTTCCTTCAAATTAAAGCGATATCTAAGACTAAATAAAAATAAATAAAGAACGTCAAAATGTTAAATGAGGTAAGTAAAATCTCGTTCTTTTATACAGTATCCCTAACCATAGGATTCCTACACTCCAATACATGTAATCATAATAAAAAAAATCATGGGATGCTTATATACTTATAAAAATAGTTTGATATACAAAAAGTAAATTTTCAGATTTTTCGATTTTATATATACTTCCACATAGTTTACAGAATTCTCATTAATATTTGTCAAACTCATTGAATAAGAAAAGTTAGAAAACGTATAAAATAATAATAAGTAAATCATTAATCGTATACATTTAAATAAATCTCTTTTTTAGGATAATTTTCTCTCAAATATAAACTTCTTTGATTTTTTAAAGTGTGTCATTAAATCACTGAAGTATAAAAATTCTCTTTTTGAGATAAAGTTTTCACACTTTATTGATTAATTTTGTATTTAACTAATACTTTCTGATCTGTTCTAAGGCTACTTAATCTTCTACTAATTTCCGCGAAAAAAACTAGGTTTCAGAAACTAATCTTAGACTAAATTTATTTTGAAGGTTTTAATTATTCATTAGAAAAAAATTTTCATATATATACCAGATCTTACTAAATTTTAATCCTTAAATATCATTAATTAAATTACAAATCACATACACTTAGAAAATATCCGAAAATAATTAATTTTTAAGCATCAAATATGAGTAAATACTTTCCTTAAAATTATTTTTTAATATTTAATATTAATACAGATATTATTAGAAATCTAAAAGATTAGTTTTGAGATAAATTAATAACAAATAAAAACTAAAAATGATCTCCAAAATTACTAAGAGTGAAATATAAGGTTAAATATTTTTACTGCAAAGAACATAAAAACAAATCTAAGAAGCATTTCACATTTACAACGCAGGAAAAAAAATAAATTATCAGTAAATCTCTTTTATGCTTCAATGGTTCAATGCCCGATTTCTTTTCATGCTGATTTACAAAAAAAAATTTCAGAAGTTTGTCTCTTAGATGATAATTTTTTCCAGATTAATCTAAATGTTTCATTTACAAAAGTCTAAAAATAACATATTTCATTCTTAAAATATTCTCACAACTTGCTGCGCGGAAAACGAAACACAACTACGGTTTAGAAGTGTCTTCTCCATACTTAATATATGGCAGCTAATGATCCTAATCTTATTCCTTTTGTGATTTTCTTAGGAGACTAAACATATAATAACGCTATCATTTATATTTACTTTGTTTGGGCTTTCTTGTAACTGAATAAGAAGTAAGAAATTTCCACAAGTTACATTGTTTTTAACAAATACTAAGTAAATTTTACTAAGCATAAATTTAAATAAGGTCAAAATGTCTCACTTTTTATTGAAATAAAATAATATGAATTGATTTATTACCTCCGATATCTATCAGATAATTTGATTTATATTCTAATAACATGATCACTATCAATGATATCTCCGCAGACACTAATTTTCAAAATTAAGATAATTTTCAGTTCTACACTGCTGGCCATTAAAATTGTAACACCAGAAAGGAGTGATCTGACGAATGTCAAAATCACCTGAAAGAAAGAATAGAGGTTTGGATATGGATGAGAGGTTTGAGCATTATGGAACATTAGTCAGGAAATGGGCATGTTTGCAGCATGCCCAGTAAACGCTCGTACGGAGTGACGAAGTGTGCAGCAGCGTGGATTGTCAGCACGCCGGCCATTATTTCGGCTCCCCTTGATAAGGCAGCATGGAGAGTGATGGAGACTTTGGTGCGTAAAACATCAAAACTGGACACAGGAGTGGCACAATGTCGTGTATTCAAACGAGTCCCTGTTCTGCGTGTAATAATCTGAAGGCAGTATATGTGTCTGGAGGCTCCAAGTAGACTGCTCGCCACCTGCTTGCATTCCATATCAGCATAGGGGCTATGCACTTGGTATAATGGTTTGGGCAACCATTGGATAAACGATACGCAAATATCTAGTTTTGATGGATGTTAATTTGAACGTAGATTGGTCCATTTATGACATCTCGCATCCAGTGGTTGTGCTCTATCATCGAAGCCTACCAAACGCCCTCTACCAACAAGATAATGTAAGACCACAATATACGCGTCATGTTCTGGCCTTCCTCGATACATAGGGTATTCAATTGTTTCCATGGCCTGTACGGTCATAAGATCTATCACCCATTGAAAACATCTGGTCTTGGGTTGCTAAGAGACTGCTCACCACCTCTTTCCAGCTAATACGGTTGAAGATGCTTGGCATAGACTTGAAGCAGCCCGGGATAAGTTTCTCGTTTCCAAGCCCAGGTCGACTCTATGCCTTACCAAATAAGGGCCACCTCAGCATCCAGGAAGCGAGGACAACTTTTTCTATCAATTTCACCCCACTATAAAACACCAAACTGCTTGCAAATTGAACCATTTTGTCTCCATGCCATACTGTTTACGTATAAAAAAATATCTTTTTTGTGTTTTCTTTCCTTCATGGGGTAGCAATTTTAATGGTCAGCAGTGTTGTTAATTACTCCTAAAAGTATTGAGTAAATTTTAAGGAGATTAGGTGTCTACATACATTAGTTCATGTAATACAATAAAAACAACCAAACCATACGGTAGTTATTGGGTTTATCAGCGCGGGAGACATAAGATGGAACAAAAAATGAGTTCATAGGGTGTTTGATGGTAATCTTTGTGTGTTTTTCTATTAGATGTTGATTAAAAAAAACATACAATAAAAAATTGTTTTCATTTAAATTGCTAATTTTGTTAAAAAGGCTATCCTTTTAAAATAGCAAATTTCTATAATTTTTCAATTCTAATTTTATATATCGTAGTAAATAAATTACAATTTCATGCTATTGTTATCTTTTGAAAAATGCAATAAATAACGTATTTCACATTAATGTAATACAAATCGATCATAATTTTTTTGAAATCAAATCTTAAATAATATTTGTAAATATATGTGTAAAGAAATATAATTAAAAAGTATTTAAATTCATAATCAATTATTCTCCAAGGATGTAAGCTTCTTTGATCTGTCAATAATTGTTTTTGTGAACGAAAAATGTAATCTTAATTGTTTTCAACGGAAATAAGGGAATTCTAATTTTTATTTTTTGTGTCTGGGAGAAATGATTTTTCATTAAAATATTTCTACAAATACTTTGATGAATTTAAGAAATGTGAAACATTTCTCTCCATCCTATGCAACGTTATCCGAGAAATAAGATCGATAGAAAAAAGAATTTTAAAACATATTTCTATATTTTTTATGATTTATTTCATTTTATAGTAGATAGTAGATTTAACAAATTTTAACTAATCATCTAAACCTTTTGGTTGGGGTATTAATTAATTTTTGCGATATTCTCTCTTATGTTTCTATAATAATATCCAAGACCCTAGGATAAAAAAATCAAATGAAGTTAAATTGTTTTAATCATTGAAATAATTATTTTTGCTTTTGAATAATAACTTAAAATTTCATATATTGAATTTCGTTTGTTAAAGATTTCTACCATTCCTTGTTTTAAAGAAAAATACTAAATAATCTCGTCACAAATCAAAATACTTTTGATATTCAGAATCTCCGAAGTAGTAAGTTAAAACATTTGCCTATGTAAACAAGATTTACAAAACAATTTTGTGTCAACCAAAATATACTTACTTTATCACCAAGGATCATGACTTTCAAATACTTTTAAAACTCTTTTTTCGCGAGGATTAAACTGTATTGACATACTTAGAGTTTTCCTTCAACGATATTTTAGATCTCATTTAAAATTTAAAACCACGACATGCGTTTGGTGCAACCATCGTAAATCCCTTACTTTAGTCACTGCAATCCACCCAAGAAGAAATATCGAGCTGCAGCGAGCTCAAGTCTGTCTAAAATCTATTTACGGAAATGGTCTATATTTCTTTCTTGGAATCAAAATGTCTTTCTGGGAAAGTTTACAACATCCTTTTATGCACCTAACACGGAAAGACTACTTCAATCTTATCAAACTTTACTGCACACTCAAAATTGGTAATTGATGGTCAGACTTCCTGTGGGAGTTCTATTTTCTAAGCCGATCGTTTATGAAGTTTTACTTTCTAATGGTGTAAGTCTATTTTCTTTGCATTCGTTGACCAACTCAATGTGAAGCATCTCTGTATTGTAATATACTCTTAAATAAATATTTTAATCAACAGTTATACTTATTCATTCAGATATATGAAAGAATGAACTTAGTTTCACTTTTAGGTAACGTATGAAGAAAAAAAAATTAGTTAATTACATTTTTTGTTACATACCTTTTTCACTTTCACTAACTCATAGACCGAGGCTCATAATTATCAGGTCCGTCGCCAATAGCCCTCGTATTGCTTTAGTGCGATGTAAATATAACTCTTACTCTCTTACGAACACATTTTAAATTTGATTGTTTAGATCAGAGGTTCCCAAACTTTTTTGTCTCATAGACACCTTGCCATGTTTTTTTTAGTTTCAGGTAGACCCCTGATTACCTAATATTGAATTTTTGCAAATTTATTATCTGAAACATCTTTTTCACAGCTGGTATTAGTGCTTACTAAAAAGAATTAAATTTTTAACTGTAGTAAAATATAGCGTTTAAATCAGAAGAAGCACGTGTAAATGAATTAAATTAATACACGAAATAATTGTTATATAAAATAACTAAACAACAAATCAATGGTTTCATTGAGAGGGATGAATCTGGTGCTTTAATAACAAATTTTCAACATTTAATATCAATCTAGTTAGGTTTAACCCTAAATCTCCTTTGTTAGTAACTGCCCAGTCCCCCCCTCCCCATCTTTTCTTGTTTTTGCGATTGGTAAACTCACTTAAACTCCCTCTCACTAGGTAAAGCAATTAAAAACTTTCTCACGATATTCCATAATTTGAGACAAATAACAATTATGTCTTTTAAAAGCCAAAATTGCTGACATCTGTTTCTAAATTTTACCTTAAGATCTTCATTAGGGCTTATTTTGATCAGTTCCTATTGTAATATGACATATTTTTTTTTCAATGTGACTTTATGAATTCATTGTCTACTCTGTGGTATTACTCTAAAAATGCAATCTCAAACCTAATTTTAAAATCTGAGTAAAAAGGCATCTAAATATTGAACGTAGGTTAAAATGTTGTGACAGATTGTCTGTGACATATTGAGAAAATTCGCGATGTTCAATATGATACTTCTTTAGCTTAATTCTGGAAAGAAATGTTGAAATGGTCCTTGTCTTAGTAAAATTTATGCTGTCGCCTAATAATCACAAATTAACCTAACTAAATTTAGTAAATAAATAGGTTAAATAGATAAAATCTGGTTTCCACTAGATCAAATTTTTTTAAAGATTAAAGTAACGATCTGATTTAATTAGAGCCACTATCATAGACCTCCATTTACGTCTCATGGACCCCCAAATTATCTTTTCACTGCCGTGGACCCCTTTCAGGTCTTTATAAACCCCTATGGGTCTATATATACCACTTTGAGAATCATTGGTTTAGATTATTACAAACAATTACCGTCTGTTTTTTTTAACGAATTAGATAAACTGTTGCATTTTTCAAAATCTACCAATATACACAGTGCTATAGGCACAGTCATGCGATGTGCATTCTATCAATATTTGATGTTACTGACTTAAACCACTTTACTTTTCAGCGCATTTGTTGATCCTAAAGAACTGTTGATACCAAGACACTTAGCTGACGTATAAAGCTATTTAAAGATAATGAGCTGTCAAACGTGTCAAGTATCAGAGTTTTAAAACACTAACCGACATAATGCATATTTTTGAATCTCTTGAAAAAGGGATAAGAGATTTAGTTAAAAGACGCGGATGCTTTCATGTTGAAATGTTATACAAACTATTTAGAACAACGTATGGTATACTTGGTTTAAAATATTACAAATTTCATGGGTATTAATGAGATAGTATTGTTTCAGCTAAAAGTAAAGTTATAGTCAAAAGTGGTCTTAAATAAATAAATATTATAAGTAATACAGAAGAGAAAAATTTAATTACAACTAAATTTTAAGTTTTTGTAATAATTCCAATTTTAATCGATTTGTTGATAATTTCAAAAGCTTTCGATGTTGGTGATGGTATTATACAATATAATTATTAATTATGTATATTATGCATATGTATTATGTATTAAGTACTTTCAGATGTATGCATTTTATTATACTGGATGTTTGACATATGAATTTAAATGAAATTATTTTTTAAAAGACTTTCCATATACTAATTTGAGCATTTCTCTCTCATATGGGTCCCCTTTTTAAAATTAAAAACTAAGAATTTATGAATTAAATGGTTTTTAAAAATGATTAATTAGCTTTATCTAAGGTGTAGCACAAGTATAGATGCACTCAATTTTTGACTTATATCTATATGAATGATAATTGCTGCACTATTTATAGTTTTTTAAAAACTAAAAGTAGTGCAATCAATTCAATCCCCCCTCCACCTATTAAATTAGTTTATTAAAAAGTGCTAGATTTTAAATTCTTATTTATAAACAACATATAAACAAAATCTCTAAATTTACATCAATATATCAAAAATCAACTTTACTTTTATTTAAAATTATTCTTATGTGATCAAAAGCATATATATATATATATAATTTTAATTAAAAAGGAAAAGAAAACATGCTTAGTTACATAACTATAAATATTTTATCAAAATAAAAATGCAGAGAAAGTTGTTCGATCTATTATATATATCTGCGTAAAAATCCAAGATGTGATCTGAAAATAGATTTGATAAATTCGGAAAAAGATTTCACTGTTCATAGAAAAAAATGACTCGTTTTTATTTATTTTATAGCATGAAACTTAAGCGAATGCGATATCTTGACAGTGTAATGCCGGCTAGAAACATTACACGGGGAAAAAGATAAATAGATATTTTTTTTTCTACAAGAAATGTCTATCTACCATAGTACTCTATCGATTGTGGTACCCTAAAATGGAATTTAACCACGCGGAAAAAAAATTGACTCGCTTTTCTAGAGACTTTGAGTTATTTTTATGCATGTCTTGACACCTTGACAAAGAAAAATCTCCTCAAAAAGGCGGAATGTCTGCATTGTCGATAAAGGCTTCGACATTCACACCACGCAGAAGAGACAAGCAAAAAGTTGGGCATTTGTAATAAAAAGTGAACATGATAGGAGCGTGCGAAAAGAGTCCCATTTCCGACTGAAAATGAAAAAATTCCCAGATTTGGATTCAGTTTTTCTTCTGCTCGCGCATTTAGGAGATCTCGCAATGGCTACGTATTTGTAATTTGAGTTGAAGGATCCTATCCCCATGTCTTATACAGATAAAAATTGCTTACTATTGAACTCAGGAGCGAACTCTGTTTGGATTTATCCCAGAAAAAAAATCCGGAATTCTTTTTATGATCGTTTTGAAGGCAGTAGAGATATAGTCTCAGCTTTTAAACTTTATTTCGAAGTTTACGGAAATCCTCAAGTTAAGAAACCTTTAAGGCTTGAATCCAATAAAGCTGATATCCACAATTTATTTCCCCATAGAGGTAATGCATGAGCATAAAGATAGCGTATTTTAGCTGTCCAAAGTTAGAATTAAATTTACCAGACCTACAACAGCCTCGTACTGTTTTTTGTCATACACCATTTTAGATCTTTATTTCTCTTTTTTCAATATGCTGAGCTATTTAAGGAGATTCAAAACTTTTGATATATTTTTAGTTAAAAACAACAGTTAAATATAAACATGCCCACGTCAAACAAAAAGCTTTGATGGACCCTAAAGTTTTAATTTTTTAAAATCTCTTAAAATTAAATATAGTTACTAAAAATTAGAAGTAACAAATTATACCAAAGAAAATTTTTGACAAAAAATGGGTTCCAAATTCAGAATATGGCTGTTTTCGGATATAACTACTTATAATCTGTGTAATTTAAATGAGAAACTGTCATGAAAATGTTTTATTTTTTTCCCGATACTATCTCAGAAATGGGATAGTGATAATTTATGGTGTGAAAAGCTAATAGAACATTTCATAGGATAAATCAATGGTATGAATTTAGAAAAACATATTTTTTTCTTGAAATCACTTGTGATTCTACAAATTACTTATTCAAAAAAGTTTTCGATACCGAATAAGCTGCATTTCAATTTCTATCTACAAAAAGCCATTACAGTTGATCGATATTTAATCATTAAATGGCAAGTTCCATATTCTTTAATGCTCATTTACTTATCTTTTTAGTATTGATTGCGTCACAAAGATCGTCGGAGGTAGTAATGTGAGTTTTACAAATTAAACCCCATTGGGTTTCAAAATCTTTATGTGATGAGGTGGGGACGCTTGGTGAGTGGCTTTATCAGCCCAAAAGAAATATCGCCTTTATTTTTTATCTGACTGTGATTCAAAATTACACTTATTGCCATATTGCCCGTTATGCAGCCAAATATCTTACCCCCTTACAGTATATAAATCCTATTCTGAATGAATGAAAAGTTAAAATATTGAATGTAGCGAAGTAAAAGAACTTTGTTAATTATATTTACATACATTTCCTTCAACAACTGTCTTTTTTTACAGTTATAGATTCTTAATAAACGTTTTATACGTGTTATCTAGGATAAAGTATTGTAAGAAAACTATTCTTATTTATTCGTCAAAAATATGCAAAAATCAGCAAACTTCATGTCAAAATTATATTCTACGGGCATTAAACCCCATTAACATCTCATGCTTTTGCTCTCCATGAGATTATTTTCTAGTAATTTTTTGTACAATAAGAAAGTCTAGGGAAGTTTGTGATATAATTTGAATCTTTCTAAATTCTATTATATTTTAGAAAACTAGCAAACGAATTTGTTTCATGCAAAATTTTTAACGAAGCAAAATCTGCAATATTTTACTAAAAATATTCTATATACTTCAACATATTACCGAATTTTATGTCAGGAGTATATTCTTTGTCCTATATATATATATCTATATATATAAAGGAGAAAAGCGACTCACTCACTGACTGACTGACTAATCACGATATCTACGGAACTATTCAACCTACAGACTTGAAATCTGGTAGACATGTTCCTTTCATAAAATAGATGTCAGCTAAGAACGGATTATTCCAAAATTCGAAACGCAAGGGGCGTTAAGGGGGTTAAGGGGCATTATAAATAATTGCTTCCATGTCTAAACTACTTGATGTACAATCTTGAAATTGGGCAAGCGGATTCCTTTCAGAGAGTAGAGATCCGCTACAAAATGAGTTTGCTGAAAATCGACCCCCAAGGGGCGTTGCAGGGGCTTAGGGGGCGTTATAGATAATTATTTCCATTTTCAAACTATTTGACGCACTGTCTTTAAATTTGATATAAATAGATTCCTTTCGTAGAATAATGATCAGTTACAAAACAGGTTTTGTGAAAACAGACTTCTAAGTGGCGTTGTGGGGGAATAAGGGGCGTAATAGATAAATATATCCGTTTTTAAACTAATTCACCTACCTGCTTGAAAATTGGTAGGTAAATTTCTTTCCTGGAGTAAATATCCGCTACAAAATGGGTTTTGGGAAAATTGACCCACAAGGGGTGTTGCGGGGGCGGAGGGTTTAAGGGGCGTTATAAATTCCGATTTTTAAGTTACTAGACGTACAGTCTTGAAACTTAGTAAGCAGATTCCTATTCATAGGGTAGAGATACGCTACAAAATGGGTTTCGTGGAAATTGCCCCCAAGTGGCGTTGCGGGACTTAAGGGGCGTTATAGATAATTATTTCCATTTTTAAACTATTAGACTCAGTCTTTATATTTGATAAATAGATTTCTTTCATAGAGTAGAGATCAGCTACAAGAAAGTTTTGTGAAAACAGTCCTCTAAGTGGCGTTGCAGGGGATTAAGTGGCGTAATAAATAAATATTTTCGTTTTTAAACTACTTGACCTACCTGCTTGAAAATTGGTAGGAATGTTTCTTTCATGGAGTAAATATCCGATAACAAAACAGGTTTGGGGGAAATTGACCCCCAAAAGGGGTTGCGGGGGTGGGGGTTTAGGGGCGTTATAAATTCCGATTTTTAAGTTATTAGACGTACAGTCTTGAAACTTAACAAGCAGATTCCTCTCATAGGGTAGAGATACGCTACAAAATGGGTTTCGTGAAAATTGCCCCCAAGTGGCGTTGCGGGACTTAGGGGGCGTTACAGATAATTATTTCCATTTTTAAACTATTAGACGCACAGTCTTTATATTTGATAAATAGATTTATTTAATAGAGTCAGCTATAAGAAAGTTTTGTGAAAACAGACTTCTAAGTGGCGTTGCGGGGTATAAGTGGAGTAATAAATAAATATTTTCGTTTTTAAACTACTTGACCTAGCTGCTTGAAAATTGGTAGAAATGTTTCTTTCATGGAGTAAATATCCGCTATAAAACGGGTTTGGAGAAAATTGACCCCCAAGGGGTGTTGCAGGAGGTTAAGGGCAGATATAAATAATTATTTCTATTTTTAAACCATTAGACTCACAGTCTTGAAATTTGGTAAGCAGATTCCTCTCATAGGATAGAAATACACTACAAAATGTGTTTTGTGAAAATCGACCCCTAGGTGGCGTTGCGGGGGTTCAAGTGGAGTTATTGATAATTTTTTTGCATTTTTAATTAATTGGACGCGCAGTCTTCAAATTTTGCTAAGCAGATTCCTTTCATAGAGTGCAATTCCCCTACAAAATGGGTTTTGTGAAAACAGACCCAGAAGTGGCGTTGCGGGGGCTCAAGTGTCGTTATAGACAATTATCCCCATTTTTAAACTGTTAGACGTACAGTCTTGAAATTTGATAAGCAGATTCCTTTCATAAAGTAGAGAACCGCTACAAAATGGGTTTCGCGAATATCAACTACTAAGTTTAATTTCGGGAGATTAAGAGGCGTAATCGATAAATATTTCTATTTTAAAACTATTTGATCATCCTGCTTGAAAATTGGTAGGCATGTTCTTTTCATGAAATAGAGTTCCTCTAACAAAGAGTAAAACGAAAATTGACCCCCAAAGATGTTTGCGAGGGGTCAAGAGGAGTTACAGAAAAAAATTCCTGTTTTTAATTGTTAGACCCATATACTTGAAATTTGTTAAGCATGTTTCTTTTGATGAATAGGGATCCACTAAGAATAAATTTTAAGCAAATCAAGTTCTGGGGGGTTGCAGGGGTTACTGGGACGTATTGACAAAAAAAATTACTTTTTTCGAGCTACAAGGGCTATAATAATGAAATTAGGTTTGCATTTTTCTTTTGTTGAATTGAAATCCGCTAAGAGCGGTTATTTTGGAAAACGGCTCTCAACGGGATTATGGGGATATTTATAGTAAAACTTTTGCTTTTTTCTGTTAGATTTAGACTTGAAATTTGGCTTGCATGTTCAATTTACGGAGTAGAGATCCACCGAAAATTGGTTTTGCGGGAATCCACTTGGTTTTTGGGTTACGAAAGAGCAAACATCATTCTATGCTTCAATTTTAGAGATTTTTAGAAAATACAAATTAGATGAGTTCTGCCCTTTTTTTTTTATCAACAGGTGACAGTTACAGGTATAAGTATATTTTTCAATTCAATCAAATTCTTAATGCTAGGACTTAGATATCAATAATTTATACATATATATAAGCAGTAAAAATTTATAAAACATCGTGAAATACCCAGCGAAGCGGGCGGATAACAGCTAGTATATATATATATATCTTGGAATTTTCAAAACTTTTAAATATTAAAAGTCAGTTTTTACGTCAAAATATTTTTACTTCTGTATAATTTGTCTATTATGATACCAGTTATAAAATTTAACACTTTATATGTTTTCTAAAACCATTGGCATTAATGATTAATTTAAAATTTTATTAATTTTGCGATTTTATTGTCATTATGTTCATGAAGAAAAAGTATACCGAAGTAGTGAATTTGAAGCGAAATATTTTATCATCTTTTTTCAAAGATTTTCCCTTTGTTGTGCTTATATTGAAAAATATTTCGGCATTTTATCAAAAATACAAATTTGCAAATATTATGTGCAACCATTTTACTTGAATTATATTTGCTTTAAATTTTAATTATTAAGTGTGTAAAACTTTTGCTACTTTAAAAGTGAGATTGGCATATAATAAATGTAATTACCACGATGTAATAGTAAAACTAAAAATGTTTAGAATTACTACACAGTGAATGGAGATTATTCCAGTCCATTGGCTATAACGGAAATATTAAGCGATGAAATAATGAAAGCAGACTGTTCATGCATTATTCTAGAATTTCTGTTGAGGCAGACAGTATAACAATGGTGAATCAATCAAGCAGCAATCTAATCTAGTTTTGCCTTCGTATTACTGAAAGTTGCTTTAGTTCTACAACAATTCTATTTGCCTTACAGAAGGATGTAAAAATTGGATAGGAAATTTTATATATTTGTCCGTGTACAACACTGGTTTTCAAATTAATTACATCTTGTTGGACGCAGTCATAATTCTAACTTACTCCAATCGATAGCAGCACCTATACCAACATTGACATACGGAGTAACAAACTTGTTTTGATTTAAAATAAAACATGTTTATTTAAAAAAAAACTTTTTTAAAATTTAATATTCATACTCGTATAGGTAATGCATAGTCTTACGTTTCATGTAATAACTTTAAATTTATTCTTTATTTCAATATTTATTTAATTCATGAACCCCTTAAGATATATATATATATATACCAACACAATTCTTTATGCAAGGTTTCGATTTGCTAAACTTAAATAAAAGCTCTAAAAACAACCAAAAATTCCACATATCTCCATTTAAAAAAAAAAAAAAGTTGTTGCAACCAGTCGGATACCTTAAGTCGTATGGTTCTCTCAAGCCCATTTATAAGAAATCCATTTTGGGAAAAATGAGGGTTGTTGCACTTTAAGATCAACTGAAATTTCTTCTTTGGGAGTGAAATGGAAATTACGAGAAAATTTTGGGTTTGTTACTGTCATTTTTCACTTTGCTCATTTTTAAGAAATCTGTCATTAATCAATTTTATTTAGGTATAATTTGAGACTTAAATTCAAACCAATCAAACTTGAAATGGGAAGCTTTAAAATTTTTGACAGTATGATAAATGCACTTAATGAATCATTTCAGTGGTATTTACAGAATGTATTTATACATTATGCACCTTGGCAACCTCATTCATAACCACGCGACGACGTTCATAACCACGTATGTCCTATTTATTTTATCTTGAATGAAATTTAAGTTTTCTGAAGTAATTTTAATGTTTCTTTTAACATTTCTCTTGCTTAAATTCTCAACATTTCATTTTATTTTCTGTTTATTTTTCCTATAAAAATCTTTAAAGCTCTTCTTTTGTTTCTTAAATATACCACTGAAAATCTTTTTTATCGAATACGCTACATAAATTCTGTACTAGAATTACTTGTTTGTAATATAAATCTTTACATCCGTTGCTTATTTAAAGATTTTATAAAGTACATCTTCTAAAGTTATATCGAGAGTAATTGGGGATGGTTTGATATATTTTAAATGGAGAGCGGGAAAACTTTTTTTGTTCAAAAGTTGTTAAAAATATCCTAAAAATATGTACAAGAATATGTTTTGCTTAAAATATCAATGGATAAGCGGAAGTAAAATGTGACTTATTTTGATGAAAACATTCTGAAAAGTAATTTTTATAAGTGGAAATATTTTAAAGCACTCTAATGCATATTTATTATATTGAACAGAGTCTTATATCTTATTTTGCTCAATTTTAAATCTTAATTAAATTTTCTTAGCTAAATTCATTACTACAATATCACAAAATGTTTGATTTCGTCCATAAAACTTTAAAACGAAAAAAAATTAAGTAATTTAATAATAAAGTATAAAAAAAACTTTAGAAGCATTCATGTAATATCAACCCATGAGTCTTACATGAAATAAATGCCGAAAAATATATATCGTGATTATTCATTAGTTCAATATAATACTATAACCACAAACCCAACCACAAATTGTTTAAGCTATCACAAGTCCAAATAATTTCAAGTCAACAACAGCAACCATCCGATTAGAGATAATTCTCTACGATTCATATTTAAGTTTTAGATCAAAATTTTTATTGATTAAATTTCCTGAGTTCATAGATTTAAAATAGTAAAAAAAAAAATTAGATGAATAAAATGTTTATTTCTTGGACGATAAAAGGCAACTTAGAGCACGTATGTATTTTGTCAAATGAAGCGATAAATTGAACGAAATTTTCTTTCCACAAACTCCTAAAGGGGGAAAGAAGTTCAGATGCAGCTATTTCCCCAAAAGAAGTTTCTTCAAGAAATCCAGTTAAGCGATTGGTAAATGGAAGAGAAGCTTAACACATGGAAAAACGGTCGAGGAAGAATTTTCTTCCCTGCTGCATAAGGATATATTTCTGTGTGTATGTGAAAGTAATCCCAATAACTGGTGAGATTACATTATGGAAACTTGGCGAAACCATTGCTATGCCTTTAATAACCTTCTCACCAACACAAACTTAGGTTTCCTAATTGTTGCTTGAAATAATATTTCAAAAGAATAACCTGGCTCTATCTCTTGAAATTGTATTTTATGTATTGGGTAACTGATCTATTCGTTCTAACTTTGTCGTGACTGAAAACCACCCCTTACACTACTGTCTCCCTATCTATCTGAAAATACTACTGGATGTGTAGGCGGACTTAAATGATCAAAAGACATAATTGCAAATCAAATAGATTTATTGATTCTAATCAACACATACGTTTAGTCACACACAATTCAATTAAGAAAAACAAATAAGAGTGGAGTACGAAAAGGGGAATCACTACTAGCGGAATATTCAGAACGTCAACTGAATCTAGGACAGCTTAAACGCGCACAATTACAGCTACGCCACGTACGAATATTCGCAATATCTTAAATAAAATCACTGACCTTATATTTTGCATCGGCTGTTCCTTCGTGATGATTTCTGCCTTTTTAATGGCTGGAAGAATGGGAGAACAATCAACTCTCTGTAATAAGGATTTTCCTATGTTCAATCCGCTTCTCTTCGCGTAGCTCCACAAGTAACAGGCTATTTACGGTTGTCAACAAACTTCGTGCTGACGTCTCAATCTTTAATTCACTTAACTTCACTCTTCCTATCACTTCACTTTACTTAACTCTCTTAAATCGCGAAACCCGAACTTATATAATATATCTTATTTGCATAAATCCCGCCTGGCTCTCGGTGAAGATTAGTTGAAATAAATAAATTATTTTAAGAAAAATAGAGGAGGTTATATATAGATAAAGACCGTATAGATCCGTCACAACTTGGCCTAATATGAATCATGCTCAGGTGACGGAGACCATTAAAGCTTCTCCCGGAAATTTTGATTAAAATTTTACAGATAAGTATACATATATACAGACATTTATTGAAATATATTTTGTGTTGTTTACTTTACAACATTACAGAAATACCTAAGTAATTTATATTTTTACAGTAATTGAGTTTTATAATAATTTTCTTAACAAAAAACATAATAATATACCTTTTTGATTTGTCAAAGTTTTATCACAAACCGAAAATGCATTGAGAAACTATTTCTTATTTACTTTCAATAATATAAACAAGAATCATACTAAAATCTTGTAAATGAAACATTTAAAGAGTGAAGTATACACATTGCGAACATTAAAACACTTTCTTTAAAAAAACAATCAGTATTTTTATAATATTTGTATAAAACCATGTGTTGAAAGTACAGGGTGGCTATAATTAAACATCAAGTGTTTAAGGGGTGCTGGAGAGAAAACCACTGGGAATATTCCAGTGAAATTTGGTATCTACACGTTTCAGAACATGCACAAATTAAATATGTAAACAAGAAAATCACCATTTTCAACCGGTAGATGGCGCTGTACCGTATTTCAACGCTCACCGGTGGCATATACAACTTTCAAAACTGATAGATAGAGCATAATGGCATTCTAAGAGGCATATAAGCAATATAAAACATCACTTACAATTTGTCAAAAAAAAATTCCATACAATTCGCTTCAGTAATATATTTTTTACAGAATCATGTAATCAAAAATTAATGTAAATTAAGATCACAAATTAAGCTATCCATAAAGGCGGTTTGGAAAACAATTAAACCATTATTTATTCAATGAAATTATCACATGTGTTCAATATGCGAACCACCAGATGCAATCACATGCTTGAAGCAATTGAATTTTATACGGATAACGCCGAAGAATGTGGCGCAACACTTTATGCACATTTGACCAGGGAAGAGATAATGTTCGAGCTATACACTTCTTGCGCTCACTTGTTGCAGCATACTGGCTCCTGAACTGCTAATTGTAGTAGCAATGGCGTCATCAATTTGTTGGACTCTTTCCGGGTTTACGGGAGGCGCACCGCCCTCTAGTGCTAAGAATAATGCCCAGTTCTCCCGTTTCTTCAAATTTAGAAATCACATTTTTCAATCCATTGACGCACTCATTGCACCTCTTCTTAATCGTTTCATACGCCGGTATTCTTTCAGAATTGCTGCATAATTGCTACCATTCTGATAGAATATCTTCACGAACAATGCGCGTTTCTTCTTATTCAGAATCATGACTGACCATTACTCAATGAGCTTAAAATTTGCATATATGCCATCGATAAGCAATGAAACACGGAACATCGCCATCTATCGGGTGAAAATCGCGACTTTTTTCTTGCATATTTGACTTGCGCATGTTCTGAAACGTGTAGATACCAAATTTCACTGGAATATTCGCAATGGTTTTCTTTCCAGCACCCGTTGAACATTTTCAGTTTAATTATGACCACCCTGTAGTTTTATAACGTTAATAAAGCAAGTAACAAGAAGTACACAACCAGATACATAATTATTTTGAGGTTGATTATCATTTTTAGTTTACTGTATTATAAGATAATGATGAAGAATATATCATTTCTTCAAATATGTCTTAATCATTTATATAACCCTTTTATTATTTAAAATTATGCGACATCAACGAATTTTAAGTGGTATGAAATCCAAAAAAAATTACTATAAAGAAATCAACTAATATAAAACATACTTTCTTAGAATTTAGAATAAAGATTTACGAATTGAAATTTTTAAGACTTTTCAAAACAAGTTTTATTTGACAAGTGGAAAAAAGCCCCGCCTCCTTCTCTTCCATCTGGATTTGGAATATTATTACGAAAAATCTTACGATATGTTGGAAATTCACTATATTCACTGACATTTTTGAAGTATAGCAACTGAATGCTGATATTTCAAAAATTATTTTGAAGTTTTAAGAAGAAAATAGGAAATAACTGAATAGCAAGGGAAAAATGATAAAAGGGAATATTTTTCTCTATAAGTTTTTAATAAAAATTAGCATTTAGAGTGTAAAAATGCGAATAAAGGATAAAAAAATCATGCTACGTATAATAAAATAATTTTTATAGCTGTCATTTCAGAAATAAAAAACCTTTGGAAAAGGATTTTCAAGGTGTATGAATAGGAATAGAGCATGTACTAAATGTCTTTCTTTTGAATGTGAAAGCTTCAGCGATTGTGTCTCTGAAGAGCTTTTTTTGCAATCGAACACGACAATAAAAACAAACATTTTATAACCAGTCAAGTTGGAGAAGAAACTTGTAGAATTTATGAGTCCGAAAAATATTAAGGTATAATAAATACTCTCATTTCTTTGCTTGATGAATTTTATGAGAGAAAGCGAGTCTTAAATTTTAAACTTAAACTACTTTTGAATGACAGAATAAAAATTTAATAGCGAAGAAATGATTTTTAATGATACTTAGTTTTAGTGATGTATGCAACATGGTGAAAAAATTATTCTTTCTTCATGTATAGATTCACACTGGAACTTAAAAAACTATTGATGAAAGATTTAGTATATTTCAGACAAGCTTTCAAAAAATAATTATTCCGCATAAAAATTTTTCTAGTACAATATTAAATTTACTTTGGTGTATAATAACAGTATAACTTCCCTTCTTTTAGTTCTACTAGGATTTTCTAACGTGTTATCCTGATGTTATGTCTTATTTGAACATTGAGGTACAGGAGATGTAATTATTTCTTAATAGTTTTATTTGTTTTTTTATTACTATTTACTTTTTTATCTGTATTTTTGTCTCAACTTTTTGCTTATAAAAATAAAGCATCAATCAATATTTAAATTAAGAGGCCGTGGTAAATTTTTACGGCTAAACCGTGTGTGATCCTGCCCTCGAGTTTTATTACATTCTACGATTAGTCGAGTGTCGTGTAATGGTTTGCAATGTGTGTTGAAGTGAATGTTAAATTTGTGAGGTAAACTCGCATAACTTCAAGACAAGTGCACATTTAATTTATACGCAAAGTAAATATTTAAATAATGCATGCAGATTTTGTAATGGAGAAAAACAAAATTTTATTTTGAATTTTGAATCCCGAATGAATGAAATTTAAGGAAATAAAAAACATCGGGATTTATTTTTAGTTAGAATGTTTTTGAAAAGTGGAGGCATAATATTTAAATGATAAAAATCTAAAAACAGCAAAAATTTCCGAGAGAAGCATTATATTGAAAACTTTTATATCATGGGACAAGAAAAAGCTACTAGGATAATAACACCAATCTATTTTTCTGCTAGCCTTACCGTAATTTGAAAAATGATCTCATATTTCAGCTGTTAAGTCCAGCTCTTGTCTTTAAATCCTATAGGAGAAAACTAGTTTAAGGCCGGTAACCATTTTTTATACCATCAATATTTCTCTTCTTACGATTACAGGAAACCCTCTGAATTGGAGAAAATGGTACACTTGAATTGGTTTTAATGGGAAATATTACGTTAATATAGAAAGACTGAAGATAATTTACGTTTCATTACTCTGGAATCAATTTTTGTCTGAATTCATTTTTGTTCAATCATGCATTTTTCCATTTTCAAGCCAGATTTTTAGATATGGCTTAAAGGTAAAACTAAATTTTAGTCATTACAATTTTAAAAAATTCAGACAAAAAATTTTTTTTCACTAAAAATTGTTTACAAAAGTTATTTTATTTAATTAAATTAAATTTTATTCTGTTGGTTGAATGTTATTTAGAAGGAGGTAGTATTTAATTCATCATACAAAAAACAGCAAAAAAATAATTGAATGTTATCATACTGTACATCATTTTGAATGCAATTAATTTAACATAGCATCGTTAGGGAGAAAAAGGAATTTAAACTTAAATAATCAATAATCAAGAAAAGTTATAAATTGATCTGAAGTAAATAAGTATTTTTTAGTTTAAAAATCTATCTCTTTTGCGATGAAGTCATGATTCAACCAAAAAAATAAATTCGTTTAAATAGTTTTCTTTTTCTGTTTCCTGGTTTGGATCATGGGATCGAAATTAGTTTCCATCCCCCCCCCCTCTCCTCCAAAAGACCGCCATGGAAAATAAGTAGTACTGCACAATAAATTGAATTCGATATCAAATTCCTCGTGGGGAGTAGCGTGGTAGGAAAGTTAATGAAAACAATTCGTTTAAAAAACTATATAACATTCTGATTCCTGAAGTCTGCATTTCTTTTAATTTCAGATTCAGTTTCAACGTCTTACAAAAATACAAAGTATTTTCTCTCAAATGTTGTGTATCTTTACTTTTTGAATCCAGAGAAATATTTTCTTTTCTTTTCGGAATGAATATAAATCATGTTGACTTTATAACTAACGAATAAGCTCAAATCTGATGCATAGCAGGATATTTATATATACAGTAGATTATCGATAATTCTCAAACCTTTGATAATACGAACCTCTCGATAATTCGAAATATATGCTCAGTCCGTAGAAAAACTCTTGATATTTCGAATTAAAACAATACGTTTTGGTACACTTAATATTTCGAAGTAAATTCGGTGGCTGGCCAGACTACAATACGCTATAGTTCGAAATTATCTTATAAAACTATCGACAATTCGAACACTCACTGTCAGCTGAAGTCCTGTGATAAATAGGTTGGAGCTTACAAGTTTAGCGTTGTGTTGTCTCTGCGTGTATCCCCCTGTAACGTATCCCTTTTGATGACTATGTGTCTATACTACCCCTTCTTAGTGTTTTCCGATTTATCAGGCGAAAAGACACCTCTATTGTTTTCATTCCTTTAAGTGGACAATAGACCAACCACACGCGTGGCCTTGCTATACATGTGTGTTCAGAAAGGATGGTCCGCTATTGTGAAGAAGAGATGCGTAGGATTGTGTATGAATGTATTGAATGTATTCTTTTAATACAAGACTTAACTTCTGTAAAATATAAAATACTTTAAAATAATTATATATATATATGTACAATTATTGTTTTATTACTTAGTTTCAAATTTAAATGTGTTAGAAAATTTTTTTTCTCGTGTATCTACCCTCTTGATAATTCGAAGTTTTTCATTGGTACCTCCAACTTCAAATTATCAAGAGTCGACTGTGTAAAAAATTCATGCCAATTTTCTTTTGAGGGCTTTTTAATTTGTAATAATCCTGAGCCCTCCAGGACTTCGCTTAAATAAGCAACTGTGTTAGTTTACTTGTCTAACTGAATTAAACCGTAACTTTAACACTTCAAAATTATGAACTCAGCGTTTTTAGATTGTGATTATGTAAGTCACATCGTTCGATAATTGTCAGCCAATCAGAAGAGTCTTTTATGAAAGTCATATGAATTTCAGAACTACCGGTTGGCGTTTTATATATAAACAGAAGATGGCTGGAAAATTCACGCGGCTGCTTGTATTCATAATGTCGCTAAGTTAAGTTTTCTGTTGTGCTTTTTATATGTGTGTGTGGTCTTCAATAAATGTTGATTGTTATCTAAGAAGATGTTTACTCTCTCAATTGTGCCTCTACAACAATTACCAATCGTATTTTAATATCAAAAAGCTTCAATATTCTATTTAATTAAAATGTAAAGACATTCGCCAAGACGCAATATATATATATATATATATATATATATATAGTGTAATATAAATATAAGTGTGTGGTGTATGTATATGTAATTGCTTGTAGTTGGCTAACAACATAAATTATTGGATTTAAAACCCCTTCCTCAGCGAATTTTTGCTCAAAATATAAATGAAGTTGAAATATAAATAGAATTTAATAATTTTGATTAAAATGAAACAAATATTTATTTACAAGAATGTAATTTATTCGAAACACATGCTTATACAAAAAACAATTTAAAAATATACCACAAAATAGCAGATAATGCATCCCGTTGGCGTTCGAGGGCATGGAAGGAGTTTTGTAGAGTGAAAATTTAAGTGAAGTTAACTGTTCCAGCAAATTCACCATGTAACATCTTTATTTGGCAATTGTATTTGTCCGTCGAACAAAATTAAATTTCGATCACCAATAGGGATTGTGTGAGATGGATTGGTTTTTTCCTCTATTTTTTGTGGAACGCAAGTCCTTCTCTGTTCCGTAATAGAATTTAAGAGAAGATTTACCGTGTTAACAAGAAAAACTACTCAACAGCAACCAGACAAGAGCGAACTCAATTTAACGGATTCTATCTAGACCAGGCTGAGTTTTTTACATCAACTGTAAAAATATATGTAGGTTAACGGTTTTATGTCGAATTCTTTCTATTCATCAAAGGCAAAAAAAATTGGAAACATTTTCTAATTAATTACATTGAAATGCTGTAATGAAAGTATTAATGCGTTAATTATTGAACATTAATAATTATCATAATACAGTACAGTAGAAAAATATCTTCTGACAAGGAGAGTGTAAGGTCTTGGGGCCACGGATTTAGTTCAAATTTTGTAGGATGGTGGATTTAGTTTCCCTGTTGATGAAGATATATGGTTATAGGGGCCTCTACTCAATAATGTTTTTAGATATTTGCAATTGAAGATGCAATTCACTCGTTAAATTCAGTTCTGCAGCAAACGATTACAGCATTGTGGCAGAACTGAGCGTGCAGCAACGGATCGATGTTCTTCTTAGTTAGGAACCGGGTTCGAGTCCATGGAGGGTGAATAACTTTTATTTTTATTTTATGTCTACCATTTTTATATACAAAGATACATAATGAAGTTTAAATAAAATGGAAATGAAATGTCTTTAATGACTAAAAACCTTATAAGAGTTTTATTTGTCATTATCCTTCGTACAGATTAATATTCATTTTCAAAACAATGAAAGCGTTTTGCAAGAAGAACAGGAGAAAAGCCCTTTAACTGCTAGTTAATTGTGTTTGGAAGCAATAAATTGTGAAAGGAAACAATAAATAAAACATTTGTTAGATTAAAAAAATTAGTATAAAAATAGGACTAGCTTCTTACCCCTCATTGTCTGTACAATGGTGAAACTTGTCATAAAAGCAAATGAAGCATTATTTCCAAAAGCATCTCGCGCATCGAATTAGTGTAGTATTGTTGGTTAGACATCTGCTATTTTGTAATTCGAGTGAATTGCATTTTCAACTGCAAATATCTAAAAAATTATTGAGTAGTGGTCCTTATAATCATATACCTTCATCAACAGGGAGACTAAATCTACCATCATTTAAAATTTGAACTGAATCCGTGATCCCAAGACCTCTTGTACTCTCCTTGTTAGACTGTATAATTAGTATGTATCCAAAAATGAGTGGTATAAGATATCGGTAAAATAATTTGCGAATGAAATTCAATCAAAGATATTAAAACTGGGTGTCTGATATCCAATATGCAGAATAATGGGTTTTAAATTTAACTTGCTTAAGAATAACAAACTGTACTTTTTAGTAAAATTTGAAGAACACATTTGCCAAAATATTTCGGTTCTAAAAATTTAATTTAAACGTTTTATCATTGAATTAAACTGCAATATATGCAAGGAGAAATTATATTACTTTATGCTACTAAGATGTGAAAGTTGCTCCTGTGCAACAAATAAACAACAAGAGGATGAAATGTAAAATTAAAATAGATTTAGGTGAGATGATTCATGCTTTGAATTTATTAGCAGTCAAAATCTATAAAACAGAACGAGGACTTGGAAAAGAGATTTATGAAAAGCTTCTAAGGGAAAATAACCAAATAAAATACAAAAGGATACGATACAAATACAAAAGAAAAGGGCCCCGATAGAAGTAATTTAACAAATGCATTGTGTTACTTTGAAAATTTTACAGCTTCGGATAAAAATCAAGCATTCAGTTTGATTCATCATATTACTTTTATGAAATTTACACATACATCAGATTTAAGTTTCTATTTAGGTTCAGTTGTAGCAATTCATAATAAAAGCTTAATTTAAGAGAAGGTTGAAATTGTTACACAATTATTCACAAATGTATAATGAAAATATTTCATTATATATTTGTATTTAAAAGTGTTGCCTTTCGATGTATTTCTCAGATAACTTGAAGTAGGATTTTTTTACACTGGTTTTATTTTTTAAGTTCTTTATGCAATAATATCTGTCTATTCATAATATTGATTTATCACTTATGAGAATATATGCTTTATAAATTTGACATATTATTAAATTTAATATAATTTCAATGTTAAGCTGATATAAGATCACCTTCGCGCGGAAAATGTTTTTCGTATTGAGACAAGGGTTCAAAACTTGATTCCACCAAAGTTCCGTCGTAAGGAATAATAGAGCTGCTACACTTTAATGAAAATTAGGACTGAAAAATCATACAAAATGTAAATTTGGAAGTCAGACAGAATAATGTTATAACCAAACCATGTGACGCACTCGCTACTTCATCGAGATTTAAAATTATTTCGAGCTCACACATCGAGCAGCTTTTATGCAGTTTATGTACACACATATATACTGCTGGCCATTACAATTGCAACACAATGAAGGATGTATGACACAAACGTTAAGTTCACGAAAAAGGAAAAAAGATGCTGGGATATATATATTATCATTTAAAAGCAATCGAATGACAAAGGAGGGAGAAACGCCATCTCAAATTCTGAGTAAAAGGAAAACTACGCAATGGGTTTCTTAATCAAAAGTCGCATTTGAATGTT
Source organism: Trichonephila clavata (assembly GCA_019973975.1). Lineage (NCBI taxonomy): Eukaryota > Metazoa > Arthropoda > Arachnida > Araneae > Nephilidae > Trichonephila > Trichonephila clavata. Next base: position 455,172 of record BMAO01010345.1, read on the forward strand.
GATTATTTGCAAGAAGATCGTGTTAGTGGCATGGAGTTGAAGTAGTATGAAATCACTAACCCGCGGATAAATAATTAATATATTTAAGAACTGAGGAAAACAGGCATGCATTTAAATTATGATTTAATTTAAATATATTTCCTTTATTACTATGGTATTTATTTATATCTATTTGATTCTTTATCTGCGCATCAACAATTTTAAATTTTCTTTTTGTTTTAAAGTGTTCTCCTTTATAAATGGGAACAGCAACATAAGCATCCGTTTACTGACACAAATGAATTAATTTAAGTATTGACGAACATTTATTACTACTTATTCAAATAAAGGCATTTATTTCTTTAAATTAAGGTGTAAAAATCAGCATTTGTCAGACAATACCAACCAAAGCTATGTATATATACAAACCATTTGAAACTGTATTGTAAAATTCCAGTCAGCAATTCAGTTCCTAACTCCCTTTTCCATTCAATTCCATTAATATAATTCCAACAATAAATGTAAAATTCAAAATCATTTGACTGTTACTTCTCTCATTCATTTTCGTTACTCATTAAATACCCTCAAATTCTAGGAGCTGACAAAATTTTCTGTTCCACCTCATATAATTTTTCAGTAGAAATGGAACAGTCATCAATTCAGTTCTCTTTGAAATCCACTCATTTATTTGCAATGTGAGCAGTGAACAGAATCATTGATTATCAATCGTAACTACAAGTGATACGTTAGATTAGCAACAAAAGTTAAAATGCAGAAAATCTTTCAGTTTAATAATCGAGTAAAAGAGCTCTCATAAGCTTGAGTACAAAAGAATTTTAATTAACAGAGTGAGATGATCAAACCATCAGATTTCCCTTTAAAATGTTCTTAAAATTTTTGCTTGATGTTTTTGAATAAATTCTACATATATTAACTGTTTAATAACCCTTTTACAGATTTAATTTATTATAATATTTTATATACCCTATGTGTAATAAGATTGTATTATAAGTGTTAAAACGTGTGTAAATGTTATAGATACCGATGAAATTTCCTCTGCAAAAAGAAATAACCATAAATAATTTCAGTAAGCCCATTGAACATTCCATTTGTGCAAATTGTGTGGTGTTTTATGCTTGTTGATCATCAACCATTGATTGTAAAATATTGTTAACTATGGCGAGCAATAGAACGGATGAAAATCTAGAGATCAAAAGCTAATGCTGCAAGTCCTTTTATAGTGTTTCGTAATACGGTCTAAATCTGCTTCAATCAGAAAATTAAGAATAACAAGACTATTTCTGACCTGGCGACTAGTTACACCCCCTCCAGGCAAGATAGCTTTCTATCTTTTTTGAAACAAAGGAAAAATAATACTATTATGTCTCAGATTATTAGTTGACAACTAGGTCGACAATATGTGTTGCTACGGTACACAGACGTTTTCAGAATCTAGGACTTCGCGTAAAATGACCCCTTACGAGTGTCCGCTTGTATTGGACTAAAAATGTTAACTGTATTAGACAACAATAGGTTTTTGTATTCTTCATAGATGAATCTCAGTTTATACTTTGAGAAGTAATTCAGGTCGGGGGGGGGGGGTAAATGATTATCACGTATGGTTGAGGAGGCATCCTGATGAACGGTACAATTCCACCTACACTGTTGCATGACACACTTACCACACAGCAGATGTAATGCTCTGGGAGGGGGGAGGGAACATAGCCTATATAATAGCTGGTCTAATCTAATTATGGTACAAGGGATCTTAACAAGCAATTCTTTAACCTAACGGGGGGGGGGTGAAGAATGTCATCTCGTGTCCATCCTCAAAGAGTCTTCCAGGGGAAATGTTTTAGCAAGATAATACTTGTCCGCATACAGCTCGAGTACCTTAGACTTCTTGCCTCAATTTCAGACTCTTCCATGGTCTGAGTGATCCCCAGGCTTGTCCCCTATGCAGCACTTTTGAATCTGGTTGAAACGCCAGATGCCGCTGTGTCCCACTGTAAATGGTGTCGATGCGACTGTTCAAAATTTGAGGACCCAGCTTCGTTAGGAAAACATCCAAAGTTTAATCAATTCAATTTAGCATCGTGATGAAGCATGTATTACAGCAGGAGACGATCCAATACTCGATTGAGGTAGTACTGTATTTGTGTAATTGTATATGCTATGTTTTTTATGTGTCTTGAATTTAGGATCAAGTAAATTTCTCATCTGTATCATAAAATGTATTTAATTTCACTCCAGTCCGAAGCTCATTCTTGGCAGGCTATTTTCAATGCTCATGAGTATACTTCCTCTTTATAATATTTAACTGCTAAAAGAGTTTTTTGTATATTAGTGATGTACTAAGCCATTGTGTATTTCGAAAAACAATAAAAGTATTTCATTCATATTGCTAATTGTTTTGCATAATTTGGAAAATTCTTACATGACTAAAATATACAAAGCTATGTGTATTGGACCCAAGTTTTTGAAAACTCCTGGATTTTTAAGTATATATGCAGAATGTTAATAATCTTAAAAAACATATTCCATTATTCACCGTATTAAAAAAAAATATTACGAAGGCTTTTGAAAGCGGAGCCAAGAAATAAAAAAAAATAATCTAGAAAAAAAGACTGGAAAGAGGAAAGAAATTATTTGACTTTAAGTCTTAAAAGAACTTTTTGCCATTCAAAAGCCTTTTATTTGAAAAACACTTTTGAGTGGCTAACAGTTCTTATAAGACTTAGTCATATCGTTTTCTTCCTCTTCTAGTTTTGAAAACTTATTTAGATCTTCCCGAAATTCCCAATTTTCATATCCATATGAGTATTTGAGTGTTTCTGCAGATGCATTCAGGTTTTCTTTTTTTTTTTTATTTTTAAAGATTTTTCTTTGCAATCTTAACCTTACGAAATACTACTTACCTTTAAAAAGCACCTTGTGAATAAAAAAATTAAAGTGAATTAAAAAAATATTCTTAGGGTAAAAAATATAAATGATAAAAAACTTTAGTAAATATTTTGTCCACCTATTAATTTTTAAAATAGGTTTCAGTAGGTATTTTAACTATCAACTTTGATTTGCAATGAGCAGTATTCTTCAATTTATTTCTATTATTCGCCTCAGTAAACACATTTTTTAAAATTTTTCTATCAAAATTATAATGACTATAACTTATCACAGTTTTTATCTAAAAAAATAACATGAAAATCACATATTTCTTAAGACAGTAAGTATATAATTTTAAATTTATTAAATTACGAAAGCAAATTTTGTCCATATTTATAAAAAGAGTTTCTCTTTATATATGTCGTGTTTCTGAGTTAACATCAAGCCATTTGGCAAAAACGATTTTTATTCAACGAAAACAATTCGGCATCTGATTCTAAGAGAGAAACGGACACGCGTTAAATATAAGTGGATAGTTCTACTTAGGCAGATGTTTCTCAAGTACATTCTCAGTTACATTTTTTGTGTGTGTATATGACCTTCCGAGAGGAGCATGGGGACATTTCAGAAACTACATTTTTTATTTGCTCATGGTCACACCAAAGAATTTACAGAGTAGGACCACTCAGCAATGTAAACCAACTCCAAATATTGTGAATTTGGCATTGAGTTATATAGTTATTTCAGTTCCTGCAAATTCAGTATTTTTTACTTTAGATTTCGTATGGAGAGTAATGCATGAGAGAAATCGGGCTTTGACTATTAGAAGAAATGAAAAAGGATTAGGATTTTAAAATTGGGCAATCTTTGTTGAGAAAATATTATCTGAACTTCATATGCGAATATGTAACAAAAATTGAATGGGAAGTATAATTTTGATGAAATTATATTTAAATTGTTTATTGTCTTCAAAAACAGACACATATACATATGATAGCAATAAAAATCTTGTTTTTTTCTTTACAATTTATTTACAAGATAAAATTATTTAACCGTACGGATATATAAGAGGCAATTTTTACAGTTAGGATCATATGTGAAGCTTTCGGGCTTTAATTCTAATTAAGATTTCTTATACGATGTATTGGAAAACGATATAAAAGGCTACCGGGATTTAAAAATATTGGGATTTTAACTTTAATGATTTGTTTATTTATTCTTAGCTTCAATCACACCGAAATAGTTTCCTGAATCGCTGCAGAATAACTCCAAAGTGTTCACATCGATCTCATTCATGCCTCTAAATTCCTGTGGAAGTCATTTTGCTGAAAGCAGTCGATCCCACCCAGCGATTTCCTTTGGATTTCAGAAATGGTTTCAAAACGTCGTCTTCAGCTTCAATTTCATTTCAGGGAACAAAGCGAAATGCGGGGAAACAGAGAAAAGACCAATATGCCGTTTCTTTATAATAATTTCGTTGTCTTGCAACAGTCTTGAGTGAACATGTTTTTTTGATGCTTGCTTCAGATGCAGTTTTGCATGGTTTTGCAGACTATTTTGTTAGTGAACTCACACTTTTAAGCACTGATGCGTACTCGTGCATTTATGTTCTCGGATCTTTATTGTATTTAACAATGATTTTAAAAGATTTTTGTTTTGAATTTTCATTCAATATATCATCACTATACTTATATTCAGATATTGTTAAAAGTAAAAAGACAATCTAAGGTTTATAATTTGAAAAAAAATATACCTTGACATTTTTTTTCAAAAATATGAAGTTTCAACACTTAATGAATATAGATTTACGAAGTTTCAAACAAAATTAAATTCATTTACCGATGATCATGTATCGTTTTGGTTGCATACTGTTGATTTATTATATAATGTAATAGACACACACACATCCTTTTTTAAAAGTTTTTGCTATTCCAATTCTCATTACAATGTTGGAAATTTTTAAACCATCCTCTTTTTGTTGAATATTATATTTCAGAAATTTCACAATTGGACGCACATCCCATTATAACTAAAAGTTATGTCTGATTTAATATTATTTAAATTCATAATAATAATCAATTTAATTGATCTATCATTTCATATATAAAGTTTGATTTATGCAATTTTTTAAATAATGACATACAGATTTTAAATACTGAACTTATGTAGAAAAACTTTTGTTACACAGATATATATATATACTTATATATACTATATTCTAATACAATAGGAAAATTTATGTGCCATCTAAATATTATTATGTTAGTACTTTCCGAATTGAAGAATACAGATTAGAATAGAAACGGTAAATACATGGCACACCAAAAAATTTTCTGGCAAGGCAAAAAAATTTGACTCAAAAAAGGGGGGGGGGGTTTAAGTTCATAAATTTTAGTTTCACAATAAAGTTCTCCACAAATTCTAACAGCAAATATTGATGAAGGATAACAGATGGCACCACATAGCAAATAATTAAAGAAACGCGACGTGTTTTTGGCTTGCCGGATAAATGTTTTTCTCTGCTTGTCTTTGAATAGACACAATTTGTGTGTGTTTTATTTTAAATATAACTACTGTACTATTGATAATGGCTTTTTCAAGCATAGAGATAAGAGCCGTTGTGGACTGTGCTCAGAAATTATTTTTACGTGAAATGTCTTTTATAAAGCAGCAAGTCTACTGTCTAAAGATGCTGAGTCTGAATTTGTATTGAAAACTCAATACTGGAAGTGTGGAATAGTATGCTAGATGCTTCTGCTTCAGTTAAAAATCTAGCAATCACATTGTTAAACATTTTCCTGTTCATTTAATCTTGTTAAACTCTTTTTTTAGAACTAAATCATGTGCTTTCGAAAGCTTGAAACAGATTGACAAAGGATGGCTCAGTGGCATGTATTACCTTGAAATCGATAACACACCACCCTGATATAAAAAGTTTGCAATACGAAGAAAAAACTTCTAACAAATCATAAGAAAATTTTGCTTTAAATATTAGTAGTTACAAAAATTTAATTTTTTGTTAACATTTTTACATTGAATAAATATTGTATATCGTATTCCATCTCCGTATTTTGCATGTTATTTATTACAAATAAAAATTATGTAGGTACTAAGTTTAAAAGCTTAGGGTTCTGATACCGGAAGAGATTGTTAAAATCCCATTTTCTATCTACCCAATTCGAATTAAGTTGAATTTACACGGTTCAACGATAAGCATCAATTAATACAATACCTAATATTTAAAAATAAAGCTACTCACAAAATAGTCTTCAAAATCTTTATTAAAAAATACAGTCTATATTTGCTATCAAACCTGGTTTAAGTAATTGCATTATTTATCGAATACTTTTTCCAGAGAAACAGAATAAATATTTACTAATAGATGACGCATCATAGATTACGTGCAAATTATGGAGAACAGTGCTGTTTGTCCCCTTCATGAAATCTCACAAGAGTGCCCGTCGATCATACAGCTTCTGGAAAGAAGCCCGTTGAACGCTTCCGGCCTGTAAATCTTAAAGATGTTTACCATTTTGGTGGCATTGACATCCTTGTATAAGGAGAAATCATATTAAATGTGCACATGCACCACAGCACATCTTCATTGCCGGTACAATGCCATTGCGCTACAAGGATGTAAATCTCAAATCATATGTAGGTAGCTCTTACGAGAAACTTTCAAAAAGCAATTTGTGTTTATTGAAAATAACGACCAACAACACAGAGTTACACTTGTGTTGATGATTATAGGGAGGAAGAAGATATTCTGCGTATTCCCTGGTCAATCCTACACAGAACGTTACAGATGCCTTAGGAAGAGTAATTGCTTTCCATTAACCCTTTTTAAGGCCATTCAGGTGTGAACCCGGCATCACTCGCGTGAAAAAAACAAGAGCTATAATCATAAACGTGGTGTCTAGGTATAGTAAAGTTGTCATGCTCTTCACAAAAAATTGCTTACAGCGCAACCTGGCGGATAAATTTGGAATTAGTATTCTTATTTCAAAGACAGTATGAGATACATAAATAAAGTCAATTACAATGTTGTTCAGCATCATCGATTTATTACAAAAAACAGCTTGCGTACAAAAATGAAACAAATGAAAAGCACAAAGCCAAATGTGTTTGATCGCGTTGAACAAAACTGCGATTTCCCAAAATGAGGCTTTTTTGTCTGTCATATTCAAAATGGTGTCCATCAGCAACAATATACATCTGGACTTGGGTTTATATCTCCCGCTACTCTTTTTCAGCATGGCACGTGTCCTGTTGGCACAAGTATCCGTAATACAGTTTCGAAATTAATGGATGGGTTGCATACATTTTTTGTTTGATGTATCCCGACAGAAAAGTGTCCAATAGGTTCAGGTCAGGTGACCGGGTAAGCCAATAAATGTAACCACCATACCCAGTGACCCGTTATTTAAGTGTATCTCGAATGTACTGAGTGATACGGGATTTCTTGTGCGGCGGGCACTGTCGCGTTCGAGCCACACATTCCGGAAGTCACTCAACGGCAAATCCCTTAGAAAATCTGATAATAGTAATGGAAAATATCAGGATCACGTTAACGTGTCCTCGTAAAATACCGGCCTATCACTCTGTTTTTAACCATTTCACACCAGACGTTTATCGACTAGCGAAAGATGTCGAACTTCGAGAGCACATTTAGATTATTCAGCAGACAAAAAAGGAAGTTAATCTTGCTGTACATAGTATTATGCGCAAAGCATACCTCATTTGTCCAAAATTTGTCGGCAAGAAAAGTTGGCTAGACCTCCAAAGGGTTCATAAGTAGGTAGCACCAATTACATCGTCTCTGAGATCATCCCCAAATAAATATGCATTTACGCCTTCTATTTTCAACATTACTTTACGAAAGGTGTCTTATACTAAACCGATGATGCTGAACAGCTTTGTAATTGAAATTTTTCAAGCATCTTTTACTTTTTTTAGATCAGAAAGCTAGCTTCAAATTTATCCGCCAGGTGGCACTGTAAGCAGTTTTATGTAGCGCAGGGCAACTTTACTATACCTAGATCCCCCTTATATGACTATAGCTCTTGTCGTTCATAAATTATTGGGGTCACAACAGACTTTAGCGGGCACACACACTGTATATGTGTACCAAATTCTCCTTTGTACTTAAATAATTTTTTTTTAGATATGGCACTTTTTATATTTGGATCCTTAATTTTATACACCAGTGTACAATACAAAATTTTGAATAGAGGAATTTATGAAGAGTAATACATTTTAACTTCCTAATTATTTCATTTTTCTTTTACTTATTTCAATGGTGACAGCTGTATTAACAAAACATATTTAATTCTCCCCCTCTACGCATGATTTCTGTTTAAGAAACGAAACATTTTTTTTTACCTGTTTTTTATATACTCAGTTTTAATTAACTTTTCAAGAATACTTTTATAATAAAGCACTTTGTATCCTTATTTCACTTTAATTAAAATCCACTATATTTCATCCGCATTTTTATACGAAATAGTTTTTCTAAAAAATTTAATATTGTGTTTTATAAAAGAATTGAGAAATAGATAAAAATTAATTGTGAATTGAAGAAAAAAATTGTCATAATAGTACACAGGTCTGCTCTTTATCTGCAATATCCAGAACTTTTCACCTGATAATGAACTGTTCAGTATACTGTGCTATTTTTGTCGATTTTGATGCTATAATTTCGGTATAGCGTGCAAAGGGAATATGATGTATCGTTCAGATTTATTGCCACGATTGTACCATAAATTCTAATACATCTGATAAAGTCCTTTTGTGTTGAGTAATACAAGCTATATAATACAGCGCAAGAGTAGGAGTAAAAAGGCTTGATTTAAGGCATAATTTCTTCCGATTTTGAACCTCTACCGAGAATTACATTTAAAATATGAAATAGAGAAGTAACTATATTTGTTAGATGTTACTATTTGCAAAACTCGTTTAAAACTGAACTTTTAATAAATGTTTTCAAAAGTATGTACATACAAGTAGAACAAGCTTGCTTTGATTGTTTAAGTTAGAAAGGACAAAGTTTAATCAGAGTTTTAGTTTCTTAAATATTTTATATTTAAATTTATAAACATAGGGAATAAACTATCATGGTTTAAATTATTATTAGGTTGTAACATATGAAATGTCTAATTACCACCAGTGCGTTTTTGAGATTTTTTCTGATAAGACTTTTTTGATGTATTTATATATTATCTATAATTTTAAAGCTAAACCATACTCTATCTCATTTGATAAAAATATTGTAATTTTTCTATAATATAATATGTTTAAACAGAGGATGAATTCTCAATATTTTAGAGTATTATTCTTGTATGAGGGGAAGAGTGATCATAATGGTGCCGTAGCTGCCAAACCATCAATACCGCATTTGAAGACGGCTAAGTAAACAAACGTACCATTTGACGTTGGTACACAAAGTTCAAATCTGGAGACGAGAGTCTCACAAAATAAGACCGGGGTAGGCCGGAGACAGTGGAGGACAACGAAGTCCTACGAGCTGTTGAACAATAGTTGTACAATATCCCAGCAATACTGTTGGAGACTACGCAGAAGAACTAGGTTTAACTCTTACAACCATTTCCCGTCTCCTAAAAACGATTGGTAAAGGTAAAAAAAATTGGATAAATGGGGATATAATCATGAGTTTCTCGTGAATTGAATGAGAAACAAAAGATCTTTGCACTTCTTCGCAACCAAAACGATCCGTTTCTCAATCGAATTGTGACGTGTGACGAAAAATGGATTCTATACGACAATTGGCGACGTTCAGCACAGTATCTGGATGCCAACAAAGCTCCACCAACACTCGAAATCAAAACTCCATCAAAAGAATCTTAGGTAACCATTTGGTGGTCCTCATCCGGTTTGATCCACCCCATCTTTCTAAGACAAGGTGAAACCATCACAGTGAGTGAGTGTTTGGGTGAAACCATCACAGCGGATAAGTATTGTAATGAAATCGCTGAAATGTACCAGAAATTTTCACATATACAACCGGCACTGGTTAATATGAAAAGTTCGATTCTTCTTCACGATAATGCTAGACTGCGTGTTTCAATGATCACTCGTCCCAATTTGCAAGCGTGGGACTAAGAAACTAACTCAATATCACCGACCATATTCATCTGACCTCTCACCACATTGGATTTTTTTCAAACATATAACTTCCTGCAGGAAAAATGCTTCAGAAGTCCAAGAGATGCTGAGACGGCATCTAATGAGTTTGTTGCCTCCAGAACTGTTGAATTTTATGATACCGACATAAAAAAAACTTGTTCCCTATTGACAAAAGTGTGTTGAATCTAATAGTTCTTATTTTGATTAAGAAAGTTTGCTCTATAAAAAGATATACTTATTTAAAGTACACTGTAAAAATGGGACATTTCATTTGTTACAACCTAGTATTTTTCCGTCTCAATAAAACGTTAAGTGAAAATTTTCGTATTAATCCATTAAACACATCGATTGGACATTTTTTCCTTTAATAGTTACTGGTGGATTAATTCCTGAAATCTAAAATACGAAGTTCATGAAATTAAACTTAGTAAGACGAATTAATTCATATTTTTTGAAAATTTATTCAAAATAATTTCCAAACTTAATTGGTAAAATTTTCTGCATTGAAATTATTTTCACGAACATGTCGAACTATTATACAATCAATGCATGGAAAATCATTCAGTAATCTTATACCTCGTCGTCAAAGCACGTAATTTATTCTTCTGAGAGTCAGAAATTCTAGAAAGGCGTGAAATTCGATTAAGGATCAGAACAAAAACATGTCATCTAAGGCAAGTAAAATAAGTTGTTCAGACATACTACAAACCTAAGACAGCGACAGACAATGAAGTTTGATAAGTTTTAGAAGACTTTAGTCTCGTGAAAAGTGTATAACGTATTTAGTAGTTTTTTTTCCATTTTCACAATTGACTTTACCTTTAAAGTGCCATATTACTTAGCCTCTGAGCGAATTTATTAGATTACGATTACTTGTAATATAAATCCTTTACAGGTTGCGCTTAATGTATTGCATACAATAATGCTTATGGAAAATGAAAATATTCTATTGTCTGTAACATAAATGTCGCTAGAAACAGAATAACAATCATTGCTAATGCATATTTTATTAACAGTACGGCAATAAATGTATAAGGTTAATAATAAATAAAATTTCTCTCTCTCTCTCTCTCCCAGGTCTACAAATTTTTCCATCATAAACTCTTCCAATGTGGGAAACTGTTTTGTTTCGAATTTTTATTATTTATAGTGTCTAGTCAAATTTTCTTTCTCTTCTAAGCTAAAACTGCTATTTGGCTAACTGTGCCATATATTTTCTTCATGCAAACTGAGTGCTACTAATGTTTGTTTCATTATCATTACAGCAATATATGTATAAGGTAACTATAACTGGAGGGTAACTATATCTTCTTAATTGGGTAACTATATCTGGTTTTCAGTAGAAAAATTCTAATTAAGCTGAACAACTTAGAACATTTTCTAAAGTTTGTATCAGATATCAGACTATGAAGCTCAAACATTCATTGATATTAAGTATCTAAATACACAAAAACCAATTCATGTAAAAGTTAAGTTCAATAAATTAGAAAAATATAAAAATTAAAATTTGAAAGCAAATAAAGTCTTAAATATGCGAGAAATCGTACTTATCAGATTTCAATGAAGTATCTTACTAAATTATCATTACCTAGGAAAAGAAACAAGGATTGTTAACTGATGTGAATTAAGACAATATGTTATAATATTATTTTATTAGTTAGAATTAATTTTTTAAAGAAAAATGTATTTTCTTCCCTATAAAGTCTCTTCCTCATTTCATTTAGGATATTTTTCTTTGGCTACTTAAATGCTTCATATTGATGTTAACGAATTTTGAGATATAGAAATATTTTCTTATGATTCTGGAAAAAGTATGCAAAATTACGTGTTTGATGCACTCAAAAGATACGTATTTATATAGTACGAAAATAATAATAATTATATATATAGATATATGTGGCCGTGGTAGCCAAGTGGTCAAGGCATCGTATTATGGCTAGCGTGTCATGAGTTTGATCCCAGGACCACTGAAGACCCGCCGTGTAATGAGTGATGCACGTTAAATCTGTCGAGAGCTCAAACGTCCTCCCGTTGGTGTAGTGTGGTAGTTAGGAAAGGGGGTGCCAGCTCAGGTGTCGTCCGTGTCACTTGACCATGGTTCAAAATGACGCGGTCCGTCACCAAAAGCCCTCGTGTAGCTGAACAGTGCGACGTTAATATTCACTCAAACACACACATATGTATATATATATATATATATATTTAAGAAAGTAACATGAATTTTCTCGTAATATAAGGACACATTTTATATTTATGTTTACATTATATAATGTTTTAAACAGAATTAAGTTCTTCTAAGCTTTTTAAATTTTGTTTTAGTGTCATTAGACTTTTTTGATGTTTAAAAAGTGTAAATTAAGCAGAATCTTTTTAACAAACAAAAGGTATAGTTGATTGCTTGTGAGATAAACACGCACATTAAGCAAATATACATATTCATTAGGTATAATATGTTTCTGAAAGTCTTCCTTGTGGTTAATATTTGAAAAGCATTAACTTATCCAGAACATGAAATGCATGAGTTTCGGTTTAGAGTTTTGTAATCCGAAACTGGAATGGCAAAAAGAGAAGAAAAATATTTCACTTCAATTAATCTTTATACGATGTTCTTTTTATGCTACATTGCAAAAACAAAAAAGTTTACTTTAAGTTTTTAACAAAATTCTTCTTTCAGCATGTACATTTTAGTACGGATTGATGAAATAGAATGCTGATTTGAATAGACATATATGTTTCGGGTAAAAAAAAAAGTAATCAAAATTAAAAAATTGATTAACACAGCTCTTATTACCTTTCAGTAGAATTATGCAATGTTATTATTACTTCATATCACAGACTATCAGAAAAGAATCTATAAAAAAAAAAAAATGCTTCAAAACTAATACTCTCAGTTTTCTGGTTTTTTAAATAGTTTTTACCCGTAGAAACTACTTTTTTAATAGTAAAAGTCTTTTCAAATGCTTGGACTTATATCTTCCTACATCTTTATTTTCAAAATTTCATGCCTCATAAAAACCTAATGTGTTGTATATTGCAGTCTTTTTAAAACAATGGCATGCGTACTCCTTAGAATATACTTAACCCTTCGAAAGAAATACGTGAGCATTTCAAAAAAGTATAAACAATACAAGAAGAGAATCTATGGATATAATTTATGAATATTCCATCCTGGGAATACATTCCATCATCTTTACCATCTAAAAGAGGTACCAAGACAAGTTTTAGAACTTCTGACGTATTGTATTTATCTCTACAGTATACATTTCTTTCCACATTTTGCTATTCGCATTTTGATATTTATATATTTTGTCTGAAATCATAAATGGCATATTTATAGAAGGAATTTGAACGAAGAAAAATTCTACGCAATGATTGTCTTACAAGTTACTGAAAGCTCAAGTTTTGAATATTTTTATCAAGATTCTATGATATATTGATAATGATGGGGTCCAATTTAGGATGAAAGAAATATTAGGTGGGGTGTTATGTAGAAAGATTGAAAATAATTCTTATGTGCAACTCAAGAATTAAATGAAGATTTAAATCGGAAAACTTATAGAAGGTTTTTAAGAAAGTTTTCCCCACAATTTATCTTGGAAGCTAGATAACTCAGAAGTTTTATTTAATTAAATTTTGAGGATTTTGTAAAGTACTTTTTGTAAAATCAACAATATCACAAGTTTCACAATTGCTAAAAGGTGGAAAATAAGGGAATTCTCAATTGAGCTTGACAGTCATTTGTAGTTGCGAATATAAACAGAAAACTTTAAAATTCGTAAAGGAAAGGAAACATAAATGGAAATTAACGCACACAAGGGGAGGAGGAGTCTAAAGGTCCGTACCCCCTCCCCATCACTCTTGATTGCTTTTTTTTACTGTTTTTAATCCTATGTATATAGTACGTAAAATTTAATCAAGCATTTTTTATTAATAATTTAATTTATTAACTAAAGTTAATTATTTTTCCAATAGTTAATTTTTTACTACTTTTTGATGCCCGCAATCGATAAAATCAAAAGAAAATGCTTGGTGACGTATTGGGGTATGATACGAGAATGGTGGACTTTCGACACCCCCCCCCCTCCCTCTTGAAAAATTCCTGTGTACATCACTAAATGAAATGTACAGAGAATGATAGAATAAATAATAGGTTTTATATGATGCGTTTTAAAAGACAGCTCTAAATAAACTATTATTTATAATTGTTATGACTCAATATATTTTCAAATTATATTTTATCCAACGTCATGAAACTCAAAACTTCAAAGCATTTCAAGCAACTTTCATAAAATTCTATAAGAAAAGACTGAAATTCTCCATGCAGTCTTGCATGATAAGAAATTTATACAATTTTGTAAAACTTTTAAAAGGAAAAACAACTTAAGTTATTTTTCATTTTTTGTTAGTAATGACATTGAGTACAATATATGTGTTAATTATGTACATAATTAAAGGAATGTTGTTCAGTAATTAGTATTTCCAGACATCTACTTAGTCGGATAATTGTATGACTCATTTTAGTAAAATGTGATTCTACTTTTGCAGTTATGTGTATAGTTAATTTCAAATATAATTCATTTTATAATAACAGACGTTATTTTCTATTTATGAAAATTTTATCTAGTTTTCCCTGGAATGTGTAAGTAATAAAATAAAAATGAGAAACTAAAAACACACTCCATTTATAAGAACGTATTATCAACATTATTGATAGTCGTGTCTTACTTTAAAACAAAAACGTTCAACACAAACAAACTATAGAAATTCTTCATTTTTCAAAGAATAGACGAATCTTTACAAAAGATGCAGACAAATCTCAAAGAATGCTCTATCCTTAATCGATCGACAATCTCGTTAATTGAAACATAATAGCCTAATTTGAATACCTGAACTCATTGTTAAATGATTTATGCTAAAGTTAAAAAAGGCCATTCTTTGAAAATTCTGAAGAAACCCAGATTTCTCATGGAAATCTATGTTGATTCTTAAAGTAAAAATGAATGCAAATGTTGCCCCCCCCCACTGAGATGATTTTTAAAATGCATAAAGCCCGTCTTGTAGTGATGGTCTCAAGCGGCAGGTGGGGCAGAGGGAGGTAACAAAAGTCCTTTTTTTGACAGGTTAAGATTTGGAAAATGGATTAGGAAGTTACACGAAGCGGAAATTTCGGAATGCTAGAGGAGGGTGTAGTTGGAAGAGGCGGCGAAGTTGGATATTTCCATCCTCAAGCTCTCAACAGCAAGCTTACCTTCCATGCTATTTTCCTGATGGATCCCGACGGAAATATCGAAAAGATGTCAGAAGAGATCGCCAAGGAATAAAATCCGAAAAAGGAAGGTCTCGAAGGAGAAACACCAATATTATATATATACATATATAATGGATGTACTCAAACTTTTTATTATTTTTATTGTAGTTTATTGAAAAAGAATAAAAGATCTAAAAATTGGATAGATATTTATTTTTCAATTCAATGAACAACTGTTTGGTGACACAAATATTGTAGCCAGTGATGATAAATTGGCAAATGGGAGTCCTAGGATGATAAATGTACACTTCGAAAATAATACACAATTTCAATCCCTTACAGAGAAATGAAAATTGAAGAGAAGCAATTTTAATTTATTTAAGCTTATTTTATTTAATGCAGAAAGCCTTTTTTTCATACTCTAATACGCTATCTTAAATTAAAAATAGTAATATTTGTTAAAATGGTATTATAATTTAACGATAATTTAACATATGGTACATTTGTAGCTGTAACCCTTATAAATTTCGAAATGTTTAGCATGCTTATTTTGACTATATATTATGTTAAAGAACTGTGAAAAAAATAATTTTGAAACAACATTTCGTAATGTGTTAGTGTAAAAAGATAACTTTTAAGCAAGGAACTTCACCTGAATTTTTCTTTTATGAACTTGGAATGGTTTCTTTGCTGAAAAAAGCTGCATCCTTTAACATAACTTCCGAGAGAACATTAAAATAATAGGCATTCCAAGCGTTTCAGTTTTAAATATCTTAGAAAAGAATACACACACTAAAGCGATTTTCTATTGATTACAAAAAAAAAAAAATGTTTTTCAGTTGAATACATTGTAACTTTTTATATAAGATAAGGATTATTTTTAATAAAAGATTAGGCTTATTTAATATAAGATTAGACCTATTTAATATGATTATGACTATTTTAATCTTTCTCCTGATATTGTCTTTCTCTTCACAAGCCTTGTGTAAGAAAAGTTATTTTAAAACGTCTTGAATTGTGTGTGTTTGGCTCCGTCAGAAACTTCTTCGGATTTTTATTTTCTTTCAAACACATTAGGAGAAGTATATTTTTCATTTAAATATTTTAATAATGCAGATTTTTTTAAAATAATATTCAGAGAATTTAAATTGTCTTTTTAAATTTGTTAGAGATAAAATTTCAATTTGATTAAAACTTCTCTTTTAAATTACTTTCAAATAAGGGGGGAAATTAGAAAAAGGAGAAAATATAAAAACAACGCGACATAGATTATTCCAGAATTTACCAATAAGACGAGCTTGCCAAGTATTATTAATAATCTATCTTTTAACAAACATATTCTAACAAAATAAATCTACTATATTAAAATTAATAAACGAATAAAAGAGTAAAAAAAAATTCATACATAGTATGCCTATATCGCACACGATATTAAATTTCATTTTAATTACTCTTGCTTTTACTTCTTAAGAAAATATCAAATTTAAATTTTTACGCAATAAAGAAGATCTTATCAATATTTAATTAAATCTGCAACTCTCTGGGGGAAAAGCCAACTTTTTCGCGTAGTTTCTTTTTGATTACGTTGAAAAAGAAACTTCTCTGTTCATTTTTATAATAAATTCTGCTTAAGAAATATAATAAGTTGGAAAAATTTTTCAGATTTTTATTCAAAGTGCATCAACTTAAAACATCTATGAATCATAACAGACATATAATATTGGTTGAAAACACTAAATGAATTAAGATTTTAAAAGGAAAGAAAAGAAATAATGAAAAGTAAGTAATTTAAAATAAGTACCTCTTCCATTCTTGATAAAATAAAATGCTAATTAAATAAATTTCTCTTTATTTTTATTTTCTCATAATAACTTATAATGAAATATGGGTTTACAAATAAATTTTTAACTTCTTAAGTTTTTGAAACTTTTTCAACGTATCAAATAGATATTAAATTAGAGAATTATTTTTCGGTTCACGAAATTGGCTTACAGTTTATTTTTTAAGAGACTTATAGGTTATAGTATTACAATTAAATGAATTTGTCTTTATAGAATGTTCGACTCATATTTTGTGCAGTTGCAATTTTTGTTATTTAGTACCCTAAATTTCTATAGCAATGTTTTGCTTTGATGAAAAATTCACGAAATTGATCATTCTACATAAATATCTGTACAGTTAAATACATTCAAAGAAACTGAATGATTTTTCAATAGTTAATTTTAGCTGTGATTATTTTTTCACCCCAAAAACAAAAAAAAATCCGTGACATCAACGTTTTAAAAAAAAACGAAAAAGGAATTATGCATCTTAATTTATCAATAACATTAAGAAGCCGTTTTACAAGTTTTCCATTTTATATAAAGATCAGTATTTACGAACAGAATTGATATTTCAGTCAAAAAGACAAGCATTTTTTACTTTTTGAATTTATAGAATTGTTAGTGATGGCCTTAACCCATTAAGTGCCACTGGCGCATATATACGTCTTGCTCAGCCAGCGCACTAACTTTCCGGACGTATATATACGTATTTCTGAAGTACAATCTTTTCTTTGTGATGCTATCAGTAGAATTATTCTGAAGGCTTTGAAATGCAAAAAAATTAACTCTACTTTGCTTGTAAAGGACTTAATTATTTTAGAGAAATTTTTGCTTATTTATTCCTTTTCTTTTCCTTCTAATATACCTCATACGTGCACCTATGTGAAAAACAGTGGCACTGAGGAGTGAATCACGTAACTTTTAATCAGCAGTCTAGGTGTTATTAAATGTATCTCATGAGTGAATTTACATCTTTTTTAATAGGAAAACATTGACAATTTCAAATGTAGAACAGTGCACTCTATTAAACTGTTACTAATATGAAATAAATAAATTTAGAAATTGTTTTATTACCGTAGCATTTATAAAACAACGCTTCAGTTGACTTTTATTATTTTTTTTAAGAGAAATGACTCTAGTAGGGCATGTGTAGGACCCTTTTTCACCCATACCCACTTTTTTACGTTTTTCTAGTATTTACTTGTAAAAGTGGAAATAATCTATCAAGTTTCAAATGGAAAGGATTTATTATTTGCATCATGTCAAACTTTCAACGCATTTTGTGGCTTAGAGAAAGTTAAATAATTCAAGAGATCAGGAGATCCACACACACACAGTTAGTCTCACATTTCATCTTTGTCAGAAAAAGCTCAGCGAAATTCTCTTCAAAAAATTTCCGTCTAAAATTACAAAAAAAAATCAATAAAATGGCCTTATTTGGATATTTTATATCCTGCTTCTAGATTCTCATATAGCTTATTTAAGCTTTTATAATTACCTGCATTATAATCCACATCATAGTTCCCGAACCAATTTTGCACCTTATGTCATGATATGAGATCAAATTTTCCGACAGATTTAACATTAGTTCAGTCTACAGAAATTTGGTGCAAATTCTGGATAATGTATTCACAAAAGACTCTAATTGCTTTTAATTTCGCGTGCTTGATGAAATTGTTATTAATAAATGCTTTCATAATTTAAAGTAATTTTGAGATTGATAAAATATTCCTAGGATATATATGTGTCCAAAGGAATATGAAAACTCTGTTGCCAGGCAACTATTTTATAAACTATTAAATATTCTGCACAATGTATGATTATTTTGCATGAGATTGAAAGCCAATTTTATGTGCATTGAAAAATGGCACTTTTTATGAAAAAAAATTATATGTATACATATATATATATAGAGAGAGAGAGAGAGACTGAATAAAATTATTGTCGAGTATATTTATTGGTCAAGTTATAAAGCTTAACCAGGAGATATAAATTATTTTGAGATAAGAAACTGAACCTGAATTTAGTGCGAAATAATTCTATACTTGACTTCTACCTTTCTAACGAGCATTATTTTAATAGCGTATTTATCTGCATCTCCTCCTTTGACGTATACATGTAGTTTCTCGACACGGGTCATTTACTGCGTGGTTTCGTTGAAAAGTTTTTCAATTGCCTGGGTGCAGTCTAATGTAAAATTTTATACCCGTTCCATCGAGGAAAAAATGTAAGAATGTATCTACTAAGTTGAATCATCTTCTTAGGTATTAAAAAGAGTTCTGTTGAGTCTGGTCTTTCAAAAGTTGTGCAACATTGTTCTGAAGGACAGCACTCTTTTATGAGTATCTTTGCCAAATGGCAAAGTCTCGCTTCAAACTCAGAACACATTTTCAGTTAAAAGATGCCAATTGCCCTGAGTTTTTTGCGAGTTCGAGACTTCATAATTCATAAATCTGTTCGTTATACTGTTTCTAATAAATACCAAATATTCGCCCATAACATATAAATCGAAAAATTAATTTAATACTGCAAAGAAATAGTGAACACGTTTTATACAAGAAAAATGGATTAATTAAAATAAAAAGGAAAAGTACAGTATAATGCGATGCAGGCGGTAAGATACATCAGTTAGAATATATTATTTATTTTGAAGCATTTTTATTCTGAAAAAAATGTTTTAAGTTTGCGTTCTATTCTGTAGCATCATTCCATTTTTTTAATTTAAAGTTTTTTTTTAATTCAATAGTTGTTGCAATACATTACCACAATAACTCATGCATTAACTCAAATGTATAACTCAAATATATTTACACTATGTGATTATGTATTTTATTAAAAACACTTTTGATTTTTCCTTGGAATTCTCAAGCACAATGAATTTTAAGAAGTGCTTTATATTACACCTAATCAAATGAGATTTAAACCTACCCTTACTCCTCACAAATATATTTATAATTTGATTGAGGATACTTGAGGAATTGATAGTTTAAAGTTATTAGTTTTGCAACCGTTGCACCAATAGATTTGATAAATCTATTAGATGCAAGTAGTAGTGTTTTTCATTTGGGTTATTATTTGTAAAGTAGCTAAGAGACTCAGGTAATTTTTTTTTATCTTAAATCTTTTTCAAGCATTGAATTACTGACAATAGTTTCACAAATCGTTTCATTCTATACCGTATGTTCTTACAAGTTATACAAGAGCGAGAAAAATAGAAAATTCATCTTAAAACAAAAAAAAGTAAATGTTGAACCACAAGAAAAGGACATTGTTTCAATATTTAAAAACTATATGCCTTTTTAAACATGTTCAACATATTTTTACTAAAAATTCGATTCTCGGAAAAAGGGAATTCAAGGGGTTTTAAGGAATACTTTTATAAAAAGTATTTCTTAAGACTAAGTGCAGCTTTAGAACAAGTTTATACTTTTTTCTCAAAAATACAGTTATTATATACAATTATTTTTATTTTTGAAGAATTTTCAGAAAAAAATTGAAAGAAACTTAAAAATACCTAAAAATATTTTCTTATGAGAAAGAAGAACATATTCGAAACGGAAGTCCTTTTGTTTGCTGGCAAATATTCGGCAACGAAGAATAAAGTCTATTCTGTATTGATTCTACGCTTCCTTATGTACTTATTCCCTATCTTTTTTCCCCTTTTCTTCTTAGAAAAGAAATGAAACTAAATCTTATCAAGCGAAAATTCGCTTAGTACATAAAAGTTAACATCGATTTTTTTTTGTTAATGAGATAGCTTTTATATTTTCAAAAATTATTATAGAAGTGGTTAGAAAATCTAAAATTTACAGATTCCTTTACTTCATGTTATATGGAAAATACTCAATGAAACAAAAACAAAAAAATCACTACTTTTTGAAACGAAACATTTTTTTTATATTTAATTCGGAATCCAATATTTAAAGCGGGAAAAACTTTTTTTATTACCTCACGGAGTTTTCAATATTTTAGTTAAAGGTTTTTTGTGCATTGTATCAGCATATTTGAAGTTTGAAATAAATTGATTTATGAAGCCCTGATTTCGTGACTTTGGTTATAAAATAATGTACTTTTTATAGTGAAAATAAATACAATTTTATAAAAAAATATTGTTTAAAAATGTATCCACAATATTTAAACCGTTAAATAAATTGTTCTTTATTTTTACTTTATATTTGAGTTTTGAAATATATCGATTTATGGTATCCCGATTTTGTGAATGATTATAAAATAATGTTTTTAATGAAAGCAAACACAAAATTTTATAAAAAAAAATATTGTTTAAAAATACATGCAAAATATTTAAACCTATAAGAAAAAATGTTCTTTATTATTACTTATTTATAAATTACTTTTAAATTTATTTGGATTGAATGAGTGAGTGAATATTAACGTCGCACTGTTCAGCTACACGAGGGCTTTTTAAATTTATTTGGATGAATTCGTTTTAAATAAGGGTTTCTATTAAATACACAGATAAAAATTGTTTAATATTGCAGATAAAGTACTTCTATTATGTTGTTATAAGTTTCAAAACACTCAGTGTGTATTTTTATGCAATGAACAAATCCATTCAATCTTTTTTTAATTCCTACTATAGTTCACACTCTTCCTATTTATATTTATTTATACATATATATCTTGTTCAAATATTCAAACCTTAATAAAATACTTTTTATTCATCCACTCAAGCTCAAATACATTTTTTTTAAACTTGTCGTGGACGACACTCTTGAAGTTAATACAGTTTTTTTTCAAATATTAGTTCATTAATTAAGTTTAATTAATGAATGAATAGTAACAAACCAAAATAATGGTCTAAAACCATATATGAAAAGGGAAAATGCTCGTTGTTTCCCTGTAGCGCAATGGACCTCTAATTCGAAGGTTCGAATCCCACCCTGGGATGACCTAATCTCTGAGAATGTGATTTCTTTTTTTACTATACTATTTGATTGGAATAATTAATTTAATTAATTAATAAATAGTAACAAACAAAAATAATAGTTCAACACCATATATAGAAAGGAAAATGGAAGATTGCAAGGAAAATCACTTTCTATTTTGCGACTTAATATTGTGATACTGTCATATGCATATACATATTTATATTAACTGTAATTATTTAATAAAAAGTAAATAAAATAAAAAAACTTTGTTGACCTAAGTAAGAATTCACTTAATTTTTGTAAAATATTTTTTTGTTTATGACTAATGAGCAGTATGCTAGAGGAAAATAATATAATATCATCAATCTAATATTTATAACAGCAAATCTGAGAATAATTATCTCGATTTCTTAAGAGTTATAATCTAAGAATAATGCAAAAAATAGGCTTACCATCTATTTTTTCTGAAATGTTTCAGTAACTGTACTGAATTATAAGATCTCTTAATAGTTAAATCAACAAATATCCCTCTTAAAAAGAAGGAAGTCCAGAAAACGTTTTAAAATAATGTTTACTCAAATAATCTTCTTTACCTGCAAGCTTTCAAAAGCTTAACGAAATTCAATAAAGAAATACTATATAAATAACTCTTTTATTATTAAAAAGGTTACTGAATTATACATGTAGACTGTTCTGATACTTAGTATACGATTAAATATTTATATTTAAGGAGTGGTTTTACACTGGCTAGATATCTTTGTTTTTGGTAGCTTTAGCAAAGTATTACTTCAATTAAATATGTAGCATTGATATGTTTGAACAAGTTAATTCGAGAAATTTCCATTCATATTTTTATGTGATGGACTCTGCATAAAAATGTCCCTAATTTTTATTCTTTCCTTTTAAAACATAAGAGTTTCACTTGCATAAAAAGGTGCAAAATATTTTTTTTCTGCTTATGATTTACATTTATTAATCTACTATTAATATTTTTAATACCTAAAAGTATAATAAAATATTAAAATTAACAAACATTCATGTATATAAAAATGCTATTTTATTAATACATAAATATTAATCAAAATATTTTAATGACAATTTTCAAAATGCCTTTTGTCACTTTTCAAACGTTCAGTCGGCCAATTCTAAATATTGATTTTAATAACTTATTAGTTATTGATCAATCAATAAAATACTTTAAGGTATTTTTATTAAATTGTTAGTTTTGTAAATGTTTTTAAGAAAAAACATTTTTCAATAAGAAAGTAAATATATTACTTTAACTGTGGTTATATCATACATACAGTTGGGTATGATGCACGATACTTTTATGCAAATACATGGCTAAAAGAAACACACAAAGCTTTTTTTCTGAATTAAAGAGAGATCTGAATATATATTTTTTATTACAAAATGTACTTTAAGTTTGTTTTGTGCAATTAAACATTCAATTAGCTTTTATAAAAGAGGTGTAACTACACATAAACACAGCGTCACATTAAGTTATTGAATACACGCATAAGAAAATACATTTTTCATACATAAAAGCAGTTGCCCAAAGTGCTTGATCAGTTTATTAGATATGCACTTTTATTTTTTAATACTTGGAAATACTACCAAACAAATTTCAATTATTTAAAATAAAACTGACTTTAAAATCGTTTTAATTTGCCAAATATATGCAAAAAGAAAGAAAATTGAATGCAAAAATCGATATGATATATAGGACTTACTTGAGGCTCAGTAACTTGAGGGGGCTACTTAGTAAGCCACGTCAAAGAGACGTCCCACCTGTAAAGAAGAAAGAAAAACTTTTATTTAAGAGAATGAAACTCTGAGTTTATTACACACATGTCGAGTGAAAGAAACAAATATAATTAGTCTGAATTGATTAGTTTTTAATTAACTTAAATTTCTTTCTTTCAAAGTAACCAATTAAAACATTTGTAAGTTGAGTTCTCAAATCAGAGTCATTTCTAGTTTATAGTTTTCATAAGTTTTCATTTTTCATTTATTTTAAAATTCTGCTCGTATGCATTTTAAAGAAAACATTCTATTTTCCGTCTGAATTGATTTCTAGACTAGGAAAGAGCTGCGTAAAAAAACACCCATGCCAAGAAAAAGACTTGGAATAATCCTGCAAAAGTTTTCTTTTGAAAAATCGTTACTACTTCACTAAGAGCCTTAAAGAAACATCATTATCCTCAGATAATTAAAATACTAAAGTCAAGAGGTCTCTTCATGTTGGCAATATGCTACATTGCGAATGTCTCAAAAAATATTTCATTGGGCTCGATCTTGAGCTGTGATTTCTTTCACCAACAACGTCTTTTCATTTTATCAACTGTTGCTTAAGATAATGAAGTTCCTCCAACTTTTTACATTCAGCACCTTTTCCGATTTGTCGCGATTCCATTTAATTTTTTCCTGTTCCTTTTCTCTCTGAAATTATCATTACGACAAAATAAAAATGTGCAAGTTTCAGCTTTTGCTATTGATTTCTTATGTTGTAATGGTTCATAAAATACCTTAGATAATATTTAAACGTATGATTTTATTAATGAATTGATAAACATCACGAAACTTAATCATGTAAGTAATTATATTGAAAAGAGAATCGTACCTTAATTGAAGACATTTTTATGATCAACAATAAATAATTCAGCAAGAAGAAAAGGATTCTCTCAGAAATGAATGTTTAAAAGATCATGTGTAAAATGTGAGATGAATTCACACTTTATCTAAATTAAATCTTCATTTGGTATATATATGTTTTAAAAGGAATAAAATTCTTATAACATATCTCATCCGAGCAGTCTTTGTTTCTCAATTGAATAGGAACTCATTTCCAATAACCATAATGCATTAACAGGCCTCACTTTACGCTTAAATTTCATTTAATCCCTTTATGGCAAAGGAAGCAAACTAATTAATTTTATGTATTGGAACAGAAAATCGGTACTTCAGATCACTTCCAGTAACGATTGCTAAAATCACCCTTTTAGCTCATTTTCTGTGTATGTGTGTCAATATTCATTAATTTATTACGATAGTATCTATGTTTTCGTTGAAATTATAATGAATTTCATGGCTGGATGCACCACAATTATTGAGTAATTTTTTTAATCATTTGGGATAGAGAGACGAGTTAATACGGGAAGGGGGGGAAGGAAGTTTCCACGCCCCATTTCCTGTACATTTGTTCGATAAAAGAATTTTAAAGTTTAAAAAAATTCTGTTTATTGGATATTTGCTTCTAAAAATATATAAAATACATATTTTTAGCTAAGAGTTACGAAATTTTTAATGCATTTATTCTTGGGATCATATTATGCTTCTTGTTTTTTGTGTAACTTACGTGTTTTATAATATTACGCAAAAATTTTGTATACAGAAAAAGCTTCTACAGAATTCTAATATTCTGAATCATATTAACCATTTTTGGTCACACATTTTCTAATTTTGAAAGCAATATCAATAGCTCTTCTATACTTTTACTTCAAAAAATCTACTAATTTTTTCAAAACGTTATTCTAAATTATGATCCATTCTAAGAACAATATATAAACATTTTCATATAATTTTTTTACTTAGTAGCTGAATCCTGTTTAAATCACTATAATTTGATTGACATTATAGCGGTTTAAAATATGAAATATGTCTCTGATAGGTTTCAAGTGCCTCATCACAGTATATTTAGTTCAAATTAAAGTCAATATTAAAAATAAAACATGTCAGAGAACATATTGATTTCCCAAAAATTAGAAAATATTCTTAATCACAGCAAGATTTTACTTTAAATACTCATTTTCTGAAATAAAAAAATACTGTACAGGTTACTTGCGATGTATATTGTGGAGTTGTGTTTAAATTAAGAGTAAATTGATAGAAACGAATTTAAACAAAGATCGTATTTTATGCATGGAAAAACAATAAATGTATTTTGATAAGTTAATTGGTACATATTTTTGCTTTTTCTGAAGAACTGAAGTAGCTTTTATTCTACTACTAGTTAAACGCAGCTAAAAAATTTAGCTATGTTAACTATGAGTCAGATTTTATGAAGCCTTAAATTTAAAATAGACCAGTTAACTACATGATTAGTTTTAACTTTAAGGAAAGTGCCTTAGGATTTTAATTTTTCATAGATTTAGATAAAACACTAGAAATGCAATTAAATTCTCCCTTTGTGATATATATGTTACTGCTAAAGTGTGAAATCCATTATTTGATAGAATAAGTAGGTATTTCATGGAATAACTGGAAAGTCAGTTAAAGTACATAAAATTATTTATTTCTACATTTTAACTAGGTATTCTATAGGATAACGATTACTTGATCGTTAAGTATGAAATGCGGTACTCGCAAGTCCTTCAAACTGGTTCTAGCTGCTTTTTGTAAATTTCGAGCCCCAATTCAAAGTGTCATCACATTAATCCTTGCTCTAATAAATAATAAAAAGTAAAATAAAGGAATTTCATAAAATTTAAAATAATATTTGCCCAATTTTGTTTGAAAAAGTTTATACAAAGTTTTTATGAAAAAAAATAGTAACAGTTTTTTTCTCAGAATGTATTTTTTTAAATAATATTTAAATATAACTATTTCTGTGTGTATGTGTGTGGGTGCAACATTTTCTTTTTTCCCTTTCTGTTCAGCTAATGTCAGTAATATGAGTAATAATAAATTATATCATTATATATCTTTTCCTTATTATTTATTAATTAATCATCCGCAATAGAGATAAAATGTATTTTTCGGGTGATTTTAGCTATTCATGATCAATTAATTTATAAAATAGCTTTGAAGTTGTTTATTCTTTACTTATATATATATATAAACTGTCTATCATTAGTTATTTCATCGAATAACTAGGTAGAGTATGAAATTTTCCATCTATTATATACTTTAACTGACTTGTCTAGTTATTTCATGAAATACTTAGTTATTTCATGAAATACTTAGTTATTCTATGAAATAACTGAATTATACACTATAAAGGTAACATATATATAAAATATATAAATGTTTTCTTTTAACTATCACATGCAATAACCGATTTTTTCGCTCTTAAAAAAATCAAGTATATCTCATAAAATACAATTCCTTCATAGCAGACTTCATCTTCTCATTCACCTTATTTTCCTTCCGTTACAGGATAATTTAATATATTCACCTTTCTCATTATTAAAACATTATTATGAAAAAGTATGTACTGACAACTGATAAAATATTTGATTATCTTTCAATGAAATTTTAAATTAAATTATATTTCCAAACTATTTGCTACAAAGTAAGATTTTTATAATGAAAAATCGGATGGTAATTAATATAAGATTCATTTTCTACAAACTTTATTTTTACTAAACGTAATAAATTATTTTTTGTTATTTTTCGTAGAAGTCTTTTACTAAACATGGAATTGCAATGTACAATCAATATCTGCCTAATAAACTTTAATTAAAATTGTGTCACTACACATGTTAGCTAAATATTCTCTCTTCTGTACAAATCATTTTAAATCTTAATTTTTGCACTATTCTGTGCACAAATATAATTTTTTTTACAATATTTTGATTTTCTCGTAAAAGATATAAAAATATTTTTTTATTAATTAGAGTTGAAATTTTGCATTAGTGAATAGAATTGCATACTTATAATTCATTTAGATAACAAAATTTAATCTTGTAGTCATGTGTTGTTCTCAAACAAAAATGCAGTTTGCGAAGTTATGTTTTTACACAGGAATTGCCTACCCTGTTATTGTAAGTATACACATTTTCAAGAATCTATTATTAAAATAATATTTATACATCTAAATGATATATATATCTAAATATTTTTATGCCACTGTTGGTATTTTCTTAAATTCTTTGTCAGGGTTTGTATTGTAATATTGAAATAATTTATGATACAAATATAATGAATTGAAACATAATGTTCATTGAATCATGAGGCCTATTAGAATTAAAACATAATACATTTTTAAACTTTATCCTAAAAATAATTGTAAGTTTCGGTCTTTTTATGAGAATAATTTTTGAACTCATTTGTAGTAACAAATCTGAACATTTAAAAGAAATAAAAATGTAAATATTGTAGTGCAAGTAAAAACAAAAATAAATAATTATTCGGTATTAAAGATCAACAGGCGTGTTTCTCTTTTAAATATGTCTGGGCAAAATTCATGTTACTGAATTTGATATATTGTATTTATTTGAATCTAAACCGCAATTGATTCTAAGCCGCATCTCACATTCTCAACAAGTTTTTGTGAAAAATGAAAATAATGTAAAATGTTTTATCGATATCCAATTTTACAAAATCAAAATAATTTTTAAATGTAAACTATAATAAGTGAATAATTAGCTATTTTACTAGAATAAAACTTTTAAATACATACATGAACCTGAAAGACTCTATTTACCCCAACCAACGAATTCCCCCCCCCCCTTCGATTCTATGCCGCACCCGATTTTCAGTAGCACTAGCATTGGAAAAAAGTACGGCTTAAATTCGAGTAAATACGGTATATTTCCTTTAAATTTAATGCATTAAATTATAACAAAATAGTTGCAAGCAGGTAAGTTTTATACTTTTCTTCAATAAAAATTGTTGCTCTCTTGAAATATCTCTATTATCAGCGAAAATTACGTAACAGCCGATAAATTACATATTCCCTATTAGTAGGCGCGAACTTAAAAGCGCCGGATCTCTCATCGGCCCTTTATGAACTTTTCTGGGAATAGTAATTAGTCTCTAGAAAATCTCTTTGTGTTTTTTGCGTAATTAGAAGCAGAAATTAAGTACACTCAATTAAACCTTCAAACAAAAAATTCGTGCCTTTAATGCCAATTAGGACATCGGATAGTTTCTCGTAAACCTGTTAATGGCATTTCGTCATTTGAACCCGTTGTATTCATTATTCATCATTGGAAACTTACGGTCATGCTGAATAATTTTTTCCCCTTTTTCTCCTCTTTATTTCTAACGAAAAGAGAAAATGGAAGCGAACAAGTGTTGTGTGTGTGTTGCGTATTTTATCCTAGTCCAAGGCCAACATTGTCACATTTATCGATTATTAAGTTCTGGTTAAGATCTCCACTGTATGTTACATCATCTAATTCCCAAGAAAGCAAAAGGTGAGCGGAAACAGATATGTCCGTTTTATTATGTGTGGTTTAAATCATTTATTATTCAACCAAAAATATCTTGCTTCCTATGCCCTTAACAAATCGTGGGTAACTGAGAAGGTTGAAACCGAACCTTAAATAAAAAAAAACACGTCATGTACTCACTATAACAGTAGTTTTAAATACAGAAATGATTGAAAATCAAATGTTAAAACTAATTGTTGAATTTGGGTAAGGTATGAAATGTTATCAAAGCCCAAATAGTTATATTACTTACATTAAAATTTTTGTTAAGAAAATATTGTGTATAGAGCTGTGAAAGTTATTAAATTCAGCAAGTAAGATAATATTGTAAAAACTATATTATGAGAACCTTTTTATCTTAATAAAATTAAAAAACTGTTTATTTATTAGAAAATAGTACAAATTTTTAGATCAAATACGAGGGTTGTTTTTTAAGTAAAAGGCCCGTTTGTTTTTTAAGAAATAATAACAATATTTTGTTTCAAAAAACCTTCATTTTAGGATTGTACATACTTTTGCCTATTTTTCTACATAGTTGCCGAGTTTATTAATGCACTTGTCATACCTTAGAACTAAGTTTTGAAAATCCTCTTCAAATAAGTTTGCCGCTAGGTCGGACAGCCAAGAGTTCACGGCCGCTTTCACTTCGTTGTCACTGAAGCACCTCCCACCAAGACTGTGTTTGTGGTACCGGAACAGGTGGAAATCGTTAGAGGAACAGGGTCGGGGCTGTATGGTGAATGGTCCAAAACCTCCCAGCCAAAAGATTCGATTACGTCTCGAGTCGTTCGAGAAGTGTGAGGCCTTGCGTTATCGTGGAGGAGCAAAACACCTTTTGACAGCATGCCACGCCGTTAAGAAGTGAAAGTGGCCGTGAACTCTTGGCTGTCCAACCAAACGGCAAACTTCTTTGAAGAGGATTTTCAAGACTTAGTTCTAAGGCATGACAAGTGCATTAATAAACTCTGGAACTATATAGAAAAATAGGCAAATGTATGTACAATCCTAAAATGAAGGTGTTTGAAACAAAAAATTGTTATTTTTTAAAAAACAAACAGATCTTACATAAAAAACAGCCCTCGTACTTAAAAATTTCAGCTTTTGTACTTAATATTTTTTGTGCCTCTTATTCTTTTGCGTACTCTACCAATATAAATTCTGATTGCTCCTTTTTTTCTAAAGATAATTTTCGAAATACTTCAGTGAAAAAACTGGATAGAATTACTTTTTTGTATTTATATAGAAACAGATTTTAGAAATTTAAAAGAGGTATTAATAAAACTATTATACTTTTAAACCATCTCTGTTATGCTTGTTAAAGTAGGTGCTCAAAAAACTAAATAATGGCACTAAAAAAAGAAATCGGTAAATTAGTTTGCTTCTAACAAATATTATGATAAATATTTAATTCCATTTCATTAATAGAAAAATTATCTGACAGACACAGCCATGTGGAACGACTCTAAAATAATTTCGTGTTTTGAAATTGGTTGTTATTGAAGGTAAAAAGGCAAGGTCAAATATTAAATCGAAGATCAATATTGTGTATTTAAAAATTCTGAGGGTGTGTCACATTCTTGATTAGTACCGCTGTGTTAGAATTTATTCATCCAGCTAACTGAAAAATTCTTTACAACTATTTGCAAAAAAATAGAAATAATTTAATTGCCAGTAGATTAAAATTAAATAACATTATATTATTATTAACTTTTTTTTATAAAAACAATATATTTATTGAAATTAAAACTACCTTTAAGAGCTTTGTAAAATTGCGAAAGAAAGCAGATTTTTTAACAGGAATATTTTTTTAAGGTCGTCAAGAAGTTGGCTTAATTTTTGTATTTACAAACCTTTGTAGAAAAGCAAAGCAATTTAATTAAATTTATCATCTCTGATTCTTTATTAATAACTTCCTTTAAATTAAATAGTTCACTTGATTTGAAATGATTATTTTTATAATATTTTCGAACGAATGTGAGGAATAAACAGACCCTTTCTGCTGTGTAAATACGAAAGTTCAATTTCGATGCGATACAATGTGTGATTTTAAGATAATACAACTTAAATAATAATATTGCGTTTGAAATTAAGTTTAATCATATGATAACATTCACATTCATGCGATAAACGATTTTTTCCGTCATAGCATTATTATATCATATTTTACTTTATTTTTAGCAATTATTTTTGATTCTTGACGTATGCGAATAATCTATGATACTAAAAATAATTATGTAAAACTTAAAATAATGTAAGCTATCATACAAAATTAAATACATGTACGAGATTATATAAAACATCTTTTTAAATTAACAGAAAATTAATAAAATAAAAGAAAAATTGTTAAATCCTCATGTACTATTATTAATTTCAGTATAGAGTGAAAAATAATATATTCTGAAAGTGCTGAATAGGTTATAGGTTAAAGTATTTGTTTCTTAAAGAGAAGTGAAGTAATTTATTAAAAACAGCATTTTAAAGCTAAATGTTAAACTTAATTATAATCAATGAGAAGAAAAAATAAATAAAAGTATAAGTATAAAAGAGAAGTGTGAACCACCGTTCACTCGTATTCTTAGAAGTATTTAAATAACGTTAGGGGAAAAAACCTGTTATCTTCCATAAAAGTTAAAGCTAATGGAAAGACAGGAATAAGACTTTTATTAGGAGAAAATAGTTGTGAACTAATCACCTAGGCATAAAAAATTAGGAAACATCAAATCTCTAATTAGTGAAATCTTGTGACTAATAAGTACTTTATTTATTGTAATTAAAGGCAGTGATTAAAAGCGTAATTAACTAACGCTATTACTGTTCAGAGGACAAAGAAGTGAAGGAAGTGTTGTGTATGATTAATTGAAACAAAACTAAGTATAGACGAGATATATTTTACAAAGAAAGTACTCAAAATTATTACAGAATGGTTTTTGCTTATGAGAATAACCATGTTTGCTTAAAAGAGGCTTTGATAAATGAAGTCAAGGGATAATAAAATGAAAAATTAATTTTTTTAACCAATTTTTTTAGTTGAAAAGATGATATACAAGTTTATAGTTTATTATTTTTGCTGCCATTGCATGACATCGAAAAAGGATTGAAGAATTAGCTTGTCTTATTTGAAGTAGATATTTAAAAAATCAATCTTAAAAATTTAATATAGAACTCGGTTATAAAAAAAAATGAAATTATGTTGAGATATCGTATCCAATAAAATTGTATACAAATGTAATTCTTTGATAAAAATCAACATATTTAAAAATCTCATTTACATAATATTAATATCTAAAATTGTATTTTAAATGAGCCCCATAACAAGGTTTTAAAATCTAGAATTTAGAAGATCCAATATAATGTTATTTTTTCAGGTATTACTTCACTTTCAATAATTTAATTTTTAGATTATATGTAACAACAACATATCTTTACAATTACGTTGATAAGTATTGTAAATATATGTTAAAGTAATTTATTGCAAAGGTGTTTTGTTTTCTTTCTTAGAGAATTTTTGAACTTTTGCTTTCTAATATTACCAAATATAACGGCTTCTGTTATGTTAATAAAAATTCTTTCATTGAATTATTATTAAAAGTGTTTTATTTCATTTTGCAGCAGCTTCCAGAAAACAGAGGTAAAAAAATCCGGTGATTGTGTGATTTTTAAAGGTGTTTGCATATATATACATGAAAATTGTCTGAACTACATAAAACATTCTTAAATTCATTTATGTATATGATGATCAGTATTATTCTTTAAAAAATAACTGCTTTAGAGTATGCAATGTCTATTCAAAGGATGTAATCTCAATGTTATGATTAAAAAATTATGTAAAGTTTGTAAAATTTTACTTTTTTGTCTTTAGAAGAATATTATATTTTAATTATCGTTCACGCAGCAGAAGATACAAAAAAAAAAGAATCCAAAGAATCTAAAATGATGAAAGAGTTGTGATTACTATAAAAGAAATTGTATGCTTAGTCCCTAGATAGAGAGTAAATATTCCCATGAGAAAAAACCAGATCTCTTCCTTGTATTTCGTGAAACAAAACTAAACAAAATGATATAAACGGAAATTGACATGCCTAGTCTACATTCTGCGCGACAAATATTTTATATATATTTTCTTCTGTGTAATAGCGCAAGCATATTCAGTTTCAAAACTTGTTGCGTATTTTAAATCTCTACAGGAGGCAGTACTTTGAAAAAGCTTTTCTCTCTACTAAAGTTAAATTATCCAAGTCCATATATCAGTGGGTATTTGAGACAAAATCTCTAAGGGAAGCTTACTTGAAGAAAAATCAAACGCATTGAATGTTACAAGTAGATGAATAAAATCTGCGCTGTTGTTTCAAAAACATTTTCTTTGAAATTTGTTAGGCAACTTCCAAAGTAAGAAAGCCAATTGTTTTTCTTTTAAACAAAGTAGATTTCGTTTACCGAGATACTTAACGGAATTGTTTGTTGCTTCTGTTTTTAGAGGAAATTCCTAATGTTATTTTTTCAAGAATACAGTTCCTTTTAAAAAGCTTTTATTTTAAATCTTCATTGATTCCATTTGGTAATGAGTTGTTATTCGTGTTTTTTTGCTCATTATTTGTTTCAGCGTGAATCATGAAGTTCGGAAAATACTTTGTTGGATCCTTAATGTTTCCGATTCAAATATCTTCGATTTTAAAAGCGTATTCTTAAGAGGATGAGAAAATTCAAAAACAAAAATAATTTTCAAATACATTTTAAGGATAGTAGGAAAAAGATGTTTACACTCACCGCTTAGAATCTTTTAAAAAGAAAAAAATGTGCATATATATAAGGAGAGCAGATGAAAAAGGAGAATGCACCCAGAAACATAGATGTGTGTTTTGCTTAAGTAATGGCTTTAGATTCCAATTTCCTAAATGTATTACTTTCTCTTTTCCAGCATATATTTACAAATTTACTACTAATGCTAATGTCTCTAAAGCACAATATAATACTGTTTACACTACATATTTTTTCTGGAGTTAAAACAGCTATATATCTTCTGAGTATATCCTATCAAATTCAGAGGTTAAATTTTAAAAACAATCTGACCTAAAACACATTTAAAATGGTGTTATTACTGGGCTGTATTAAAATTAAAATACAGTTTTCAAGATCAAGCAAGTTTAACAGTGACTTATATACGTTGTAATTTGTTTATTGCATGTCTAACTAAATCACAGAAAAGTTGTTTGTCATGTTTATAAATTTTTATTTCGTTTATTCTCATAATCAATATAAATTAATATAAATTTTTAAGCAAAAATGTATACGGCAGTATTTAATTGAGAATCATGTTTTGTGTCTTCGCTTACACCACGTATAAACTTTATGATAATTGCTTCTTATCAGAGATCTAACTTGTACATATATATTTATATACTTGTATGCCTCTATATTTGTATGTATTCATATAAATAGTTTCAAGCCTTTAATTTCTTCAAAAAATTTTTATGAAGTTTTCTCTCCCTTTAATAGTTTTTTAACTATTATTCAATAGCATGTAGCTATTTTTTTAAAAAGTATCCTAAAAGTATTATTTACCTTTACTGTTACTTTGATTATATGAAATGTAATTTCAAATAAAAACAATTTAATATATAGCTTTAAGTGAACATGAACAATTTTATGTAGTTACATGACTTTCACTCATTTTTCAAAACTTATCTAAAACAATTTTAATTAAGTTTTCCTTTAATTCGCATCAGAATTATTTCAAGATACATTAATATACGTAAGATGTTATAAAAGTATATACTTTTAGAAGAAAGAATAAGTTAGAAAGTCATCAAATACTGTGAAATAGTATCGAATAGATTGAAGTATTCGAAGTCTTGATAAGTAATTATCCTCCAGATACAAATGACACTTCGACACATTTGTTTCCCGTCCTATATCTAAGTTTTCCTCAACAAACCTTAATAGAATAGTATCCACATGATTTGAGTGATATTTGGAATTCATCAAGTATTCACTTAAAGGAAAGGGCCAATATAGCGGAGAGATATATTATTTTCTTCCTTAGAAATATATTTATCCATATAAGAGTTAACTGTTTCTTTTAAGAAAATATTTGTAAAAGTGCATAAGTGTCTGGTATACTTTTGACTTGAAAAAATGATTAATTACTCAATTTTTAATATGTGATGTCTTTTAACGAGTAATGATTAATAGTAATAAAACTGCTATAATTTTCACACTATACTGGATTTCACAAATATATGTTCTTTATTTTATAGTAGAACGTCGTTTATCCGAATCAATTGGGACCGGACACGTTCGGATACGCGATTGTTCGGATAATCGAAAACCGAATGCGATCCATGCAGTATATGAAACCGGACACTATGCTAATATTGAAAATCCACACATGCGGGAAACGTGCTTGTAGAAAATAGGTGCAAAATGTCGCAATTTTACTTTTATTGTGGAAAATAATTACTTATTTCTGCGGTACCATTGTACACCTTCGTTTTTTCGCTGCAAAGTCTCTGATTCTCTTGAGAAGCAGTGGTTGAGTAGGACAGCACTGTGATTGTTGTTCGTACCAGTCCATAACTGTCTCTAACACAGAAACGCGTCAGAATTTGATGGACGCTTGCTACTTTCATTGCTGTTGTCCTCGTCTTCGTCCGCTTCATTGTTGACAGGGTCGGATTCTTCTTGCACGGAAGTCCCAATCTCGTCATCATTTAGCATTTGAAATCCACAATCTTCTACTTCGCCTGCCATCCAGGTTTCTACATCAACAAAACTCAACAAAAGCGCATGTATACAACCCATGACTTGGAAAAAAAATTACCTAATATTCCGTGCAGATTTTCACCAAATCACACAACTGAAATTCCTCAAATTTTCCTCACCTTGGATTTTCCTGTCACTTTTGGCCTCACGCGAAACAATTGTTGAGCATTGCACTGTTCGAAAACGTATCCGGATTTTGGTTCGGATAATAAACGTTCGGATAAACGATGTTCTACTGTATTTATTTATTATTTGTTTGGAGAAAAATAAAAATATAAGTTTTTAGACTTTTGGATATAGCATTGAGGTTTCGTACATCTCGGATAAAGTTGCTAAAAGAATTAATTTTTTTTTACTTGAAACAAAGATGTGATCAAAATTTGTTTATTGGTAATCGATAACTCACATTGTCTCTATTTTTTTTCTGCAGTCATAAATTTAAAAATGGGTTGATTCTTTATTTTTTCCTCTAAAAAGGTTCTTCACTTTTTTCTCTTTTTTCCCCCCTGAATTTTTCATTATGATCAATCATACCAGCAAAATAACATCTAGAAAAATAATACGGAAGCACGAGAGGTTAAGTATCATTTTCTTGTTTCATATATATTTTTTTAAACTTTTGAATCGATTACGATTATGCAATCGATTATACATTAGTATTAGTTTCCGATCAACTAACTGTCTCATTTTTACTCTGTAAAGATTAATGAGGAAGATTTCTTATTTTGATTTTGTTTTGAACTTTAATAATGTTTGATGATATTTATCATCAGCTGGTTGATCAACTTTAGTTAAACATTTTATATATAATTCCAGATTAGATATTCAGGAAAACGCTTACAACGAAGATTTGAATTTTTCAATTCTTAAAATGCCTCTATGAAGAACGAATCTATTGTGTTATACTCATGTTTTTCTAGATGTTTTTATTCTTATTTTTTTCTCTAGTTCCAATAATTGTATGAAACGAAGTCACGTGATCTGTTACAGTTAATTTT
This sequence comes from Trichonephila clavata, assembly GCA_019973975.1. Classification (NCBI taxonomy): domain Eukaryota; kingdom Metazoa; phylum Arthropoda; class Arachnida; order Araneae; family Nephilidae; genus Trichonephila; species Trichonephila clavata. Next base: position 492,051 of record BMAO01010345.1, read on the forward strand.
AGTGGGGCAAAAAGCTTCGGGAATAACATCGCTAAGATTTGAAATAAAGTGTCATAACATTGAAAAAATAGCTTTGACACATTTCGTGGGAGTTAAATGAGATAAACTTTCATTATTTTTTCTTTTACACTGAAAAATGTTGAAACACCAAAAAAAGAAAAGAGGGTTATGGGATAATACTAAAATTTTGCAGCTTTCGAGCCAACATGCGCGCGAACTATGGAATTCTAGATGCCTAATTGAACGACTGGCGCATTAGAACATCTCAACTTAAAACTAGATTATATAAAAAAAATTATTTTTTAGAGCTCAATATTCATTTGAATTTGATTTTCCTTATTTTGGTTGAACCAATGACTTGCATATGAGTTCGCACAAAGTGTGAGCATATTATCCTTTGACAAAATACGGGTAACCAGGATAAAGGAAATCGGGTGGATATAATGATCGATCGCTATTGACATTTGGGTCTTAGCTATTGTGCCATTCAATAATTTTGGCAAGAATTAAGCCATGGTAGAACACAGCGTCTATCGTGACAACAGTTTACCAAGAGAGACTACGAAACGTGAGGACAAGTATCATAACACTTGAGCTTTTTTTCTGTCAGTAATCCGACCTGTAACTGATACGCTTGTGTCCGCAAGTACTGTTGATAGAGAATTTAAAAAATGTAATAATATACTAATTTTCAGGTCTAAATTTTCGCCTGTGTGCACCAACAAGTGTTTTGGCTGTGGTGCCGAGCTGAATCTGACTGATTGGGTTAAAACCGTTTTCAACGATGAGTTGAATCTAAGGCTGAGTACGAAGTTCAGAAATCCAGAATAGGGGTAGGTTACTTAATTGAATACCATACACAGCACGGCCCGATAAGGGAGATTTATTATCTAGATTCTCATTTTCTTTGATTGTAGACTTCTTTGTTTGTGAACTGTGACATCTTGCATGGTGTAATGCCTCTAATATCCTGCACCTCCTTAGTGCTGCTCTTTTTGCATTGCCCCTTGAGCTTATATTTCAAAAGAATGATGCCTATATAGTTACACTGCAATCATTTCTGCAAGGTCTTCATACTTATTCAATTTTTTTTGCCAGATATATTAGGTTGGGGAAAAAGAAATCCATTATTTTTACATGAACTTCAAAACTTTATTTAACATGTTTCGGATTACCAATTTTGGTCAAATAAGCACCATTTTGTTCTATAATCTGTTGCCATTTTAAAGGTAGTTTCATAATGCCTGTCTCATAAGTCTTGGTCCCTATTGGCGAAAGACTCTGGTAATCGATTTTCACAAACTTCTCTTGATGTCATTTTCTTATCATCAAGGAGCTTTGAAATACAAGAAAAACACTAAATTCGGATATCTACTGTCAACAATTGGACCGTTTTAGATAGCAATTGACCAGAAATGGCAAGAATTGGCCAAAAAAGAGAGGTGTGTTCCATCAGGACAACACCACACACACACACATCCATAGAAACTCCCACAAATTCCGGGAGCTTGGTTAAGAAATTTTGATGCATTCACTATATAGTCCGAACCTAGCACCAAGTGATTACCATGTTTTTCTTGCATTTCAAACCTTCCCTGGTGATAAGAAATTGACATCAAGAGAAGATTGTGAAAACCGATTACCAGAGTCATTCGCCAATAGGTACCAAGACTTATATGAGAGATGCATTATGAAACTACCTTTAAAATGGCAACAGATTATAGAACAAAATGGTAAATATTTGACCAAAATTGGTAACTCGAAACATGTTAAATAAAGTTTTGAAGTTCACTTAAAAATAATGGATTACTTTTCCCCAACCTAATATATCTTCAGATCTTTTCGTTATATTAAAATGTTTTAATTTTGTAGAATAGGTGCTTGTGGCTATTCCAGTATCTTGAAGATCCGACACGACTTCTTAGATCCAACACGACTATCGTACTTCTTAGCTATATGTTGTACAAAGAGGCTTCCACCATTCCTTGGAATCAATACTAAGCCGGATGACCATTAGCATGAAATCCAAGGGTAAGCCAACTGCCTATTTATAGGTTCGCTGTATGCATTTCGATCTTTTGAATGAAACAATACATTCTAAACTAGATTTTTTTCCTGTTCTTGTACATTACATCTATTAAATTCATACATATAGTATGTTAAATTCCATTCCATTTGAATAAACTTTTTAAGTGCATCCTTTTTTATTTTTCTACTTTTTAGATCAAGCACCTTTTCTTTTCTCTAGACTCTGAGTAAGGAATTCCTCCTCTTGTTAAAATATTAAGCGACTTTGTTTAATAACAGAGAAAAATATCCTCTTATATCGATGTAAAAATGGTTCCTCATTTTTAATAATTGCTGCTTCTCAAGATTATTAGTTTGTGCAAAAGATTAAAATAAGAAAAAATTTAGGATTTTAATATTCCAAAGAGAATATTTTCAGAAAAGATTAATTTTTTACCACGATATATATATATATATATATATATATATAATGTAATAAAACAGTAAAATGATTAAATAAAACAGGAAAAATTCCTGATGCATGTATATTGAACAAAATTTATTTATTTCAAATTTATCAAAAACAATTTGCTTCCTAATGCATGTATATTGAAAAATATTTATGTATTTCACATTTATCAAAAAATTTGTTTTATATTTTAGACAACTAATTAAAATTTAAATACTTTATCTTCATATTTTTTTAATAAGATTTATAATCAAACTATGGTTTTACATAATATTTTTAAACACTTTATGCAGCAAATATTTTGTTACTGTGTACTCTTAATACTATTTATTTCTATTAAAAAGTTAAAACTAACAGGAGAAAATTTTGCTTAACTCAAATAAAGGCATCAAAAAAATTTCAAAAATTAAAATACCAAATTAAAATGCTAAAACTTCAATAGACTTGTAGTAATTTATTTATTAGATGTATGTATGTGTATGTACAATATATATGTGTGTGTGTGTGTATTTCAATTGTATCGATTGTGCAAAATACTGAATGTATAAATATTTCTTTCCCATTTAAATGACTCACGTAGTTTTCTGCAACGGGAAAAAAATTAAAATTTTAAGTTTTAATAATGATTGTTTCTTCTAAAAATAAATTAACTAAGTGAGATACATGTACTTTTTATAATGTTGGTTACCCAAGTAAAGAATTATCAAATGAGAAATTATAAAATTTAGACGTATAACAAATAACTTATATTTCTAAAAAAGGCGCTGAACCAAGAAAGAAAGAAAAAACCTTTTTATAACAGATAACAAAATTAAAATTATTCGATTGATATATATATATATATATCCTTTCCAATAAAATTTAATATTAATAAATCAAATTAAATACTTTTTCATTTCCAACACACTATATGTGATCAAATACTCACGTCACATCTTATTCTAAACATCATTTTGCCTTATTCTCAACAAAATTACAACAAAAACAATCTAAGCTTTATTAGTATCAACCTCGTAAAACCAACATAGAGACTTTTAAAACTTAACTTTTAGAATTATACAAATTGATAATTTAACAAATTTGTTTTGTCTTTCAAGAGCTCATATTAGCTTGGTGAGAAACAAGCTTATGAGAAATGGTTTTATTTGAACGTCACAATTGAAAATTAAATACTGTTAGCTTTTGAATCGACCCCAAAATGGAAGAAAAACAGCAAAGATAATAATTAGATTAATCAATTTATATTTTAGTAGGAGTTGTTTGCATTGGTTCTGGCACTTGCATATTTATTTGATTAGTTCTAATTACTTTCAACAATAAGAGCATCAAAATGTATCTAAACTTACTAGAAATTAAATAAAATTTTAATTGATAAATTAAACTGAGGAAAATGTATAAATGGAAATTCAAAACAGGTTAAATGTTCTTTCTTTGAAAAGATGCAGATTTTATTTAGCTGTTTTAAATTCAAGGAAAGAGAGGTACGATTGAAAAAAACATGTTGTGTGAGGTAAAAAAGGCTATTTTTCTATTTTGCTAGGCAAATTTACATACTCGCATGTTAATCAAAATAAGTGTAAAAGAAATCGAAGCTAAAGTAAACTATTTAATCAAATTAATGAGTAATTTATTTGGAAGTACAAATCTAAGAAAGAAACGTGTACGTTTTAAATTTAATGTGAGTTATTGAATAAAATTTTTATTTACGTGAAGTAGTAAAAATTTTTTTAAACGTAACAAAGCTTAATCCAAATGAAACTTGGGAACATGTTTATTTTCAACATTTGATGCATAAGGTAAACTTATAAAAGCAATTTATTTTATTTTTTAATGAAATTTTTGAAATAATTGAAATATTAAAGTAACATTTATTTAAACTTTATTAATTTTATTATTAGATAAATAAACCAAAATGTCTGAAGTTTAAATAATGCAGGAAGTCAGTTTTTCGCCATTCTATGATAAGAGTTTTAGAAAATATATAAGCTATAACTAATCAATATGTACTAAAAATATATATATTTTAGCAATAAGATCTACAAATGTATTCTATTTAGACATTTTAATGATTGCACACTTGCTGAGTTAATCAAACGTGTTTCGAACTTAATAAAAAACATTTCATACATTAAGATATGATGTGGAATATCGGCTTTAAGGCTGTACCAAAGCCGTTAAGCATAGCTTAAGCTGCTTACAGTATATTAACAAGATATTTTTGCTGATCTTCATGTGATAAGTTAATTTTTATATAATATAGATTTATAAATTGTATTATTATAATCTTTTCCGTATTTTAGAGTTACAAACTAAATCCTCTAGAAAATACTATTGATACCAGGTTGAGCCAAAATATCTACTTACGTCGAAGCTCCTGAATAAACGACAAGATAACTAGTTCTTTCAAATACCATTATTTTCTTGGAGTTTTTCCCCCTCGAAATAAGAATTAAGAAATTAATCCTTCACCGATACAATATATCTCAAGTATTTTAATCCTGTCTACATTTTAGCAACTTTGTACAAAATTGATATTTTTTTTTATATCAGATTTAAGTATTTTAAAAGAAATATTTGCAATATTTTGAAAAGTTGTGAGCATTGTTTAATTTTCTGAAAAGTGTTTAACAGGTGATAATCCTTTCCAACAATGGATACCAAAGAAATTAAGTAAAATCTTAAAGTTTAAAATTAAATTACACATGATTGTTACTCAAGCCAATGTTCTAATTACAGCAACTAAATTTATTTTCACATATTCAAATGAAATTTATCAACTAATTTATAGTAAATTTTTCTACAGTAATCAAAGATAATTTTTTAAAATTATTTAAAAGAAAGTGTATGAGAAAAAATCTGAATTTTTAATACAATAAACTTTCTGGATATTCTAATATTTTTTATTATAATTTGCTGTAGGTTATTTTTCTGAGATAAATTAGAAATTATTAGAAAATTTTAATTTAATTCCTTTCATGAAAGATCCACTGCATGCATTTATCAAATTTAATCTAAAACTTCAGCTAATATACAATAGAGAAATCCAACAAAGTAATGCATTAAACTAACATTTAAATAACAAGTTTATATTTTATTTTCCTTTGATTAAATCGTATGTTTTAAAACAAGAATTGTTTCGAAAAGCAAAATCATTTTAAGGACATCTATCTACCGATTAACCTCTTGTTAGAATGTAAACAGTGACTTTTTACTTTGTTTTCTCAGACAGCAACAGAATTTTTCTTTTGCAATTCAGAATTCTTTTGATATATATGAACGCTGTGCAGGTGTCTCTTAGCAATGGTGCCCGCATATTCGGATCAAAGATAAAATATCTAAGACAATTGTTGGAGCATGAACAAGAGTTTTAAGGAAAGAAAGAATCGCAACGGAACTGTTGTTTTTTTAGAAGTGAGGGAAAGTAGCCTGTGTGTGAAAAATTTAATGCTATACTTTCATGCATCTGCCTGAACAAGGCGTATTTATGTTGCCTGGGAATAATACCTAGATAACAAGTATTTTAGACCAAATCGTATTGAAGATTTTTAAGAATACATATTGAAGAAAATATTAACCATAATTAATGTCAAATAGTTGCATATAAATGTCAAAATTAATATAAAGTAATTATCTTTTTCCAATGGGTGCGGATTGGTATTTAATATTGCGGGTTGATATTACTTTTAAGTGCTGCACCCTATAAGTGGAATACCAATGTCCTCAATATAATTTTAACACTCAGTTTCCTCCCCAGAGGGAGGCACCTAAGCTCTGCCGATGCAAAATGGTTCTGAGAATTTTTAATTTTCCGAGCGCACCTAAGCCAAACAAGCCCTCAAGAGATCTTTAACATGCGGCATAATCATACTATAAGGATGCTGACGATTTTCTGCTTCATAAAAATCCACTGACTTGGGACCGGGTCGAACCCGCAATACTGGGTGTACAAGGCCAGCAAAAATCCAGCTATATGCCATTCAGCCGGCTTATGTAAAATAATTATATCATTGCGTATTTTATCAAAATAATTTGATTTGTAACAAAATATGAATAAATAAGTTGATAGATTAGAAAAGTATGCTCTGTACAGTTTCTTTCATAAAAGAGCTACTTTTACAACATATTTATCATTAGGGATACCATATTTTTTTCTGTAAAATTGGAAAATTAAACGACATTAATTAAGGCAATTAATTTAGCACCATAACTAGAAATTCTAACATCAGTATTCAGAATAAAAATATTATGTTCCCTCCAACATCATTTAAATATACTAATTAAGCTGCAGAAGACAAAAATAAACTTCTCGGTACATTATTAAAAGCAGTCTACAGAGAGAACCATCACATTACATAATTCGGCTTTCCTAAATCTGGCAAAGAATCAATTTAGTGCAAAACGTAGTAATTACTGTTTCAACAAAAGACAATTAGTTTCAAAAATCACCTTGATTTTCTCCAAGCGGTTTCTGCATGTATACATATGTTTCAGTTTTTACTGTGATCGATAGATTTGGGAAGAGATTTAATTTACGAATTATATCTGTCTATATTAATTCAAGAAGAATGAAGCCGAATATATTTTGAGCCTATAAATATACATTTTTTTTTGAATCTTTAGATAACAACGAAGCCTTGAAAAAATTTACATTGGATGTTTATACAGATGGATTTTTGACTTATTACAAACATTTGTCTTAATATCAGCAGTTTATCCATCTATCCTTCAAGGGTAAAGATATGATTCAAGCCATTTATGTTCCAGAATCAAATTCATATTCTTTTTGAATTGTAATCAAATCCATACTTTTTCTATCGGAGATCCCCCCCCCCCGTTTTAGTTGCAAGAAGCGGTACTTACGCATTATTGCAAGTTATTGTCGACATTATATAAAAAAAAGCATATGATTGCCAATTCAGCACATACAACATATGCGAAACTGGGGTTGCCAACTTGGCGAGTTATCCTGAACGTTGGCGATAGTCGCAATAATACGTAAGTACCAAGAAGCAGATTTTAAATGGAGCATCTGAGTTTATAAAAGGGGTTAAGCTGAAAGGAATTATAAAGAAGGACCTACGAAAATGTAACCTTATGAGAACTTCCAGTTAGTTATTTCTAATTCTGTAAAGTAATAAGGAGGTAAATTTATTAAGATATATGTCCTATAACTTTAAGCTGTTATTAGTATTTTCAAAATATGGTTCATTTTGGAAGATAAGCTAAATTAGACACGAAATTATGCATTAATTTAGTTAACTAAAAGTGCTTTAGCTTAATGAGTCGAAGCCCTTTCGAGCTCTCCTTAGTCTACTTTTAAAGGCTCTAAATTTGAACGCTGCAGTCCTTTCTTTATTTTTAATGTAACTAATTATGACATAAAGAAAATAATAATTATTAATAATGCCGAATATTGCGATAACTTAATTAAACAGAATCCATTAATGGAAAGAAAGATGTACAAATATTTTCCAATTTTCTTATTGAATAGCATTTATTGTTATTATGACTTTTAGAGTCTTCGTATGATAAAAGAGAAAAGCGCAAGTAATCTGATGTATTATTAGTTTAGTAAATTTGATTTCTTCAGTAGCTTTGAAATTGAGATATTTTAAACTTCATCTACGTATGTATTTTACCTTATTGATACAAAACGACTTTCCTAAGAGAAGGTATTGCTTATTTATTTTCGTTTTCACAAACTTAGTTCTTTGCATGTTATTTGAATTTTATTGCATGCATTTTTAATTTCCTCAAATATTTTTATTTAAATAATATTAGTATAATCTTTAAATCTTAAGGCAAATAAACAGTTTAAATCTAAAATAATATAAGTATGGATATATATATGATATTTATGCTATAAATAATATTTTATGGTTTTTATATCTATCATGGCTATATCCAATAAATTAATACATTTAATGTGAAACAAATTATCAATATTCTCAAATTTATAATATATTTAATCTCTTTGATGAAAATTTAAATTTAACAAATCTAAAAGCGCTACTATTATTAATTCATTACAAAGTTACAATTCATATAACTCAAAATTTCTCATTTTTTACAGATTTTACAATTCACATAAGCATCAAAATGCATATTTAGCATGATCAAATTTATTCCATATAAATTTTAACACATATTTTTTCAATTCCTACTCTCTCTCTCTCTCTAAAATAGAAATTTTGACTATATATATACATAATATATATATAGTCAAAAATTTTCTACAAGAGAGAGATGAATAAACATGATCAAAACTGAAAAGAATTTAAATTGTAAGATAACCAGACAATAGATTTTAAAAGGAAATATGAAAAATTAAAATAATAAAGTTAAATATAAAAAAATATTAAGGAATGTTTGCTACAGTATTATAAACATTATTGACTTAGGACAGCTGATATATAAAATAATTTATATAAAAGTGGATTGAACATGTTTTGTGGCCAGCAAAACTTCTCCCTTTCTGTTAATAATACTAAGCAAAAACCTATTGAAAATAATGGATAGAAAATCTAAATCCATTATGAGAAAAAGGTAACTTATCTAAAAATTGCATTTAAAAATGCAGAGCCCGCTCTAAATCTGAGTACAACAAACAAGTTATTGCTAGATTCTGGACCCAAATGCAAATTCAAAGCATAGGAATGGCTGAAAAGTAGCACTTAGCAAAAGAATTAAAAGAATAGAAATAATAAATTAAGAATTGTAACATACTACCATTATCTTAGGGACACTAATATTACATATAATTTAAAAAATAATAAATTTAATTTAATTTTAAAAAAAAGTAAGAGAACAAGTAATTTTATCTAAAATCAGGATTTGGAGGTAACTATGACTATCTAGAAAGAATAATATATTTATAATAATGGCCTATGGAAATTTAATCCTTACTATTTAGATTTTCTTTTTTCAAATATCTATTAATAAAATTAATTGGGTATTTTTGAATTAAACAGTATTTAGTAAAATGTTTATAGTTTTTCATTTTTTCTGCTTTACTTGATACTAAAAATATATTGCGTTGTAGTAATTAATAACAATATTTCTGAATATAGAAGCATGTGCATTACTCTCCCAATGTGGTACTTTTATAATATTGAGATTAAAGTCTTCACGTTTATCATAAATATTAGAAACTATTTTATTATCTTTTAATTTAATTTCTGTATCAAGAAAATTTGCTTCATAGTTGTTATTATTTGTCTGTATTAAATTATGATATTGCGGATAAAAATTAATGTTAGGTTTAAAGTTGTCTTGCTTGCCAAAAATGATTATATCATCTATATAGCGATAGGTATATATATAACTTGTTCAAATTTTCAATCGTTATTAAAATACTTTTTATTCATCCACTCAAGTTCAAATTCATTTTTTTAAACTTGTAGTGGATGATACTTGATGTTAATACATTTTTTTAAATATTAATTCATTAATTAAGTTTAACTAACAAAAATAAAATAAAAAATTCTTTGTGAACCATAGAAGGAATTGACTTAAAATTTTCTTTTATATTACTTGTTTTAATTTAAGCCTAGGGGAATAACAACTGACTTAAATCAAAGGTCATTTTACGTGACTACAGAACTGCATGTTAAAGGTTTTAATGCAAAGATACTATTATCCATATTCTGTTACATATTATAACAATTATTTTAGAGCTAATAATTTTGGATGAAAAAAAAGGGTTTATTGATAAGGGAAACATTGTTAGGAGCTACATGTAGAATTGCTACAATATTTCAATAAACATCATATATCAAAGCACAATTGAAAATAAATGACAATAAGAGTGCAATATTCCTTTAGCCGAGACGGAGACATAACGATTCCTATATTAATCTCGAAGAAACATCTTGTTGATAACCCCTGAAATGACTTTGTTGATGGCACTCTAGTACTACATGACGCGAAACCTTTTCCGCTTACTTAACGTTCTTGACTTTAATGAATCTAATATTTGACAAAAGCTAAGATAAAAGTCTGATTACAAATATGTCCATATCAGAATAGGTATCATAATGAATAAATACACGTTGCTTTTGATTGAAAAAAATATACGGGATATTGCTCAGATTTTAATATATTTCCATGTATAAGAATGTAAATACCAGAAAAATGGTAAAAATAAATACGTTGGTATGAGATGACATTTTCATTCAGCAATTCTCTAATGAATACGTGTTCAATTCATAAAACTCAAAAAGCTTTTGTTATATTTTAAAAGATATTTATTGAAAAAAATCCGTGCTAGACTAATCAAAATTTATTTTTAGTTTAAATCAAGTCATGGCTACAAAAAAGAACGCCTTTTCATTCATTTGAACCACCTACGTTCTTTTGATCAAGTACAAAATTAGTCTTTTCAGTCAGTTATGGAGACTGGAAATACCATATTTTAATTTTCTCGCTTTTGACTTAAAGTTAAATTTGAACTCAATTATAATATAAGTATATAATACAATCACGAATAATTCCAATTGTTTATTTTATTTTCATTTTAAATAAAATCATAATACATTAAATTGAATCTTAAATGTTTATACTTTCAAGGATAAAGAGAGTTTCGGTATATTTGAATTAATAACTAAAAAACTAAAATTCATTTAAGTAGTAAATTTCATTCTATATATATTTTATGACAAAATATTTATTTCAATGTTCCTCATAATATCTTCATGTTTGCTCTGTTGTTGTTTATATATGTGGGAGGTTTTACATTACTTAATTATTTCATTCAATAAGCATCGCTTACAATCTTTTCACTAGAAATTATACTAAAACAAATTTTGGAAATAGTTGCCTCTAAAAATATTACAAAATTGAAAAAGTTTAATTTTCAGAATAACAAAATCTTAGTTGAATTTTAATTTAATACATTCATATTACAAGTGACTCAATTTATTATTCTTTATTGTAAAGAAATTCCTTTTTACGCATTCCCATACATTTATTTGCTCTTAAACTGGAACATCAGATCCTACTTTAAGGTTCTGTTATCAGATTGGTGAAATGTTGTGATTGGTTTATGAATTTATTTCAATATGTATATTACAAGACCATTGAAAATACAATTAATTAGTTTATACCGGGGAGGGGGCGAACCTTTATGGATCAACGAGCCATTTTTTCCAAAGAAGTGTTTAATGAGGTATAAACGTGCCGTCAAATAATTTTGACTAGTGATTATTGGAAAATAATAAAATTAAATACTAACAACTCAAAAACCTTTATTTACTACGAAAAAATACTTTTTGCCCTGTATAGTTATAAATGTTTTAGTTATATGTGTAATTCAAATTATAAAGTAACATTAGTGTGACTTCTGTTGCAGATTGGATGACAAATATAACTCATATTAGAATTATAAGATGTTACTTTTAGCAGAATACATGCTGAATTGGAGTCATCTGCCAAATGGTTTCCAAGCAATTAATTATTTTAGCGGTGTTTCACTTCTTTTGACACGAGAATTTGTTTCAAAAGGCCGTTTTACAGACGTTCCAGAACATAAGACATACACTGCGTTGTCTCCTTTACTAATAATGCCATATTTCAAGATTCACCAAGTTTGAAATTCTCTGTTACATTTATTATTTTGCACTTTTTGTTCTTTTGCTGTACTAACCATGTTAAAACAGTTAAAAATCGTAGATATAGCACAAATAAACTTTAAGAAACAGTTGTGTCAACGATATCGACTATACTATGTGTAAACAAACTTTGCATCATAAGCAATTGTAGTCCACGACGTAACTAAGGCATGACAATGACAAACGAGTGTGCTCCCCCTCTCTGCGACCGATCACTCCGTTTGTTCGTAATACTTCATAGTGAACTTTGTTATTTTGAAATAAAATGCAAACCGTTTTGATCACTGGCGTGCCCAAAATATTGTGTCATGTTCCATCAATGGCACGTGTGCCCCTGGTTCGACATTCTTGGTTTATACTATAGAGAAAATAGTGCACATTTGTATGTATTAAAAGGCACAGAAGGTTGCATTTATGAATAAACGTATGTAAATTTCAGCATTTGCATCTTTTATTGTATTTCGGATGAGTTTTTCCCTTTTTAGATACACATAGTTCTTAAATTTGTATAAAATACACTGACCTCTCAAAGTTAAAGTGCAATGAGTAACATGATGTTCCTCATTAAGGAATGAAAGTTCGATAACATGGTTAAAATGCGTAATCATAGGTAACCTCAATAAAGTTTTATGGGGCATTTATACCAACCTCTATTCTTTCAAAGAATTTGAAATTTCTTAGCAGTAGGGGGAAACAGCAAATGTACCACAATTTTAAATAGCAGGAGATTTTTAAAGCTTGTTTGAGCTTTATTTGTTCAAAGCAAAATATTGTTTTAGTCATGTCTTTCAAATGTCTTGTACTCTATTCGTTAAACCAGTGAGAAATCCAATGGATTGAAATGAGGTTTTCTCAAAAGGATGTTGTAGACATTTTAATCTATCACGTGCCATGGTTTAAAGACTCTTGGGTCATTCTGAATCTAAAATTTCAGTATCAAGATCTGTCCCGATTCACCCATGGGTTAAATCTTTGTTCAAGATCACTTTCTAGATCTTTCGAACACTATTGTATATAAGATTATTGAACTGCTTCAGGGACATTTTCAACTAAAGTGCGTATACGTTTTCAGAATCTAAGACTTCCCACAAGATGACCCCTTGCGAGTGTTCCTTTTAATCAGTAACACTAGAGTAGGCTTATGTTGGGCAAGAGAACATGTATAGTGCACCAAACAAGAATGGGCTGTTTGAGTGGTCACTTGTACTCGACGGAGAAACTCTGACTGTTGTGTATTAATGGGATTAGATTCTTCCTCCATATGTTATTGATGAGTTCACTCTGAAAAGGTTGATACTGCTCGACTTCACTGATCCAGGTTTGTTTATCCGATACATAGCATGTTTGGACTCTTTCGGAAAGCTGTTAGCTGACTTAAGCCTTCCTCCAAGATCATTAATCAAGTTTTAAGAAGAATTGTTCCATGTTTGAACGTTGCTACCAATTTCCGTGTCCGACAACTTAATTGATAGCATGGAAAGTCGTTACCGATAATGCATTATAAATTGCGGCGGACATATTTTTTATTAGAACCCATTTATTTTTTTCCTTAAAAAATCACATTCTGATATATCATAAGCTATTTAAACTGAAAATAAAATACCTGAAGTACACTGGAATTAAATATTCAATACGACTACAAAAATAAATAAAATATTTTGCTGTTTATTCAACGGTATGTATATTTAAATTAGTTAATTCCGCGAATCATTCAGAAAATAAGAATTAATACATAAGTATGAGTACTGATTTCAATTATGAATCACCTACCCTTAATTGTTTTGGAAAAAAATATTAATTCTTTTTTAAAAATCCTAACATCTATTAATGAAAACTCCGTTGGAGCTCTTAGAATGAGCTACTATCACAATAGTTCATGTAAATTTTCGTATCTAGCTTCTAACAGCTTGTTTAATATGATCTAAATTATCCATAATTCTTAACTGAATTTCATTTAAGTCTATATACGAGTAATCAAAGAAATTGTTCCATAAGAACAATCGCATTTCTTTAAGTATAATTACTTAAAAAATATTAAAAATCATTTATTACTACAACAGGCAAATTCGGAGCTATTGATATCAACTTAACAAGAAAGGGAAATGAAAAAATATATTTAAAAATATAAATTTTAACCTCAATAACTTATATTAACAGCGTGTAATAAATCAAAACTGAACCATTCTGTACTAAATTTTATTATAACAATACGTTTTATCTTCCGCAGTTTGAACAAAAGTCACAATACAAAAAGCTTAGATTTAAAAGTTTCATCGTATAATTTTGTGGATACCTGAACATTTTTAACTCCACGTACTCAACAAAAGATAAAAAAATCCTTTAAAGAAAAACAAAGAAGTTTTTGATTCTACGAGATAGGATTAGAGTCGTTTTTCGGCTTAACATTCTGCTAAGCTTTCAGTTTACGGTGAATGATATTTTTCGTTCTAACTATGCATTACACATTGTTTTGATAGTTACAAAAAGGAGTATTTGATAATAACATTTTTTAGCTTAAGTACATATTTAATTCCGAATAATCCTACAAATCAGTTTATATTTTATTAATAAGTATCATCTCTAAATATGAATTCTGTTCTGGTATAAATAAGTGCCTTTCGTGTTTTAAAAAAATCTCCGTCACTGTAAGCATCCAGTATCAAGTTAAACTCTTTATTCGACAGTAAAATTATTTGTAATTCTCACTATTTTCTCAGTTAATAGATTTACATGACTAATAGATTTACATTTATTACTCTTCAACTCAAAATTCTTAAGGGAATTTTTGGATTCATTTTTTCCTCGGGTTCTAATTCCTGTATTTGTACATAATGCTCAAAGTCTTGTCGCTTTAACCAAAATATTCAAGTAGTTTAAAAGACAGTTTTTCCTTTCTAGAAGTTTTACATATAAACAAATTGATTTTTAACAAATAATAGGCAATTTTTAAAATTTTTTTGTGTATTGAAATTTTGAAAAGATATGAAATTTCACTGTTGTATAGCTCTTACTTGCTGCTGCTTAGTATTGTCTAATGTGGGCTAATACATTTTCTTTTACTTTTTCATAATTTGATTATTGAATTTTAGCACAGATATAGTCAAAGATGTTATCAAATAATTGTTTTTACGAATACATATACCTTAAAGTCAAATTTCTGGCAGTTACAAACAAAATTATACACAAGTATAAATAACATATTTAATATATATATATATATATATATATAATATAAAATTCAAAAATAAATTAAATTTCTGTCCTCTTTAAGTTAAAATAAACGAACTTCCTTTATTTTTTGATGAAAAAAATTTCTTGTTCAGTTATTTAAGAATAACTATACACAATAAAGTGCACCTTAAAATTAACATACATTAAATTTATCTCCTACAAAATTCTACAAACAAGAAACTTCTTTAGTTTTATGTGCATTTTTTTTCCTTTTAGAATGCCTCCACATCAGGATATCATACGTCTCAGTTGAATATTAACATAAATGCGTGCAAAATGTATTGAAATGTCAGTAATTTTTTACTGTCTGTAATTCTTTAAACTATATTACTTTTCTAAAAATGAAGCTTGTCATTTTTGAGCAGTATTATTATGAGAAATAACTAAATTAATAAAATCTGATAAAATAAATGATTCCCGAACGTTTTATTGCACAATTATTTTCTGCTGCGTCTATTGCTCAAGAAATTTCGTTTTAATTTGGATATCGTAGTGTTTCTTGGGAATAAGCAATGCATCTTCTACGAACCCTATTTGGATCCGTTGAAGAAATAAGAGATGCGAAAGTCTTAATTTGTTAGCCCAATTCCATTTACTTGGTGGAAATCCTTAAGGACAACTTTTGAGTGAAGTGTCCTTAAGGACAACCTTACTGTCCTTTCAACTTATCATTTGATGTATACGTGATAGACGAATACTTAGGCACATGGAAAAAATAAATTTATTATGTACATGAATAAATGTTATTGAACTATATATTCTAATATAAAACCTAATATATAATATTCTAATATATTCTAATATAACAATACTGCTTAAGTAATTTCTTTATTAAAAAACTGAGACTCAAAAGAAAACTTTCTTAACATTTTAATGCCATATTTCGTAACCCGTTACGAAATATCCCTTTCAGAATACCTGATTAGGTACATTAAATTGCACGCATAAAAATTAATCACAGTCTCTGAGATTAAGTAAACGAAGAATAAAATAATTAAAATGCTGCATTAATTTTTTGAGTATTACACAGCATCTCTAATTAAGTATAATAAATTAGTTGTATGAAAAAAAGTTTTTCTGTATTAAGTAAAGGAGAGTAAAAATTTATTGAAGGTACTTATATTTGTAAAGGAATTATTAAACTCAAAATGAAATTAGTTTCAACATCATAATCTTATTATTTTATAATTATGATTAGAAAACGGGGAAAGCTACTTAATCTGTGAAAAAAAAGATAAGCAGGTGCTCTTTCGTATACCGTGATCAGGAACACTGTTTCCAAAATTGTTATTAATAGTATACTAAATGTAAATTTCTCTCTCTCTCATTTAAAAAAAATTCTCTAAATTACATACTTAATAGCATAGTGTGGTAGAAATTAATTTCACTTGTTCCTGTAATATTAGTCTGTGATAAAAATGTGGCATTATTTTATTGTATTGCTTTAGACTTTGTTGTATAGCAAATAACAAAAATCTCCGACTATGCGTTTTCTCACCTTTAGCTAACTCAAACCGGATGAGACTTATAGCAGAAAATAAATAGATTTGGTTTAATACTTATCAAAAAATAAGTTTTGCAGCCTTTTTTCGAACAGATAGAAATATTAATTTTCCTTACTTAGATAACCTGAGGCCTTAAGCATAAGTATAATAGGCATAATATCCTATTTACTTAAAATATTTCAAGATCATTAACGAACATTTTATATTTTTACATAACTAATTTGTAATGAATTGCACTGTTAATTAATATCCAACTTTCAATTAACAACTCAAATCTGTAATTTTTCAACTAATTGAATTAATTAAAATACAGCTTTCAATTTGAAATTGATGAAAATGTGTTAAAATAATGGGATGCTGTTTTATTACGCTTCTTGTTCAAATAATGGCTAAACTAGATCCATGAGACCATTGCTGTGGAGAAAGTCCAATACCAGACCAATACAAATGACGAATTTTATTGTAGGAAAATGTGAACTTAGATAAGAACTCATCAAAAAATTTAAAAAGATTTTAATTTTTAGAACATTTTATTTCAACAACAGAGAAGATAATTGACTATAAAAAGGAAATACGAATGAAAAATGATATTTCTTGATTAAATAAACTACAAAAAGTTTCAGTTTAAGCGAATAAGAGAAAAAAGAAGGAAAAATATCCCTAGAAAGTTAATATGATTCTTCAGTAGCTTTAAAAAGTAATTATTTTTTGACCAACATAAACTATATGAGATATCAATGGAAGAACGCTTTCTTTTAATTTAGAACGTTGAAAAGGCTGATATATTAAAACAATTCACTCTTAAATACTTTGCATTATTTTAAATTAGAAATTAAGATTTGATTGAAATTGATTAGAAATGTTTAATGAAAATAAATGCTTTAGTTTTACTGTTTCGGAAAATAAAGAGAAAGTAATCCGCATAGAAAACTATTAAAAATAAACAATTTGAAAAATTGTATTAGTGATCCCATTCAAAGGAACAAAAAATACTTATTTCACCCCATTTCTTAATTTTGCCTCAAAAATTCACTGATGGCAAAGTTTTAAATTTCAAAAAATTTGCAGTTCAGCTTTTAATGTGTCGAACAACTTATGTACTAAAACTTATTGAATACAATAAACATGATTATTAATAATCAAATTATATATATACCATATATTGATGACGGTGAGTGAGTGAGTGAATATTAACGTCGCAATGTTCAGCTATACACGAGGGCTTTTGGCAACGGACAGCGTAATTTTGAACCATGATAAAGCGACGCGGACGATACCTGAGCTGGCACTCCCCTCTCCTAACTACCACACCACACCAACGGGAGGACATTTGAGCTCTCGGCAGATTTAACGTGCATCGCTCCCCTTTATGGCGGGTCTTCAGTGGTCCTGGGCTCGAACTCATGACACGCTAGCCATGATACGATACCTTGACCACTTGTCTACCTCGGCCACATATTGATGACGGAAAACGCAGTTAAATTTGTTTTATGTCTAGAGTTCATATACACATACCGCCATTTTAAAAACGAACACAGATAAGTTGAATAACATTTGGAGTTAAGACAAATTCGCCCCCCCCCCATATTTATATAAATTTTAAACTCAGTGGCGCAACAGCCCAAAGAGAGTTAAGGCCTTCTGTGCCCATCTTAGTTTTCGTGATCTTGGGTACTGAGGAACATGAGCAGATGTTCCAGTCAGGTAGTCAGCCTGACGCAAAAACCCACTGTTTAGTTCCCAAGCAAGTTTAGTACTCATTTATCGATCCACTGAAGGGATAAAAGATTGAGTCAATCTTGCCAAGCCCGGAGTTTGAACCGCGGACCTGTGGGCTCATCCACTGGGCTTTCATCATATTTATATAACAATAATAATTTCTTTTCGATGTAGGAAGTTAGTACTTATTAACAGTTTCTCTCTATAGCTTTAAATTATATATATTTAATAACTACATTAAAAAAAACCAGGGAAGTGATACAGCATTTTAAGAGTTTTTCTGCACTAAGCAATTGTTAAGAAGTTGAGGTAAAATACTGTTCTGGTTTGTTTAATTTACGAAATAAAAATTACATCTACATACTCTATAATTGTATTACATGAGTAAAATATACGAACAATTCAATATTACAGAAGAAACACCATAAAGATTTCAAAATATATTGAATTACCGAGGAAATGTTTCTTAGAGTATTTTAGTAAAAAAGCTAATATGTAGAGAGAATATTTTTTACGATTTTATAGGTTCTCCGTGTGAACGGAATTTCAACAACTTTTAACGTTGAGATTAACTAAGTAATGAGATTTTTGCTGTATGTATTTTTAAAATTACTTAAGAGAAAAACGCCTGTATTTTTGTTGTGAAATGATTATTGTGATAACTTTTGAATATAAATAACATACATTTGTTTTAGTTATTTTTTCGCGTGGTTCTTTTTTTTTTTTAAACAAATATATTTTTATTACATTTCCAAAAAAACTGTACAATTTTTATTTAAATATTAACTATCATAATTATGTAAGTTCTAAAAAAGAATGAAATTGTATTCATGCAGATCAGAAAAGTAGTAATATTTAGCAAAAAGTTTGAGCAAGAAGAATACTTATTAGTAGGGTAAATAATAACTTAATTAAAGAGAAGAATAAATTTTTATCAAACGGAATACATCAGGCTTTGAAGATATTTTCAAAAACATTAACGGATCAGTTCCTAAGAGAAATTCCAAACGCATTAAGAAATTGTCCGGAGATATTTAGACACAATTCATGAAATTAAAATAAAGGTTTTCTAATACTTTTATCTAAATTAGAAAATGTAATCAGTAATTTATTTAAATGCAGTATTTTATATTTATCTAAAGCGTTATATATAAAAAGCTTGGAAATAATAAAAGGCTAAACGTTCGGAAAATTTAAAAAAAAAACTCTTTTACCCGTGAGTGGTCACGTGGGGTACAAAGTTACCCCAGGTTCACGAAATCTTTAATTAAAAAAGAAACGTGTTTTTTTCCCCTTTGTAAGCGATAACCTTGTCAAGATCCTCCTATATCCCTTTAAGACCCAACCCGCACGACCGTGCGGGTTATATATTCTTGTACGTTTTTGCTTCTGGAATAGTCGTATGTTTGAAAATACCAAATCAAGCGATTGAGTGGGTTTGCAGAATGTGTAAAGTAGCACATTTTATCAACAGATGGTGGTTGTAGTCCATGTTTTACTTTCAGCTGTCAAGTCCAGCTTTGTTTTCAAAAACAATGAAAACACATCTTTTTTTTATCTGTCGTAAAAAGGTAATTATCAATATATTTCTAATTTCTTGGATAGAAATTTTTATCTTAATATTTAAATAATTGTATAAATAGTAAAAATATTAACTATATTCTATTAATGTTGCTTGAAAAATGCACAAAGCATATTTATACTTGTCAAAAACATACTTTAAAGATTTTCAGGCCTCTCCCAGTCATATTCTGAATTATTTGAGTTTTTCATATGACGAGGTTTTAGGAAATCCCATCTTATTTCTGGATTTTTTGGAGATTTTTGGTTTTATGAAGATGGTGTAGCTGAGTTACACCATCTATGATTAGAAACAACAACAAAGATTTTCACAGTAAATAAATAATGAGTCAATAAAAGAATTAATTATACAAGTATATCAATAATTTCCTTATTTGTAACAATTTGAATTGAATTAAGATTGTTTCTTCTATCAACTTAGAGCTAAAAAAATGTGTAACCCGTAAAATTTCACACAGATGACCTGTTTCACAGATAATGCTCAACAAGCACGCTCGTGCGGGTACCGTCTACGTTCCAGGGGTGGAGCGAAATATTTTAAAATTATTTTTTCCAGTTTAATTGGGATCAATACAGTGTTAATAACCAGAAGAATTTAATATTTAAAGATAAAAATATTTCGGGTCTTAAAGGGATTTGATAGACTTCATGGGAACTAAAATGTATTTGTCACATATCTCCCTCTTTTTTGGGAGTGATAAACGTTTCATACAATCTTAAGATACTTGGGGTGACTGAGTTCTCCGCGTGACCACTTTTATTCCACAATATTTTCTATGAAAAGGCTACTTTTTTTCCCAGTGAAAGACTTAGTGGTTTTGATTATTTGTACGACACATTATAAAAGTAAATGAACAGAATATATAAAAAAGAAATAGAGATCTGTGATCTTTGTTGGATGAAGTTGAAACTGATCAAGCAGCGGGAGTGATGAAATAATAGCTATTAATCATGATAGCTAAAGTAAATTTGGGAAAAGCAATGAATATGAAACATTTGAGTTGAAATGCAAATTTTCAAATGCTTCCCAAAAAAACTCCATCAAGAATGATACAACGCTTAAGTGTAACACAAGACACACTGCTCCATGTCAAAAAGACACAAGCAGGAGAAAGTTCAACATGCTATTTGTCAATCATCAAAGGACAATAAAGCTACAATAACATGAACAAAATATGAGAGTTTTGCCTGCAAAAATCATTCCTGTAATGTTAGTGAAAAGTGTCTGTGAATTATGTCCTTTATTAAAGTCACGCACATTTGAAACATTTTAGATCAGTTTAATTTGATTTTTTCTCAAATTATTAAAGAAAATTGAAAAATCCTTAAAAGCAGGTAATTATATTTTCTCTAAAAAAATTATTCAGAGGAATTACGATTTCTTTGTGTACAATAAAAATAATTATATAAAAAAAAAAGGATTGGGGTGACTCCGTTACCCCGCGCAACCACTAACGTTAGTATCGAAGACGTGACTTCTTCCGGATTAAATTTATTTCTTAACAACTCGGGTTACTTAAGATATTATTCACAACAGTAAAAAAATCGCATACGTTGATTAAATATAGTACGAGATTTTCAAAATTGCAGACTCATTGGTTTTCAACTTTACATCCCCAATAACTTCTTATATATTCATAACCTCAAAGTTCTTGAATTGAATCATGCGGCGAAGAATTTGTTTGCCTTAAATAAAAGGGTCGGTCGAAAAATTTCATATTTGAACCCAAACAAAGGAAAAGTCATATTCAAAATGTAAACATCAAGCATTTCTTCTACCAGAGTTTGAACTGGGTACACATAGTGAGTTAAGATAACCCATGAAGTAGACTGATCAATTCTGAATTTGCATAACCTTCCATAAAATTTAGCATAGTATCTATAAAAGAAAACCGTTTTCGCAAAAAATATTTAAATCGTTAAGAGTTTTTTATCTTTGGAAAAAATCTGGTCAAAAGGAAGTGACCTGAAAAAGAATAAAGTTTTGTGTTCTGAGTAATACTGATTTATAATGAAAGAAAAATTTCGTTTCCAATTTTTATTTCATAGAATAATTTATAAATAAACTTTAATGGGATTTTAATAGAACAACGTCACTTGAACATGGTTCAAAATTATGAAGTCCGTCGCCAAAAGCTTTCGAGTAGCTGAACAGTGTGACGTTAACATTCACTTATTCATTCAAAAGAGCAATTCTCAATTGAAATATTATGTATACTAATTTAAAAAACAACATAATCATGTATTAAATATTTCGGGGAGGGGGGGGGGAGCTCATTATCAATCGAAAACACACATTCATAAGTCATTTCATTATCGTAACCATCGTCATAAATATCTGAAAAAGTTGTAAGGTATTTGTAATTTAAAAAAATGATAAGTATATATAGTTGCTCCCTTTTAATGGCATTTTAATACAGTTAAGTGGTTTTTAAATGTAATTTATTTGATACATGGACTCCAATTGGATTTGAAAGTCGACATAAGTTATGCACATTAGTTTAAGTATACAAAAACGCATTTTTTGTTTGAATTTTTTCTTTAATCCGTCGTCAATTTTCGAATGGATTTGGTTTTGTGTGATAAATGAATGTATTTTTAAGTAATTAAATTTTCTCTATTGAAAGGCTCATAAATAATTTTTAAGTTAGTAAAACAGCAGTTTGACATAAATATACAGCATCCAGAAATATCGTATATTCTTTAGAACAATAATTCTATCTGATTAAAATAAGGATATCAAGAAAAGAAAGAAAATATTTTAATTGTCTTACAGATTTTTAAAAATAAAACATTTCGTGAATGTCTAATTATATTTAGATCAGCTCAACTTTTTCTGTTATAAATATTTACAGCTTCCGTTAGTTTAATTGAATATATTTAAACATATTTTGCCCATTCTTGATACAATTTTAAAACAATAGAATGACTGAAATGTAATTTATTTGATACATAGACTCCAATGGAATTTGAGAGACAACTTGTATTATTCATACTTTTATTGATATCGTTATAGGTGTATGAAAATGCATATTGCTTGAATTTATTCTTTAATACGTCATCGACTTTTGAAAGAAATTGGAAAGATTAGAAAATTAAAATAGAATGTAAACACAGCGAAAAGTATTCTTTAAGAATAAAACATGTACGATAAATCTGTACGATTTCGGCAAAAATATTAATATTTGAAATATCAATGGTAAACAGTATATATATATATATATATATAGATAACGTCCCTCATAATTTAGAGCTACGCTTACAAAAATTAAAAATTGGTTTCATTAACTGTACTCTACGTTATCTTTGAATTAGCTGCCGCGTAATACAAACAGAAATAATTCAAGTGCTCCTAGAAAACAAGTTTGTTTTGGAAGAATATTTCACAGACAAAACTTAACATTCGAGTAGTTGTAAATTTAGCTCAGGAGTAGAAATCCTCTATGACAGGCTATTAATACCATATGAGAAGAACACGCGTTCGGGACAGAATTTGCATAATTGACAAATAACCGCTGCATTTTGTCGGTGGCACGTAAATTTAATTACTGGGTCAGAAAAGAGAATAATAATGTAACACATTGCAAGTCTTTTTAAATGTTGTCACTCATTTGGAAGAACACTTAATTTCTTTGCAGTCTTTTGTCTCAAAGAAACAATGACAAGTTACTTATGTGAAATGATTAATAATCTAATAGGAAACGGCTTATGAGTCACTTAAGTGCCTTCTGTTTTATTTCTTTAGTAATGTTCTGTGATTGGATTTATTGTTACAGAAACAAAGGTATATCATTCAAATTATTGGTCAAGTTAGTTCTTTAGATGATATTTAAATTACATAATTTTATATTTTCAGTTTTATATAAAAAAAAAACAAGCTCTTCATATTTCATAAATATGGTTCAATAAAGAATTGCTAGCAAAGTTTTGAGAATTTTAAGACAACCATTTTTAGTTATGATAGCTATGTGATACAATTCATTACTTTAGAATATTTTTACCAGTCCCATCTTTAGGGATACTGATTAATATTTGAAATATTTAAAAATACAATTTGTTTGATAGTTAAATAATAATTCTCTCTCTATACAACTTTCTTTTCCATACTTCATTAAAGCTCAAATTAATTATATTTTCTTTATATGACGCGATACATTTACTATTTTTTAGATAAAAGTATTGCATTTCCATACTAGAAACTGTTAGCATAAGGAAAAGTCTTTATATAAAAACTTGGATGAAATATATAGATAAGCATTATAATCATAATTCTATAAGATACCATACATTTAATTTAAAGTTAAACTATACAAGTAAGTATAACAAGACAAAATAAGTTAATGTTATATATATATATATATTTATTTAAATTACCCATATATTATAAATTCCGTTAAAAAATATTTCGTTTTACTAAAGAGGTAAAATTAGTAAGGCATTTGTCGTCCATACATATATTTAAATACACATATACTCCTTTAAAAATCAGACTTTTTCTAAGAATGATCCTACTGTATATATTTAACAAGACAAAACTTTTAAAAATTAAGCAATAAGGAAGTGAATGACCTTACTAATACATTTTTTATTAAAATAAAATTTTAAATATTTTTAAGAAAGTTATTAACGTATTCAAAACAATAAATTATGGAATTATGAAGGAAAAGTTATTTATATTTAAATAGTAGCACATTTTGAACATTTATTATAATTAATTCGTGATTACAGATAACCGCTAACTCCAGTTTACTGAGTAAAATTAAGGAAAAGAACAAAAACGTCTAATTAACGCTTTAAAAAGCAAAATACAAAAAAAAATGACGCAAACAATCTGTAAAAATAAAATTATTAGAATATAATTTCTTTTCACATATTCAGAAACCAGAGAAATTAACCATAAAATATCAAATGTTTTAAAATAAATTAGCATTTCAAAAATGATTTTGAAAAATATTTGTTATGAAATTCTCAAATCTTAGCTACTGCATATTCGTAAACTTATTTTATTCAAAAATTTTAACTGATAAGTTGTAAAGGTAAATATTTTCAAAAATGGTACGAAACTTTTCAAATAAAAAGAATATACATTTATCAAAATATATAAGTTTCAAAATGTTATACATTTGTCAAGATAATGTTAATTTTTTAATACAGTCACTATTGAAAAATGCAGTAAATTAGAAATTAAAATTAAAATCTAATTCAAATAAAAAAAGACTTTTGAAACAATTATACTGAAACTTATATAGTATGTGCTTTAATAACCAATAAGTTTAATTTTAAAAAAAATTATTTTTTTAAATTTTTACAAAATAAAATAAAAAAGCAGGAAAAAATTAAAAAGTTTTCCCAATTTTACGATTAAACAATTCAACAACATTTAATCAAACTAGAAGTATCCAATTATAAGTTTATTAGAATCTTCTAATATTATCAAAAGATGTTTGCCATCTCATTTATGCATGCTTACACACAAAAAACATCTTTAAACAACGAAAAAATAACTTCGAAAATAATTATTTGAGAAAGGATCTAAGAAAAAGTCGCATTAAAGAATTATACTCAACTCCCAAAGTTTAATTTAATTCCAACAAAACATAAAATTTACGAAAAATAATTTAAAAGGAGTAAAAACATTCTCAAACTTACCCTCCTCTCTCTTTCGCTGACCTTTTCCAACCTATCACATAAGTTTCTGGTGTTGAAAATTACGAAGAGAGTTGAGAAAAGAAACCACCTGCCGAGTGACAAAGTTCTGGAGGGAAGATTTCAACTTTGCGGAAGATCTCAACGGAGGACAGATCTTGCGCTTGCGTCTTTGCTGAAAGACAGTCGAAGCACCAACTAGCTGTGTGCTGGGTGAGACTGAGGTTGATATGTTCTTAATCCTTTTTCACCGCACCCTCTGCGCAAACGCACAGTTGCACCTATCATCGAATCCTTACGAAAAAGTACGAGGGACAGGAGGAGCCTAACCTAAATATTTTCGATCTTTTACTTATTTTCGTTTTTACTCTTTTACTTATTTCTAGAAACTCGGACAGGCAAAAAGTTTCGGGGCTATATTCTTCCTCAAGGCGCTATCACTTTTTAGGGTTTCGACACGAGCATGAAACTGATTGAGATAGTCTGGAAATTGAGGATTGCGCTGAAATTGATGGAATGCTGTCCATCTCGTTGATGGACCGTGTCAAATGGGTAACCAGGAATTTCAAACAAATGTCTCAACTTAAACACTTGAGATTCCAATTTAAAACCACGAAAAAGGTAAAAAAAAACTCCATTTTTTTTCTTTTTAATTTATAAGACGCTTTGTTAAATACAACGTTGTTTTATATTAAACAAATATTTTACAAAATTAAATGTTTAATTGGAAACTATGAAAAAAACATTGAAAAATCCAGCTTTGTATTATTACGGTCACAGTTACTTCATTCAAAAAAATAAAAGTGTATAGTTATATAAGGCATCTGTTAAAATAATAATAAAATATATTAAAACGAATTCTCATATATTTAATTAACAGTTGTATGATATATGTGAAAATATGACAATCATGGAAAAAAATTCCAAATTTATCGCTTGCTTGTTTTTTTCGGCGTAAAAAGTTTTAAAAAAACTCGTCACCAAAAAAAATTGATAAATTTATTAATATTCTTAAGCATCTATCTTTAATGGTCTCAAAATTCAAAGTTTTTCTTAGGAGAAAAATTGATAGCATTTAATGGCATATCAATACTTTGCTGCACTCAGATCCATTTTTTCTGAGTCAGATGATGAACTGCTAGTTTATCACTAGCCGATGAATCTTCAGCACAATTATTTTCTGACATGTCTGTATAATCACTATAACTCCTCAGAAATCAATTTTTAAAATAACGATATAAAATTTCAAAATATTAAAAACGCAAATGAGGCAAGTCAATTTTTTCTAAATGAGCACTTATCATGTATTTATTTGATTAACTCTGGAGCAGGTGCGCACTCGATGTTAACGCTAATGGTCACGCAGGGGTGACTGAGTCACCCCAAACTTTTTATAATTATTTGTTTGGTACACAATAAAAATCGTAATTTCAGTGAGTAATTTAATCAAGTAGACTTACCTACTTTTAAGGACTCTTCAATTTTTGCTTTGATAATTTGAGAAAAAATATATCAATCAAACTGAACTAAAATGTTTCAAATATGAGTGACCTCAATAAAGGACACAAATCACAGACATTTTTCTTTAACATTAAAGGAGTAATATTTTCAGGCAAAACTGCCATATTTTGTTTAAGTTAGTGTAATTTTATTGTCCTTATGATCGACAAATAGCATGTAGAACTTTTTCTTGTGTCTTTTTGACAGGGTGCAATGTGTCTTGTGTACACTTGTGGCTTCATATCTTTCGTGATGGATTTTTTAGGTAGCATTTGAAATCTTTTCTTTCAACTCAAATGTTTCATGTTCATCGCTTTTCTAAAAAAATTTACTTTCGTTATTATGATTAATATGCATTATTTCATAAGTTTTTCCCTTGCTTGATCAGTTTCAACTTCCTTCAACAGATACTCATTTTTTTTAAATATTCTTTTCATTTATAAACCATAATAGAGAGAGAGGTCGTACAACACAGCAATCAATACCTCTAAGTTATTCACAGGGGCATGTTCACAGAAAATATTTTGGAAATAAAATGGTCGCGCGGGGAACTCAATCAAAAAAAGTACCTTAAGATTGTAAAAAAAAGAAACCGTTTGCCACTTTCAAAAAAGAGGGAGATATGTGACAAATACATTTTAGGTCCCATGAAGACTGTCATATAGGAGAATACTGTGAAAGTCATTGGTAACAAAAATAAACAGTTTTCACAGAAATAAAGAATTCGTGACCCTGGGGTGACTCTGTGCCCCGCGCGCCCGCTCCCAGATTAAAGGCGAATACATTACCCTTCAGAAAGATTTTCTTCGTCGTGACGTAGTCGCAGCAGGTATACAACGATTTCATACGTGCTAAGATTAGAGATCGTCACTGAAAAAAAGCATGCCAGTAATACATATTACGGGTGCTTTTTTCCCCCCACTAAAGTTGGCTAACTTAATATAACATACCTGGACGTTAATAAATAAGTAACGCGATTCCACAAACTGAACTCATAGTTGAGAAATAAACAGTATATTTAAAAGATATTTTTATCTGGTTTAGTCTAATAAAATTATGTTGATGATTGAGATGCTTTTTGTTGTTGTTAATATGATATTTTGCAACTCATTTTTGAAAAATGTCATTAATAAAGATCTAGACAACTATTTGACTATCAGAACTTTTGTATATAATTATTTATTTAGTTAGAATTAGTTACGATACCTACTTAAATTTTATGCCAAATAAAAATAATTAATAATTTTATATTTAATAGTCCCTTGCTGGGTGACGTAATTGGTTGGGTGATAATGCGGGTTCGACCCCGCCCATGTCGTACGATTATGCGGCATGTAAAAGATACCTAGAGTGCCTGTTTGGCTTTGGTACTCTCGGCAAAATTAAATTCCTGTTACAGTGTAGCATCTTCAGAGCTCATTGTGGCAACTGATATCCACCTATACAGTGCCACACTAAAAAGTGATACCAGCTTTCTGGGAATATACTAGAACTGCAATGGTAATTACCAATCCGCAGCCTCATTAGAAAGAAAAAAAGTTTTCTTAATAATATATTCAACGTGATTTACTTAATCTCTAAACGCTTTACTGTAATAAGATGTATAAATTTCTAAATTTCTACATCTTGTTTACTTATTTAATGCCCTTATTTCGCATTTAAGAATATTTTTTTTCCTGAATAAAAAGCAAACAAAAATTGCTTTTATCTATTATTTTGTTTCAAATGTAATGAATGAGTAATAATTGCAAATATTTTCTTCTCTTATTCATATTTTTTTTTAAACACTCTGAATACTGTTTCCAATTAAACATATAACATATTTCTAGAGCTCGTTATACATTTCGCAGACATCTTCTTTTGTTAGTACGCAATCCAGTAAATATGAAATATGAACAAGGTAATAAATATTCATTAATCTTATTTTCTGCAACAGAAATTCTTTGTAATATATTTTGATTCTTCTGTTTAAATCATTTATTCAGTATGTATCAAATTTATGTATAACTATATTGTAAGGTTTGAATTGTTTTGTAGCAAGTTTATAACTGCAATTATTTGAATTTTTTTTGTGTATGTAGGAATAAATTATAGTGTGAAAAACCGTACACACACAGTTTTCCTAAAGTTGAAAACTTGTTTTAAAAAACTACTATGGATTTGTGTGTGTCTTATGTAATGGGGGAGTTTAATTATTTGTACTTATTTTATATTTTGAAGGATTTTAAAATATTTGTGAGTGTGATTTATGTATTCCATTCTATTTTTTTTTTCAAAAAAAATTAAAAATTGAGAAATGTAAATACACAAATTTGAAATTGTTTTTTTTTTACTTTTATTTTAAACTTATTATTTTGCAGAGAGAGAGAAGGATAGAAAAAATTACAAAATAACTTGACATTTTAATTAGTTTAACCATAATAAATTTTTTTAAAAAACACTTCTTAATTTGATTTGAAGGAAGTTACTTGTGGTGTATAATGCTTATTTGGCTAGAAATTAATTATGTAATAAAAAAATTACTATTTTTGACATAATTTTTTAACTCTATTCAACTTTACAAACATCTTTCAAAATGAAAAAAATTTTTGAAAGGATTTTAGATTTAAAAATAAATAAAAACTCACTTTTTAAAATTGAGCATCAAAACGTTCACAAATGTTGACAGATTACCATAGAAAGAACAGTTTTTTTCGGAATATTAAAAAAGTTCCAGTTACCATCATTTGAAAAAAACGAGCAAGGTGTCAAAAACATATTTCTTAAAAAATTTCTTAAAATTCACTAAACAATATAAAACGTTTCTTAAGAAAAATTTCTTCGAAATTTTTTTGTACCCTTTCTTGAAAATTTTTGAATGATATGCGTGTCAGAAAAGGATGGAATAAAATTGTTTTTAATAAAATAGGTTTATGAGAATTTTGGTCAGATTCTACGATTTCTCTAGGGTATATATATAAAGTAAAACGGCTAATAAACAATATATTTAACTTTTTTAAATGGTCCCAATCACATTTGTAAATTTTTTTTTATAAATAGGTATTTCTAATATCTTTGATATCAATTGGTACTTTTTTTTTTCTAATTAAAAATCATTTAACTGTCATTTTGACTAAACAAGGTATAAAAACCAGGCTTGGCTTAAAAATAATATAACCAAATAATTTAAAATAACTTTAAGAACGTCAATTCTACAGAAGTAATATTTATTAAGCATTAATTTGTTTCACATATTCTTATAGGAAAAACTATACTTATATAAGTATCTTCAATTGAATAAGATTTAATTGAAATAACGCCGCACTGCAAAAGTGCAACAGACTGACAACAATGGACCAAATAATTCTGAATCCTAGTGAAGTGTTCATCTAAATCAGAATTTGTTATCCATTTTCCCAACTTCCTCTCATTTTCACTGGCTAGATTTAAGATCTTTAAAGTCACTTTATTACGTGGCAAATCCCATAACCTTACTTGAAGGTCTTAGAATTAATTGAGGAGATGGGATAGCTAGCTTTTCGAATTTACAATTTACGAATTGAATTTTGGATTTGAAATTCGATTTCCCGAAAGGACCACCATAAAAAATCATTGAGGCAACAGCACTTTAAATCCAACTGAAATTAAGTTTTGAATAACGTGTGTCGAGGCTCAAGATCCGAATGCTAATATAGTGTGGAAGTTTGGAGAGTAGGGTCCAGCTCATATTTTGTCTTTTTCACTCGATTATGTTTCAAAATTAAGGAAGTCGTTTGCATACCTTGCATAGTTTTAAGAAACGACGTTTATTGTCAATCAATTTTGTATTCAATCGTTGGCATAGCGTGAATGTTTGGATTGTATGTAACTACTATCAAGTCCTTTACACTGAGTGAAGTAATAAATTACCTGGCCTATATTAAAAATATCTAACTGCATTGTTCTGATAAAAACGTTATTACAGATATATATAGTTTATGTATGTAACTCTAGGACTATCTTTCTGAGAGAGAGAAAAACATTAGCCTAGAAATTAGAAGTAAAATATTATTTCTATCCCAAAAAATAGTGTTAATATTTCCATAGGATCTTTATTCTATTAATGAAATAACTCATATTTTAATCAATAATCTTTCCTTATTTAAATAATCTTTTTTTTTAATTCTTACCATTTCCACTGTTGAAAGCAATTATCCGTTAAATATTCTTACAATAAGAACATGTTTTACATGATTAATATAAAATAAAGAAAAAAGCCGGTAAGTGTATTGGATTCAGAACAAGATGGCTTGTAATTATTTAATTTGTTTGATCTTCCCATTGTGAAAATATTTAAACCTCGAATACGGTACCTATGCGATATATTTGCACAAATAGTTTGCTTTTTATTACATGAAAGAGTTATATTTATTATCCGGGCGAATCGTATATATATATGCGAACTCCTTCTCTATTAGAGTAATGTAAAAATTAATTCGTTTCATAAAATGATAGAAAGTTTGTGTTTTTGGATAGAATCTTTGTGCAATTGAAAATGTGCAGAAAAATATAAATTGGAATATTAATTTAACTAAGACTTAATTGACTGGCTACACCAACACAAGATACTGAAGAGCAATCAGTATTTATTTCAACAGAAATCTAGCAGACTGAGGAGAATTTAGAGCCTTCTACACACTTCCTCGAAATTGAGCTTGACTGGCGATAATAACATTTTACTTCACACTAAATTGGAATGGACAATAAATGCGAATTGATTTCCCGAAGCTTAAGTCTGATGAAATTTTACAAGATAATTCCCAAAATTACATAACTCACCTTGTTTCTTAATTTTATTTTATTCAAAAATATTTACGATACTATTGAAATTCAAACCTATAAAATACTATTTTTAACCTAAGAATATTTTGCGAGTCTCCATATTGTAAGATCTATAAAATGGCATATAACTTGATTCAAACCAGCATATCCCATTTATTAGAATAACATCTTGGTAACTGGTTGACAAGAACTTTAAAGTTGCATTTGACCCAAGATTATCATGACTGGTGTGGGTGTCAGCTTCAATGAAAGCCTCATCATTTTGGCTTTGGTTAAAATTACAAAGGAGTCAATAATAGCCCATTTTCAAATCCAGAGAGTGACTTTAATTGAAACAGACTATGATGGAGGATTATAATGTTCAATGCGAAATTTTATTCCTAACCAAGTAATATAAATTTTTTTTTAAGTCAATTCCTACTTTGAATGGATGAATAGAAAGTAGTTTATTAACGATTGAAAATTTGAACAAGATATATATGTGTGTATATATATATATATATGCAGTTTTAATCATGCTATAATTCCTCTCTCTCTTGTAGAGAAATTTTGATTATATATATACATATATATATAGGGAGAGAGTGAACTAATAGTAGGAATTTAAAAAACAGCATGATTTGTCTGCATTGTTCTAACAATGCACCCCCGGTTTGGTTAGTTTGCCTGAAAAACCGGTTTTCGACGCCAACTTTTGTCATCGTTTATTTAACAGTTACGTTGTTACAAAAATAGAGACGAATCTAAGTTGGCGTTGAAAATCCGTAATTAATTAATCGGGAATTCATGAAATAATATTTGAAAAAACTTTATCAACATCATCCATTACAAGTTAAAAAAAAAAAATTTGAACTTGATTGGATGAATAGAAAGTATTTTATTAACGATTGAAAATTTGAACAAGATAAATATTGTAAAATAGTGTAATTAATCTAAATTTGGATGTATAATGCATTTATATTACTCTGTTATATATATATTTATTTTATGTTAAAATTGTAATATTCAAAAGCAACGCCGTCCTGTACATTATAATGGAGATTCAATAGGAACTTGGCAAAATCTTGGCGATAGAGCTAAGTTGGCATCACTTTTGGCGTCCATTGGTAACCCATTTGGCGACATTGGTGGCCCATTTGGCGACATTAGCGACCCTATTGGTGAGTTCGGGACCCTCTGGATTCTCCTAGAAATCAGTGGAGAATGTTATTAATTTCACGATCAATGACACAAGCGGATCTTTCTCGAAGTTTCCGCTACGTCTATATATAGAGCGATACTCGCCGAAACGAGTCAGTCTTGTTTCAACCAGAGATTAGTGAACATTGTTTTGACTAGCGATTAGTTCGGCTGTGCTTGTGTATAATCTTATGCATACGTGTATTTTGGATCCTGATAATTGTTAAGTGCTTTTGAAGGTGTGAAATCCTTCTGATATTTATTCTGCGAATTTTACTGTTTAATCCTGTATTTCAAGGATTGGATTTTCGACAATAAATTCTCTTCGCTCTTAAAGTACGCTCTGCCTTGTACTTTGTGACTGATTTGCATAAAATCCTCGAATCCCGATCAACGTAAGAATATATATATATAGAGAGAGAGAGTGAGCTAAGAGCAGGAATTTGAAAAAAGCAGATATTCCATTATGATATTTCACAAACTAATTCTTGAGAAAAATATTAGAAAATATTTTAATTTACGTTTCACTGTGAAGCAACACGAGGGCTACTGGTGATGAACTTCATAATTTTGAACTGTCAAGTCTCGAGACCTGAGTTACCACCCTTCTCCTAGCTGCCAAAAGCTCCTTAAGCCTCAACAGATTTAAAGTGCCTTGGCCTTTCTAAAAAGCTACTTCTTCAGCAACAAAATGTATTTTTGAAATAAAAAAATGGGGCTAATTAGTCAAACAATCTTTTAAAATGCATTAAAACTGATTCCATCCTTTTATTATTTGCATTTTCGTGACGATTTTATTGAAAAACTTAATGCTTCAAGTCATACGCTTACAATATAATTCTTGTGAATTTCTCACATTAAGATTTATGTTTTGACCGTAAAAGTTTTGCTATAAATACATTTATCCAATATATTATTTCACGGGTAATATTTTGATTTTTTCCCCATACTGACATGCTTGATTATATCACACACACAAATTACTATCATTTTCTAGGTAAATAAAACTAGGTTTTAATTTTTAAATAAAAGAACAAACGTGTTTGAATCTCATACTTAATTATCATTTAATTTAAATATAAAATTCAATAGTAATGGAATGGTTTTAAGAGCGCTATTATGTTTGTAAATTCCTCTCTTCTTTGATATAATGCTCAAATGAATATTTACAACAAAACGAAATCCTCTATCATCTTTGTTGCCGTGCTACTGAATGCTATCTAGTGACAAAATTCTATTTCAATCTATATTTAAGTAGTTTAGTTGTCTTTCATAATAATGAATAGCGTCATTAACAAAATGTGCTGTTGGATTTTAGTTCTTGTAATTATCTCGTTCACTAAAAATGCGATGAGAGAATTGCAAAGCACTTAATGATTAATCCCATTTTTCTATATTTAAAGATTTCGTGATGCAAGATTAAACGTCTAATCTTGCTTAAAGATTCCACATTTAAGTAATTATAATATGAAACTTCTTAGTAAGTCTAATAACGAGTTTTGAAGATTTTGCTGAAGGTTTAAATAAAGAATCAAAGTAATTTCGAAATGGATTCCGGTCTGGAGTTTTCTAGACGCTTGTAAACCATTACTTATTTTACTAAGAAGCGCTTCTCCCTACTATTTCCGGTATAAGCATAATTTATTTACCAGAGTTCTATTCAATATCGTTGAATGTGCCTGTGTAATTTACTTAACTGAAATATCAAAAGGATTTCACAACTTAGATTACATGCGTTTAGATAAGAGAAAAAACTCTGTCTAGGAGTTGGAAGAGTATTAATGAATACTGTAACAAAAATTCTGAAAAGTCTGATTGCTTCAATGTTTAAAACATTACATAATGATACACAGAAGTAAAGTCTAATTTTACAACCTCCATATACAATAAAAGGCCGATCGATACTTAAAATTTTGGTTAATGAATCGAAATATATGAAGGGAAAAATCAATAATATATATATTTATGTAAAATTTAAAACACCATTTTTTTAAAAAAATATACCTGTTATTTTAAAATAAGAAAAAATAACATAAAACTCGCATTTTGTTTTGCAAAATACATTTCCTTAAGCAATTTCTTCTCTCTTTGTTTTCTTCCTTAATTTCATAATAAAAGCCAATTTTCTTTTTTTAAACCTAAAATTAAATTTTTGTTTTGTGTGTGTGTGTGTAAAATATTTTGAATTAATCACATTTCATACATTTTTATTAATATTCCAGTAATTTGCATCACATATTATTTTTATACAGTATTTATTTTTATACGTAAAATACGTTTTATAGGAACATAAACAATTTTGTTAAGCATTTCTCAACATTTCTATTTCTTATATTATCAATATCGAAATGATTATGCATATTTATGATTCATTTTGTTCTTGTGAACTTAAATCGACTTGTCAATCGATATCATCCTCTGGGGAGAGTAAAAGTTAGGATGAAAACCAAAAAGAAAAAACGCGTTACTTTTTTATTTTTATTTTTACTGAAAACCGATTTTTCAGTCGACAACTCCCCCCCCCCTCCCCATCACACTTTTCCTTTATAGTTATGTAAATTACTAAGGAATGAAAGTCGTCGAAAATAGTTCTACGCGAGATTGGGAGAAAAAGAGCTTTATTTTACCTAGCATATGGGGTATGCGTGAATCTTGGTAGTTTGAGTTGTGTGACTAATATAATAAATATGCGAATAATCACATATTTTTTAAAATGTGATATAATAAGAAGATTAGTGGCAAATGATCAGGACTTTTGTATTCGCAATGGATTAAATTTGATGCATCCAGGGGTTTTTACTAGTACTATGGTAAATGTTTATTTTTTAAAAAAACTTCTTGCATGTTTACGAAATAATATCTACAAGCTAAGAAATACGTTTCATTTTTGTTTCTAGTTTATAATACTAGCGTTCCGATATATTAATTTAAATATATGCTTTATTTTTAAGTAGGAATGTTTGATGCGTCATAATGAAAAATAATGAACAAGCTATATAAAAAATTTAACTGTGTTAGAAGCATTTTAACTATTTTTCATTTATTCCAAATTCTAGTTCTTCTATTACTCGTATATTTTTTTCTCAATCTATATGCATTGTTTATTATTGAGAAATGAGGTTTGGAAAAAACAATAATCCAATTTTTCGGGGATCGCAAGACGTTATTTATTTATTTGTTTTGCCTGAACTTTTTTCACATGGAAAACATTTTTAAATGTATAAATTCAAAGGAAAACTGAATAAGAATTTTTTCATCAATATTCTCGATGTGTTTAAATATGGCAATCGTTATTTAAAAATAAATAATAATGAAATTTTTAAAAGAAGCAGTTTCTTCGTTGTTAGAAATACTTTTTAAAATTATTATTTTAACCATCTTTATTCTAACTATTGAAAAAAAAACTTTAGCTTTGTGACATTCATTATAAGCGTTATAATTCTCACATTGTTTGTTTTCCTTGCATTGTTTGTATAAAATATATGAAAAACAGTATTTACTTTAATAATGTAATTTTCTTTGCTTTATAAATCACAAAGTTATTATTTTTAAGCTTATTTTTTGAATTTTTAGCAAACAGATGTTTTTATGTTTTTATTCTAAATATTTAATTTAAAAATTCTTTTTCTCATTTAATTTCTGTTTCTTTTCTCATGAAGTCTGTGTATGTAATAATTTTAATATATCAAAGTGTTATTTTCATAAATGATAAATTATGATAACTAAATACGATAGCTTTAAATATGTCTTCATTTAAAGACTTTGAGCTATACTGAAACTCAAACAGTACTATGAAAGATAATTGAACTACAAATTGTTCGTCTTTTTCTCATGACTGGGCAGTTAATAGAAATAGTATGCATTACACACAATCCAAATGAAGCTACAAACTGCTTTTTAAAAAACTAAATTGACTTTTTAAATACTGATAATGGGACAGTTACCCTTAATCTAACACTGGATAATGACGTATAACAAAAATTTCAAAAACAATATTCCGAAATAAAGCTTTTAAGTTATTTACATTCACAAGTAATTTTGTTGGAATTCTACGGAATTTTTTGAGCTTATTAATATCGAACTTGAATGGAAAATTAAAATAAATTATTTACTTATATGATTCGATTTTTCTAGAACTATCACAAAACTTTTTATTAACTTTATGCCTCTAATAATATGAAACTAATGCAATTCTTTAAGTTTCAATACTAGCTCATTAAAATAAAACTCATGGCACTTAGAGGCCAATAACTCAAGTCCCTGTACGAATAAGAATAAAATTTCAAATATAAGAAAAATGTGTAAAACTCATGCGGCCGAAATGTACGTTGAAAGAAATAGTCTAAAATTTTGGCAATGGATGATATTGTGACAACGCACAAATAAAAATAACAGTTCAAAAGTCGAAAAATAGTAGGTCATTTTGTTCACATGTTTGTGCACTCTATGTGCATGACTTACCAGTCAACAACAAGCTGAAAGCGTACCACCACTTAATCAGTAGGAATGAAGGAGACATTAGCTTCTACTATAAGTCAGCTTCAATTGTTGTACACCTTTGAAAAATGGAAAGAAACAGGAAAAGAACGTGAAATGATACGTCCATCAGGGAATTTAGTTTGACTTACATTCTTTACAGTG
The DNA here is from genome assembly GCA_019973975.1 of Trichonephila clavata. Classification (NCBI taxonomy): domain Eukaryota; kingdom Metazoa; phylum Arthropoda; class Arachnida; order Araneae; family Nephilidae; genus Trichonephila; species Trichonephila clavata. The sequence continues at coordinate 529,937 of BMAO01010345.1, forward strand.
GGGTGGTCCAACTTCTTAGCTTTAATATCATAACAATATGGTTTCCAAGCAGTATAGTTCACTTTTGGTAGCACACATAACAAACCTTGGGCGTTTAGTTGTTGACCTTGACATGAGGTGTTTATTTGAACCATCCACCTATCAATCAGCAGCAGCTGTACCGTGCTCATGTTAGACGACCGAGACGAAATGGAATCACTATTAGGGTCAGTCGTTAAGCTATTTTATTCTTGCCATTTGTTGACTACGACTTCGGGAAAAAGGGTCACTATATGAATCGGTTCATTTTGACTTCCTTGGAAAAAAGTAGGGGTCGAAAATGAAATTCGCCGTGAATCCACATCATGCCGTGACATATGGGGAATGTAGCAGTATTTATTGCACGGCATGCCGAATGGAAGAGCCTCATATGTGACAGTTCTGTGCATTAATAGCATCGTCTAAATGAAAATGAACTTCACAAGCTTATGAGATATGCGATGACCAGTACTCATCTACTTGTATTTTCGCCAGAAAACGCAGGGCAAAATCAAGACGTGCTGAATTATCATGTGGTTTAATTTATTAAATGAGTTGGATCTAAGGGTATAATTATATAATTTCGCTCAAAAACCACTCGTACGATTAACTATGGAATGTCCAATGATCGTGCTGCAGAGCGGGCACTTACAATAACATTTTACAGATACTTCACAAACACACAGGTATAGTAATTGCAACTTCCTTCAAAATTAACGACTCAATAGCTCGTCGTCTTCTTTCCCGTGCAGTACCTAGGGAATTGGTTTCTTTAAAAGTATTAATCATATCTCTTACAGCATTTATATGGACATGGGTCCTCTACTTAATTTTTTTTTTCATACGCTGATAAGAACGAAGTGCTGCGGAGGTATTGCTCTCCTTCTGGTAAAAGGCTTTTTCTATCATTAAGGGCTGTTTTTCTTGTTCAATGTCATGTTCCTAGCAAGCAAATGAAAAGTTCTCTAACCATATCCATAGTTCTTAGAGCTAAATTACATAAGTACCTCATTAGCATATGGGTTTTTGTCAAAAAACGCCATCTATTTGGAAAATATCTAACTATTTTTTCCGGCATAAACCTCGGCCTTATGATTTGCATGACACATATATGAAATTTTATTCAGATCTGTTCAACAAAACCGGTTTTTTAGAAATACCGGTTTCTAAATGCCATCATTGATTTTAACCACCCTCAACATTGGTAATGAAGAAATTTTTTTTAATCAAAGTATGACATTTTTATTACAGAGAGAATTACCTTAAAGAAATTCTTTATTATATGAAACTATGTTTGCTAAGTGTACATATTATGAAGCGAAAAATAATATTGTCTAATAAAATATATTTTGTACAAAAATATCAAACATTTAAGGATTATAAATATACCTCATCTAGTCTTATACAGAGGATTATATAGTAAAAAATTATTCTAGATAAAAAGGGGTTTTCAGGAAATATATCTATTGAAATAAATTACTTTTGAAATTAGAAGTCACATAGATTAAAAATATAAGTTTTAGGAAGTTAGCTCTGATGCCCAAAATCGAAAAAACCAGAATAAGCTTTTTATAATCCCCCCCCCCTTAAATATTTCTTTATTAAAATTTTATCTTCTTCTACTAAACTGCGCATGTAACTAAAAAAATTCTTCCCCTCACTCCGTTTCCTATTAACTGTAACCATCCAAAATTTAGCAAAATCTGAAATTTTAATGAATGACTTGAAATTACTTTGCATTTTTTTTAGCATCACACCAGATTTTATGTGTATGATATTCATTCACGATACAAATTTCTTCCAAAAGGTGGTTTTTCTAATTATTTCCTTCTATAGAAGCCCACCTGTTTTATGAAAGTTTGGGATTTACTATCCCGAAATTGTCTAGTAATCTTTCTTTTTTTCACCGGGTTTACTGTTTCAGAAAACTTGGATAGTTTGCCTCCCAAACGCCGTAGTGATCATTATTTTCTTATAAGTAGCTCATTATGGTTTGTTTGTTTTCAAAAACCGGTTCTAACACAGTTTTTTCCACTAAAAATTTAGCTCTAAACTTATACATAAACTTGTTTATTAATGCATTGTAATGATTTTAATTCAAGCAAAATGTACACATCAAGTTGTATGCATCGGAGAAATGTCTGGCAAAAAAGATACCTGAGGGGAGTGGGATGGCTCGAGAACATGTAATACGTTACGTTGACTCAACACGTACGAGTCAATGCATTATGCACTGCTCGATCGGTGCGTGTGGTGGGCCCAGTGAACTTATCCAACTTCTGGAGTTGACGATGATGATAATAGATTACCTATTGTTAGATAATTACGAAAGCTTACTACTCCAATAAGAATTAGTAGCAAATATTTTAAAAAATCAACTGTTAGAAATAGAAATATTCAGGATTATGTGGAAAAAGTACGGTATTGGAGGAAACCTGATTCTCTTGAATATCAACCGAGATGGAATAGTTTAAAAGCAATTTTAGAAATATTTGTACAATCAAAAGAATATATTAGTTGAATCCGGAGTTACTTTAATACTTCTCACTAGTAGAATGAGAGTGAAGAATCTTGCAGAATCGTAGTGCTTCTTAAAAGTTTCAGGACCAATAAGATTACCAGTCGAAATTTCAATGGAGGTGAGATGGGATTTTCTTAACAAATGAAGGAATATTTTAATATTTGCTGAGTGAGTTAAAAAAATTGGAATCTGCAACCAATTGCAGACTATACACTATAAAGACACGAATTAAAAAAAGGAAATAGAGACGTGATTAGTAATATTTCTCCTTGTTCGTTTGTGCAAGATCTTCTAGTGAATGTCTTTCATTAGTACTACAAAAACTGTCATTAAATTATCTTGACAGGTATCATTAAGATTTTACAAAAGTTGACTGCGATGTTGAAGAAAGTGTTGAAGAAAAAAAATTGAAGGCATATCTATTAGGAAAATTAATGTAAAATAGCAATATATAAATATTTACAACCTTAAGAATGGCTTGCTCGAGTCCTCACTTTAAATCAGAAGCTTTTGGTCTTAAAAACTACAAATAGAAGAACAAAGAAATTTAGATTTATTACCTAATGCTTTAAAGACAATTAAACCTAGTTGAGTAGCAAAAATGAGCAAGTATATATTTTTTTTCCTTTTTGTGTTCAAAAAAAGAAACACGATTAAATAATAAATCCATCAATGTTTCTTGCTTTTTGAAGATAAAATTTTTTAAACAAAGAAAAAAATAGTAATTTACGTAAGCATAAAACATTTGTTATTTCCTTCGACTTTTAAGAGTATTATTTTGTTAATTTATTTTTAATACTTTTATATGTTTTACGATACGTATCTTGTATTTCTTTTTTTGTATTTTGAATTACTATAAAGAAAAAAAATTTAAACTTCTATTTTAAGTTATAAATATGTCTTTCTTTTCTTCCGGAAAAACTCGAAATCGGTTTCATGGAAAAGTTAAAAACCGGCTTTTTATTTAGTCGGATTTTCTATAAACATTTTGGGAACCAAAACTTATGTTTTTGCTTCCATAAATTTGAGTCTAAAATCTCTAAATACATCTGTAACTATTATTTACATAATACATTAAATTATTCATAAGTAAATCCATTTTTGATACATCTGGTCCAAAATAATCCCTTTGCGCCCTTTAAAACCAGCCAACTAAATGAAAAAAGTTAGAAGAATATGTGAATGATTTCCTGGTTAATTATTTTCGATATTTCGATCTGAATATGCTATTATATGAGAACATATTTTATTTCTTTCACAAGAGAAATCACTGGAATTTCGACTAAAAAAACCTTATGTTTTAATCTGTATTTTCTATGTTACTAAGAAACGGAGAAAAGTATTTTATTCCTAAGAAACATGATCTCAAATTTTGAAGTTTTACTGAAACAAAGTTCTTGAGCCTACATACAGTGCATGAAATATTTGCTGCGTGACGGGCTTAGAACCGCAACAGAAAGAATTTCCTTATACACTTTCGCTCCTGTTCTTCACTACGCATAGGTGTTTTCTTACACTCTGCTGAAAAAGTAAGATCAGAGAAAGCAGTGTTCAACCATCATTTCATGTTCATTCCTTCTTTATCCATTTCCTTTTTAAGTGCAGAATATTTCTTCTTTTATATGGACAGTCTATTGCAAATATCTCTTAACCTAAAGCTCACTATGTAATATAAATCTTTGAAAGGGTAGTATCTCTTCAATGTTCAATAGAAACGTTTTAGATTTCGGAAAATAAAACGGAGGGAGATCTAAGGCTTCTTTTGCTCGCTTGTATGCTTTTAGTAGCATTGAAAATGGTCAAGTAAAATGTTGCTTAGCTTTATGTTAAACTGCGGGTACAGTAAATAAAATGCATTCCATTAAAATGGATGTGTATCCTTTAAAAGCCGTCATTTTATTTCTTCGTGAGTGAATAAAGATCCCTACCATTTTCAAAAGCTCTATACATTTTTAGCTTTGAGACTTTTAATGTAATTTTCAGCTTTAACTGTAAAATTGAAGAAAAAAATTCATTTTACAGTACCCATCGGTGCTAAAAAATAAGAATAATTTATCTTATAGTTAATTTTGTCTAGAAGTATATATATATATCTATATATATTACAAAAATATACAAAAAGTAGTTACAAACCTAAGATAAATATAGTCATGATAGAAAAGTCTTATCCACAGTAGTACTAGAGCAAACTCCTGGCCTTAGGAACCAGGATTGCAGGTTTAAACAATGTTTTTCGGCCAGCCAACCTTCACCTGAATTTGCCAATACTCTGGGCCATAGGGAAAGTAAGAAATTTCTTGAGAAGTTTAATTATTATTATAAATAAAACCATGATCTATTAATGTAAAACGATAATATTATAGCCTGTAATAATTACTAAAATATTTTAAATCAAAGTTAAAACTATTAGATAAAGACTTACCACGTTTACAGCAAAACATATTCCCGGGCAATGGACAATAACAGTAACGCATAAAATCATAAATTTTTGATAAAATAACACACACATATATATATATATACTATAATGTTCGAATTAATTGAAGCAAACATGTTTCTCTTGTTTGAGTTGGTATGGGATTACTAGTGATGTCCTGAACAACTTTGACTATAATTTATTCCTTTTTGATGTATTAGGAGCTCAATTGTGAGGCATCAGTGGGGCAGCTGGTGATTTCAATTTTGCATTCTGTGTAAGACGTGTTACTTTTACTTGTTTAAAGATGGGTATTACTCCGAGGAACTGTTCTAAAATAAATCGCTCTAAATGAACACACTTCTATGACTGTAAGAGATATAACGATGTCAGTTGTTGTGATCGAATTAAGTGTTTTAAGACCATTTCAAAATTCTGGATCATCCCCTCCGAAAGAAAAGAAAAATATGGGTGCAAGGGGAAAACTACTTCAAGAATTGAAAAAATTTTCCTAAGAAGTAGCAAAATAAATCCAAGACAAGAATAGACCTTTGAAGGGATTTATTGGATAATCGTGTTGAAGTGAGTACCTCAACTGCACGGAAAAGGTTTCTGGAAGGTGGTCTTAAGGCAACAAGACTGAGGTAAAAAACTATTTCTAACTCAGAAAATGATGAAAAAACGTTTAGCATGGGCCAAAAAAATACCGATCATGGACTATTAACGACTGGAAGAAGGTAATTATGAATGATGAAACATTTATTTGTGGAAGGATACAAATCAAGTGTAGTTAGACGAAGTGTAGTTGAAGCTTTGTTACCAGATCATATCCAACAGATTGTAAAACACCCTTTTAAACAGATGTTTGGTTTTTTTTTCCACAACTAATGGCCCTGTCAGCTTAATTCCTCTTAAATACATGATGAATTCTGTCAAATATATATAAATATTATGTAGTAGGATTGTTCCACATTCATGGAAATATTTGATGGAACATTTCAACATGACTTGGCTTCTTGTCACAATTCGAAATTGGTTCATACTTTTACGTGGAAAATAAAATAAAAGTGCTTGATTGGCTTGAAAATTCTCCAGACTTAATTCCTATTCAAAACTGATGGCATATTCTCAAGAATCGTTTCGCTAAGATGAATCACACGACAACAGAGCTAATTATAAAAAGAGCTATACTAGTATATTTCCAAAATGATGATATCAAGAACATGTGTGTTATTCTAGTGGAGTTAATATCAAAACGGGTTGAAAAGGTAATTTCTGCTAAAGGAAGACATACTTCGTACTAATATACGGATTTTTCAATCTATGTAAGGTATGTAATGATAAAAAGCTAAAGTTTTAGAAAAAAAATTACTTTTTTCCTATTTTTCGCACTTAATTCGAGCAGTATATATATAAATAATCATGTGAGTAGATTTTAATGAAAGTTGGTGCCTTTGCGTACACATCAAAATAATGATTTCCATGAAATGTGTAACAGGTGTAATCCGTTTTTGTATAAAATAGACATGCCTTATTCTCAATATCTAATCAAAAGAGATGAAATGGTTTATAATATGAAAATCAAATTATTACATCATCAATTGGTGTGTAAAATGAATAACTGAGTTAATTTCTGAAATACAGTTATGGTTTTCAATGTGCAAGGATTCAAATTCAAGGATTTAGTATGTCTCCAAAATATCATTTGGACGAATCTGTGCAGAGACAAATAATCGGCTGTTTAGAAACATAGTAAGTAGTTGGCTACGTAGTGAGATATATGAAGATTCTAGACTACACTATGGGAACAATTTCAGATTTATAGAACAATTGTAACGAAGTGCAGACAAAGTCGTAGATGTATAACAACTGCTTCTCTAGATCCACTGAAGAGGGAGGGGGTGATTTATATATTTTATATTGTTTTAATTTAATAATTTTAATTTAATTACATTCAAAATTGTTACACAAAAAATAAGTATAAAGTGATTTCTATGAAAAGTCACACAAACCCGAGAGAAATACACCGCAATAAATAAAATATAAATAACAATGTTCATTGAGTGACCCGGTACTATTTGATACATGGGCCGGTCCATGGCTCGAAGATCACTGCTCTAGATCGATATATTGGAATAACTTCCCGTCGTAACGGGAAGTCTGTTATTTGGTAGTTAAGTTCAGAGTTCGCAGCCACCTCTGAAACTCTTGTATCACGACAAACAGTACACAGAAGGCTTACAGGAAATTGCACTTATGCCCAAATATTTTTGGAATATGTTTCAATCTCTAGAACAAAATAGGAGTCACTTCAATTGGAACATCAAGCCTCATAACTGGAGTGAAAACAATGGATCCATGTGCTCTTCAATGATGAGCTGATATTTAGTTTAACCTCTGGTGGGAGTCAGAAACGGGAGTTTTTCTTGGAACATCATGGAATGCGGCCGTTTCCGTAGTGCTGATATAATGGTATGGGGTGGAATGATGATCGATGGAGGGGGATAGTGATCGATGAATACTACACATTTCCAACACAGGATCTGTGACTGATCAAAAGTATAGGGATAAGACTAAGGGGCTTTTTGTAAGAATTTTCAAAGATAGATATAGCTCTAATTTTTTTTGTCATATACGCACGTTAACATAAGTCCATATTAAAACCTTGTTGGCGATTTTCTTGAAAATTTATCTATTGAATAAACACTGTGCCCTGAAAAAAATAATCTGATCTGAATCGTTAGAGAATTTTAGAAAAACCCTTGCACAGAGAGACATCTCATTCCTAGAAACAAAAATGCCGTAAAGACCGTATAGCTGAATAAGTGGTACTTAATTCTCCAAATTAAGTTTAAAAACAATATTATATGCCTAAATCTTATTGTGATATATGTGTTCAAGACTTGGGTGGCCATATTACTCCATTTTAAATTCATAAAGCTTTATTTTTTTCTCCTGAGCTATTTTAGTTTTCAACTTTCGGTGCTACAAATTGTGACACGAAGTGCATTTCAAAGAATGATCCAAATGGGCTATAGAACGCAAGATATACCAATGATAAAACTACCAAGCGAATGCGGTTCCATTGATACACGTGAGCTTTACCAATGTCTTACAGATGGATTCGTGAACAGTATAAGCAGATGATGCCGTTTGAAAGAGGACGTATAGCTGAACTAAAGGAATTTGGTGGTCATACGGTATTATTTCTTGAATTGTCAATTCCAATGATCTGATGTGTATTCAGGATAAGAGGACAGCAATGGACATCGATGAGTGACTAAAGGAACGGGGTATGAAGTCACGGAGATCATTGCATCAACTGTTCTCTACCGCTGCACAATGTCAAACGTGTTTGACACAATGAGGAAGTGACGAGAGCATTCGACCTGGAATATAAAGGACTGGAGTAAAATAATTTTCAACAGTGACTCCCGCTTGGAAATGAGCCTGGTAGACCAGTAAAGATGTATCTGGTGACGTTCCAGAACAACGAAAGGACACTTATCTGATTATATGACTATTGTCCGCCGCATTCTCCGACAACTAGGAGTTATGGTATATGGGGGTGTCAATTCACTTTATAACTGGATCACTTTGTTAGTCATGTGTGCCTCAATTTTAGAACAGCGGTACACATTACGTAGCATCATTGGTTAGTGATAGCTAAGGAGTTCTTGATCGAGCAACAGCTGCAATTGTGTATCTGCCCTTCAAGGTAATGGTGTAAAAATGTGACTAAGATATAGATTTCCAAAGCTTTTCCCTGCTTTGTCAAACTTAAGACAGAAGTATTTTTAAAAATGAGTGATCCTGAAGCAAGAGATGGCAACGTCAGGACCTGTTTTTAATCACTATCCATATTTTCTCAAAAATTTAACTTTAAAATGCATTATTTAAATAAATTACTAGATAGTTTTATAAACGAAGATAGTTTAATTAAAGGTCCTTTCATAATGTTAAAATATTCTAAATATGAAATATGCTTACTACTTGTTAAGTTTTGTACATTAAAAGTGGAAAAATGTACAGTCAAATAAAAGTACAAAATATTACAAATTCTACAAAAAAAATGTGTTTCTTTTTTTAAAAACTTTTTGAACAAATAATACATATTTTAAATTTCCAGACTTTAACATCTTTTCTTGCACCTCATACTCTAAATTTCATATTTAGAACAATAGCATTATGGTAATGGTAAAATAAAAAATATACATAAAAAATAACGAAATTTTTCCATTTTTAAAAATTTAAATGCGATGAAGGAAAAAAAAGCTACTTTATTTAGCTAGGTGAAAAGCAGCTTTTCTAGGGTATAGCGATCGGAAGAGAAAAAACTAGACCACCCTAAAAAATGAATGGGTGCATTAGATTGAAATAACTATAATACAAGCTTAGTAATAAACGCTTCTTTAAGTTTTTCAAAAGACTCTTGACATTTATCTACCCAAGGAACATTCTTCTTCTATTATTTAACGGAGTTCTAAGGATACCATAATTCCTAATAATTTAAATGTGTGATACACATTAGTTAAATCCAAAAATCTTTGCTATTCTTTTACATTTTTCGGAAGGTTTTAATTTTTTTAATACTTTCTACATTAGAGTCACCTAGTGTAATCTCTGACCTGGTTTTACTTCATATTCCAGAAAATGTATTTCACTTTAGGCAACCAAACATTAGAGTTTTTCTTTTATTTAATGTTTTCTTTTTGACAAATCACAAAATTGTTTGTAAATGCTTTGTATCTTTTTCCACAGGAGAAAAATTATCAAATCATCAAAGTAATTACAAACACAATCAATTTTGTATGTATTTAAAATTCTTCGAATGGTCCTATTAAATATTGCAGGGGCATTTTTAAGACAACCATTTAAAAAGACCGAAAGTTGTAACAAAAGCTAATTATTGTGTATCTGGCCAATAATATAATAATATGCTAATAAAATGGAGCCAAACCAACCAATACAAAATCATGCAGATATTTCATGTATTAAAATACACCACGTATGACATAAAACTTTTGTAATAGTTAACTTTTCTTTTAAAGTAAAAATATGGTAGCAATAGATATGAAATAATTAACATTATGAACATTTTAAATTTAAAATCACATAATTAAGTCATTCCAATAATAGAGTACATTTTAAATTTGGCACATACTATATATATTGTAGAAAATAAGTTGAAATATGTATCATTGCTTGAAAGATGGTGGTTTGGTGAAAATATAAATCTCTTGCATTCATACGTAAAAAGGATTTAATTTGTTTTCATTGATTCCACCCAATTGATCATTTTATTGTTTTCAGGGCTGTAGATTAAAATTTTAATATCATTTTTATGTTTATAATCACACAATTTAATTATATTTTTTTAATTTTTAAACTTCTGAGAGCAGTTTCAAGATCACATTTACCAACTTAGATTTTTTTTAAGGAAACCACGCCTTATTTTTAGAATTTTTTTTTTTGGCTGACATGGATTTCGTATATCGGGGATAAAGGAAACTCTCACTTAAAATGAATATTATCCTGTCGTCTTAACTATTTCAGGCACCCATCCGATATAGTGGTTAGTGGCACTGGATGCTATGTCGTAGGGCCCGGGTTTGATTCCCGGAGAAGGCATGGGTGTTTGTAAATGAAGTGTCTCTGCGGCATGGGGTTACTCTAAATAGCAGTCGAGCCGCAAGTCCTCTCTTGAGGTTTGTGGAAGGGGAACTGAGGTGGGAGGTCCCTGACCACCTCCAGGGTGTCTCCCTCAAAATTGGGGTGGAACCAAGCGAAAACATACTGTCCCCTGTATTATGCTCAAAGCTACGGATAACGACAGGCGCACATAAGCCTTTCCGGCGATGAATTTTGTGGACCTCGATCTGACAACGTCAGACAGGTGGCATTAGTAACTTCAACAAAATATTTTAACTTAAATGAAGCATTTCAACTTAAAACCCACACATATGCTTAGCTTTCAGGAATTCACAAGCAATAGGGTTGCAATCGGGAATAAAATGAAACTATTTTTAGTTGCACTTATTTATGAATACAAAAAGCAAAAAAGCAAGCATCCTAAAGAATAAAACACGAACAGATCACAAATGACAACTGACCACCTCCAATTACATCGAAGGGTACCCACAAACCTCTTTATTCAGTTTCCTTTATCAGAAAAGAGCATTCTACAACTTTCATTGTTGGCTCGTTGGTTGAAAGTTGTTAGGATATCCTTCAGTGACATCACATTATCAAAATTCAAACATATGTCAATCATAATTATAGTTTTAAAAAAATGGTCCGGGTTTTAAAAACTTTTCACGCAATTTATTTAAGAGTTTTGGTCGAAAAAACATTTAAGGCATACAAAAGGTTGACTGAACTAAAAATCTATTGATTTATAATAATATTTATTTATTTTAATTAAACTTTTCATATTTATAGAACTGTGGAGGAAGTTCTGTGAACGAAAATGGCAAGAAATTTGAACCGCAAACCTTTAATACCGTACTTGAGATTTATGAAATAAAAAGTAAGTACAAAAAAAAACAGCTTCAGGCCGTTGTGAGGGGTCACAATGATATGAAATTTAGACAGCAAACACTACAAATCACATGTTCAAAACCTCTTGGCCGAAATATTAAGGTACCGGACATCAACCCAGTAGTTGACAGGTTTTTAGCCTAATGTTCCACAGAAGAGCTTTAGTGTAGCAAGCAAATGGCATATATGTATTTTTAAAAAAAATTGGGGAAAAAATGCTATGTGCTCTTGATTTAAGAAATAAAAATTGCAATGCGACTTCATCGATTCGAATCTCTTCAACACTGATTCAACGTGATTTGCATACTCTTTTCAGAGTTTGAAAATAATGCTGGACAGAAGTGTTAGCCAAACAATGTTTTAACGATTGTTCTCAGTTTTACTGTTGCATCATGCTGACGCTAAAAGACACAGATCTATCAGTTTTCTTTTTTACCAGAAAGAAAGAAAAAAAAAACGCCCGTGCTGCGCTGAGCATTTTTGAAGAGCATTGGCTGCAGAAGAGATACATCATAGACTAATGCAAACACCGCTGAACGTATCATAAAGAAAAAGTTGGAATGAATCGGGTAGCTGGGTATTTTACCCGAAAGACAAAAACATGGTACAGTCACTGCAAGCGTAGAAGATGTGAATTAGGTGGTCGCGTGGGTGCATCTAGCCAATTTCCACATGGTGTTGTTAGTCAACAATTGATTCTAGCGCTATTGATATGCCCTATTCAACGATTTAAAAGTGATAACATGCAAATCATAGATTATAAAATTCATGGTCCTCATGAGTTCTCTGCCCGCGTAGAAGCTGAAGTTAGAAACATTTGAATAGCATTTCCTTAAGTGAATGGAAGCTGAAACCGCCATGCCGCGGAGCATTCTGTGAACGGATAAGCCCCACATTTACTGAAATAACCAAGTTAATTCTCAAAACTTCTGCACCTTGGCATCAAAACATCCACGTGCTGTTCAAGTGCCGTGGCACCCTGCAAAGACTATGTTAAGGGTATGGTTTCTCAGTAACTTTCATCATTGATTCTTCCTTTTTTCAACAGGTGGTTTCTCTACAGAATTTAAAACTTAGTTCGTCACTGAACAACGGTATCAAGATCTGATGAGAATTTTTTCATACTCAAACTGCAACATCGTAACTGCCTGCAGGAAGCAATTTTTATGCAAGACGGTGCACCTCATGTTCAACGGGGTGTCAAACAATTTTTACAACAAACTTTTACCGAAAAAGTGTAATCGGCCATTTTTCTTCTATAGCCTGGCCTCCACGCTCGCCTAATTTCCTCCTCGACGAATTCTGGTTATGAGGATATTTGAAGGACCAGGTCTACTGAGAGTTACCCATAACCTTAACGAGACTAATAGACTGTATAGTTTGGCATATTCGCGAAATTAACGCAAAACTACTGCATGGTGTTGTAGAACACTCTGCTTTGAGATCGGAAAAAGTTGTGGAGAATCATAGAACTCATACAGAATATCTATAGAGCTTTTTTCTAACTTTACAGCACACCACGTATCGGATACTTCTGTAAAAAAATTTAGTCAATAAATCCCGACAGCGTAGTTTCAAATTTCATGATGTTCTGGGGGATACAACTAAGTGAATAGCCCTCTAAGTATGTAAAGTTAATTTATAAAAACCCTGTATATATATATGTATATATATATATATATATATATATATATATTATAATAAAATAAAATAAGTGTGAGGAAAAATTGTAAACCCTGCAAAGCAAAGAATGGATGAAAATGGATTTGAAAAACCTATAAAAATCTACCAAAATATAAGTAGAATTATTTTACTTATATTTTGCCGGTTTTTATAGGTTTTCAAATGTATTTTCATCCATTCTTTGCTTTGTATGATTAACAATTTGTTCATTCTTTTTTATTTTATTTTATTATACTAGTACGTACGGACAATAAATTAGGCTGCGTTGCACCAATTAATGTTAGAATAGTTTGATACTGTACATTTATATATATATATATGTTATATATATACAACTTGTCTGTGTAAAAAGATTGGAGGTAACAAAATTTGATCTAAGAAATAATTTTTAAAGTTACTCTTCCACAATGTCATAGTTACGGAATTGAATATGAATATTTTATAGAATTTCATTATGATATAGCAGGAAATTCAATGTGGATATAGTAGCTAATCGGGATACAGTATATAGCACATTCTCGTTCTTTTATTTCTTTATTATATTTTATGAAGTTTTATATTATATGAATGTATAATTTGGTATAAAAAAGTCTGTCAAGTGGGATTATTAGTTTATTACCCTTTTCAGCAAACTTAAATTTTATGAGAAAGATAATTATTTTACGATCAATTTACAATTTAGTCTTTTTTGCCGCTGCCTCAAATGCTTTCATTTTTTATCGTTTTTATTAACTCGCTTTCTTTCATGTCTGTCTGGGTGGAATTTTGTCATTAATTTTAAACTAACTTCCCAATGAGCTAGAGTCTTGGAATTTGAACCACAGCTCAGAAGTGGATGACAATGCATGAAAATGTGGGGAAAAAAGGATAAATAAATAACTATTTTAATTATTCTAAATATATATTAATTATTGATTACTAGTTAGTCATTATTTAACTAAGAAATCATTTAAATAAATACAAAAATATTTTATTTATTCTAAATATTAGTTTATACTTTTTAGTCCGTTATAAAAAAATATGGTACATTAATTTTTTTTTAATTCATAGATTATTTTTCCTGCAGACGATGATAAATATATGTCCTTTGAAGACAGCATATTATTATTTAAAAAATTCTGAATATTTGCATATTAATTAATGTTTTCATAGTTTTAAAACTTCCTTTTTTGTGTGCTTTCTATTTTTCAAAAAATAATTATTAAAGTTTATTAACGCAATTTATCGCCCCGCTGTATATTTATTGAATTTTTTAAAATAAATTTAATCGCGCGTATGTAATTTTAAATTCAATACAGTATTGCATTTTTAAGAAGGTTTATGATCTACACTCTTTTTTTGAAGTAGCAGATGGGACAAAAATATTCAGCATTTTTTTTTATCTATATACTATTTGAAGAAATATTTACATAAAGTACATCTCATTAAATAGTGTGTGTTTAGAATAAAAATAACCATTTAATTTTATTTATTGTTATCTGTTTATAGAAATTCTAAATTGCATAGATTAAATAGTTTCTTTTATATTATTGGGATCATTTTTAATAAATACAATGTAAATTTTAATTTTTTCGAAAAAATTTCTCCTAATTTAATTTTCTTTCTTCTCAAACCTAGATGTGTGTGTGGGCGATACTGTAGTTCTTAAAAATAATATATATTCAAAAAACCCTTTTTTATTTCTCCGTTATGTATTGAGAAATAGACTATTACAAAAATATTTTTAACATTCCTGTAATTTTAATTTCACTTGATATTTTTAATTTATAATTATTTTAAAAGATTGTATACTTATTGTTGATGCTAGAATTCGGATTTTATTCAAACTTTGAGTATGTATTTAGGTCAATGAATCTAGTAATAACTTGTTTATTGTTCTTTAATTTCTGCATGATCTATGCATTTTTTGAATGCATCTTTAGGTATGTTACCTCTTTTTTTTAATAAGGGATTCAGAACTTCTGTGCATTTTACATTTCATAGCATTTTGCTCAGTATTGTAAATGGAAAGGAGAGAGGTTGAATAGTCATAAAACTAGTTAAGCCCCCCTTTTTTATAAGCTGTCCTTAGTCAGCAGTGTTTATAATACTGCAGCATCCATCTGCTTAAGTTTCAAAAATCACAATTATATTTTTTAATGTTCTGTATTCAAGTCATTTCTGTCGGTTAAGTTGCGTAAAATTTTTTATAAACACAAAATGCATATACATCTCTCCTCTAACATGGTTCTTACAACACTGATGTTGATTATAAATTTTTCTAACACGCATTTAGGATCTATTATAGTTCATCTAGTTCTTTTATCGAAAGTGATATGACATCGATAAAAGTTTAACTGAAAACCCTTTCATTATATCAATCGTTTTGGAATCAATTGTGTCTATAAAATCCATTGAAAATCTCATCTTATGTGTAGCACGTTTTAAAGTTAAAAATGATGTCTTGATTTAAAGGTTGAATCAACGACGGGTTATACGGTGGTAAAAACCTTACAATAATATTGGGTTGAGTTAAATTCTGTGGAGATGACCAGGACCTCTATCTAGTAGTAATAGCTTTTTAAAGCTCACAGATTTTTGCCTCATATATTTTCCTAAAATGAAAACGTGTTGCCATGTTACTGTAGGATGTTCCACAATTTTCTTACTTTCTTTCTTTAAAAACTTATCTGTTTAAAATTATCTTGAACAATAATTTATCAGTCATACCAAATTACAATTATGGATTACTTAAATTCAGTCGTAAATAATAATAAAAATTATAATTACGTCAGCAAATATTACGTTAATTTTTGAATCAGCAACTGTGCATAGTCAAAATAAAATTTTAAAATAATTATAAATTCGTAATTATATTAGGGAGAGACAAGTTATTACTTAAATGAATGATCGCGCTGAAATCTCTTAACTTTGAGAGATTTATATTTTTATTTTCATAGATTAACTGTAGTTTGTTTTAGAACTTCAAAATTTTGGTTCAATTCTTATACAGTCCCGTGAGCTATCCATTTCATTCAGTGAACTTTCTTTTTAAATTCACGTAATGATCTCTACGTCCAGGTAGTTTCTTTCCCTTAAATCCTTTATCTTCGGTCCTATCTTTCGGCTTAAATCCTGTAGCAAAGATTTTCCCTTTTGGTAATCATTATTAGTCAAAAGAGTTTTGACCTCTATTTCTCGTTCTATCGAAAAATGTTTCAGAGTCAACTCTCTTAAACTAATTTTTTGCATGCTTTGATCAAATGAGGCATTAAGGCGTAAATTATAGAGAATATTTATTTTTTTAGAAAGTAGCACTGCAGACATTTCATGTGATTAAAATTAAATTCTTGATTATAGTTCAGTTCAATGTAACATCAAATATAACGAATCTTGTGACTGTAAACAACTAGTTGCCGAAACTGTTTTGAACCATGAAACACATATTACTACTATTTAATAATCATTTAATATAGCTGTAATCATGTAGAATCCTTTCTTCTATATTTCAGCAACAAAAAAAAAAGCAGACTTACACAGAGAAAGTAAAAAGAGATATGTACACACACTTGGGTAGAAATTCCCCAAAATAATATATACGTATATAATAAACCTTGTTTTATCTAACTCAGGTAGTTTACTACAATTTTGACCGTTTGTGTGGCATTTTAAACCCAAAACTCCGTTAAAAAAACTTTCTGGATAAGCCAATGTAAAATCCTGTTCTTATCACTTCCGACAATGTACTGTAAATAATTCCGAGTGGAGTGAAAGGCAAATAAATTAAACCAACCTTTTTTCTATATTTATGTATAGTTCTTCCGTTATATATATGTGTGTGTATTCTTTTATTTTTAATAAAATAATTATAAACTGTTTGTACGAAGTTAAAAACTAAAACTATAAGAGTAGCCTACATTAAGAATATTATCGTAATTGTCTACTTTATAATACTAATAGTGAAAAAAGTTTATTGGAATATATTATTCTTAAGATCCACGAGTATTTCAGCCTTTAATTCTGTAAGATTTTTTCTAGTATGGCCTTTAAGTAAATTTTTAAAATGGAAGTTGTGGAGATGTCGCAGAACAAGAACTGGGCATCTTGAACAAGAACCCGTCTTGGGTTTTTGGGGCTCCTAGAAAAGCTGTTGTCGTTTTAGACTTTTGACAGAGCATGAATGTCTGAGATATCATCTCTACAGAATTGGTATCGCCGACTCTCCGGATTGTACTCTGTGTGACTCTAGTCAGCCTATGACCACTGAACAGTTGATCGTGTGCCCTGCACTAATTAGTCTTAATTTAACTGTCGAAAAATATTGGAGAGCACGTGCCTTAATGGCATAGGTGCTATATTGTAGTGTGTGGCATTAGTAAAATAAAATAAATTTTTAAGAGTTACAGTACGTCCATCTATGAATTCATTACGGATGATAAATATTGATAATGCATGAAACTATGTGTGAATACAGTAAAACGTCGTTTATCCGAATCAATTGGGACCAGACACCGTTCGGATACGCGATTGTTCGGACAACCGAAAACCGAATGCGATCCATGCAGTATATCATACTGGACACTATACAGATATTGAAAATCAACACATGTGGGAAGCGTGTTTGAAGGAAAAGCCAAATAGGTGCAAAATGTCGCAATTTTACCTTTATTGTGGAAAATAATTACTTATTTTTCGCTGGACCATTGTACACATTCGTTTTTTCGCTGCAAGATTTCTGATTCTCTTGAGAAGCAGTGGTTGAGTAGGACAGCACTCTGATTGTAGTTCGTACCACTCCATAGCTGTCTCTAACGCAGGAAACGCGTCAGCATTTGATGGACCCTTGGTACTTTCGTTGTTGCTGTTGTTGTCTTTGTCTTCATCCGTTTAATCGTCGACAGGGTCGGATTCTTTTTGCACGGAAGTCACTATCTCGTCATTATTTAGCATTTGAAATCCACAGTCTTCTGCATCGCATTCTATTAAGTTTCTACATTAACAAAAGAGCACGTATACACCCCCTCACAAACTGACCTAATATTCCGCGTAGATGTTTATCAAATCACACAACTGAAATTCCCATAATATCCCTCACTTTGGGTTTTCCCATCACTTTTGGCCTCACAGGAAACGAATGTTGAACATTGCACTTCGAAAAAGTACCCGGACTTTGGTTCAGATATTTGACGCTCCGGATAATAAATGTTCGGATAAACGACGTTCTACTGTATATCTGATTTTATTTATAAAAGAAAAAAAAGAATGCTTCAACTTAACGGTTTGTGAGCCAGACTAATTCTTCAATTGAATTTTTATTTCAGTTATTCCAACAATAAAACAAATTTAGTGTTCTGGTTTGAAACATGAAAAAAAAGTTATTTTAATTACCAACTTTAAAGAATTTAATGAACTATTATTTTGAATTATCATTTACTTTGAATACAAAGTGAAATTAAAATACTTTTATTCAAAATTTCCACAAAATTTTTGGATATTTCATTCTTATGAGAAAATTGCAACATGTATATTCAATTGCTAAAAGCCTTTTATGCTACATTTTTTAAAAAAATTCGAAAATTGCATGACTTTTATTTTAAAATATTTTCATTTGAAATAATATTAAAGGAGCCAGACATTTAGGAAAGATTATTAGATATTGAAATAACTGGTTTGAGGATTCGATGAAATTTTTGAAGATTTAAAAAAAAAAACATCAAAAAAATGTCTAATGCGTTTGTGCAATAAAGTCCATTAAAAGATTAGTTTCCTCAAATAATTGGAAAAGAATGATTTTCAGATATTTGTTCATACAATGGTATATGTAATGATGAAATAGAATTTACATTTTACTGGTTGCGCTATATGTGAAAGTCACAAATTTCTCAATTTGCAAGAGGTTAAAATTGAAATGCTCAGTCATTTTAAATGGATTGTGAAAGTCAGTGAAGATAATTGTGAATTATAAAAATTTCTGCTGTGAAGGTATTGATCAGTTTCTCAATATTTCATGATCTATTAATTTCTTTCCCGATATTTCATTACTATAATTAAACCTAGGAATTTCGGATATTTTTGTTGCTTAATTATATGATTGCTATCCATACCAAGAGACATCCATTTATTGTATATATAAAACATGATTTTTTTATTTTAATTAAGTCAATGATATATTTAAAATTAGAATATAAAGTGTATCTTTCATATAAATTAGTTCACTCAAAATAATTATAATATCACTGGAAGATACTACAGTTAAAATGATGCCCTTTTAGAAAGGAACAGGATAGGTTTTATTTATAAATTTTTGTTTTTATTAATTATAGTTCAATAAGTTGAAAATTGTTATTTATGAGGAATACACTTGTGACAGATCTATACGCGGCTCTACTAACCACTTGGGGATTCTTCTGGGGAAACAATTTTATCAACCAACTTTCGCCGAGTAAGGAAAACGTGATTATGCAAATTAAGTATATTATATAAATTCTGTATTCGCGAGTTTGAGGAGTTAGTTGGCGAGTTAGTTGGAGAGTGAAGGATCGTGGGAAATGATTAAGTACATTTGGAGTTTATCAATGGAAGATTACTGAGAGTGAATCAATTGGCGGTGATTAAATCCAGATAAGGATCGCCTTCAAGGTTCAAGTGTAGGACTTGACTTCATAAAAGTACAGGTATCGTGATCCTTATTTAAATAGAAGTTAGCTTATTAGTGTGCGACGAAGTTTATATTGAGCGTGTTTAAGCTATCGTGGAATCAGTTGATGGTCCGTATTATTATCCCCGGGAAATTGAGTCTCCCTTCCACGCTCTGCTATCTGCTCTGTTATCTTAATTAGATTGTTATTGTGTTTGCTTGATATTTTGGTGACAATAAAATAATTAGTGTGAATCATGTCTGCTGATTATTCAATTTCTCCCACACACCTAGCCGGGTCTGTGGGTAGACAAGGGGTTTCAGAGGAAAGCAGGAACCGACAGGCATTACACACTTTTTGGTACAAGAATTTCATGTTAAATTTAGATGTGTAAAGCTTGTAGGGTATATAAAGAAACCAACGTGTCAGAATCATCAAGATTTATATTTATCGAAAAATGTGAGATTGGCGACATTTTATTTAAAAAAATATTTCTTGTAAATGATATTAAAGATTAAGTAAACAGATGAAAATCTAGGAGAATATATCTGTAAGTATACAAAGATATTAAACTACCTTTAAGGATAATCAACCTACGAAAATATGTAGGATAGAAATAATTTTAAAACTATAAAATATAATTTCAGAAAATAATTGATTTTATATGAAGGGATTATTACTATGATATTGGTTATTACTATGTTGTGTATGATATTTTTATAGTAATATATCTAATAAACTATAATACATTCAATTAATATAACGATTAAGATATAGAGGAAATATGGAGGAAAGGAAAGCATGAGCTTAACATGAATGATATTTATATAATACCTATAATACTCTACTGAACTTGAAAAGTAATTAATTTCAGTTTCTCAAACTATGCTTTACTGAAATAATTCTGCAATGAAAGCAACAATTCAACAATAGACCAAAGACAAACACGTGTTCTCCATTGAATTCAAAACAGATATCAAACTAATTGTACTTGTTGTTCTATTTGTAAGACTTGGGTAAAATTTCAAATTTTACAATTGGGTAAAAATGTTAAAAAAAAATGTTATACAAAATAAAATTTCTTCAAAAGATTTTAAAATTAAAAAAAAATCTTATTTTATGCTCGTACTTTTAAATAAAATGCATTTTGTCTACCTATGTGCATTATTGTTGTTGATAAATTTATATTTTTTAAGCGAAAGTTCCAGGAGAATGATCAAAAGTTGACAACATCGTAGTGCATGAACTGATTAGCTACAAACACGTGATTGCTTTTATCATGTGACTATGACGTCACATCAGTTTCTGAACTGATTGGCTAAAAACACGTGGTTATCATTATCATGTGACTGTGACGTCACATGAATTGAGCCCATTCTACAATGAAAAGAACTTCTGTGAAAGCTACCTAGAAATCTGGACTTTCTGATTTTTTTTTTGCAAAGTTTTCTTATTTGCTTATTAGCTGACATAAACTTGTGATGGATCTATACGCGTCTATGACTAACCCCTTGGAGACTTTTGGGGCAATAATTTTACCAACCAACTTTCACCGAAGAAAGGAAACGTGATTATGCAAATTAAGAATATTATATAAATTCTGTATTCGCGAGTTTTGAGAGTTAGTTGGTGAGTGGAAAAACGTGAAATTATTAAGTGCAAATCGTAGTTTATCAATTGAAGAAGTCTAAGAGAGGATCACTCGATGGTGATTGAATCCGGATAAGAGAGAGAGAGAGGATCGCATTCAAGTCCTCAATTGGAGAACTCAACTTCATAAAAGTACAGGTATCGTGATCCTTATTTAAATAGAAGTTTAACTTATTAGTGCGCGACGCAGTTTCTATTGAGATTGTATAAGTTATCGTGGAATCAGTTGAGGGTCCGTATTATTATCCCCAGGCTAACAAGTCTCACCTTCGCGCTCTGCTATCTGATCATTTATCTTAATTAGATTATTATGGTGATTGCTTGATATTTTGTGTCAATAAAATAATTAGAGTGAATCCACATGTCGACTGATTATTCAGTTCCTCCCACACATCTAGCTAGGTCCGAGGGTAGACAAGGGGGATCAAAGGAAGCAGGAACCGACAACCATTACAAACTTTAAATCTTGTGAAGTGATTACTCTCCGTTTCATGTGTTTAAATCTTAGTAAAATATCTTAATTGTACGACAGCTATGTCAAATAAAAAATTTTATCACTGCTAATATTTGAATATGTGAAAAACTCTTGATATTTTGAATGTAAATGTCAAAGTGGCATTTCAAATTTCATAAAACTTCCAATTACAGAGAAATTTTCATGGTAACAATTTCGTGCTCTATATTCCCACATTGAATTATATGCCGCGGCGTTCTCGTTAAATCTGTCAATGCTCAAAATTCTTAGTTGACGAGGCGTGGAAGTTAAGAGGAAGGGGTGCTACAGCAATTGACCGTTATTCAAAAATACGATAATAAACAACCAGTTAATCAAACCCAAACTGAATTCAGGAGTCGAAAATTCTGATATTCATTTGAATTTTTTTTTAATATCAAAAAATGTCATCTTTGGTAGCGTCTTTAATTTCGAAGAATATTAGATTTGAGAACTTTCCATTTAAATAACTGCTTTTTCAAATACACTATTTTAAAGTAATGCTTGTAAATAATTAGTAAAAAGTACAGAAAACTTACAAATCTAAATAGAACAGAACAGTTATAATTTCCAATTAGAACTTTAAAAAAATTTTTTTTAAAGATTGGCAAAAGTCTGCATCAGAATGCTAAGAATCTGCCTTTCCAAGAAACTACCATTCTTTGTATAGTTAAGCCCACAGTGAGTTTCGGGTAATATATTATCCTTTAAAATTCATTCTTCATAAATAAGAACTAGCATACCTATGTGTTAGGGACCATTATAATGCAAAGAAGGTCTTGCGGAACACATGCACATTTTACAACCTTTCAGAATTTCTTTTCCACTAATCAGTATATCTCTGCAGATATAACAATGAACAAAACCTTTATTTTATTTGATTTAAACAACAATAATACCTTAAAAAATTATTTCTGTTTTCATGGTGAAAATAATCATTTTCCTTTTTCTTCATTGCCAAATAGTTTTGAAGTATTGCTAGAGAGTTATTAGACATATTAAGTAAAAACATGCAGCTTCTTTCTGTGCAACTGTTGATGAATTGATTACATTAAAAATGCAACTGGGTAGAATAATACACTTTTAATTATATTGAGGAGCCGTTGTAACCGAGAGGTCAGGGTCTGAACTCGTGACCGGGGCAGAGAAGTGATAAGTTCAAGTCCTGGTAACTGAAAATCAGTATACAGAGACTGATTCACTTGAAGGTATCTGACTGGTTGCGACAACTTTTTTTTTTAAAAAAAAGGAGATATGCGGATTTTTTTTGTTGTTATTTTTAGATTTGTTTAGTGCACTTTAAAAAAAATGTGCTAAAATTAAGAAGGGAAAAGACATTATTATTAATAAAATGGAAAAAAAAATAGGTAAAAATTGACAAAAAATAGCATAAACGCGGTCCATTCTGACCAAAGGTTTATGAACAAATTTTCAATTTTTTTCAATCTAATGTGTTGCTACATTATTTATTTTTGAAATGACCTTCAGGATAAGAGATATTTTCTTTTTTACAAAAACTAGAGCACTTTATCTCATTTATTATATGAAATTGCTTTAAAAAAACAGCGATTATATTCACATAAAGGACTGTAAATTTTCTAATAAAACAGTGATTGAAGGTTAAAACAATTCTTTTATTATACAGACAGAAAAAATTTCAGTTAATTATGTTCAAAACTTTTTTTAGCAATCGCTGACCTCATTTGATTATTTTCAAAAAATCACATTTCGTGTAAAATGCGTTTTAAAATACTTAAAAGCAGATGCCATTACTTTAAGCACCTTGCTTAAAGTAATGGCATCTGCTTTTACTAA
This sequence comes from Trichonephila clavata, assembly GCA_019973975.1. Classification (NCBI taxonomy): domain Eukaryota; kingdom Metazoa; phylum Arthropoda; class Arachnida; order Araneae; family Nephilidae; genus Trichonephila; species Trichonephila clavata. The sequence goes on from BMAO01010345.1 coordinate 553,690, forward strand.
AACAATTGTAGTTTTTGTTCTATTAAACGGAAATTGATAAACTTGGTATTTTTATAAAGCTAATAAGATGGCTATTAAAATAAAATCATAAGAAAATTTGTCAATTTTTGGCAAAATTCACAATTTTAGGGTAGTCGGATACCTTAAATAAGTCGAGGTTTTAAGTCTCCTCATGTTCACGCGGTGAGGAAATTTTGAGAGAGGAGTGTCATAGTCAAGTAACATCGTTAGTTGAAAAACGTTTTAACTTACAAGGTCCATCATCAATAGTTCTCGTAAGGAATATAAGTGAGTCTTTGATAAAAATATCAAATCAATTAATTCTTGGTACTTGACTGCGCCTTATGAATCTAATTTAAAAATCTGTAAAGACTCGTAAAAAAATTCTATAAAGACATCATTTTGTCAATTCTAAAAACATTCGTACTGCCACTGACTATTGTCTTAATGCATAATATGCTGTAAATATCTACAAACCTTTTTACAGAAAATTAAAATGCAAAAAATGTAAAAAAAGAAGCTTCTAATTCAAGTAAAAACACAGCACTTATTTTTCATCAATGATTATAACTAGTGTTAGTATAGTCTTAATTTCATTATGAAACTGACTGTTTTCTTATTAATTTTTAATTTATTATTTATTTAATAAATTTATTTACATTTATTTGTCATACTATGTGCTCTTTATTAAATATCAAAGAAATTAAAAATTGAATACCTAGTCCTTGTATCTGCATTAAAATTTTAACTCATATTTAGAAATTTTTCAAAATAAAATGTTAAAAGGTCAATTAGTTTGGAAAAATATTCTGCTTAAAATCCTTTATAAAGCAACAGATGACTTAAATCAAAGTTCTGATGAACTTGTGAAAAATTCGTATATATTTCATTAAAAACAAAATTAAATATATACGAATTGTGCATCAAGCTCAATAAATGTATGCTTTCTCTTCAATTAAATTTTTTTATTGCTCTTACGAATTTTTTCGGTAATAACTTTAATGAGAAAAATTAAATTTTCTTTGTTTAGGACTTAATTTACTTCATAAACATATATTTCGTTTAACACAGTCATCACATGTAATATTTAGTAACTCTATATAAGGAGACAAGTGCTTCTCTCCCCATATAAATCCAAAATATGAGATCGATTCAAAATCACTTTAATATAAAGCACAATTAATATAATTGTGCTTTACATCCAACTCCTCACGCATTCATAATTATCATAAAGCAAAAGAGTGATGTATTAGTAGTAAATGTAAATATCCGACAAATCAGAAGGAAAGTAATTTCAAAATATTAGAACCAAGAGCATGATACCTGCCAAAGGAGAAAAACAATCAAGGCCCAAAATGGAAAGTTATTGTGTTTTCTAAAGCTGTTACCGATTTAGAGCAGGGATGTTGGGTGAAGTGTGCTTTATAAGATCGTATCCTTCCCCTTTAAGAAGAAAATTTATACTTAAACCGTGAGGGGTCACGTGGGGCGCAGAGTTACCCCAGGCTCATGAAATCTTTAATTCTAGAAAAACTGTTTATTTGTTACGAATGATCTCGTCAGTATCCTCTTATATGACAATCTTCATGGGAACTAAAATGTATTTGTCACATATATCCCTCTTTTTAAGGAAAGGCAAACGTCTTCGTACAATCTTATGGTACTTGGGGTGACTGAGTTCCCCGAATGACCACTTTTGTTCCAAAATATTTTTTGTAAACAGGCTACATTTTTTCCCTGTGAACGACTTAGTGGTTTTGATTGCTGTGTTGTACGACTCATAATGGTTTATAAATGTAAATATAAAAAAGAAATGAAAACGGGCATCTCTGCAATCTCCATTGGATGAAATTGAAACAGATCAAGCAAGAGAAGAACCTGATGAAAAAAAAATGAGGGATATCAATCATAATAGTGAAAGTAAATTTGAGAAAAGCGATGAACATGAAACATTTGAGTTGTGAAAAGAGAATTTTCTAATGCTATCTAAAAAAATCTATCAAGAAAGATACGAAACGACGTGTACTCCAAAACACAAGCAAGAAGTAGTTCAACATGCTATTTCTCGATCATCAAAGGACAAAGAAATTGCAATAACTTGACGAAAATATGACAGTTACCAGTGAAAAGTTTCGTGATTTGTATTCTTTATTAAATCCATGCACATTTGAAACCTTTTAGTTCTGTTTGATTGGATTTTTTTGTAAATTATCAAAGAAAAATTGAAAAATCCTTAAAAGCAGGTAAATATACATTCTCATAGTTAAATTATTTACTGGAATTACGATTTTTTTTAGTGTAAAATAAAAATAATTATAAAAAAAGGTTGGGGTGATTCTGTCACCCCGCGCGACCACTAACGTTAGTATTGAGTGAGCGACTGCTCCCAGGTTAACAGTACATAGTACAAAAAATAATGTATAAACACGCATATATATTTACATATAATGATACATGTGGACCTTTGATTGAAAAAAAATTTGACATCTAAAATACATTTAAACTATTTTTTGACATCCCGGATTTATGTCACAAATATCATTTCCATTTTGATCTACAGTGATTCCTAGATATCAAATCCATTTCCTATTACTCTCGGGACAGAAAACTAGTTTCTTGACTTTTCCAAGAAAATGCTTTCAAGCTTTAAAATTTGGAATACAAGAATGTTATAAAATTTCAAAATATATTATTAACTTTTCATGTGTGTTCAACATACATGTCAAAGTCACTAAAGTTAGATTATTTTCACGGAGGTTACAAAAATATTTGAGTATTCAATATTCCCATTATACTTTTAGCAACTGTTTCATATGCGGTTTAATATGATATGCATCAGTAAAATAAAATAAAAAGAAAACAGGTTTCAACATTGTTCAGTTTCATTTTCAAGAACAAAACTATAAATAAAGGAAAATTTATAAAATTGTACTTTTTATAAAGCTAAAGCATAGTTAATAAAAATACCATTACATAAATAAAAAAATTTTCGCTGGCAGTTGATAAATATAAAGACAAATCTATTACGTATTTGAAAATGTACGACAGAACTAAAAGTAAGTTAACTTATAGCACTTTTTTTTAATAAATAGAAAGGCATTTTTTTATGTGACGTTTATTTCCAGATGAGGAAAAATGACATTGGAAAGAAGTTGATAGTATGTAATAATTTTTTCTCTTTTGCGGTATTTTTCAGATATTCATTTTGAGACGTATGGGGATTCTAAATTTTTAATACCAGCAAGTTTTGACTGTATTAGTTATTGAATACATTACTCCCCCTCCTTTTGGAGTACTTTACAGTAACGTATTGAACAAGAAAGTTTCCTCAGAACATTTTATAAGTTAGGATGACAGAAAATAGTAAGGATGGATTAGATAAATATGTGATAAAAATGTCTCGATAAAAAAATATCACAAACTTTTTCAATTGGAAAATCCTCGAAATTAAATTATTTACGATAACTTTCTCAAAATATCTTTCGTATTTCTCCTTATTGAGGGATTTATAAAAAAAAATATTTTGTTAAGGTGACTGAGTTTGGAACCCCGTAATTTCATAAACTTTTATGAATGAATATTTTTTGTGATATTTAGAGTCAATTGAATTAAAATATACGTATAATATTGTTTTAAATTAATTGCTTACATTAATTAATTGCTTTACATTTTAAAATTTTATTAGAAAAAAAGTATTAAAACACAATTTTTTAGCAAAAAGTGAAGGAAAACGACATTTTTTCAAAACATTCTCCTTTCATGAAAAATGATTCTATTACGATAATATTTTACCTATGTATAGCTAAGACTTCTTTCAGGGTCTGTGAAATAGGATTTTTATAATATATAGTTAAGAAGTAGATTTATTCAGAGGTTTATTCAAAAAACACCCGTTAGTACTTCAATTGAATCTATTTCTGAAAATATGAGAATTTACCAAAAATCCTTGTTCAATCCCTTTACATAAGTCTTAGTTTTATAAATACAAAATATTATTATTATTGAAGCAATTTCCATAAAAGTAGAAAGTACTGAAACTATTTCATTCCTTTTTTCAAAAACACTAAATATAAGAAAAATAATAAATTCGTTTATCCACTTTTTTAAGACCACAGTTCCAAACGTAGTCAGTTATCTTCTGTGTACACATTTGCACAGTTTACTTTTATTTGTATAAATTAAATTGCCAACACGAATTTGAAATTTACAGAGGGGACACCAAAATCAATTAGCAAATTTTAAAAGCAAAATGATGTTGAAAAATTACATCATAGAAATAGTTAACTTTGATCCTTTGTTATTTTATCAGATATTTCAAACAAATATTTTCTAACAGTTAAAAACACCTTTAAATTGCTATTTTTATTTTAATAAAAGTGTCAATACCTTCCTCTGATTGCATTTTGGGATTAATATTAATTTTACTCTGCCACATTTTCTTTACTTATATATATATACTTATTTTAAGGGGACTGTGGTACGATTCACACAAATTTTTTTAATGTACTGATTTTCATAGTTTTTTTTTTTGGTTGCCTCCTATGACCATTCATGATGTGAAACAGATTTTGTGCTCAAAATTTCATAAAAAGATAATCATTTAATTTTTTAAGGTAAAAATATGAAATTTATTAAATGATTTTAAAATTCTACTCCTCCTACAAAAATTTACGTACATATATGAAATTTGATTTACAAGTACCTCAACCTATGTGTAACAAAAGTTGGTATGGGTTTTGTGATAACATGATAAGTATTTGTACAATAATTCTTTTTATGAATGCTTATTGAAAATTCCTTAAAAAATGTGTAAATTCTAAATTCAATTATTTTTTAAAAAATAAGTATTTCTTTGATTGAAAAATACATACCAACTTTTATTCCATGTACTATTATTAGCAACAAGTAAAAAAAATTTCAAGCATTAGGCACAATAGAAAAAAAGCCTTAGCATTTTAAATGAAGACAAACTAGTTATTTTATCTTTCAGAGATAAGTCAGTTTAAAGTTTTAATTTACCATTGAGATGTGAATGAAAACAAACGTAAAAGTTATCGCAACTATGCGTTTTTTAATCTTAAGAGCTTTGAAATTTTGTGAGTTTGTAGAAAAGTGTATAAAAAAAATTTAGGTTAAAAAAATTAAAATTGATTTTTTTGACCGATTTTTATGAATGGAATCGAATTTTGTCTTCCTAAATCAAAAACTGCTCTATGATTTCCTCTCTTTGAATACTGAATTTGTACTTCTAAAACGAACAATCAAAATAAAACATTTACTTTGTTTTCAAATATAACTTATAGCATTCACTAATTGTATGTGCAGACACCACACCAAAAATTAGGACTCCCTATAAATAACTTCCCCTGTGTATTTTTACATAAAATCAGCCAAAAAGATAATTTCTGAAAAATAGAAAAATTGAGTATTTTCTTGAAAAATCGAAGAACTTAGTACGAACAAAATGTTTTAAAATATTTGGATATTTCATGTTGAAAGTCTGATTTCCATATTTTTTTTATCTACTTAAGTAAATAATCGAAGCTGCAAGTTTGATTTCGAAAACTATCTCCTTTAAAAATCCTATACTAGTTTAAAATAATTATGTATTGGTCTAAATCTTCATGCAGTGTTTGAAAACGGAAATATATTACGAATAAAATCCGTTTTATTTATAAGAAAAATTCATTTAAAAATACATTTTTGTTGTATTAAATAACAATGAAACATTATTGAAATAAGATATTTTTTGGTTTGCTTTTTTTAAGATTATGTCTGTAAAAACTGTTAAAACTTGCAGAAAATTCGTTACCCGAAATACTTAAGTATATGATCCCCTAACAGTTTTTCAAGTATTTCTAAAACACTAAAGATAAGATTAATATATGAAATTTGAAATATACAAGGGGTGATCAAATGAAAAGGTACGAAACGACATAAAAATGAAACAGTTAAATATTTACATATTCCGCCAAGGGAGAATGTAGCGAGACATCTCGGGATGCCATTGGAGACTCTGACTGGGATCGGATCATGCGCGGGTGCCCGCATGCGCAGGAGAGAGCAAAGGCTCTTATAAAAAGTGGCGTCCAAATGATGCGAGCACAGAATTACTCGAGCACAGAAAAAGCATTAACTCCGATGTGTACTGTGAGACACTCCGACGCCTACGCAGGTCCATCAAGAATAAAAGACCGGGGCTGCTCACGGAGGGTGTGGTTCTGCTCCATGATAACGCGCGTCCACACGTCTACAGAGTCACACAAATGGAACTGGATAAGTTCCAATGGGAGACGGTGGACCCTCCGTCCTACAGTCCGGACGTGCCACCCTGCGATTTCCATGTGTTTGGTCCACTGAAGAAACACCTGAAAGGAAAGCGCTTCAACTCGGACGACGTACTCAAGGACACTGTGAAGGACTGGGTCTCGTCACAGCCACAGGAATTCTGGGAACAAGGAATCCTGCAGCTTGTTCATCAGTGGGATCGTTGTGCTCAGGCCTATGGTGTATATTTTGAATAAAGTCTATATTTGTACCCACCGTGTCGTTTCGTACCTTTTCATTTGATCACCCCTTGTATATAAAAATAATGTATTTATTTGAGCTAAAAATTGCCTTCAACCATCAGAACACTTTTTTAAAAGCGGATAATTTAAATAAATTTATTATAACACAAATTAGCTTCCTTCGGACCAATCAACAATCACAACAGTTTTGAAAATATGTAATGCTATAAGAAAAAAACTATTAAAGGTTTCCTTTTATTTTGATGACCTAACATTTTTCTAATATTTAGTAATTATTCAGGATTAAGAAATGGCCATTCATCAACTAATATACACAAAAAAAATTATTTTGTGAATTCCTAACAAGCAAACTTAAGTAAAATAAAAAGGCTAAAATATAGACTATGACGTTTTTGTTCAAAACTGTTATTTGAACTCAACAGTTTTGAATCTATGCAATGTTATAAGTAAGAGTTATTAAGGGTTTTCTTGTTATTTTTTTGATGGTTTTACATTTTTCTAATAATTAGTAATTTTTTAAAATTAAAAGAATTGCCATTCATTAACAAATATACGCAGAAAAAATTATTTTGTGAATTCTAGGCAGACTTAAGTACTGTATGTACAGACTATACTTGTAGTGCGTGACTATTTGGATATTAAAAAAGCTTTGTGCTTCACAGTTTTTCTTCCGCATTAATATTCCAATAACTACATATTACCAGTATAATAACAACTTACTACAAGGGGTGATCAAATGAAAAGGTACGAAACGACATGGTGGGTACAAATATAGACTTTATTCAAAATATACACCATAGGCCTGAGCACAACGATCCCACTGATGAACAAGCTGCAGGATTCCTTGTTCCCAGAATTCCTGTGGCTGTGACGAGACCCAGTCCTTCACAGTGTCCTTGAGTACGTCGTCCGAGTTGAAGCGCTTTCCTTTCAGGTGTTTCTTCAGTGGACCAAACACATGGAAATCGCAGGGTGGCACGTCCGGACTGTAGGACGGAGGGTCCACCGTCTCCCATTGGAACTTATCCAGTTCCATTTGTGTGACTCTGTAGACGTGTGGACGCGCGTTATCATGGAGCAGAACCACACCCTCCGTGAGCAGCCCCGGTCTTTTATTCTTGATGGACCTGCGTAGGCGTCGGAGTGTCTCACAGTACACATCGGAGTTAATGCTTTTTCTGTGCTCGAGTAATTCTGTGCTCGCATCATTTGGACGCCACTTTTTATAAGAGCCTTTGCTCTCTCCTGCGCATGCGGGCACCCGCGCATGATCCGATCCCAGTCAGAGTCTCCAATGGCATCCCGAGATGTCTCGCTACATTCTCCCTTGGCGGAATATGTAAATATTTAACTGTTTCATTTTTATGTCGTTTCGTACCTTTTCATTTGATCACCCCTTGTAATATATGACAATTCATATTTATTATACTTACTCTTTATTTACTGGACCTAAGGCTAAGAAATCAGCTTATGTAATTAAAACCAAGACTGACTTCCCTAAATTTTTGAAAGACAAATGGATCAATCTGGGAGTCATGCAGAAAAAAAAACTATACTACGTAAAAAAGAATTAAGGGGGTATGGTATGATTTACACACAATTTTTTAATTTAAAGATTTTCGTAATTTTTTTGGTTGCCTCCTATGTGTATGAATGATATAAACAGACTGTGTGTTCAAAATATCATAAAAGTTAACCATTTAGTTTTTTAAGGGAAAAACTTGAAACTTATGAAGGGATTTTAAAATGCTACTCCTCCTACCAAAAATTAATTCTATATATGAAATTTGGTTTACAATTACGTCAAACTATGTATAAAAAAAGTTGGTATGAGTTTTACGATAACATGATGGGTATTCGTACACTGCTGCTTTTTATGAATGCTTATTGAAAATTCCATTCAAAATGTGTAAATTCAATTATTATTTTTTTTAAAAAATTAGTGTTACTTTAATTAAAAAATGCATAACAACTTTTATTCCATGTACTATTAGCAACAAGTGAAAAAAATTTCCAAGTATTAGGCACAATAGAAAAAATGCCTTAGCATTTTATATGAGGACAAACTAGTTATTTTATCTTTCCAAAATAAGTCAGTTTAAAGTTTTGATTTGCCATGGGGATGTGAATAAAAACAAACGTAAAGTTATCACAACTCTGAGTTTTTTATACTTAAAGCTTTCAAATTTTGTGAGTTTGCAGAATTTTTGACCACACACAATTTTTGTCAATTTAATCGCACTGTGTCCCCTTAAAGATGAACATTCTGCCCATAGAAGACACTTTTTTTTACCATAAGCTATTCCTAAATCTATCTAAGCAAAATCTGTAAATCTGCTTCTTTCTTTAAACGAATATTCATTATATACAGAATATTAATATACTTACAGATAAAAAGAAAACGCGTGTTTAATCCTAAGTGTAAACATTCCATTTCTGGAACATTTAACGTAAGAGATCCCGAAGTGAATCTTGCAATGAAAACGTTGCTTAAGTACTTTTCTCTAAATTAATTTTCTGAGGGGAAAAAGTTGTATTTTCTAAAAGAATACTGTATTGATTGAGAAGTTCCCTGAAGGGAGGACGACAATTGTTTTTGAAAAAGTAAAGAAGGAGGTTGTTAGCGTGAGCTCTTTCAATAAAATTAAAAATTGACGCTTTACTTTATTTGTGTAAAATAGGTTTCCCTTATATTTTGATGTCCAGACTTGTTTTTAGTTAACTTAAATAGTTTCAGAGATTTATTAATAAGCCAAACTCTCACTCAAGACAGATTAAAAATTAATAGTGTGTAAGCAGTTAATTAAATAATTTGCAAACTCTCAGTTTGAGAGGAGTAACAAAAACAAACTCTGACTTAAGATAAACAGAATAATAATTAACTTGATAAAAATGAGGAGCAAATACAGGTTGAATATAAGTGCTCGTGAAATTAAAAGGATCTATTTAAATCCAAATTCGACATGAACTAAAATAAATTTACGTCAGCTACAACGGTATTTATTGATATTATTACTATGGGGGGAGGAAATTAATGTCTCCTGCTCACAAAATTAACATCTCATCTCGACTGCATCTATATAAGAATGCTATTATATATAAAATTAAAAAATGTATTTCGAGTTCTTTCTATGAATATTTTCATAAACAACTTCGGGTTCCCAGGACAAAGTAGAACTGAAGAACATAAAAAATGATGCAAAATTATTTGACCAAAATAAGATAAAGCCTTGCAATATAACAAGAAAAAATTTTTTTTTGCCAAAAATTAAATTAAACATCGTTTGTGATTGGTTCAAAATTTTTATCAATTATTTTTTGTTCAATTTTGACTAGTACCTATTCAATTATATGGTTTAGTGTTAGAAAATGGTCGTAAGTAAAACATTCGGATGCACATTCGTTACAGATATAAATTATAACAGTGCATTTATACTTTTTTTTAAAGAAATTATTTTATAAACTATTTTTCGATGGAAACTTTTTCAAATTCTAAAATAGCGCACTTAAGGTATCCGACTGGTTGCAACAATTTTTTTTTTTTTTATAAAAAAGGAGATATGGGGATTTTTTTGTTGTTGTTATTTTAGATTTGTTTAGTGCATTTTAAGAAAAATGTGCTAAAATTAAGAAGAGAAAAAGAAATTATTATTACTAAAATGGAAAAAATAGGTAAAAACTGACAAAAAATAGCATAAACGTGGTCCATTCTGTACCAAAGGTTTATGAACAAATTTTCAATTTTTTCAATCTAATGTGTTGCTATATTATTGAATGTTGAAATGATCTTCAGGATAAGAGATTTTTTGTTTTTTACAAAAACTAGAGCACTTTATCTCGGTTACTATATGAAAATGCTTAAAAAGACAGTGATTATATTCCCACAAGGGACTGTAAATTTTATAATAAAACAGTGATTGATAAATCTGAAGGTTAAAACGATTCTACTATTATACATAACTTACAAAAAAAATTTCAGTTAATTATGTTCAAAATATTTTTAGTAATCGCTGACCCCGTTTGATTATTTTCAAAAAATCACATTTCGAGTAAAACGCATTTTAATGTATGACATCTTGCTTAAAGTGATGGGCATCTGCTTTTACTAAAACACTTGTAGTTTTTGTTCTAGTAAACTGAAAATGATAAACTTAGTATTTTTATAAAGCTAATGAGATGGCCCATAAAATAAAATCATAAAAAAATTTGTCAATTTTTCGCAAAATTCGCAGTTTTAGGGTAGTCGGATACCTTGGATTTATCGATAACTAAACACTTGTAAGTTTGTTAAGGTGCCTGACTAGTTGCGGAGACATTTTTTTTGAAATTTTGCTAAAAATTTACTTTTAAACTCATTTTTTGTTTGCTTATAAATGAAAACTAATAAAAATAGCAAAAAAAAATTCTTTCAGTGTATTTTTTTTAATTAAGGCCAATTTTAGGTTTAAATTAGACGTTATTTGCACGTTACGTTAAACATAGTAAAATAAATTCTAATGCATAAAATTTTAAAAAACCCATATAATTTTACTCAGAAAACAGTTACTAATGAACTGACCTAATATCTTTGAAAAATTTTAATTTATTACTGAACTAGAGGTCAAAAAGTGCACGCAATGCAAATTTTTCAAAAATTTCACATTTATCACGCAGAAAAAAAATTATAAAAAAGATAAACATGCTGTTTTTTCTTAATCCCTACGTCTCAGCATACATACTATAATAATGAACCATGATACAAAATTTCAAACAATTATCTACAGAACTTTTTGAAATATCATGCTTACCGTGTTGTAAAATATCAAAAAAGCTGTTTCAGAGAAAAATGCATTTAAAAATTTAAAATTCAAAATTTAAAAAACTATACTGCTAAAAAAACCTAAAACCTATCTATATAAAAAAAACCTTTTCAAAGCAATTATGAATATTATATACTTTTTTCAAACTTTTATCTTTTAATATTTTTAACAATTTTATAGTGTCACAAAGCTTTTTCTTAAAGTCTAAGTACAAAGTTTACGAACTACAGATTAGACATATAAAAAGCACTTTAAAAAAAACCTTATTGCATTAAAAAATAAAAATATTTTACATAGAAAAACAAATATATATTCTACCATATTATTTTAGAAGTTAAGAAATATTTAATACAAAATATATTTGTGTTGTTTTACCAGTAAACATTCACGAAAAAGCTCTTAAAAACATTGTTTATCACAAAGGTTATCATAAATTAGAATAAAAATTATGCAAAGAAGTACTTTAAAACCCTCCATATGAATATACTAAGCCTTCTGTTTTTTAATTCTTAGTACTTTCTGTTTTCCTTGCTGCTTTTCTTTTTTTTCGTGACAATTTTGCAATCGGTAAAGAGTGTCTTAAAGATGTTGAAATCCGTTGTTTATCAAATTTAACTAACTCTTGAACAACACTTTCAGGAAGGGAACCATTTACATTTCGAATCACTGATAATATACCAGCATAACCAGAATTAAAAAGTATCAGAGCTAATAATGCACCCAAACGAAATGTTTGCAGTCCAATAAATATATTTTTGGTAACAATATTCCACAAAATGTTGTTATAACTTTCGTTACAATTTTGTGTCTTACCATGAAGACATTTTTTGAACAACATTTCATTACACAGTTTTAGATATGTAGGTTTTATTTGGTTTATAATTGTATTAGGAAGTCCTAGCTTATTTTCTTTGAGAGGACTCCCAGCTGCTTTTGCCCTTTGGTAACGACACCAACTCTCAGATCCTTCTGGACACTGTCCATGCAAAGAATTGTTTTTTCCAGATACACAGTGGAAAAATGCAGCTATTACACAACTCATATTTTGTAGATTACCTACATTGCTTCGAATAGCTATTCCATAATAGTTCTGGATTCTGTCAACTAATTTATCAGTTAATTTATTTTTCCCTCCTAAAACTTTCATCGTTTTTTTTAATTGACGCAACCGCCCCCCTACACGTTTCTGTACATGGCCTATACACTCGAGTTTGGTTACTGTATTAGTTCCATAAAAGTTTTTAACAGCTTCATACCCTTTCGAGTCCCCATCTCCATAGTATTCATTGTACTGCACATCCCTTACATTTGATCTCTCAAATATACGGTAGGCTCCAACAACCTCCATGTTCCCAGCGGAACCTTTATAGTTCGAACATACATGTTTCGATGATTGGTTATTGCCTTTCGTGCATATGTGGCAATATTGCGTCAAAACTTCAATGTCTAAAATTTTACCGGTGTCAACTGATATGGCACTTACACACCCATTCAAAGATGAATAGCCTCTGCGTTGCCAAGTACCATCAATAGATATTCCACATTTAGTGAAACTATTTGAGCCTTTGATTTCACTTAATGCAGCGTTAATGTTTTCTTGAGCAACGCGTTCAGTTGCTTTCAACAGTTTCCTTTCTTGATTGCGGAAAGCAAGTTTTGATAGGAAAAGTAAACCCAGGAAAGCACATAACTTTTTGCCAGCTGAAAATCCTTTCCCGATTATCTTAGCCCCAAAACAATTGAAGAGTTTATCAGACAAGAACCTTTCATCTTCTCTGTCGTAGGGAAACCTTTAAAGAAGGAGCAGTTTTTGCACTTTAAGTTCATATGTGAGCATAATCCACTGACAGAGTCTTCTATAAGTTCCAAGCCCTGAGAATAACAATCAGGGCAGCAAACTATGGTAAACAATGAAATCAAAGTTGTCAAGCTGACAATTCTATTGTCTTCATAAGTTTCAAACAACCTTTCTGAGAAAATTTCCAAACTTGTATGGCTTGATTCCAATTTTTTTGCACTAGCGGATACAGTAGAATTGAGCTCAGATGTTTCATCATTCTCATTAATAGTAGCACGAATGGTACAACGATTTCCAGTAAATCGGCGCTTCTTAGACCTTCCAGATCTTGATTTAGCCATAATTAATCAATATTTTGTCTTTAAAAAGACAGTTTTTTTATAAAATATATCAAAATAATAAGTTAAATGAGGAGCGAAGAATCGAGTCGCTAGAACATAAACAAATCGAAATATAACAACAAACCAGTAAAGTTGTTGCCAAATTTTACTAAAAACTATTAAATAATTTTTTAAAAAATATCACCATATTCAGTTTTAAGATTACCAAAATTAATATTTTATTAATAAACTCAATAAAACTCCAAAAAAGAGTAAAAATCTTTCAAATTCAAAGCACTTCCGGTTTCGATTTCTAACTTCCGGTTCATTTTTGTTGTTCTCACTTGACATAAAAACTGCTATAACTTCGTAAATAATTGGAGTACAAGTAAAAGTAAGGTATTTTTAGAAAGAAGAAAATTCAAATATTAATAATATCAAATAAAATTTTTTTTGTCATTTTCATTAAAATTGATGATTTTGCACTAGTCAGGCACCTTAAACAATTTATTAAACATTACAGTAAACCATTTTCACCCCCCCCCTACGCAATTCTCAAATATAAATCAATATTCAAAATAGCATGCTAATTTTATCTTACCAGCAAATCATTTCTTTGTATGTGAATCTTTCACATGAAATTTCCTTTACAGAAGATTCAGAAAAAAAGCTTTTGAAATAATCTTTATTTTAAAAAACTTACAGTAAAGAAATTAAAAAGTGAACAAAAGAGATATATTAATCTTTATTTTCACAGTTATTACATCATAACTACGGTGTCTTCTCTTATTTGTAGGAATATATTTCAATGTCATTATAAATTTACTATTTTTTCCCTTCCCTTACGATAAATTTATATTTTTCCCGTAAGATGTATAACGGAGAGATATCTCTTTCTTTGATACAAAATTTAATTTATGCCACAAAAAATTAAGTATATAGCTAATGTTCTTTGTCGTTAGTGAAAATTTCGAAACTTTTATCTTAACATTAAAGTAAAAACATAAATAAATAAAGAATAGCGTCATTCAGAGTTTATGCAGCATATTGATTGACTTTAGATGGAAGAAGAGTGGTATTCGCTCACTGACCTAGAATTCTTAGAGAACAATTTGCATATGTAATAGAATATAAGCTCAAATTTGTGAACAAAAGTTTTGTTTATGCTAAAGAAAACCTCTCGGAAAATACGCTTTGTCTTTTAAATCTTTGAAAGAACATGATAAAATATTTTATAGACCATGTCAGAGATAAAAATAACTAAAAAATGGAGGAATGAGAAAGTTCGAGATTCAATATTTTCTTAATCGTATAATCTTGAAAAAAAATTTTTAGGTAAAAACTATATATATATATATATATATAATACGCTATAAAGTATCGTATGGTTAAGTATAATTCAATTTTAGCACATACTTAACAAAAAGAAAATTTTTACGAAATTTCACGGTTATATATAAATTATAATGCTAAATTATCAGATGATATAATTTATTCACGTGCTACTTATCTTGACGCATAATTGATCCATCCGATGCATTTTCCAATTATATAAATTAAGACGAATAGTAATAGTGTGTTTTAAGGTCAATTAAAAAATGGCATACTCCCTGTATGTACATGTTATATTTTCATTAAATATTTAACTTAAATAACAGTAATGGTAAAAATTTATTTGTTAACAGTAAATATTTTTGCTTCTATAAGTAGATTATTTTTCAAAAAGGGGATGATTTAGTATGTGGCCTTTATGTAAACACATGCGTTCCAAATGGGTTTCCCACATATTTAAACTAAAAGTTATGAAATTTTATTGTCAATAGACTCCTGTGCATCATTAGAGCAAAACCAATTTGATAAACAGAATGCATAAAAAATAAAACATACAGAGATGTTTTATTTTGTGGTTCAAATATTAGAGAACAGAATAGTTCGCCAAAATAATTATTAATCAATAATTATGCATACTGTTTGCATAACAAGTTTATAGTTTATTCATATCAGCAGTTTTCTCTCTCTCTCTGAGGGCTATTTCTAATTTTTTTTAATTTCTCAAATTAAGAATAGAGTTCATTAGATTATTTTTACCACCAAAATTTCATTTTAGTATCACTAGTATGTTAATTAATATTATATTATTAATAGCTATTTAATTAATATTAAAATGTAATTAATATGTCTTTAACACACTATTCTGTAAACGAAAAAAAGGAAAAGATCTGCTTTCACCGAAATTAAGTATACACAAATTGAATACATTTATAATGAGATAATTATACTTTTTTCAAATCCATAAAAAGCATAAGTGACAGGTAATTTCATTTGAATGTTGCAATGGTAATATGTGAAACCTTTACTTATGTGATACATGCAGGTAGACTGCTAATTAAGTAATGTTATTTAAGTTTATTTTAAAAGTTTTCTACGCCAATTTTTTTTTATCTAAAACTTCAATACTTTGGGATACCAGAATCTGGTGGTACATCACATCTCATACAGGCTCAACTAGTGAAAAATATATTGAATTTTCCAGTCAACGAAAAGTGTAAAAATCAAAAGTATTGTAATATAATATTAGAGATGTGTAATTTATATTTAGCCTATAATTATAAAGCAAGAAATGGACATAATGAGGACGTGATGCGAGTACTAATAT
Source organism: Trichonephila clavata (assembly GCA_019973975.1). Taxonomy (NCBI): domain Eukaryota; kingdom Metazoa; phylum Arthropoda; class Arachnida; order Araneae; family Nephilidae; genus Trichonephila; species Trichonephila clavata. The sequence continues at coordinate 569,793 of BMAO01010345.1, forward strand.
GAAAGGATGCTGAATTATATATACAACTGAGTTGTAAAGTTATACATTGGTATAGTGCAGACGATTTACTAATACGATAAATGACAGTTTTCGCACATTATCAGACAAAGGGTTGAAGCAGTTTACCTTTTCAAAAGAGTCTTATTGGGTACACTGAAGTGGCCTCTTCCACTTAAAAATACGATAAACATATACTTCAAACCCTTAGTGGAACTAAATACTACAAGTAAGGAATGCCAGTCCTACAAATGCCAGTGCCATTTTGAACAGATTTTTTAATTGTTGTGGCGGTTATAAGTCAAATATCTTTAAAAGACTACTTGAATATAACCTTTTCTGAGCCATAATCTTCAGATGGTGGAGAATACCACAAAATGATAAATGAACTTGCAACTTGTTAAATCAATGATTCTGTCAATCACTTCAGTCCTGTTTTACGATAAAAAAAAGTTGATCTTATCTCATATTTATGTGTGTATATATATATGCATCTAGGGCTTTCAGACCTTTCATTTTGTGCGGTTAACACCTTGATTCAGCTATGTCCGTATGATCCAAAGATGGTTTGTAGCTCAATATAATCAAAACATTTCACTCAAGCAAAACTACTCATTTAGGTTCGAAATTGTCTAATAATCCATAAGGTCTTCTAAAACATTATACTAGTTATTAGTGTTTACAGGAAACTAATAATAAACAAAAGTAACATGATAAAATTGTTAGTTGCTTTGTAAGATGCTAGTTATATACTCGTAGTATGAACGCTTTCTGTGAGCCAAATTAACTTTCAGGAAATTTTTATCACTTACCATCTCGGGTTATCAAAAACTACTAGGTGAAATTTCGAAATAGTCAGAATATTTTTAGAGTGAAGGTTTAAAAAGAGTGCATTTCTACTAGAAAAAACTTTTTAGAGTAATAGATTTAGTACCTTACTAAAAATGTTCAATTTTTTTTTTAGTCGGGTTGTTACTTTAGTAAACACTTATTAAACAAACTGAATAGCTTTTTAAAATTATCAATGATTTCAATGAAAAACTTGATTTAAATTAAATATACAACATAAAATTCGAAATTTATCAGGATATTTCAAATGGTAATACAAAACATATATTTTTATTTACAATAGTTTAATCTAGCTTAAGGAACTTTATGATTTGATTGTTTATTAATGTTGCTCTTTGAAGTTATACTACGGCTATGGGCAACAAACCTCGTAATTTAGAACCACAGTTAAGTGACGATAAGGACAACCTAGTTAGAACCTCACTCCGCCCCGAGATTTTGACCACTCGGCTTCATCAGCCACTAAGAAACTTTATGAGCTGAATAGTAATTACCATAAAATATCAAATCCAACATTATGAATGAATGAGCCCTTCAAATTTTTTTTTTTGAATAAAACAAATAATTATGACAATTATATGTAACAATCGTTATTTACCCAAACATTTAAATGACTAACAATCAAATGAAACTCGCACAAATTTATGTTTTTAAATACTAATTGTGATAATAGTTTGCAATTGCTAGTGGTTTACAGTAAATAAGGATGAATTTAATGAATGCAGAAAGCAAATAATTTTGACCCTTCGTCAATTTTTGATAAAGCATCAAAAGTAAATAGAATCATTACGTTTAATTTATTCTAATTACATCATATCAGAAATAAAATATACGCTTTTGGTGTTGGAAACCTGAATTATACACCAGGGCTTCTCAAACTTTCAATATTTGCAAACCAATATTAAATCAGAATTTCCATCGCGCCCCCTTCCATACAATAACAGTGTATTGAATTCAAATAATACTACACTTTGACGCTAAAGCTACAACATAATTTTAACTTCTTACGTGTCACTGGTGTATATAAATGTCTCACTCAGCCAAAATGTTAATTGTCCTGGGTGTATATATATATATACGTCGTTCCGAAGTACGATTTTTTCTGTGCACTGATATCCATAAAATTATTCTGAAGGCTTTGGAATACAATAAAAGGACTTTGACAGAGAGAGTTTGCGATGGATTTACTTATTTCAGAGGATTTACTTATTTATTCCTGTTCTCCCCCCCCCCTTCCATTACATCACATGTACCACATAGCGCGTCTACGTGAAAAAGGTGTCTTTGGGGAACGGATTAATTAATGAAATTCTTAATTTTTGAATATAATTTTATATATAACAAGCCCATGAGGTCACTGGTAATTATTAAACCTGTTCTTAACTTAGTTTTGTTAAATTAACTATAAAATGCATCGTGCTTAGTTTTAACAGTTGTGGATGACAGATATATAAAACAGTAGTTTCTCTGAAGATATCCATGTTTTGTGTCTACATTTACGTAACATTAAATACGGAGGCCAAGAATGTTTTCTTCATTTTTCTTCTTGATTACAGATTGTTTTATTCACTTTTTTATAGCCAGTTTTCTTTATATGACGACAAATTGGTGATTACCATACCTGTAGTTTCTTTGTTAAAGTTTTTTGAGACAGAGGATTTTCTACAGCAATAAGTTTTTCGATTTTTTTTTCTTTTTCGCTAAAGACTTCCCTTTGTCCACATTTTTCCCCTGAAGATTTTGATTGCCAGTCAAATTTTATTTCTTTAGATAGTAATTCATTAGAGGAGTGTCTTTTCTGATTTTTAAATGCATTATTTATAACAGAATTAGAGCAACAATCCTTCAAAAACTTTAATATTTCATTTTGAGTTTGAGGATCTAATTTTGGAGCCATTACTTACTCCCACTGATAAAAATACAGTTCGATTAGTAATTTAAATGCTTCATTTTTAAAATAAAACTGGAGAAAAATTCATAATGCTTTTCTCTTTAACAAATACTGCTTGATACGCGATTGAGTCTTAATAGTATTTCAAGGAGTCATATTTGTACAATAATGTCACATTTTCAATTCTTTAAAATTTTTAAAATTAGACAAAACTACTATACATTGAGGGGCGTAAGTATTTTTGAAAAAAAATTAAGCAGATAATTTTCTTTTCCCAATAGTTTGAGTCATTTAACTTTAGAAAACCCATTTGTCTCAACTCAAAGACAAATGGGTCCTCCCTCTTGTAACTCAAAAACATTTCTTAAAAAATTTATAGAATTTTAAATTTAGATTATTTTTAAGATTTTAGGATAGAGAAACGAAAAAATACGGTTTCTTAGTTGAAAAACTATTTTTTTTAGAAAATTTGTTCATATATGTTGGTTAATTAATCTATTTACATCACAATTTTGATCCCATGGTCATTAACTTTGGAGACACTAACATCCATACCTATTTTGTTTGCATGCGATGCTGATCGTGGAAATTATTTAGAGTAACCCATTTTTCAAACTGTACCTTTCCACTATACTAAAAGAAATAATTGTAATCTTAGTATATAAACAAACAATTAAAAAATCTTTTTTGTGGAATTAAAAAATCAGTCTGATATTAAAATGAAAATGATTACGCCTACATAACCAATTTTATTCAGTTTCCTGAGGAGACTACTTAAGGTATCCGACTACACTAAAATCATGAATATTGATAAGGATTGACAAGAATTATCAAAGTTTGAATATTTAGTTTATAGGCCATTTTATTGCCTTTATAAAAAAAATCAATTTTATTATTTTCTATAAACTAGAACAAAAACTACAAATGTTTTAGTAAAAGCAGAGGCCACTACTTTAAATAAGATGTCATTCTTTAAAATGCGTTTTACATAAAATGTTCTTTTTTGTGTGAAAATGTTCAAACAGGGACAGTTTGAGTGTGTGTGTGCTCAAAAGTTTTGAAAATAATTAACTGAAATACTTTGTGTATGCTCTGTATAATAGTAGAAGCGTTTTAACCGTCAGATTTATCAATCACTGTTTTAGTCTAAAATTTAAAGTCCCTTAAGTGAATAAAATCACTGTTTTTTAAGCAATATCATATAATAGCTAAGATAAAGTGCTCAAATTTTTGTAAAAAAACTAAAGTATCTCTTATCCTTAAGGTCATTTCAAAAATGAATAGCAAAGTAACACATCACAATTGAAAAATTGAGAATTTGTTCATAAACTTTTGGTACAAAATGAGCCCCATTTATGTAATTTTTTGTAAATTTTTATCCATTTTTTCCCATTTTAGTAATAATAATTTCTTTCTCTCTTCTTAATTTTAGCATATTTTTCTTAAAATGTACTGAATAAATCTAAAAACCACAAAAAAATCCTTATATCTCCATTTTTTTAAAAAAAGGAAGGAAAAAATTTATTATATCTTTTATTAATAAGTTTGCTGTTTATCTCGTGAACTAAATGCGTCGTTCGATTTTCTAGAAAAAATATCCATAATCAATGCACTTAGCATTTAAATTATGTTGACTAAATAATAATTAATAAAAAGAAAAATGTTTCGAAGTTACTGATTCAAAACGAATGTCTTACGTAAGAGGGGAAACAAGATACACTTTCTCTCAATAGTTACATTTTTCTTTGAAATAACTTCCTTTTTTTATATATTAAGATGTTTTATCTTTTATGAGAAATTCATTTCTTGCCGACCTAACAGTAAAAGCAATTTTTACTTTTTAAAATATGCTGACAATACAAGGCGTATAGGATTATGTTTTTAAGAGCGCAAGTTTTTTGCCGAGTAAGAACTTTTTTGCTATTAAGCATAAGATCACAAAAGGAATCGTATTACTTCCTTAATAAATATGCACACTTACGGAGAAAGCAAAATGATACTGAAGAGATTTTTCAAAAAATTTATTTATAAAAAAATATCTCTAAATTTCTTCACTTAGATATACAAAATTTTATTCCTAATTAACTAAACTAAATTAATCAATTGTTCAGCTTTAGAATTTCACGACTTTATAAGAAAATAACTGTGATTTCCTCCCCTTTTAAATCACCTATTTATTTCTTTTTTCAATTCCTGCTGTTAGTTCGTACTTTCCCTATATATATATTTATATAAAAAATAAATATATACATATATATATATACCTTGTTCAAATTTTTAATCGTTAATAAAATACATTTTATTCATCCACTCAAGTTCAAATACATTTTTTTTAAACTTGTAGTGGATGGTACTTGATATTAGTACAGTTTTTTTCAAATATAAATTAATTAATTAAATTTAATTAAAGAATCAATAGTATCAAACAAAAAAAATAGTATTAACACCATATATAAAAAGGAAAACCGCTCGTTGTGTCCCTGTAGCGCAATGAACTTCTAATCCAAAGATCGTGGGTTCGAATCCCATCTGGGATGGCATAATTTCAGAGAATGTGCTTTCTTTTTACTATATTATTTTATTGGAATAATTAAATTTAGTTAATGAATAAATAGTAACAAATAAAAGCAATAGTCCAACACCATATATAAAAAAGAAAATGGAAAATTACAAGGAAAATCGTTTCTATTTTGCCACTTAATATTGTGATTCTGTCATGTGTATATACATATTTATATTAATTGTAATTATTTAATAAAAAGTAACTAAAATAAGAATTGTCATTGCTGACCTAAGTAGGAAATGACTTAAAAAATATACTAAAAATTTTTATTGCTTTTTGTTATCACTACAATTACTCTCCAAACTCTAAGCTGGCCAATGTGTAATCGACATGATGCAAAGCAATTACTTACAAAGCTGACACTTCAAAAGGAAAATTTCGAGTTTCGAATCTCATACTAGAAAACAAAATTACAGTGATCGGCAACTGAAAAGAGAATGGAAGTTTTAAATTGAGGGTCATTGATACTTATAAACAGCATCTTAAAAATAATCCCTTTGATTAAGATTGACTTTTGCTTTCGAACTGATTTTATAAGTTAAAATTGTACGGTAATTTGCAATTTTAATTTATTTTTTTCTTGAAAACATGTCTGAGTTAAACATTTTCACAATTGCATCAATAATAAAATGAAAAATGAAACGAACAGGATTTTTTTTTTCAGGAGGAAATATAATTTAAAAAAAACATTCATTATTTTTCTTACATAACAGAGTTGTATATCTCTATAAGTGTTTGAATTTTAAAAAATAACATAATTCGGAATTATGCTATTTAATATTCATTAAAGTAATTATCCTTAAGACAGTTTTTAATAAGTAAATTTTAAAATAATTGCAGTTTTTGCAATAATAATTTTCAAAAATTGTCATTATATTCACAGAACCTTTAAAATATGCATTTGATTACTTGATACTTATTTAGAGTAATCTGCAAATATTTAATAATGGACCAATTAAAATCGTGGTAATATTTACCAATACATAAAAAGAAAAACTCATAATAAGCTCTATTATAAAAGGTATGATTTCTTTTATAAATGAGATATTTTATAAGCACAAAATTTTATAAGCAGAAAATATGGATAATCAAATATATCCAGCTTAAGATTTTTAATTAAATCAAACGAAGGAACTTATGTGTCATATTAGCAAAGGAAAATAAATGACGTATCTACTACGGAAAAAAAATGCGTCTCGTGAGATAGGGTGCGACAAAATCTTATCCTTCTCTCTTTCTTAAGTAAAAAAATGCTTTAATCTGGGTCAGTTACTTTTCCTGAAAATGTTTAACTTGGTTAATTGCCAAATACCTATTACGAAGCATTTAAAGTATCTACTTTTTTCCAGAATTATGATGGATTGTAGGAAAAACTTTTATGAGTTTTTCAAAGTCTACAAACATAATTTCTTATCCAAAATTATCGACATCAGCATGTTCTCCCTTTTTGTTATCAGTAAGAAATCTTCCTAACTGTACGAGTGAGGGAAATCTTGATTTAGATTTATCAAATAAAAGTTACAGACTTAAAAAGAAACTTATTACATTAAATGAGACCACGAACGAGAAAGAAAATCATGCTCGATTTAGATATACAATGTTGCAAAAGCAGGAAAAATTAAAAGCTTCAGTTAAAAATGAATATAAATATATCATTCAGTAGTGGAAGTATCTTTTTATGGGATTAATTGAAGCTAAGCTTGCCATTTGAAGCTACACTAAGGCTCTTATGGAAGCTTATGCTCATAGTAGTAAGATATTGCAACTTTTTTCGGTTATCGCTTTTATTACTTCTTTATGATCGATAAAAGTTGTAATTTTGCACCTTCTTGCTACAGAGTGATTCTCGGCGTATACATTTTAAGAAGAAGCTACATAAAAATAGAATTCTGGTTTTAAAACTGATATATATATTGGTTTGCATATTTGAAAATATGCGCTTACATGTATAACTAACCATTCATGCACCCATTAAACCATCAATATTAAAGAACGAAAACTATTCAACGAATAGCTATCTAGACAAAACCAAACACATGATATAAATACAATCAGACAATATCTTGCATTATATGTTTTTGTATTATCACCAATTATATGAAGCAACTGTTTTTGGAGAAATAACATGTTATGTGTCTAATAAAATACATTTACTTAATCCATCATATCTTTTGATTGATGTTTGTAAATCCCCCCCACCCCCCATTAAACTTCATTTTACTTCAAATACACCTAACAGTGTTACGTTACGTCACATGCATTTTTGTTTGTTCTGTATTTAAGTAAAATCCGTAGCCATTAGCAATCGTGCAGTTTTATGGTTCAACGTTAATTTAACTCTTGTATACTAATATATATATATAGTATAATAAATACTCTCTACTAATATATATAGTATAACAAAATAATGAGAAAGTTGTACTACCTACAAGGCCAAAAAAAAAAATTGGATTCCAAGAAACATAATTGAAGATACCAAAAGAGTCTTTGGACTAAAAGGACTATTATGATTTCTAAAGCTGTCACTGAATTAGACCTTTTTATATATGTATATATATTTATCCGCACATAATTCAAGAATGCTAATGGTAATTTAGTCATTGATTTACCTCCTACTTCTAACAACTAAAGTAATTAAAACGATAAAAACAAATATTAATATATAAAGCCATCTCTTATTTTCAGTTTAATTCTACTTTTAATAAGAAGCTCCTTTTGATTGTGCATCCCGATATTTTAAATTATCACTTCTTTACTGAACTTGTTTACTTATTGGCTTTAACTATACAGATGGTTGAAACTTTTCAATGGCTTAAAAATCACTCTACTTTCGTATTTGAATAGAGTTAGAAATAAATTTTTTGAGATACTTTTCAAACAAACTTGCATTTAAAAATGGAAAGAGCTAATTTTTTGTAAAATTTTTTGTATTACGCATTTTTACTTTACGCACTGTGCAAAATCTGAAAAGGACATTTTCATTGCATACTTTAAAAAAAACGAAACAGTTAGTGAAATAGATTCAACTGAGTGTGTGTTCACCCATCATACTTTCAATATTACACTTAAAAGATTAATATAAGTATTTTAATTAACTTCACACACTAAAACAACACAAGGATTATTGACGAAGGACCTCGTAATTTTGTACCACTGTCATGTAACGAGGACGACCCTTGAATTGGCACTTCCCTTTCCTAACTACCTCACTACCTCAATGCGACAACATTGAGCCAGGACGGATTTAACGAGCTTCAACCCCTCTACACGGAGGAGTCTTCGCAGTAAAATCGAGACTCCAGAGATTGAATGTTATTTTAATGAGACAACATTTTTTCTTAGAATATAAAAGAGGAAAAAAAATAAACGGCTTCTGCCATTTTCTTAGTACAAAATATCCAAACAAATATTTACGTCAATTGCAGCATTAAATGAAAAGCAATTTTCTTTTGCATAAAAATGAGTGGGCTAAAAGTAATTTAAAGATTTTTTTTTTCATTTTAAAAAAAAGGGGCTAACGTGGTTTTGCTTTTTAAAACATTCTTTGTAGAACTTCGGAGAAGAATGTCAATACAGTTCCCAATTTTAAAAAGAAAAACTTGACCTTCATTCTCTTTTCATTAACTTAAGATACACGCGAGTGAAGTAAGCACCCCATTACTGTAAAAGTTTATATAAAAATAAGAATAAATAAAATTAAAGCAAATTTAATGAAGTAAAAGCCTTGTGTATTATATTTTGAAAACGGATGGAAATGAGATTGAGTCTTAGGACCAGAGGATAAAAACTTCGATTTGTTGTATATTACCCCATTTTACTTTTAAAGGGAAACTTTCAGAGCTAAAAAGAGAAATTTCGACGAAAATTTTACACAATTTTTAATATTTTATCAACTGTTTGTCGTAGTTTAGCCAAAGCTGGCTCTTGCTCTAATAAACCCAATATTCTCTCACCCACTCACTCGACGCAATTTTAGACAGAATATATTTAATTAATTATTCTAAATAGAATTACATCTAGTAAAAGCAGAAAATTTTTAAACTTTGCATGTGTCTTTGTGTTATAAATTTCGTTTCCTCACATAAAAACAATCGCCCATTCGCCACTATCTCAAATTAGAAATAATACTTTAATATATTTCGATAAAGCGCTGTTATTCCATTATTAATGTTAATGTAAAGAACACGGCCTTTAAAACTCCCACGCCTTTTCTAAATATTTCAGATTACAATTCCCAAAGCCTTTAGATTACAATTATTGGAAGTAATTGATTTTCCGATTAATTTCTCTTTTTTGACATCAGCATTTACAAGAAAACACTCATCAGAAATAACAAATTCTATTTATTCCATGAATTAATCATTATTGGAATTGTACTAGCATTATTTTTCTTATTGGGTATGTTGATTTGAATAAACTTTGAAAATGCATACTTCAAAGTTGAGCTGTTGATGCTTAAAATTGCAACACATGAAAGACAAAATATACGAAAGGTAATATGTCTCTTAATTTTTTATGCCCAAAGCTATGAATTTATAGATTTATCTCGTTAAAAATGATTTCATTGCATTATTAAAACAGATTAAAATATTGATGCAATAATTATACAAATTTTTAGGAAATATCATTAGTTAGAAATAATTAATTAAACTGGTACTTTTTAGTACCATCGGGTCACTAAAGCTAAAATATTTTACAACTTAGAAAAGAAAAAGAAACTGTACAACACTTCACTACACTCTTTTAATATACACTGCTGGCCACCGTAAGTGCAACACCAAGAAAGACAAGAGATAGCACAACAAAAATTATTTTGTAGATAACATGTTGACCAAGTATCAAATGATTAAATTTATAGACTTCTGTGAAGTGTGGTTCCTGCCAGAATGATTAGCCACAGTAGCCTCCATTGTTGGAGATCACCGCTGCCACACGCCTCGGCATTGATTCAAAGAGACTTTGGATGTGTTCTTGGGGTACAGAAGACAAAGCAGCTTCCACACGTTGCCAAAGTTGATATGGTGTGGCAGCTGGGGGTGTAATCTGGGTCAATCGTTGAGCAACCGTGGACCCCATGTTTTCTATCGGCGAAAGATCCGGAGAGCGAGCCGGCCAGGGAAGCAATTAAATCTGGTGATTGACGAAGAAACTTTGGACAATGCGTGCCACGTGTGGTCGTGCATTATCCTGTTGAAATATGGCTGTGACCAAGCGCTGAAGGTAAAGAAGGACAACTGGCTCCAACACCTCGGAGATGTAGCGCTCGCTATTTAAAGTACCGGTAATGTATACTAGAGGAGTGTGAGAGTGATATCCAATACCACCCCATACCATAATACCCGGTACAGGACCAGTGGGGCGGTGCATAACCCAGCTGTTCAGCATCCTCTCTCCACGGTGTCTCCAGACTCGAATCCGACCATCGTGGTGTTACAGACAGATGCGTGACTCGTCAGTAAAAACAACTCCATTCCATTCTGCCGCCCACATCCTTCTTTCATCGCACCATTGGTTGTGGAGACGTCTGTGGTTCTGCGTCAAGGGTAGACCAAGCAATGGACGTCTTGCGGACAGACCACTCTGCTGTAAACGGCGTCGATTGGTACGCGCAGACACTGAATGATGCGTTACAGACTCAATGTGCTGTACTATGGTTCGAGATGTGACTGAGCGATCCGTCACTGCCATGCGCACAATTTGTCCGTCCTCACGTGAAGTGGTGCACTGAGGTGGATGAGATCGACCACGTCGGTCCGTCGTACCCTCCTGCATCCAGTGGTCACATATCCGCATTACGGTTGTTTGGTTTCGTCCAACACGACTACCGATTTCCCTGAAAGATAATCCACAATCTCGGTAGGCTACTATCCTTCCTCTGTTGAACTCAGATACTTGATCAAAAGCTGATCGCTGTTTTCTACGAGACATAGCTGATCGTTTTTTGAAAAACCACAAGAAAAATACAATTGCCGAACTTAAAATCGTCGAAATCTCCAAGCCTAAAACAGCGCTTTGAGGTGGCGCCATAGGCGTGCGTGATTTGTGTCTGCGCTGAAATTCTAATCATTTGCATATCTCACCTGCATTAATGCATGTTGTAAATTTAATTTTGTTTGCGTGCTTTCTTCAGGGTGTTGTATTTACGGTGGTCAGCAGTGTATATGTGCCAGCTATGAAATAACGAGACTAATGTTAAAGAATATTTTATTTTTAATTCATACACACGTTTACTTATTATCACCTTCAATATACAACCCTCCACGTGAATCTCCCATAGTATGAAACTATGATGGAAATCTTGTGTCAACTCCTTTGAGATGAGTGCCGCTTTTTCTTTAACAGCTTCAACGGTCTGAAATCTCGTTCTTTTTAAAGCAGATTTCACCTTAGGAAGCAGACAGAACCCTCATGGCCCAAGATTCAATGAATAAAATAAATGGTCTAACACTGGGATGCTGTACTTGGCTAGAAACGCCTTGACAGACAACGCGAAATGAGCAAGCGCATTGTCTTTGTGGAGAACCCATAACTTGTCCTGCCACAACTGTGGGTAGTTTCTGTCTTATTCTTTCATGGAATTTTGTAAGAACATTAAGATTGTAATAGAAATTAATAGATTGGACCTAGTAAAGGTACTCAGTCCCATGGATATTGGAGAAAAAACAATCATCAATAGCTTTGAATTTTGATTTGTTGATTCAAGCAAAGCTCTCGGTGAAGATGAGCATTTTCAATGCATGGATTGGCGCTTCGTCTTAGATTAAGTAAAAAAAAACACGATTTGTCACAAGTTATCCTTTTTAATAAGTTTGTGGTATTTTCAATGGAATTCCAAGTTAGTACAAAACATTTTTACGAGCTTCTTATTGTCCAAACTTGAGAGTTTTAGGCACCATTTTGGCACACACTTTTTGCATGCCAAATTTGTTTTGTAAAATTTCCGTACAAATTCTTTGTCCATGTTACAATCACAGCAATCGCACAAAAACTTAACCGATGGTCATATTGAACGAGATTACTGATTTCTTCGATATTGCCATCTGTTTTTGACGTGGAAGGGTGACTCGAGCGGGAATCATCTTCAACATTTCAACATTTTGAAAACGTTTAAACCGCTCAAAAACACGTACACACGATAAACATTCATTGCCATATACTTCTTTAAATAAATTATAAGTCTCTGTAGCAGTGTTTCCAAGTTTCAAGAAATTTCTCAACAATCCGTTGCTTTATTATTATACTTATCGTTTTTCCAGCAAACCTATAAAATAACTCTAATACCAACGAGGACTACAGTTATATGGATTTGCTTATAGACACACACATAAGAGTCATTGTATTTGAAAGAGAAGGGTTCCACGCTAAATAGCTATAGGTCACTGGATTTTGTCGCATGCTTTCTTCTTCTATAGCACTGTCAGTCTCGATATTCAATAGATACACTTTATATACACTCATGTCCATAAATTAAGGATAATGAAGTTCAGGCAAAGAAAGAGAAAGAAGCAAAACAAATTTGACTTATTTGTGAAGTCTATTTATCAAACAAAAGGTAAACAACAAAAAAGATGCTATATGTTTGACATAATAAAAATTGCGATTTTTACACCCTGGAGCAAATTTTAAACAAGAACCTATTTACAAAAAATAGTATAACATGATTAGTATGATGGTTAATACGGAGTATGTCTCCCGGACGATGCAATACAGGCCTTACAACGCCTACGCATGCTGAGTATCAAATTATCAATCTGATCTTGGGGAATAGTACACCACTCATCAAGGAATGCCCTCCGAAGTTCCGGTAGACAGGTGAGAGGGAGTTGACGGGCTGCAATTCGTCCGCCAAGCATATCCCACACATGCTCTATTGGATTGAAGTCCGGTGAGTATGCTGAGTACCTGGCGCTCTCCATATGAAAGTCCGGCGAGAATCAGACTGCAAATTAAACCTGGACTCGTCGGAAAACATCACACAAGACCATTGTAGCGGTGTCCACAATGCATGCTCTCTACTCCAGGTTAATCGTAGGCGACAGTGAGTTGCGGTAAGGGGAACACATCTGACAGTCCTACGAGCATATAGACCAATTTGCCCTAAGCGTCTGTACACGGTCTGCCTTGAAACTGTCGCACCAGTAGCTGAAGAGAGCTGACAAGATAGGTCTGATGCTGTGCTTCGTCTGTTTCTTTTGGCAGTAACTGTCAAATACCGGTCCTCAATCGGCGTTGTAACTCGGGGGCGACCTGTGCTGCAACATCGACTCACATTACCATCATCTTGGAATCGTTGCGAAAGCCTGGAGATGACACTCTGGGCGATTCCAAGTTCCTCGGATACTTCCAGCTGGGGACGTCCACATTTCAGTCGTCCGATAATTCTACCTCGTAAAAAATCATCCAAATGCTTCCTTTGCGCCATAACTATGCGGTTATTGCACTGAAAGGCTTTTAAAGCGCTTGTGAACAATTTTACTTCTTTGCCACCATTCCTTAATTACCCCTCTCTTACACTCTCGTCATTGTGACGTACTATCCGCGCCATCTGGTGGTTTTCTGTAATTGCATATTCTTCTTCAAGATGTGTGTGATAATTCTACAGGTGAAATTTTTATTTTAGAGTTCAATTTCTGTGTGATTCTGAATTATCCTTAATTTATGTACATGAGTCTAACATGATATATATTCATTGTGAAAACTCTTTTTTTTCCCCATTCAAGCATAAAAATACATTTCACAGTTCCCATTTTGAGTGTGGTCGTTCTCTGTAAAAACCTTTTTACATACACTTCACAATGACCTCGATTTTCCACAGCAGTCAGACGGGAGACATTCCAAGAGTGGCATAGGTTGTATTTGTTAGACTAAGCGTTCTAAGACTATTTGAAATGTGGTAACGAATATTGAAATAATTAAAAACAAAAACATACATTTTGCAAACAGCAAGTAACTTATGGGAACGCATACGTGCTCACATTACGCAAAAAAGAAATATACAAGATCAAGAATTTAAATTTATTTTAAAAAAAGCTATGGTAAAAAAAGTATTCTTTGATTGTTAAACAAAAGAGTGTATGCAATAGCTTAATAGATTCAACAGTGTTTAAAATTCAGTAAAAACTAAATACATGGGCACACATAATTACTGCTTTGTCCCAACGATACTTAAATACGGTTTTGCAAATAAAGTAAAAAGACCTATACATTTTTAATTTTACAAACAATAATATTTTTCAGGGCTTATATAGTAAGAAAAAAATATACGTTGGACTTACCTATATGATTATTCACTTGTTTTACGCAGAATCTTTATATCGCCTATTACAAAGAAAGATGATAGCTGAAATGAAACTTATAGAAGGAAATTTTTCCTTTTCAACGATTTTCAGCTGCACAGAATTATTGTTATCTATCGATAATAAAGGAAACTCTTTATCATTAATCCCGAAATGTACCTTGATGAATAGAATATTTTAACGGAAATATGATTCTAGTGGAGTACTTTAGAGTGCCATTAGGGTATTAAGGATTAAAATACCTCAGAATAGATCAGTGAAGTTATTTGAACTTCCAGTAGTTTGATACACAAAGATAGATCAAAGCGTTAATAAGTTACTGTGGGCGGGCAGTAAAGACTCAAGTTTCACTCAGGGCTAATGAAGACAATTGAATTCTGCGTATCTACTGGAGCTATTTCCCGTCGTAAAGCTTTTATTCTTTCTTCGAATTTATTTGCGTAACCTTACAGATTTCTCTGTAGAAATAATGCAACCATAAATGAAGTGTTTTCACTTGATAGAAGACTTGGAAAATGCGTTGCCAAAGCAGAATGGGAACTTAGTGCCCCTCGAAGAAATGCTAGATTTTATGTGAATTATGTGATTTATTACTGTCCCCTTCCTAGAAAGAAACGATAGGCATTAAGCAGATGTAGAGCAATCAGAATCTATAACATTTTTGCGATTTAGGAAAGGGCCAAAAATGAGCAAGGTGAAAGTCAAATGGTACCTTATATCATCCGAGTTTTTTCTAAACAAGTACCGTTTCAGCTGTATTATAAAAAGATATTGTTCTTTTTCAGATGATATTACTGGTGAACACTATTTGCATATGTATGAATCTGCTATTTAATTACTGATCCGATGCCTCCTTGAAATTCCATATTTCATTTACGGTGTCATTTTTTTAGCCAGTTACGAATCGTCTAAGCAATTTAATTACAGTGGTCAGTGCCAGTTTCTCAATCTTTAACTCTAAAGTGGTGTTGATTAGAATGAATCAAAATAAGAAACTCTATATGTTAACTTTTCTAGTATAAAAATTTAACTGTATTGTACATGCATTACATTATTTCATATAATTATTTCTATTTTAATTTTTTACTAAACAAATTTCCTCATTTGCAGTCATCCAAAAAATATATTAAATCAAGTTTATTTTGATCCCTAAGTACAGTATATTTATAATGTTTTAGCATGATATTTTTTTAAAAAATGCTCTGAATGTGTTAAGACACAGCCATTTAACGGCACAAATGTATTGGGTACAAATACATCAGTACACAAAAAGTACATTTTTAATTTAACATTTATTTTTGTAAATATTGTACATCAAATAACTTGATCTCATTATCTTTTTAAATATGAAATCAGGAACTTGAATATTTTTCCATCGATAAATATTTCAAGGGACGAATTTTTAATTCCATTACTTGATTTTTCAAATAAATATAAACATTTTGACTCCTATTGAAAAGAATATTTCCGGCTGTTTGCATATACACATTCGATATTTTAAAACAGCTACCGACAATTTAATTCAGAAATAAGTGTAGCTGTATAGAACTATTTTAAGCTAGAGATCTTCCGGATGTGTGTGTACATAAGATTCTAGAAACCAATTTATAAAATTTCTTTCTTCAAAAAAATCTGATTATAGTGGTATGAAAAGAATCTGATCCGTTTATGAACGTATCGATTTTTTTCATGCCTCTTCATTCAATCAAATTTCGTTTCAGATAGTTATTTTTTTTCTTGAAGTAAAAGAATTGAGAGTTTGTATGGTTTTGTGCGATTTTAATTCAATAACCTGTTTATAAAATAAAACTGCATTTAAATATGTTTTATGTCTAAATATATTTACTTTAAGTTTCTTGTCATTTTCAATAATTTGCCAGAGCATTAAGAAGAATATTTGCATTGGATTTGGAATCTTATTTCGAAAATATTAAAAAGGTTTATAGAAATGGAAAATAACTTTCCCCCTTTTCCTCTCTTATTTTCCTTTTTATCGGGATTTCCTGAATCTGAAAAGTAAGAAAGATATAATTTTTTTCCTACATTACGTTGCCATAAGTGAAGGAAAAAAATATTTTTAAGTAAAAATCGATTCGTTATTTATCGCCATGGTTTCTAAAGCAATAGAATTATTCGTAAAAAGTCAGTGAATATGCGTATATAAGAAAATGTTAGATTATTAAAGGTTGCTCCAGTAAAAATTAATAGAATACTATTTCACTGTTATAAAAATTTGAATAATAATTTAACATGTTTAAGTCCATTTAAACATAACTGAATGCCTGCAGATTATATTTCACTTGAGATTTATACTGACATAGAAAGTGGTTATTCAAAATCAATTTCAAAGGAAAGCGTCGAGCTCAAGTTAATAAATGCAAAAGCATTAATCTCTACAGGATTAATTAAGGTTATGCAGCCATATTATGTAACACGTGTGGTTAAAACGAATATTCTAATGTAGTGCTTCTCAAACTTTCATTATTTTGCTACCTAATATTCAATCATAATTTTCTTCATCCCCCCCCCTTCATGCAATAACAATGTTTTGAATTCAATAATACTATACTTTAACGCTAAAGGTACAATGCGACTTTATCCTATTAAGGACCACCTGCGTATATAAACGTATCGCTCAAACAAAATGTTAATTTTCCAGACGTATAAATGCGTCTTTCCAAAGTACGAATTTTTCTGTCTACTGCATCCATAAAATTATTCCGAAGGCCTTGGAATGCAATAAAAGGATCTTGGCAGCGTTTGCGAAGGATTTACTTGTTTCAGGGGATTTGCTTATGTGTTTCAGTTTCTTCCTTCCCCAATACATCACATATACTTGTCTACGTAGAAAACGGTGGCATTGGGGAACGAATCACGTAACTTTTAATCGACAGTTAAGGGGTTAATTATAAACCACACAAATTTTTAAGATGAGTGTTAATTTTTGTATATAATTTTATATATGACAAGCCCATGGGGTCACTGGTAATTATTAAACTTGTTCTGAACTTAGTATTGTATTAATTTAATTATAAAATACATTGTGCAGAACTGATACATTTTATAAGAGTATTTATTATACCAGTGTAAATGTATTTTATTTTTAGTTTGCCAAAACGCATTTTGTTTACTTTTAGTAAATGAATAATTATTTTAAATAATCTTTTGTTTTCGACTTTTCAATATGCTCGCACCCCCTCGTAGAGTTATTACGCGCCCTAGGGGAGCACTTCCCACAGTTTGAGAAACGCTGCTCTAATATAATGTGGAGAGAGATTTTGCGACAAATTTTTTGTAATCATGTTTTACTTCTTGATACAGAGGCCTTTAATATGAAAAATTATTTCTAGTGCATGGAACTGACATAGTAATATTAAATGGTTTCCATTTAACCAGCCTTACGGAAAGAAGACATAGGGAAAAGGGTTAGACTAACACACACATAAGTGGCGGCGGTAACCTATTGGTCTAGGTTACGAACTCGTGTCAGGCAAGTCATGAGTTCGAGCCTTGTACCGCTGAAGATCCACTGGGAAAAGGAGGCCGATGCACATAAAAAAAATCGAGGCTCAAACATTCTCCCATGGTGTTGTGTGGAAGTTAGGATAGGGGATGCCAGCTCAGATATCGTCCTTGTCACTTTTCCGTGGCTCAAAATTACGAGGTCCGTCACCAATAGTTCTTGCGCAGTTTTATAGTGCTAACATACACACACATATATATAATGAATTCGTGGCCAGTGTTATCCAGTCGTGGCGATTCCAGTTTCCAGTCCTGTTGGCACTGAAGACCTACTGTGTAGATAGGCTGATGGACGCTAAACCTGTCGTGGTTTAAAGCCCAGACGTTGACGTAGTATAGAAGCAAGGATAGTGGAATACAAGCGTTACTTGATCGTGGTTCAAAATTACGAGGTTCGTCACTAATAGCTCTCGTGTTGCTTCAGAGTGTAATGTTAATAATCCCTCCCCTCCTTCATATTCTATTCTGTAACAGTAATATACATAATCTATTGTGTCTATTTATAGGAATATTAATCTTTTTTACAATGTAATTCTTATTCAGCAAATGAAAAAGCAGTAATAAAATAAGCAATATTAAAATGCTTCCACAAGATGCTGTTTTGAACAGGATTATTCAATTTGTTTTCTTAGTACATTTTTCTGTGATAAGTCTAATGTTTAAAGTTCTTTGAGTTTTTTTATTAATTACAAATTAATAGCAATTAAATATTTTACTCAATTATGGATGGTACTAGCTACCTAGTTTGGATTTATTTGAATTTTAAAAGTTCATTAGTTTTTGTTTTTACACTTCCGGAGCTAGTACCACTCCTCAAGCTTCCACACCCCGTGCATCAGCCCCCTCTATACAGCGGGTCTTCAGTGACACCAGGATTCGAACCCACGACTTAACAGAAACATCACACACAAATAACGGTTACTGTGACATAATTTGAAAGTTAGAGAATGATGTACCACACACACACTTCAGTCATTATTCTTATCAGGGATAAATAATTCTTAAGAAAATGTTAACCTTCGTTAAGAAAACCTTCCTTAGTTATATTAATGGAAGTTTCTTCATTAATGCATTTAATAAAGAAACTTTCATTAATATAAGATTTATTTTATTAATAATCAGGAACCAAAGATATGTCACTTCATTTTCAAATTTTTAATAGTTTTAACGAGAAAAACAGTTTTTTTTAAAATTTATTTTCTTTTTTCTAATACTTAAATGGCTACAAAAATTTAGAATTTCAAAATCGGGTGACGGTAACATTGGAACAATATCAACAGAACGCTGCGTTAGCTGCTAATTTTCCTGTCTTAAAATAGCAACTAATTTACACTTCAAAAAGAGGCAGTTGGGATCTTAATCTAATTTTAGAGATAACGAGACATTTCTGAAATAAATAACAATTTTATTCTTCGCTGGCGATAAATACTACTGCGGTGTGGGACACATAATTAAATTTATATAATAAGCACGTGCCTTCAAAGGTTACATTTTACCTCTTGAATTAATTCATTTGTGCAATAACTTAATCATATTAACTTTCAAACGAAATAATAAAGCATTAGTTATGTAAGGCATGAGGTTAGATGCGATGTTATGTGTCATGTTTTAAAATTAAATATAGAAAAAAGTCTAAGCTTTTATTTTAAAGTATTTACATTAACATCATTTATTATGAAATTCAGTCAGGAAGTTTATAGTTTTAATTAATGAGTAAGTTGGTTATTACTTTAATATTTAAAAAAATTTTGAATTTAATGATATTTGAGCATACATTTTCTTTGTTATACGTTTGCTTTACGTTTTCTTTGTTAATGATTATTTGAACATACGTTTTTAAATGTTATTTCTAAAGGTAAAGCAAAGCAAATATTTTTTTTAAATTGGAAAGTATGAATTGAGTATATTGTTGCTATTAATATATCTATCCTGTTTATGAAGTTCAAATAGTATAGTACATTTTCTATTACTTAATTTATTTATATTTATTTATCTTTCGGTTAGTGTCCAACAATAGCAAAATCTACAATGCATTACGATAAAAAAAATTGTAGCTCTAAATTTCATTTTTTCAATCTTTGACATATTCGACTCTATTGTGCTTTTAGTAATAATTCTACAATGTATATAAATTGCAAGTATAATAAGTAAATATGTACTTAGCACTTTTTTTTTGTTAAAAAAATTAACCTCTGGTGTTTTACATCAGAAATATAATATATTTTCCCAACCTCTGGAAGAAAATCAAATCTTGAATTATAAAGTAATAAATTTTCAAAAAATAAATTTAAAAATACGTAATAATAACAAACTTTATAAGTAGAATGATATAATTCTTCATGGTGAATTAACGTAAGCAAAGCTTGGTAGCGAAATTTAATGTCGAGGAGGCATAGTAATAAAGCAGTTTCGTTAAAAACATTTTTATTCTTTAAATAATTCAAGTGAAACTTCTCGCCACTGGAGAAATTAAAACATTAAGTTAAAAAAATATATAATCATTAAAATATAATATTACCAGACTTTGGTTAACTGATTCGAACCATCTTAAAAAATACTGAGCAACAAACCAGTTGCACATCTCATATGCCCCCAATCGAAGAGCAAAATCACCTCGTCCGAAACCGACGATCTTTTCTCAACCAACCTCGGTCTCCTTAAATACTTACACGAGCCAAGTTAGTTAGATTTACATTGCAGCCGTTGCCAACTACAAATCTCGAAACTCGCACAAAGGTCGGGTTCGAATCAGTTTATTTACTTGAGATCATGGCGCGTGGTTGGAAAAACTTAAGGACCATAAAAATTCGGATCCTAAAATAATTTATTTTTTTCAAATGTCTAACATAGAATATAAAATATAAATTAAGAAATTTTAAGTTTTCAAACCTAGTAAACATTTCTCCTTGAAGCTTTTATGCAACCAAACTTGATCTAAAATCTGAGGCATAGTTATTAGTGGTTTAGTATTAATATATATCTTTAAATCAATTATTTTGTATTCTGATTGGCTTAACTCAAAAAGCACAATTAAATATTTTTCACAAAAAATCAACTCATCACTTTAAGAAAAATATTTGAAGACATTTTCTATGGGCTAATGAAAATTTCTATGAAAGTAATTAAATAACATATGAATCTCTCATTGCATCTTCATTTAAAGAAACAAGTTACCGTCTATTCTATCAATAGCAAAATAAATTTTACTAAAAGTAGTTTGATTTGTACTGTCTGTGTAAACAGATATATTTATATTTTATTTACATTTTTTATATTATTACAATTATTTTATATTATTTAGCTACAACCATGAAACTGAATTTCATCTATTTTAAAATACTAAAACAGATGTGACAAATGTCTTTCCATTTAAAGCTTAACTATCTGTAAAAACTTTAATTTTAAAACAACAGAACATATGTGAAGGATAATATACAGTATGTAGAAGGTGGAGGTTAAAACTGCTGGGAAAAGGAATCGAGACCAAGGGATGCAAAGCATTCTTAAAAATATTTATAAATTCTTAAATACATTCTTCTCTGCGAAGTATAAATGCACCAAAAAAAATACAAAAAAAGACATGGCACATACTTATTGGCTTTTCTTCGAAAAATGAAAAATGAAAAATATTTGATATATTTGTTTATAAATAGAAATATTTGCATATTTGCTTTTAAAAGTAAAGCCGATAAAATTTTATGCATGAATATATTCTTTTTCAGCTTTTTTTTTGTTGCAGTTTTAGTAAAAATAGAAATAAAAAGAAACGCGAAAACAATTTTTCACATACCGTTCCCGCAATAATATTTTCAAATCTCATTTGATGTATTTTTAGTGGAATGTTTTTCTTAAAAAGAATTGAATCTCTATTGCGGAAATTTTTTTTAGTTGTTGTAAGATTATTTTTATTTAAAGATAAATATGTTTAGCCCCGAGATATAGCTAGCATTAGTTTTATTTCACGAGAATGTATTAGAATAACAAATTTTGTATCACAATTAAAAAACTGAAAAATTTCCGTTTTTAATTAGGAAATACCTGTTGAAGGTTTTTAGTTAAAAAAGGCGTAGGTGGATAAGATACGGGTCTATTATGCCTGTGTCATTATTTCTTGAGTCAAAAAAGAAAAAATACTTAACATGAAAAGAGAAGTGTAGCAAAAGATCCTTTTTTGTATAATAAATCCCCAATTATTAAAAATCTTTTTAAGTTTTAACTAGGTATATATAAGAGTTATTTACGCATTTTTGCTTACAAAATTTTGCATATAATTTTACACAACGCTATTATCTTTTAGAGTAGGTTCTCATTCCAATTTTTGCTTTCATTAAAATTGAAATCTGAGATTTGTTAAGGTTTTTTTCCGTCTGAGACTAAAATGTTCAATAAAGTTTGTGATTACAAAAAGGTTTTTAAATACTCCGTTAACCATCCAACTTCATAAAGGAAGCATCCAATAGCAGTAAGATTTTCCCTTGCATATAGATCTCGATTATACATGCAAATAATTAGCATTGTTTTGCACATGCAAATCGAGTGCACTAGTAACCACACATATACATACGTAATACAAAGGGATTGTTTTTGAAAGTATTTTAAAAAATTCACCTTTCACTTTATTTTAAAATTTTCGTTGCTCTTAATATAAATTATTACTTACAATACAACATTTAAAAAATCCATTTTCAACAATCTTCATCCGTTTGCAAAAAACTTATTTTAGGAAATTTAAATACGTAAAAACATGCACATCAAAAAGAGCAATGCAATACCACTTATAAAACCTATACAGATAACACAACAATATAAATAAATTTATAAATTAAAAGCATGTTGGAAGGTTTGAATAACTCAAAAATTCTAAGTTTGCTTAAGTATTATGTTCTTATAAATGGTGCTATTATCAGCATTCTCCCCAACACAAAAGGACTTTTTTTAAAATCAAATTCATAAAACAATTATATCATGAGTCAATAGTTTGATAAATAAAAGAAATGAACATGAAAATAGTACGCATGAATGTTGTTATGAATGTGGTATGAATGTTTTCCTTTTTATAGCAAATAAAAAAATGCTTACCTTTTCACCCTAACCCAATATATTCTTATTATATTTAGTTCCAAGTTACTTCCTTTCAGACAATCTTACATGTCATGCTTTTTTCATAAACTATGTCAGTATATTGTGTATGATAAATTGATAATGTGGTCAAAGCAAACAAGTGACCATAGCCTCCATTGTTTCTATTGAGTTCTTTGAGCCATTAAAAGTGGCCGCTGTAGCCAAGTGTTCTAGGCATCGGATCGTGGCTAGCATGTCATGAGTTCGATTTCAGTACCACTGAAGACCCGCCGTGTAGGGAAGTGATGCACGTTAAATCTGTCGAGAGCTCAAACGTCCTCCCGTTGGTGTGGTAGTTAGGAGGACGGATGGGGTACCAGCTCAGGTGTCGTCCGCGTCACTTGACCATGGTTCAAAATGACGCGGTCTGTCGCCAAAAGCCTTCGTGTAGCTGAAAAGTGCGACGTTAACATTCACTCACTCTAGACCAGTGTTTCCCAACTAGGGTTCTACGAAACGTAGTAGAAGGTTCTGGAAGAAATAGGGAAATACATGTTCGTCAATAAAAAGGAAAACAATTTTTTTCTTTATTTCGATTTTTACTCGGATAGTTTCGGAGGGAGAAGTGAGTGTGATTACATTTGGATACATTAGGGATTCAAGAAACATAGAATCCTTTGTTGGTAAAACAGAGTGCTAGAAAGTATTTTTTATTTCACTGTTTTATTAGCATTTTATTCGGATTTTGTTCTCATTTTTTAATTCTATGAATTTTAACAGTAAAATAATGGTGGTGATACTCGAAGACAAATAATACAGGTAGTTTGTAATTGTCTAATGATGATTTAGAATTTCATACAAAACTTCAGAAGGTTGATGAAGAAATAGGTTCAAAAAGAAATAGGTTCACCAGCTCAGGTGTAGTCCGCGTCACTTGACCATGGTTCAAAATTACGCGGACCGTCGCCAAAAGCCATCGTGTTGCTAATCAGTGCGACGTTAATATTCCCTCATTCACTCACTCACTCACTCAAACTGAAACCTCGCGCTCCAAATATTCAAACTACGCCATTGTAAGCTGTTTGAATTTCAACATATTTAACGTGCATTAGCCTTTCACACGGTAGACCTTTAGTAGAACCTGGCCTCGAGTGAGTGAACGAATGAATATTAACATCGCACTGTTCAGCTACACGAGGGCTTTTCGCCACGGACCGCGTAATTTTAACCATGGTCAAGTGACACGGACGACACCGAGCTGGCACCGCCCTCTCCTAACTACGGGAGGACGTTTGAGCTCTCTACAGATTTAACGTGCATCACTCCTTACACGGTGGGTTTTCAGTGGTACTGGGCTCGAACTCATGACACGCTAGCCATGATCCGATATCTTGACCACTTGGCTACCGTGGCCTCTGAATACCTGCCGTGTAAAGGGGCTGATGCTCGTTAAATCATTCGTAGGTTAGTCATCATTTTGTCATGGTATGGAAGTTTGGTCAGTTGGATGTCCACACTCAGGTGACGTCCTCTCCTCTTGACCAAAATGCAAGATGACCGAACCTGGCCTCGAACCCAAATGGGGACGTAAATAACATGATTTTAAGACAATGACTACTGGGCTACTATTTTAGGCATAGCTTGACGGTTTCTTATATTTTTATTCTATTATCCGCAGTCAAGAGATATTTATATCTCCGTGTTTAAACTGAATTTAAAAATTCGTTTCTTTTTTCCCCACCGTCATCTAGTAGCCACTGGAGCCGAGATATCATGGTTGTGAATTCATGGCTGGCGTTGCTTCTATCAAATAGTGTTTTCGAATTCAGGCTACTAGTAAAGATCCGTAATGTACAGAGACTGATGAAGACTGAGAGACCACCGAACATCACCATATTTATGTTGACGTGCTATGAAAATTTGAAGAGGGAAGCTCCAGCTCAGGTGTTGCCCCTTCCAATTGACCTTGTTTGAAAATTATGAGGTGCGTTACCAATAGTCCTATAGTGGAGGTAGCCTAGTGGTCAAGGTAATGGACTCGTGGCTGTCTTGTCAAGAGTTCGATCCCAGTACCACTAAACACCCGCCGTGTAGGGGAGCGATGCACGTTAAATCTGTCGAGAGCTCAAACGTCTTCCAGTTGGTATGGTGCCAACTCAGGTGTCGTCCTCGTCACTTGACTATGAATAAAAATTATGAGATCCGTCGCAAAAAGCCCTCGTGTAGCTGAACAGTGCGATGTAAATATTCACTCACTCAAGCCAATAGTCCTATTGGTATTTTACGGGAGAGTGAGAGCTAGTCTTACGTCACTCTATAAAACTGCATGAGGGCTATTATCGATGTATGTCATAACTTTGAGCCATGGTCAAGTGACGAGGACATCTGAGCTGGTATTCGTTGTCCTAACTTCCCCTCCCCACCAATAAGAGGACGTTTGAACCTCGGCAAATTTAACGTGCATCGGCCCCCTATGCACGACGGGACCTCAGCGGTACTACGCTCAATCTCTGTACCCACCGCCCACGAGTCCATTACCTTGACCACTAAGCTATTGCCGCCACTAGTGGTTCTTTACTGTGTGGCGTTAATAAACAATCAATCAACCGTAATTAACACTCAGGCAATGTAAAAGTTTAATCAACAAAGGTCATTTGCGAATTATTCTTGTTATATCTTGAAAACATTTAAAATTAGTACAGATGAAGTACCCTAAGTAATAATTAACGAAGAAATAAATCAGGTAAGAATAAATAATTTATTTTACTGTTTTATTAAAAATCAGAATAATTTCTTTTGATAAATAGCAAGAATTCTTTCCTACTTTCCTTTGTATTTTGTGAACAGAACATCTAAATCTGATCGCATTCGGTTATGAAAATTGATTTTACTATAACTATTGCATATTTATTTCAATAAGATAGCTTTTTTTATTACAAACTTCATTTTAAAAATTGCTCCTTTTCGATAAAATTACCCTATATCCCCTATAGATTAAAATTTGCCTTTTACTAATTGAATTCGGCGCAAATGAAATTAATTATTGCTTTTTTTAGATCGAAATATATGTGATAAGCTTTTGTTTTTCTTTTAATAATTTAAATTTACTTCGAGTTGAAATTTTTTTTATGGAAAACTAAGGAAACTCTTTTCAATCAATGTACGGTTTCGAAATCAAGAAATAAATATTTCATTTGATCTTTGGAATAGTATTTCTAAAATAAAATTAACTCAGCTTTTCCATTTCCCCTGAAGACTAAAAGTTGTCTATAACTAAATGAATGTAAGAATGCCTTTGAAATTATATGAAAGCACCACTTCACTAGAATTCAACATAATTGCTTCTTCTAGTTTGTTGTGCGCTTAGTAAATCGACTGTAAAATTATAAACTCTCAAATGAATATAGGTTTTTGAAATCATGATGTGGTCTTCAAAGAATTTCCATTAAATTTAACAATTTTAATGAATCTGATCTTATTCTCAAAGATTGCAGGATTTAAATTTTTTTAACCTAGAATTTCAACCTTTTTCTGTACTATCTTATGAGTGTTGTATGTTTAATATAAAGAAGTGAAAACTTATTTTGAGACTGAGTCATTTAAGCTTCAAGATCATGACTTAAAGTCTCTTTCATTCATCGTATTATGAAATATCTTTGAAAACGTTAGGAAATCTGAATTGGCATTTCACAAATGCATGCACATATTTGTTTTCATTCCATGTACTAGATATAATCGTCTTAAAATGTTTATTTCATAACTTTGACTTAAAGGGGGGGGGGAATTAGAAATTTAATTGCAGTTGCAATTCTTTCCAGAATAAGTTTTCAAGTTTAAATGTAAAACAAATATGTTGTCTGATATTTGATGTTTGTTCGTCTGATGTCGCATGTTTCTTCGTTTGATTTGTGATGTTTGTCTATTTCCTCACAATTTAAAGTATTCCATATGATTACCCCGGATTGTGTCTATGTCAAAAAACAATAAGTTAAGTAATGAAGCTAAGAAAGGCCAAGGGAAACAGCAGCGTCTTAAAAACTGAACAATAAAAACATTTAATATCGA
The DNA here is from genome assembly GCA_019973975.1 of Trichonephila clavata. Classification (NCBI taxonomy): domain Eukaryota; kingdom Metazoa; phylum Arthropoda; class Arachnida; order Araneae; family Nephilidae; genus Trichonephila; species Trichonephila clavata. Next base: position 597,037 of record BMAO01010345.1, read on the forward strand.
TAAAAAGGACAATTCTAAAAAACTGATGAACCTACAGCAATAGGTAAAATTTATTTTTAACAGCATTAGAAATAATCAAATGTATCAATTAAACTAAGAAAAATAGTACAGCACTTAAAACTAGTAAAATTATATTACAACCTGCTAAATCCCTAAATTTAATTTAAAAATATTTATTACAACATTTCATTTTTTTTATTTATTATACTCATTATTTAAATTAAATTAAGAGAAATTTTATTCGAATTCTGTTAAACATGGTAATGATTAAACATTAAATTGCGTATAGTATATGTAAGAAATATTATCTTAAAGTGCTGCACTTTAAATTTTAAACAAAATTTTAAATTGTTGCAAATTACTTCAAAATCCTCAAGAAATTTTCCTAAGTATAAAAGAAAGAGAATAGGCTATTAAATTAATCTTATTTTGACATCAAACTTTACCTTAACACATCTGAAAGTCATAACACTAAATAGCTATCTAAATAATTTTTCTTGATTCTAAATAAAGAAAAATATATTTCTTCTATTTGTATGCATATTTCATATAATTTGATTTAAAATATATAAATAAGTCTATAATTTAACTGATAATTTGACACTTTTTTAAAATTGTTATATATTTAAATGCAAATTTTTAATTTTTCTCATCAATTAAAGAATGCTGAAATATGAAAACTGTTATAAAGGTTAAAACTGAAAAATAAGAAAATTCCGTAATACTCACACGCATATAAATTATTACTTATTTAATTATGGTTAATTACTACATACAACATCATACAGACGCTGAGATGTACTTTTTTACAATGAACTAAATTTTTTTGATTTTATAAAACTCGAACAATTCTCTTCAACTTCTTTATTAGATCTATTAGGAATAAAATGCTTAAATTTATGCAACTTCAAATGAAATGTAGATTTTTCAAAATAAAAATTTATGCTGAAAAATCTTTTGAAAAAGAGTTATCCTTTTAGGAATCCTGTTTTATATAACTAAACTGCTCATATGTAAATCAACTAAAAGGACATCTCATGACCTTTTAGCTGATTTACAGATGAGCAGTTACAAAAAGACCAATTTATGGGGAAATTCCTTTTTTGATTTAGAAGTATTTCAACTAGTTAGCCTATCACCAACAACAAAATTTGTTCGAATTGGACTATTTTTCAGCTGTCCATTGTCATTTTCTGAGAAAAGGGATTTAGTAGTAGTTTTCAATGACTTTTCATTAGGATTTACACTGATTTATTTATTTAAAAATTATTTTATTCTGAATGCTTGTTCTTATTCAAATTCCGTTTGAAAAACACAAAAAATTCTGAAAGATTGACGCATGTTTTGTAAAAAAAAAATCACTTATAAGGTTTGATTACTCTGATTTCTTAAGATATTAAAGAACTAAGCAGGGTATCTGGAGTTTGAAAAAACTGTACAGGTTTTATTTATCTTTCTTCTCCATTGTGTTGATTCTATTCAAAACTGTTTATTTTGTATTTAAATATAAGAAATTTTGCAAAAATAATTCCAAAAAATTCTAAATCACCAAAATCAGTTTCAATATACATGACTGGATATTGAAAAATGCTACAATAGGAATTATACAAGTAAATAGCAAAATCCCTATACAGGGTGTCCCAAAACGACCGCATAAACTCTGCACAGCTAAATTCCTCGTTGGGAGTACATAAATCTTCCCAAAGAAGCGTTCCTGTACGATCCACAGTTTACGAGAAAAATACGAAAAACAAAGTATGACGTCACTTCCCCCGGTGCAAGAAAAAACACTTTATTGAACATATCAACATCAGTATATGCACAATTTAAGACATGCTCAAAATGTCCTCCGTGCATATCGAGGCAGGCTTGAGCACGCCGTGGAATGGCTGTCATCACACGTCACAGCATCGTGGGGTCCACCGAAGTACAAGCAGCATGCAGACGAGCAACTAAGTCCATTTGTGTTGTCACTACGTCTCAATACACCAGTTCCTTGAGATGGGATGCCGCAGTAGTCACAAGGCATGTTGCAAGTACATGTCGCAGTAGTCACGAACGGAATACATAGTCACCATACGAAGACTACCGGTAGCTGCAAGATGCAGCCTTTTAAATACCAGTTCAACGGCGGCTTAACGTCATTCCACGGCACGCGCATGCATGACGCGACATGCGCGACGAACGTTTTAAACATTATCGTCTGGAAAGATATGCAAAAACTGTTGTTGATATCTCCAATAAAGTGTTTTTTCTTGCACTGGAAGTGACGTCATACTTTGTTTTTCGTATTTTTCTCGTAAGCTATGTATCGTATAGGAATGCTTCTTTGGGCAGTTTTTATGTACTCCCTACGAGGAATCTAGCTGTGCAGAGTTTATGCGGTCGTTTTTGGACACCCTGTATATTGTACATACACAATAGAATGGAGGGAACATATTAAATTTATATTTAGGTTAAACCAAATTGTTGCCTTTATTATACATATTTATTGTGCTGAAACTACTATAATAAGATTGAATTATTTTAAGACCTTTTACCTCAATAAAATGCAACGTTACACCTTTGGTAACTAGGAGAATTTCTAGGCGGTATTCCAGTTCCCGCCAAGTATTCTTTTAAAAGTATCTTCTGCCACTCTTTCTTCTTTCTTTAAACATTTCATAGAATCTCTTCATTGGTTTTGCATCAAGAGAATTGCATCCATAACTACGCTGAAATCTACGTTGTACATTAACGGAGGAAATCGGATCGTAAAACCAAAGCACACAGGGTTTTCTCTTGAATCGACGTCATTTCAGCCGAAAATAATTCCCTTACAGTGTTACTGTCTTGAAGGAGCGTTCTCCTCATCTATCTGAATACCTTCTAAAATTGGCCAATCCAGTGATACAAAAGTTACTATATTATATTAAACGGTCATTTTGTAGTATGAATTTTTTAAAAATTCAAGCGCGATTTTTGGTTTACCCTATTTCGCCATTCCACCATGTATAAGTAGCCGCCATAATACGATATCGCGGGTTAGAGTCCTGGTGCAATGGAGGACCTGTAACCGCAGTAGCCTAGTGGACAAGGTAACGGACTCGTGACCAAAGCACCATGAGTTAGAGCCAAGTACCACTGAAGATCCGAGTGCAGAGGAGGCCGATGCACGTTAAATATGTCGAGGCTCAAACGTCTTCCAGTTGGTGTGATGCGGAAGTTAGAAGGGGTGCCAGCTCAGGTGTCGTCCTCATCACCTGACCATGGTTCAAAATAATGAGGTCCGTCACCCAAAGCCCTCGAGTAGCTGAATAGTGTGACATTAATATTCACTCACTCACGCAACAGAAGATATGTTGCGTAAAGCGGGCTGATGCTCATTAAATCTTTCGAGCTCCAAGTCCTCCCGTTGATGTGATGTTTAATTTGGAGAGGAGGGGTGCAAACTCAGCAGTCACCCTCGTCACTTGACGGAGGCTCAAAATTATGACATCAATCGCGAATAGCCCTCATGTTGCTTTATAACAACACGAGGGTTAATAAACATTAAAATTTTTTTTAAAGTTTAATTTGATTGTTTATTGATGTCAGACACACTCTAAAACAAAACGAAGACTATCGGTGACTGACCTCGTCATCTTGGTCAAATGGAGAAGACGTCACCTGAGTGTGGACATCCAACTGACCAAACTTCCATACCATGACAAAATGACTAAGCTACGAATGATTTAACGTGCACCAACCCCTTTACACGGCGGGTATTCAGAGACCACGGTAGCCAAGTGGTCAAGATATCGGATCATGGCTAGTGTGTCATGAGTTCGAGCCCAGTACCACTGAAGACCCGCCATGTAAGGAGTGATGCACGTTAAATCTGTCGAGAGCTCAAACGTCCTCTCGTTGGTGTGGGGTGCCAGCTCAGGTGTCGTCCGCGTCACTTGATCATGATTCAAAATTACGCGGTTCGTCGCCAAAAGCCCTCGTGTAGCTGAACAGTGCGACGTTAATATTTACTCACAGCGGGTATTCAAAGGCATAAGGACTAGAACTCACAACTTGCAGACTGCAAGTTCTTGAATATAACCACTCGACTACCGTGGCTGTAAAATTTGTTTGGGATTCATCTTTAAATTGCATTGTAAAACTCAATTTATTTTAGTCATTTTAAATACCAACAATATAAAAATTGCAAATACATGTACCAATAATTTAGAAATATCGCAAACTATATATTTTAAATAATAAAATCGAACAAATAATAAAAAATCCCTGTGTACCGGTTTCATATTTTAAAATATACCACATATGAAATAAAAATTTGTGGTCATTAAACTGTTCCTTTAAAAAATACTTAAGTAAACAGAGATAAACTGGAAAAATAAAAGGTATACCATTACTTTAAAAATAATCTACATAATAAACATTTTGCATTCAATAACCCTCACCCCCAATTAAAAAATTTTAAAAGTAAAGAAAATTCTTAAATTAGCATGAATTAATACACTCAGTACAATATAATTTGAAATATGTTAAGTTAGATTTAGTGATCTATGCACAAATTCAAAGCTAATAAGTAGCATTTTGAATGCTAAGGAAGATTGCACTTTTACAACATTCTTAAATTATGTTAATAACAATGATAAATTTATATTAAATAAAAATAAACATCTATTTATAATACAGTGAAATATGTTTAAGGCTAAAACACTTAAGACGAAATAAAACAACGTTTCCGACAAACTGCTATGTATCTTTATGCATTTTTTTTTGTTTTGTTTTAACACGGAACGAAAATGGCTTAACACGGAAATTCTCACTTCCGGGAATGAACAAAATACGGAAAACATCAGCCGCTCTGGCGAGATTTAAGAGGAATGTGAACTGAAAAATAGGTGGTTTCACATGTTTCGTGGAAAGGAGGATAACTCTCTTGGCTTTGAAATACCCTCGGAATAGCCTGTGGCACGAGTCAGTTTCGTTTATCTAAAAAAAAAAAAAACTTTCACCTACCACTTCTATAAACGCCACACAAAAAAATCTCATCAGTCGGCCTTGAAATTCGGTGACGAGTAGATCGCAGGGTGAGTAAAGATCGGTAAATTTGTTTCACGCCCCGCCTATTTTAAATTTTTTTTTATGAGCACATGACAAAGAGCTCAGAGGAAAGCGAACAGCTTTTTCGGTCAAAATAGAGGTGGAGTTTCTTAGACTGTTGATCAAAAACAGAAAGCGAAAACGGAAAACTGAAAAGATTTTTAGTTTTTCTGAATTTTGCATTAAATTTCAGTAAGTTCTTGTGAATGTTTTTGTTTCATTGATTTTTATTAAATGATGAATACATACATATCTATGAAAATAAAATGTACTCTAATTATCTCTAATAAACTTAATTTTGTTGAATTTTTCTTTTTTCCGTTGTTGTTGCAAACTTCTTACACTAAATTCTTCAAACCCGAAAAAATATTTCAGTCCCCTTAGTTTCTTGTTAAACGATATTCATTGCATTAAGAAATTAATTTTTACGCATTTTTATTAATCTAAATAAGAAATATGTATAATATTTCGAAGATTCTCAAAGCTTTTATGTTGACGGCCTAGATTATAAATGGCCTATTTAAAAAAATTAGAATGGCATTTCTCTCTTGAAGATAGAAAGGAATGGAGGAATGCAAATCTTTCCTTCGACCATTCTATGATCCGAAAGGAGAAAAAAAAGTTTGCGCTATTTTGTAATCGGGTTTGTGTGTGTGTGGGTGAAGAAGAAATGATCGCGGAAGTTCCATCTCTGTTTACTTCGCAAATAGTTACTCCTGTTTCTACAAGTTATCAGTTTACTGGACGACATTGGCGTTTCGCATACAAATATTGGATTTCAATACAATTATTTTTTATTCTAATCTTTAAAAGTGTCAGTTTTCTGAGTTCTGAAAAAACTCAATATCGATAAACTATTTTATCCGTATATTTGTTCATTGGTGGTGTTTCCTATCGGTGCACTAAATAAAAAATATATATTCGACAACTAGGTTACATGTTTTGTTGTTATTTTTACTTCTGATCTTTTGTAAAAAGAAAAAAAAACTTGGCGTAAACAACTCCTCATAACATATAGTGAATGCTAAGAAAAGGTAAGTGGTCTTCATACGCAAAATAAAATACTTTGTATCTAGTTTTATACATATTACCGTTAAAATGTATAATTCAGTTATTTCATAGAATAAATAGGTATTTCATGAGATAACTATATAAGTCAGTCAAGGTATATAATATATGAATTTTCATACTTTACCTAGTTATTCTATGAAATAAGTAGTTATTCCATGAAATGATATACCGTTAAAGTGAAAAATAAACAATTTCAAAGTTATTTTATAAATTAATTGATCATAAATAGCTAAAATCTCTCGAAAAAGTACATTTTATCCCTATGGCGGATGATCAATTGATAAATAATAAGGAAAGGCAGATGATACAACTAATTACTGATCATATTGCTAACATATGTTAAACAGAAAAGGGGGGGGGGAGAATATATTGCAGAAATAGTTGTATATATTTTTTATAATATTTAAATAAATGCTGGGAAGAAAAACTGTTGCTTCATAAAAACATCGTGTCAACTTTTTCAAACAAAAATGTAGGAGAATATTAATTTAAATTTTATAAAATACTTTTATTTTACTTTTCACTACTAAAATAAAAGTATTTTATAAAATTTAAATTAATATTGTGATGATACTTTGAATTGCGAATCAAAACTGACTAAAAGCAGCTAGAACCAGTTCAAAGAACTTTAGAGTGCCATATTTCCTACTTTAACGATCAAGTAGTCGTTATTTTATAGAATACCTAGTTAAATCGTACAATTCAATAATTTTATATACTTTAACTGACTTTTCTAGTTATTTCATGAATAGCTAATTATTCTATGAGATAACGGATTTCTCACTTTGACGGTAACATATATAACTAAAATCCGTCAAATATCATGCTAGTAGGTTTTTTTTCAAAATTTCATTTCCTGTGAAAGGGCATTTTTTTAAACATACCGTTAAATTAATGCTGCATACCAAGAGCTTTTTTTAAAAAAAAAATTCTTCACCAGACCTTGTTTTTCTCTACAATATACAGCCTAAAATGCAACTATAATATTGGTAAAAGCGTAAGAAACTTAAAGATAAGTTTAACTAAAATATAAATAAAAGTTAGCAAAAGAACTAGTTTATTTATTTTTTTTTACATTTATAAGCCCCGTGCGCCACGCAATGTATAACACGGGGGTAAACAACACAGACAGAAGAAAGGATTACAACACAAACATCCATGCCTTCTCCGGGATTCGAACCCAGTCCCTGCCGCACCGCAGTCAGCTTCACTGACCACTATACTGGATGGGCGGTGAACTAGTTTATTGGACACGTATTTCATTTTTTATACTATGATATTCCACTTTATGTACGTGGATCAAACTATTTATGCAAATCTAAATTATCTGCAACACATAAAAAGGATAATTATCTAATAATTACGCATATACTTAAATTAAATACAATTTTAAAACAGAAAAATTTGTTAGAGAGCTCTAATAAGTCCCTGGAATAATATAGACTATTTTTGAACTTTTATTTTCCACCAATGGGTAAGGATAATCCCGTTAGAAATCCCTGATCTGTACCATGGATCAAATCCTTTTTAGATACTGTATTTAAGGGACATATTTCTACAGAATCAAAGTAAATGATTCAACAACGAAAAAATAATCCTGCGTTTCACTTTAATGGAACTTACATTTTAAAAACAGACAGATCGCTGATAGTTCGTAACCAAGGTTATGAATATATTAGACAGTTAACAAACAACGCATGCTACAACAAACCAGTGCTTCGATAAAAAAATTATAGAAATATCACAAATTAAACTATTTTTGAACAAACACAAAATATATATACTTGAAAAAATACAATAATCGTGTAGATAAAAATCGAAAATTGTAATCGAATATTTTAGCATTTCATATTAGTACAAGAACTAAATTGCTACATTAAAATTATATTAGATGCAGCAGTTAACTCTCTTGCATAAAACTGAAGGTTATAATAATCCTGCTCACGGCGCAGCAATCCGCGAGCGCGCGGGATATATAGTTTAAGCTTTTCAATCAAATTTTCAACGTAGAGAATTAAAATTTTTAGTTTGCACACACACGCGCGCACGTACACACATATATATATATACTAGCTGTTACCCGCCCGCTTTGCTGGGTATATCATGATGTTTTATAAATTTTTACTGCTTATATATATGTATAAATTATTGATATCTATGTCCTAGCATTAAGAATTCGATTGAATTGAAAAATATACTTATACCTGTAACTGTCACCTGTTGATAAAAAAAAAAGGGCAGAACTCATCTAATTTGTATTTTCTAAAAATCTCTAAAATTGAAGCATAGAATGATGTTTGCTCTTTCGTAACTCAAAAACCAAGTGGATTCCCGCAAAACCAATTTTCGGTGGATCTCTACTCCGTAAATTGAACATGCAAGCCAAATTTCAAGTCTAAATCTAACAGAAAAAAGCAAAAGTTTTACTATAAATATCCCCGTAATCCCGTTGAGAGCCGTTTTCCAAAATTACCGCTCTTAGCGGATTTCAATTCAACAAAAGAAAAATGCAAACCAAATTTCATTATTATAGTCCTTGTAGCTCGAAAAAAGTAATTTTTTTTGTCAATACGTCCCAGTAACCCCCTGCAACCCACCAGAACTTGATTTGCTTAAAATTTATTCTTAGTGGATCCCTATTCAACAAAAGAAACATGCTTAACAAATTTCAAGTATATGGGTCTAACAATTAAAAACAGGAATTTTTTTCTGTAACTCCTCTTGACCCCTCGCAAACATCTTTGGGGGGTCAATTTTCATTTTACTCTTTGTTAGAGGAACTCTATTTCATGAAAGGAACATGCCTACCAATTTTCAAGAAGGATGATCAAGTAGTTTAAAAATGGAAATATTTATCGATTACGCCTCTTAATCTCCCGAAATTAAACTTGGTAGTTGATATTCGCGAAACCCATTTTGTAGCGGTTCTCTACTTTACGAAAGGAATCTGCTTATCAAATTTCAAGACTGTACGTCGAACTGTTTAAAAATGGGGATAATTGTCTATAACGCCACTTGAGCCCCCGCAACGCCACTTCTGGGTCTGTTTTCACAAAACCCATTTTGTAGGGGAATTGCACTCTATGAAAGGAATCTGCTTAGCAAAATTTGAAGACTGTGCGTCCAATTAATTAAAAATGCAAAAAAATTATCAATAACGCCCCTTGAACCCCCGCAACACCACCTAGGGGTCGATTTTTACAAAACACATTTTGCAGTGTATTTCTATCCTATGAGAGGAATCTGCTAACCAAATTTCAAGACTGTGAGTCTAATAGTTTAAAAAAAGAAATAATTATTTATATCTGCCCTTAACCCCCCGCAACACCCCTTGGGGGTCAATTTTCTCCAAACCCGTTTTGTAGCGGATATTTACTCCATGAAAGAAACATTCCTACCAATTTTCAAGCAGGTAGGTCAAATAGTTTAAAAACGAAAATATTTATCTCTTACGCCACTTATTCCCCTGCAACGCCACTTAGAGGTCTGTTTTCACAAAACCTATTTATAGCTGATCTCTACTCTATGAAAGAAATCTCTTTATCAAATATAAAGACTGTGCGTCTAATAGTTTAAAAATGGAAATAATTATCTATAACGCCCCTTAACCCTCTGAGTGTTCGTCCTTGTCCTGAAAAATCATTCCGAAAGCGTTTACTTCTTTTTTGAGAATTCCTTCGAAAGTGCAACACATTTAATTCCTTTCCCCTTTAAAGAATGTGGGAGATCTACTGTGGAAGATTTTATTACTCAGTTCGGCCTCTTTGTTGCTTTAAAACCGGGATAAAACTCGTTCACAGCTGTGACGTTGCTTTGTGCGAATTTTGGGTGGAAAAAGCGGGTCCACGTGGTTGTTTGATCGGTTAGGTCACAATAAAAGTGAAGAGTTAAAAATAAAAAAAAACTCGAAAGAAAGAAACTTGTTACAAAAGTTCAAAAATACTTGTTTATTTTAAACAAAACAAAATTTTTAAAAATTAATTTAAGGAAAATAAACTATTTTGGACTAACGATTTGAGCTAGGAAAAAGTACCTTGTACTTATTGTGGAATATGGGACTAAGAAAACACAAATACATCGTAATGTTTTTTTTAAAAAGTAACTATGTAAAAAAGAGTAAAAGTGACCCCCCATCGCTCTCTCTCTTTTTAAACAATAAGAAAATATATAAAGTATCGTTACATACGACGATTATGTTTATGAAATGAAATCAATCTTCCTCTATTCAATTATATTTTAAGTTTAAAGTAACATAAAGAGGGATTTCAATACTTTTAATTTATATATATTTTAATCCTATAAATGATGTTTTTATGTTAAATTAATTTTTCGGAAAAAATCTAAATTTTATTTCATAGTCAAACAACTTGTACTAAGCAAAAATACCTTCTTTACATAGGCATTTGTGACGGAGCAAAAAGCAAATTTAGTCAAATTTTTAATTTTTATTTTAATGGGAATATATTTTTCTTCACAATGTAAAAGTATTTCTAACCATTTTCTATTAAAATTAAATTTTTATTTTTCTGTTTCTTTAGTGTTAAACGGAAAATTCACCGATAAATACAACTTTCACACAATTCAATCATTACAAATTCTAATGAGAGAAAAACTTCTCCCAATTAATTTTGTCTTTCAAAACAGTACACTTAAAACAATTTTGCTCAGTGAAGCTAACCGACAATTCCGCAGTGTATTCATATAAATTTTTTTTAAAAAAAATAACATTCAGAAATGCTGTATTTAATTTTTTGAGTATAAAAAAAATAATGCCTGCTGTGGAAAAGACAGAGAATGAGATGTGATGTATGTTTTGAAAGAATGTTTTCGTACATGTAGAGTATTTTTGAAAATTTAAATATCACCAAAGCTGATCATATGATTGTAAATGAGTCTTATTTTAGAATGTGAGCTGTGGGGTATCAAAATAAAACATTTTACTTTTAAATAGCCAAGGAGTTTATACTCAATATCCTCTTCAAAAAATTGCTTACAACTTTTATTCAAATTGTAAAGAAACTGAAATATAAATATCCGACTTACTCCAGTCAAAAAATATTCATATTATGTGAAAATACTGTCATCATATGTCACAAAATCATATTATGTGAAATACTTATGTGAATATCCTCCACTTATTTAAGTACATTTATAAGCTATAGCCCAAAGCAATGTTTTATTTTTATAAACGAGGCACAAAAATTCAGTTATAAAAATATATTTTTCATTTTAGAACATATAAACCGTACACGGATTGTAAGACCATTTCTAAAATACTGAGAGTTTTTAGAGGAACAAAAACATATAATTTTTGGGTAGTTCAAAATTTTAATATAATACGCAAATTTATATATTATTAAGCAAATACGTTTGACAAGAAAAAAGTAATTTATTTAAATCTTGTATTGCATGAATAAAATATAAATCAAAGATCTTTCTGAAATAAACACAATTGAAGGGAAAATGTTTAATTTGCAATTGATAGCATATAAACGTTTCTGTTAGAGGTACCCCGAAGTGACGCAATCCTATTCGGTAAAAAATAAAACTTATTGTTGGAATCATACAATTTCCTAATGAATGGGTGAATCCGAATATTTTTTTCATGTAAACTGTTTGGACAGAAATGGCTAAATAGGAACATTTAATAATTTGCATAAATTAAAATTAACCGTTATAGTTTATATAATTTCTTAAGATTACAAAAGGTGTATTTCGGAAGCACAAGTTTTAATAGGAGTACGGCTTACGAAAAGTAGAACAAATATATCTGAAGGACTATGGTTTGTTACCTTAAATATTGTGAAACACAACAAAGTATATTGGAAATCAATTCCCCAATTCGTGTTAATAAAAATGTATGAAAAAACTGCAAGACTTATTTTTGTATTTGTAATTATTATAATTTTTCATTCCTGTGTTTTAGCTTCTCAGTATTGCTTCTACTTAAAAATTTATTGTATATTCATCAAATATTTCAGCATAATTTTTGCTCTTAACATACAGTTTTAACCGAAATGCATTAAAATGCTTAAGATTCTTATGTTAAAATTTTAATTTAATATTTTATTCGAAGAATTGTTAGTACTTATGGTAAATAATTTTTAACTAAGTATGTGCACGATACATAAATATTTTTTTTCTGAAATTTCAAATACAATTTCTAATATAAAATTCCTAGTTTTGTATGAAAATCTGGATATTTTCTGAATGTTAATTATAGTAGATATCCAGATTTTAATTACTTGTTCTTCAGTTAGCTTTAAAAAAATAAATATTTAGAAATATTGTGCATGAACAAATATGTTTAAAAAAAATTTAAAATTGATCTTTATATTTATTTATATGCGTAAATGTCAACTGTAAATGCATCCGAATATTTTTAATTACTATTTATTCAAATATTCAAGGTTAAAAAAATGAATTGGTATAAAAAAAACCCTCATTCATGTTTTCTCTGAAGTAAACTGAAACTCAAGCATTTTTTTTTAATTCAAATATAATTTGGTGTATTGTAACAATACGCGCCCTGAACATCTGGCTTTAAAATTTAAAAAAAAATAATGGATCTGAATTAGTTTTTCCATTATTATTTTTATGAAAGCTTAAGAATTTTTTACAAATAATTTGATGCAGAAGTTTAGAAATTATTAATTTTTAGTAGTTGGAAAGTTTAAAAGGTTTTAAATTTTGAAGCGTTCGGTTTCTTATTAACTTTTTTGACACCTTATAATGAAATAATCATGGTTTAAAAACTGAAAACATTGGTTAAGAGAAGAAAAATGAAGCAATTAAATATAGTTCTAGATATTATATAGAGATTTATATAGTTTAAAAACTTAATTTTCCGTTTCATTATTTTAAGATGAAGAAAATAATACGAGTTAATCAAGCAAAGAGAATATACTTAAAAAGTTATTTGTCCAACTATATAAAATAGCAGATTACAGTCCCAACTTATTAAAACTTCAAATTAATATAAAATCAAAAGTGAGTTATATAATATTTTATTTATACGTTGGAACATTTTTCAAAACTTGAAAAAAAAAAGTTAAATTGCTAAAAGTACAAAAAGAATTTATTTAATTCAAACGCAATAATATCTCAAATGAAGCTAAATTACAAATTTACTACTTAAATTCTAACTTATAGTTCGTTCACTAAGGGGTCTAAAGAAATTCTTCCCAACTTTTTTACGATTGCTTCAGGGTCAAAACGCAGGGTTCCCCGAAAGCAATAAAACTTCCTGTCAGTGACCATTGTGTCGTCGCAACCCTCCCTAATTATCTTTCATGGTGTTAAACCATAAAAGAGGGGAAAGGATTTCAGAAAAACACGGCCTACCCGCTTTTGAAGCACTCTCTTGAAGCCAGAAAAAGACGTGTGGTGCGTTTTCGAAGCATCTCTAGGCGTGCGGAAAAGGACGTTCAAACCGCTAAGAGGGTTAAGTCCCCTCAACGCCACTTGGGGGCAATTTTCACGAAACCCATTTTTAGCGTATCTCTACCTTATGAGAGGAATCTGCTTACTAAGTTTCAAGACTGTACGTCTAATAACTTAAAAATAGGAATTTATAATGCCCCTTAAACCCCCGCCCCCGCAACACCTTTTGGGGGTCAATTTTCCCAAAACCCATTTTGTAGCGGATATTTACTCCAGGAAAGAAACTTACCTACCAATTTTCAAGCAGGTAGGTGAAGTAGTTTAAAAACGGATATATTTATCTATTACGCCCCTTAATCCCCGCAACGCCACTTAGAAGTCTGTTTTCACAAAACCCGTTTTGTAACTGATCATTATTCTACGAAAGGAATCTATATATCAAATTTAAAGACAGTGCGTCAAATAGTTTAAAAATGGAAATAATTATCTATAACGCCCCCTAAGCCCCTGCAACGCCACTTGGGGTTCGATTTTCAGCAAAATCATTTTGTAGCGGGTCTCTACTCTCTGAAAGGAATCCGCTTACCCAATTTCAAGATTGTACATCAAGTAGTTTAAACATGGAAACAATTATTATTAAAGCCCTTAACCCCCCGTAACGCCCCTTGCGTTTCGAATTTCGGAAAATCCTTTCTTAGCTGATGTCTACTCTATCAAAGGAACATGTCTACCAAATTTCAAGTCTGTAGGTTGAATAGTTCCAGAGATTTCGTGATTAGTCAGTCAGTCAGTCAGTCAGTCAGTGAGTCGCTTTTCTCCTTTATATATATAGATAAGCTGAAATGCCCGTTCTTCGCACGGGTTAAGTGTTAAAAACATAAATTCATCTATTATAGCAATTATAATATTTTAGTGAGGATAAACCCTGTATGAAAAAAGTAGTATAACCAAAAATTAAAAATATTTTTTTTCAAATGAATGTTTTCACTATAAATAATTTTAAACAAATTGCAATTTTGCCTCAAAGTAAATAATAATTTAACAAAAACAAATATTTCAATGTAAGAGAGAAAATTAGCAAGTTGAAGAGTAAATAGATATGAATGAATGCAAATATAAATAAAAATTATTAAAGAAAAAGTGATAGCAGTTGTAAGTTTCTGCTATGGGAACTATGGGTGAAACAACCTGCAATAGATGAACCGAAAGAAAAAATGAATGATGATAAACTGATTCACTAAATGCTATCATAAATAAAAAATATTAGAAAGCCTTCAACTGAAAAAAAAAATTAAATTAGCATTGTACCCATACCTCATATAATACTATCTAACATCTCTGCAATACATCTAATATAGAGTATTAGATGTAATTCAATACTAAAAAAATTTAATTAGTATGAACTAAAATTAAAATCTACCTAAAACAGGTCCCCGTTGAAATAGTCCAGAACCAACAACAGTACTAAATGAAACAAATAATAAACCATATTGTTAAAAAACACATTCTTAAAACAATACTTTTTTGCAATATTTCTATTAAAAATTACAATTCGATTGCAAAGAGCAAAAGAATGAGTACATACAATGATAAATAACTATAGTAATAATTAAAATATATATATCGTATATGGACAGTATGATAACATAAAATATGCATATGATCTCCAAGAAACTACGCGAGGAACAGATTATCAGAAGCAACGTAAAATCATTTCAACACTGAATTTTAAAGAAACCCAGAGGAAAATATGAGAAAATCTTTTCAAGGTGCATCCTTTTTCTGTGCAAACATTTTTGCGACCACACCTGATACTGTTTTCTGATTTGCAAGATTGCCAGAAACAAAGTTAAGTCATGACGAAAAATCTGGTCAAAATGGAATTCCAAAGAAAATATGAGAATATTATTTCAGGTCACCTTATCATAGTTTCAGCAAATAGCTTTTTGTTAAATTTATGACTTTTTCTCATTTAAAACAAAGATGAATTCTTATCGGTCATAAGGACCATAAGGCAAAAAACTGCGACACGCAAAAAAAAAACATGATACATACTGGTTCCTCATAAATATGAAGCATTATCTTCACGATATTACCAACATGTTAAGAACAATTAGTTTGAATTCAGTGTCATTTTCTTTGTTATATTTTAAGTAATATTCTCTACATTGAACAAAATATTGAACATGCTGATGAAGAAATTATTATTAGTAAGGATGAATATTTATCTTCAACAACAGAAAATGGCATCAATATGTAAAACATACAACATTTATATGTAAAAAATGTATACAATGAATGTGTATATATACAATCTGCATATGAACAGATTTGTCAGAAGGAAAATTACTTTGATGAGCATTTAATCGCATCCATAGTCTCCGTGTTCATCCATAATTTTTCTAACAGATGTTTTTTTTTTGTGAAGAAATGGACATGACAAAAAAAAAATTCTGGTGAGAAGTGAAGGTGTAGTTTCATTGATTGTAAAAAAAAACCCTTTGATATTTTTCCCATGTTGTATTTTACAATAATGCAACTAATGAACTAAATTTAAAAAAGTAAAATCGGAGCCTTTTATACTTGTTTTCTGAACTTTTTTTGTGAAGATTTCCTCCAAAATGCAGGTAGATTTTTTAAAAACTTTTTGCAAACAATAAATTTACTAGGTAAAATTTGAGAAAATTTTGTTATGAACTAGCGAAATTCAGGAAAATTTGTAGGAAAATTCGGGAAAACTATGGGAAAATTTAAATATGATTCGGCTCATCTAGGGCACAAATGCGACCCAATGCCGAAAACCCGAGGTCAATTGTTTGCTTATTGGCTGAGAAAAAGATGCGACAAAATATGGAACGAAGACGAAGACAAAATTTGCTTCCTAAATAGCGCTTTTGTTCCACTACGTGAAAAACGCGCTAAAATATTCAGAATAAAGAAAGAAGTGATTCAAAGAAATATATAGACTTTGGAATTTTTTAAAATTGTTCATTTAAATACATTAAATATATATTAAATATATACGTTAAAATTATACATTAAACAAAATTATACATTTAAAATTTTTAAAATTATTTTAAGTAGTAAAACTAAGAAATTTATTACAAAACATTTTAGAAAAATGGATTTTAATATATGCGTTATATAATTTTAAATGAATATAAATTTTTTCTTTCAATGTTGAAATCTCTTTACTTTCAATGAACTAGAAGGATTTTTATTTGCTCTTAATCTAAATGTATGACTCATTATTCACATGCTTTATTTCTGTTATTCTTGTCTCAGATAATTGATAAGTGTAAATGACGCAGAACAGGGCAAGGTAATGTGGTTTCTGTTCACTTCCTACTTTTAAAATATTTTTTTTAAGTATACAAAAATGACCATTTAAAATGCGTGTTCTTTTCCTTCAGAAAAATAACTGAAATACTTGTGTTAACCGAATATTTATTTGTGTTAAATAAACATTTATTTAAAAAAATGGATATCAGTTTGATAAATGTAATGTTTTTCTTTATATTGTATGTTGCTTTTCTAAAATTACAGTTAATATTTATTTGAAATTCATCTCAATGAGCGCAAAAAGTTTTTATATTTTATTTATGATTTTAATAAGCTTTTTTATCGCTCTTATATTTATATTCATCTTATGGAAAAATGGCAGAATGTAGTAAAAAAGCTTGCTTAAAAAAGAAATTAAATGGGATAAATGAATGTAACCAGTAACACCCCACAAGGGGGGATCCATGGGTCCAACCCACCGCCTCGTTCATTTTTCGATTCATTATAAACCTCTGAATATACTACGTAAAATTTGACTAAATATTTTTAACTAAAATTTTATTTCATCAATTAATGTTAATTATTTATTCAACAATTTGTTTTTTACTGTTTTTTTGTTCCTTATTCCATAAAATCAAAATACGGCGTATTGGAGTAGGATAGGAGACGGACTTTCGATCCACGCCCCTCCCCCCTCCCTTGAAAAATTCCTGTGTACGCCACTGACTGTACCTAATGATAAAATGTTGGCACTGACATTTTGCATTTGTAAATTTTCTTATTTCTGTGCATAAATTGAAAGTAAAAATCAGTATGTGATTTTTGAAGAGTTACTCATTTACCAGATACTCTGAATAAGGAAGGGAGATGCTGTATAATTTTAATCTTACTGCTAAAATTAAATTATCTTTACTTATAATCAAAAACCATATGGTTGGTAGGTGTGGGGAGTTGGTGGTGTTAAAGTGCAATCTGTCTCTCAGAAATAAGAAAAGTGCGCTCAATTTTGGAAAATTCATAGTACAGTAATTACCCCGAACTTACGGAATAGGTGGTACTGAGTGATATCCTCGTATGTCGAATTTACGCCAGTCGGGGAATAATTTCATATATAAATACATTGAAATTATTTTTAGTTGGGGCTGAAGACGATAGAAAATAGTAATTTGGAAAAGTGTTTAATAATATCATAGATGACACACAAATATCAAATCGCAAACCGAAGTTATTTTGGTGCAGAAGGTTTCATAAAATCAAAGTAATCTGCTGGCTTAAAGATTTTTTTCTCACAAAATTTCCTCGTTCGTATGCTAATAATTTTTTTTCTTCCTTGTCTTGTTGGAAAAAAATGCACTCTTCATTGTAGTGTGCATTTTCTAAAATTAGTAAAACTTTTTCTGAGGCTTGTGTATGTCAAATTCCCAACCGTCATTCCATCTTGTGATTGAACTGGGTCTTAAGACTCAAGTGTTTTAATGCCTTGCTTTTGCTCATGCATTTCTATATTCTCATCAATTGTCTGCTCCGGATTGTAGGAATCCAACTGTTCTTAAACGTCATCACTGTTAAATTCTAAATTCATTTGCCTGGCAAGATTTACAAGTTCTTCACTCACATAACCAGCTTCATCAAACTCTAGCACTGATTCCGCTGAGTTTCAGTGATTTAAAAAAAAAAAGAATCGCCGAGATTTGAAAATCGTGTAACTCCGGATTTGCGTAAGTCGTGGTATTATTGTATTTTACATGTAATTGGTGTGCGTGCAAAATATATGCACTGATGCACTTGATAATTTTCAACCATTTTAACAGTAACTAGATTATACTTTTGAGAAACTGAAAACACGCTACTGATTTACGAATATACTTATCAAGTTATTAATAAATATTTCAAGCATAATACAGAGTGTGTCATAATTTAGTGTTATTTGTGCCACGTAATCAAAAAAATGTATTGCAATATAATTGTAGAACTTGGAACACTAAAGACAGAAGTGGTAAATTTGGGGTTGTGTTCAAGGAAATCTCTTTTTAGTGCAACAGTTATTTATTAATTTAAGTTAGGTTATACAAAGATAACACATATCACACAGACACACACACATTAGCGAAAATAATGGACAAAGAACATGGACGGTTTTTCATGGCCACATTCTTTCCTCACCTGACCTCTACTGGTGTTTAGTAGTCGCTAGAAGACGCTTTTGTTGTTGGGAACAGTCAATTACAATTCTTATAATAAGAGCTGGTAAATAATTATATTGTTCATATTAGCATATGTATATTTTATTCTTCAATAAAACAATTTATTTTACTCATAACATAAATTAAATACCGAGTATCCATAACTAACTTGAAATTTCTAAATAATCTGTAGCAAAAACTATGCAACAGTATTGAATGAAAATTGGGTAATGGCAGAATGAAATGATGGGAATTTCATCGAGAAAAAAATGAGCTTTAAAAACACACCACTAGATGGTGCTATATAATGTAAAATATTGGCATATGCGAATGTCGTAACCACAGCAATCCTTTGCTCGCGCAGCAACTCGTGGGATGAAAAGATGCGAGAGGCGAACCGCAATCAAATTTGTTTCCACGTCAAGGAATATGACGTTAACTCCCTAGCACGTACTTAAATGGTGATATTGTTTATCAATACGGAGGCTCCACTACTGAAGCTTTGCGGAATTTTTTCGGTCTTTGAAGTGATTACGAAAGGGTCCATTCAGTAGTCAAGGATTACCAAACATGATTAGGAAATTGGAAGCAACGGGAACATTGGGGATTCAGCTAGGAAGGGGGCAAAAGTGTGTTGCAACACAAGTAATGGATGATGTTGCGATTCAAGTGGAAGAAGAAAGATAGCAAACCATCGGCAACACTACCATTTTGGGGTGACTGTCTTTACTAAAACCTAAGACGCACATCCTGTAAGAAACATAGTAATAAAACACCGATGCCAATTAGACAGGATAATCAGCTATTCCCAATCGATTCAACTGTGTTCACTTAAGCAAATTATTCGATAAATGTGTAAGCGACTCACGTATTTTCACTGGAAGCACACAATGACGCTTAACACTTTTACTGCAGCTGTAGGGGAAAAAGCGATCACTGCGATGCCAGCAGCAGAAATGAATTTTCTTCCCATGATAGCACGGGTTGGGCTATTGAGACATGATCCCACACCCCGCTCTTCAACGGGATTAGGTTCCTGTGTTGATACCATGCCCGACCGATGGCGTGGGACCCGGCAGCCAACAGATTAAGTACATACTTTAGGGTTTCAGATTCATCGGTTTACGTATATTCTCTGAAAGCTGCATTGAATACGTCCACACTCTACTGTCTAATAGTAATCTGTCATATTTCAAAACAGGGGTATAATGTGTCGTAAACAAGTGTTAAGAAAAGAAGACATAGAATTCTAATACAGAATATCTACTGAGGGGACCTCAACATCTAAGAACACATTAGAAAGTAGCCTGTACTTTGGAAAAGTCTGCCCCCCCCCCGGTCTGTAAGCAATTTTGTTCATGAAAAATCCAAGAAAAATATTCCATAGTATATTTTTATTCAAATACTTATATTACTTATAATTATATGCGAAATAGTATTTAGGTATACTGTTCGTATGCATACATGGATTATCTTTTTTAAATTTTTTGAGCTTATTTTATCGTTTTGTAAACTCAGTACTATTGCTTATTACTAAACTCCAGATATGGCATTGTACTTTGTTACAGCATTAATTTACACGCGGTGTTTTCTTTATTTTCACTGAATTGCTTATTCATTTTATGGGTCTGCATTTGCCTTAAATTAATTAAATCACCGACTTTGATATAATTTCATATTGAAGGCGTGTTTTGAATTATTTTTTTAAATTTGTTTTATTTTTAAAATGAAGAGGTCCGTTAACAATATCTGTTTCGCGTTGGCTCTAGAGTGAGGTTATCGCAAAATTTCCAGATTTACTTCTTTATACCCAGAAATCTTCTTTGAAAGCCAATTTACATCATAATATCGCCTCTAAAATGAATTTCCAAAATATAAGAGGAGCAGAAGCTTGTGTTTTTTTTCTTCCACTATTTCATTTTATACGTAGTATTTTTATGAGATTGGTATAAATAGATTTCATTAGGTCAGAACTCAACAGCTGATAAAAAAAACTTTCTTGAAGAGTCTTTCTTGTCTTACCATAAGGACACTAATTTAGCAGAAGAAGCCCCGTTTTTAAATTCCCATAACTCGTAACTTTTAGAGAGAATTTTACGAAGTTTAAAATGTGTACTACTAATTTTCTATAATGAAAAATATGGTACGTGAACAAAAAAACTATTTTTAGTGAAAAAATCTTATTTTAGAAGTTCATTCAATGTCAATTAATTAATATCTTAAAACGATGAATTAGTGCTTTTTGAGATATTAACACAGATACTAATTTTGTCACGTTGAGATAAAAATTGTGAAGTTAATTAAAATGTCCTTTGCTGACGACTGCAAAACAATAACTCTCTCATTTGATTAATTAATAAATTTATGGCCTAAGGAATGACTTAAATAAAAAAGAATGTTGCACTGGTAAATAAAGCAGTTATTTCCCCCCTAAAATATTTATTTTTTAATATCTAATTAAGAGATTTCCTGAATACTTTTTTCCATTTATTGATAAATAAATTTAATTTACTTAGATTACGAATTGCTTGATGTGTATTTAGTAGTGTTTTTATCTCTAGGCCTGAAAAAATAATGAAATATTTTTCATCATCAATAAAACAGCATTAGATTTAAGTTATAAACACAGATATAGCAAGTATATATATCTCTCTCAGAATAAACCTTATATATATATCATATATGAAAGAGCAAAAAACGACTCATCACGATATCGCCGGAACTATTCAATCTAAAGACTTGAAATTTGGTAGGTATGTTCCTTTCATGGAGTAGAGATCCTCTAAATATGAATTTTGCGAAAATCGACCCCAAAGGAGCGTTAGAAATTAATGTTTCAGTTTTTGAACTATTAGACGTACAGACAAGAAATTTGGTAGTCACGTTCCTTTCATGGAGTAGAGGTCCGTTACAAAACGGATTTTTTGCGAAAAATGACCCCCTCCAAATGGATGTTATAGATAAATATTCCCGTTTTTGAACTATTAGGACTACAGCCTAGAAATTTGTCACATAGGTTCTTTTCATGAAGTAAAGATCTGTTATGCAAAAAGGGTTTTGCGAAACTTAAACGCAAAGGGGGCTGCGAGCTGGAGATAAATATATTCCAGTTTTTGAACCATTAGATCTACAGACATGAAATTTGGCTGAAAGGTACTTTTCATGTAAAGATCCGCTACAAAAGGGGTTTTGCACAAATCAACGCCTGAAGTGGAGGGGGTTCGAGGGGTTAAAGTATTTTGAAGAAAAATATATTACCGTCTTTTTGAACTAAAAGATCTACAGATGTGAAACTTGGCAGGTATGTTCCTTTCATGGAACAGATTCGCTACAAAACGAGTTTTGGTGAAATTGATCCCTAAAGGTGGTTGCGAGGGTTGAGGAATTATGATAGATAAATATTTCCAGCTTTGAACTATGAGAACTACCGACTTGAAATTTGGCAGACAGGTTCTTTTCATGAAGTAAAGATCCGCTAACACACGAAAGGGTTTTTGCGAGAAAATTGAACCCTAGGGGTGGTTGCGATGGGTTAAGGGGAGCTGGTAATAAATATAATCCCATTTTTGAACTATTAGACTTACAGACTTGAAATTCAGTAGACATGTGCCTTTCATGTATCAGATCTCCTCTAAAAACGGGTTTTGCGAAAATCGTTTGCCGAAAGTGGGAGGAGGGGGAAGAGTTTTTAAGGGACGTAATAGATAAAAATTGCTGTTTTTGATCTGTTAGACACCTATGCTTAAAATTTGGTAAGCATGCTTTTTTTTTGTTGAATAGAGATCTGCTAAGAACGAATTTTATGGAAATCGCGTTCTATGAGGGAGCGGGGAATTACTGAAGCGTATTGATAAAATATATTCCCGGATTTTGAGCTATTAGACTTACAGACTTGAAATTTAGTAGACATGCGCCTTTCATGGACCAGAGCTCCTCTAATGATGGGTTTTGCGATGCGAAAACCGTTTACCAAAAGTGGGAGGAGGGGGAGAGAGTTTTTAAGGGACGTAATAGATAAAAATGGCTGTTTTTGATCTGTTAAGACACACATGCTTAAAATTTGGTAAGCATGCTTTTTTTGGTTGAATAGAGATCTGCTAGGGGGGGGGGGCACGAATTTTATGGAAATCGCCTTCTATGAGGGAGCGGGGAATTACTGAAGCGTATTGATAAAAAATATTCCCGTTTTTAAACTGCTAAACCTACAGTAATGAAATTTGGTATGCATGTTTCGTTTGTTGAATTGAAATCTGGTAAAAATGGGTCACACGCAAATTGACTCTCAAAGGGTGTTACGGGGCTTATTAGTAAAAAAATCAGCTTTTGAATTAATAGATTTAGAAATAAAATTTGGCAAGCATGTTTATTTTGTTGAGTAGAGATCCACTAAATGAGGTTTCTGCGAAAATCCACTTTGGAAGAGCAGATTACGGGAGCGTAAAGGATAATTCTACTTGAATTTTAGATATCCTTATTTAGAAATCCTGTCCTTTTTTTTCAAATCAAGAAGTGAGAGTTATAATAATGTTTTTAATATAATCGAACGCTTAATGATAGGACTTGGATATCAATAATTTACACATATACATACATTTATATAAACAGTATATTCAACACAACATTATGAAACACCCAGTGAAGCGGGAGGGTAACGGTTAGTATATTGCTAAAATTAGAAGGGAGTGTTTTTATGATTGAAAATAAAATTTTTCAGTACTGACTGATAGTCAATTTCTTAAGAGTAGACTCTATTATCTAGTGACAAACACTAGGAGCTACGATACGTTATATTCCAAAAGCTAAAACGATTTGATGGGAGTGATGAAATACTAATTCAATCATCCCATCTTAGTTCTAAATTATAATGTGGCCGCGGTAGCCTAGTGGTCAAGGTAACGAACTCGCTGCCGGCGTGCCATGAGTTCGAGCCTAGTACCGCTGAAGATCCACCGTGTACAGGGTCGATGCACGTTAAATTTGTCGAAGCTCAAACGTCCTCCCGTGGCTGTGGTGTGGTGTGGAAGTTAGGAGAGGCGTGGTTCCAGTTCGGGTGTCGTTCTCGTCACTTGACCATGGTTCAAAATTTCGAGGTCCGTCACGAAAAGCTCTCAAGTAGCTGAGTAATGCGACGTTAATATTCCTGCACTCACTCACCAAACTATTATGGGTTGCCACAGTAGTACTCCATGACATCCTGATGTTAAATTAATCTAATAAACCCTAAATAAGTTAAGCTAAACATTACATAATATGGTTTTAATAAGGAATCAAATACTAATTGCAACAAACAAATAAAAATTAAAATTGTTATATTAAAAATTTAACTTTCCAAAAGCCATATATAATGAAAACAACGGATTTTTTTTTTTAATTTCTTGTTTCAATTTTTTGGACGTATTATATATCATAATGTATATCAAAACGTATCTCTCCATCACACAAAGATACTGAAAATAGAACACCATTTCAAATGATAATTCAAAAGTTTATACAACTCATTTTGAAAAATATCATAAATCATGTATTTGAGCATAAATAATAGAAGCAATTTCAGATTCCTGGAATAAAAAAGAAGAATTTTTAATATACTTCTGGTAATGTTTTGAGTCCACAAACTTTAAGAAATTTATTTGATTTATGATTTTTACATTGCAAATTACATAAATTCTCTTTAGTTTCTTAAGCATATATATAAATTATTATGCTGATGCACCTCGTATCCCAATCAAATAGCTATCAAATGTGATACATATCTCTCTTCTGACTATGTTTCAGACAAGAACCGGTCATGCATTTGTAATCACAGAACATTTGTAGAGTTTCTCATCAATCACGCCGCATCTAAAACTGGTTGCCAGTAGCTTCATATCATACGGCATTACACATTTCCGAAGACAATGGACATTAGTACATGTTGTTTCTCATTTTAGATATTTTCAGATTTGTCCTTTTTATCATTCACACCCCATTTTTTTCTAAATCAATGCTGCTTTTACTAATATTATAATGAAAATATCACAAAAACATTGCATACATTTTTCTTTGTTTATAAAACTGCTTGCAGCAAAGTTCTCAATTGTATCTTAATAATTCACTAACAATTACAAAAGGTCATTCACACTTTATGGAAATGATTTTGATTGTTACTTTTTATCAATAAATATCGTATATTTAGTGAAAATTTGCTTGTATCTGATAGCAATGATTCTTGATAATAGCTCTAGCTCGAATTTTTCATGAAAGTAACCTTTTTCTTGGTACTATCATGCAAATTCTATTCTATATTCCTCTCTAACCGTTTTCTAAAGTCTATTCAGTGTTCTTGGATATTGTTTTCCTAAGGCTTGCTTTAATAAACCGAAAGCAAAAAAGTCCATTGCAGAAACGTAGGGTGATTTTACACGTATTTTGTCAAATGGGATACATTTTATTTCTGTTTCTGATTCTTTCTTTGCTAAATAAGCGGCAGTTGACTTAGACGTGTGACAAGACGCATTGTCCATATGATGCTCAATTTTATTAATGTTCTTTCCATGTAAAGTTTGGATTTCCTCTACATGAATCGGTTCTAAAATATTTTGCTGATAGTAGAGTGGACTAATTTTGGCTTTACTTGAGACTTTTTTTTATTTTTAATTAGCCATTTTTATAGAAAATCCTGCAAACAATCCTAAATGTTTTTCAAAACTTTATTGTACACCAACGAAGCCATTTCGTACAGCCATTCCCGTTAGTTGCGCAATAGAAAATTGATTTTTAACTACAGTCACTTAAATATGCCCATACCTCTCATCGAATATTAAGACAAATTTCAATTTTACAGCAGCTAGGTGTTTTTTGCATAATTTTCTACAATTTACTTTTCTTCCAGCAATATGTTTTAAAAAAAGAGACGAACTTTAAGTTTAAACATCTATTTTAACTTTAAATCATTATGAATGATTTTAATTACAGTTCCGGAAGACATTCCTAGTTTCGATGCAATGAACCTCTGAGTCACCGTATTTTCTTTTAAGATCAGAGACTTCACTTTATTGATAGTTTGTCTGCGTTTGAACAATTTTAGGATGAAGTTTCGTGGTCATGTTTTCATTTTTACTTTGAGCAAGAAGTTTTTTTCCCTTTCAAAAATATATTGTAAATACCTTTTGATTGAAATGCAATAACGGAGATTTTTACACCGCTTTTTAATTTGTTGATATGAATATTTCTCCTTGGAAAACGTAGTATACGTAACCTTCGATCCATACATCATTTTTAGGAACCATTTTTAAAATAAATCTTTTATTTTACATTTCAATCAAAACAAAACCATAGCAGATAATTATTCTGAAATTGCTAAAGCTTTACCTCAAAGGGCAAAAAAAAAAAAAAAAAAAAAAAGAGAGAGAGACGATTCTGATTTCGTATTAATCTTGCAAGATGAATAATCAACAGACATTGAAAAACTAGCGATGACATTTAAGTAAATCTCAAGGATTTCAAAGGTAAATATGCAAATTTAGTAATATATAAATCTCAATCCAAAATAATAAATATTAACTTAATATACAGATTTGAGGCATTTCTAACACTTAGAAAAATCTAGAAGGCTTCTTTTAAAACGATTTTTTTATTTAATGTGCAAGCTTCTTGCTTATTCTAATACAAACCTATCTAATACCACAATTCAGTCTCACACCTTACAGTCACAATTTCCTCCACCGTATTCTTACTTCAGATACCTTAAAATAGGAATATTAATTCGTAAAGTGTAGTTCCTTCACAAAATGATGTTCTAAAATCAATTAATCCACAAACAGAATCCCCAGAGGTTGTGACGGATCTATACGCATCCTTCCACTAACCTCTGGAGAATTCTTTTAGGCCAGCATTTTCAACCAATCTTCTCCGAAGTGCAGAAAACGGGATATGCAAATTAAGTTTAATATATATATTCTTTATTCGCGAGTTTGGGAGTTAGTGAATTGTGAAACGTATGCGTGAACAAAGTAAGAAGCCAGAAGTTGGCATATTAAGAAAGTGATTAGATTAACTTGCGAGAAGTGTTAAAGTCAACGTAAAGGAAATAAAAGACTGCAAGAGTTTAAGTACTGTGATCTTAAATCAAGTCAATTTTTAGAAAGTTAAACTAATAATGCGGTCATTAAAACGTAAGCTCTGTATAAAGTTATATTAAAAGTAGAGCTACATGATTGAATATATTCTCCCAACGCAATCTCGTCTCTCTCCCGTTCAATTACTGATTTAAGTTCTTATTTAGAGTGTTATTTGTTCCTGAGTTGAATGTAGTGTTAAATAAAATAATTGAAGTTCATCATGTCGTATGATCCTTTAGTTCCTTCCACACCTTTAGCCGGGTCACAAGGAAGAAAGGACATAAATTCTTTATAAAGTTAATCGAAAGGGCAGAATCGTGTGAGAACCCACTACAGTTCTTGCTACTTTAGGATTGAAGATATTTTCTCTCTTTCTTTTTTTGTGTGTATCACATGAAACAACCTCGGAGCGCAAATAATTGGGATAAATTATGATTTTTACGAAATTTTTAATTGTCATGGCTGAAAGGCTCAATTCAGTTTTACCACTTCCTGGCAAGAGCGGAAGCTGGATTTTATTTGAAAGCAACACTTATTTAATCCACACTAATTCAATTCAACACTTGTCTAAATGGAACAAACTCCAGGGCAAAAAGAGTGGCTTTATTCAATAAGCTCCTTCCATTGTAAATATCACGTGATACGAGACTGCAAGACACATTAGCTAAAAGAGATGCATGGGAACCATCGATTCTTTCATCCCCAACTTTTATGAGACTGTATTTAAAACAGTTATAGAGACTGCCAATAGAAGTGAAAACTTAGAACTTTTAGAATAAAAATTTGAAATTTCATAATGTTTGAATTAAAATTATCAACATCAATCTGGTTTTCACATCTATTGACACTCTGAGCAACAACTAAATGCATGTTTATATGGGTTTTTTTTTTCAAATATATTACGGGCTGTACAAGATCATAACAAAATATAAATGCAATTCAATTGAAATAACAATTAATATACAATCATATATTATTTATGGATAGTATTAGTATTTACTTAAATTTCAATGTACTTGTTTTTTAACATTATTTTAATTGTTTGCATCATTGTCATCATTAATTTCAATAATACTTAGACTTTTTGTACTTTCAATCATTTCATTTTTTTCTAAAAAAGATACAATAGGCGTATGGTAACTAAAGTAAGAAAGGAAATGTTTTATTCAAATTTATCTAAGTATCACGTAAAAACCACATCGATCGTCGTTTTATATTTTGTAGTACTGAGTTTTCGATCATTGGACATATTTAAATTAAGTGTTTCATTTAGAAAATCAATTAGTGTTAAAGTTTTATCATCTGCAAAGTTAATATTGAAGTCTCCATATAAAATCATTGGTACATTATCATATTTTTTGCCAAATCTTTTATATAGTATTTCAGAACCTTTTTTTGTATAAATCATCAAAATTTCGAATAAAAATTGTTGTATCTGTCTCATAGATTTTCCAGGCGAAATATAAACGGCAACCACACACATTAATATGTATTGCCCATTCTCGGAATCGCAACGAGCAATGCATATTTTGCCTATATCAGAAACATTAACACCAATGCTTCTAGTGAATTTAGTATGCATGTCCATATGTAAAGTAATGAAGTGTGACGTATCTTGAGTATTGTGATAAATTGCTATGCCTGCTGCTGGAACTTCGGGTCTTTTATAACTTACAACAAACTTGAAATTCGGAATATCAAGTGGTTCTTCGTTTTTCATACGAACTTCTGACAAAAGCAGAACATTTGACTTTTTTACGATAGCATCATTTTTTAGGTCAGCTCCATGCGCATGCAAACATTGACAATTCAATGAAAATATCGATAATCCTTTCTTGCTGGAGATGAATTCTAGAAAAGTTTTGGTGACCGTTTGTAGTTCATTGTTTTCTAACCTTTTCAATTCTAATGTTCGATCCTCTCGATGACTTGTTGAACTTTTATGATGTTTATCTGTTTCTGAAGCATTTAGAGGTGTTCCTGTTCTACCAATCCAAAATTTCCAGCTGCTGCTAATATTTTCTTGAGTAACCAAAAATAAACCTTGAATCCTCGTTACTCTTGTTAAAGCTACGTAAACCAATTCTCTAGGATGTTTACGATCGTATTCGTAGGCAATAGCATCATAAGTGCCTCCCTGTGATTTGTGAATAGGCATTGCCAAAGCAGAAATTAGGGGGAAATGTTAAGGATCTATTCAAATAGGAAAAACGGATATTTAAAATAACTCTAATTCCCTGACAATATTTTTTCGTGAGTTTCTAATAATAAAATCGAATGATATAAAATTATAGATAATCATTTTGCAAAAAATAGAAGAGCATATATTTTATCTCTGACAATTTAAACTAATAAATAATGATTTCGAAATATTAAATTTTTAAATAAAATAAAATATTTAATGGAATTAAAGTCGGAGCCGTTTTCATTATTTTAAACTAAAGATTTTAATGATATAAGATAATAAGCTATAATTTTGCATTTTTAACCAAATTTTAAACTTCAACACATTAATCTTGAATTATTATTAGATTTTATAAAATTTTTAATTTCAAAATCCACGATAAAATTATGATTGAACAACTAGATGTCTGTTTTACCACGGTAGTAAGAAAACGTCTTAGCCACTGTGAAATACTAATCCGGATTGCGTGATGCATTGCAGAGGTTAAATATTAGAGAATAAATAATACAAAATTTTCAAAGGCCAGAATAAATACGACGATTTAAAGTAATTTGAAATAATATAAAATTTTCAAACGCCAAAATAAATGCGAGTATTTAAAATAATTTTCCGTTATTTATTTTTTATCTTACAAATATTAGTATATTTAATTAGTACTCACTACTGTACTGCACAATGATTCTTCAATTAAGCGATTCAAATAATAATCAAACAAAAACACTATTTTAACACTGCACAGTATATACACATTGAACTTTTCACTAAATCCATTCAATTTCACTTATAAGATATACCCAGCACTATACGTCAGCTGTATAGCAACAGAAAAACTGCTTTAAGCATGTCGGTGACACGAACGCACGCGATTTCATCCATCCAAAAAGTGTCTAAAGCGAACAGCACACTGCGCATGCGCTAGTCAGAGCATGTCGGTGACGCAAACCCATAAGATTTTCCCCTACCAAAAAGTGCCCAACGCCACTAAAGAAGTTTTCACTTCAAAAAAAGTAAGTAAAAACAGGTGATCTGGATCACTCAGCTAGGGTATTAGTTGTATCGTGATATTCCTCCTGGGAGGCTCTTCGGCCTTTCAGTATGGAAGGCAGGAGGATATCACTTGGATTCACTTTTTGAGTGAACATCTTTGGTCTTAAATGGAATCTAGTGTCTTTCCAATTTTCACCAAGTGTTCCACATTAACCGAGAATCCCCTAATACGACCCCGATTGTATGACGTTCTCCAAACAAAATGTTATTTCCAATCCATTAATGGCTCTGGATTTTCTTCGAGAGCACACTATTATGGGCTTAGCGTAGCTATGCTGAATTTAGAAAATAACACACACAATTTTCTTCGCTTTACTGAATTTTTACTTCGTTATTTGTGTTTCCATCTCCAGAATTTATCTATTTCCTCATAAGATACAATTATTTTACATGTGTAGGCAATATTTTTTAAGAATTAAATTTTTAACGTAGAAAAAAATTCGTAGCAATTTTTAAAAGATGCGCATTTTTAAGAATTATTTAAATTTCTTTCCCAATAATGTAATTAGTATTGATATTTGACTAAAATCAAACTACTGTACTTTTATCCCTCGTGAAATTCATATAGAACAGTTTTTAAGACTAACATGCAAACATAGAACATACTTATAATATTATACCTTTCTTATAGTGTAAAAAGAAGGGGAGGGGTCTTACAATAGATTTTGTTCGGCTTTTATTGCTCTTTAGGAAATTTTTTTTACGAATAACGATCTCAATCACTTGAATGAAGACCAATAAGATAAAGATAACAAGCGATAAATTAATTACAGAGATTTGATTTATGGAATCATGCTAAAAAGTATTTTTCTAAGTTTTCTTAAGTCCTTAATGTTTTTTGAGATAAATGCAATGAAGCAAGATTGCAATGAAAATTCACTCTCATAATTATAAGCAAAAAACTGTAAGGATAAACCAAGTTACATGAATAAGCAGGTATGGTATCCATCAAAGTAAATATATTTTTATTTTGCAAAATATTTTGGATGCAATGCTTTTAATGGATATTAAAAAATTTCTTTTTAGCGTTATGTTAAACGTAATACTATTTTTATTGTGTAGTACCTTTTCCTCTGAATTCATTTATTTATTATAAACCTGTTTATTTGTCTAGTGACTTCTTCTCAGAATAATAAAGTATTAATGAATAGCAAATTCTTATGTATAATTACTTTAAACACTTGATTTACTCACCTATAATTACAAATAAAACTGACTATAGATTCAAAATTTACTTTAAGAATGTCAGTAAAAGTACTGAATAAAATGCATTAGAATAGCTATTTGTGAATGAATTCCTCATAAAAGTATTGCAAAATACTACTAAGTGATTCAGTTTATTTGACGATACACACACAA
The DNA here is from genome assembly GCA_019973975.1 of Trichonephila clavata. Lineage (NCBI taxonomy): Eukaryota > Metazoa > Arthropoda > Arachnida > Araneae > Nephilidae > Trichonephila > Trichonephila clavata. The sequence continues at coordinate 628,725 of BMAO01010345.1, forward strand.
CGCTAATTTTATTTTACTGAAATTAGGAAGAAAAATCTTTCCGAATGTTCTGTTATTATATCAGATTAGTTGGCATATGGAAAAAATTGTAAGGAGTTTTTAAAAAAAAATTTTGAAATCTCCAATAGTAGAGTATTTGCTAATTTTTATTAATATTTTATACATCATCACCTTTATCTGAATGAAATTTAATTTACATCGTATATTAAGCAAAAAATCATCAGCTGTCATCCAAGATAAGACGTTGGTTAAAATTTTTCAGTTATTTCTTAAAAGATTGACTTTGTTTGAATTTGGTGTGTGAGATTTATTTATCTAATATTTTTCTTTGTCTGTTTTCATACTTTAAGTGGATTATTTCAAATCTGCCCGTTTTCTAAGCCAGTAAGCATCATTTTTTGTTTAAATTTCTGTTTACAAAATTTTTGGCAATATGAATGACCTTCTGAATTAATGCTTTTGAGTAGCATCCACAGAAGAAGAAAATAATTGAACAAAAATTATACTAGCGTGTAATAGTAAGTTCAATACGTTTTATTGCGATTATAATTGCCTTACTATAAATAAATAAAAAAAATTACGTTTAGGATATGATTTTATAATTCCATGCTACGTTGGATGTTTTTACTTCGTATTGCATTTGTGTATTAAATTTATGAAAGATTTGCAAATTTTATGAGGAATGAGCTGGAAATTAAACTTCTATAAAGGCGTTTTATCAACAAGGCAACATTGAATAAAAAATGAATGAATTATTTTTCAACGAAATATGAAAAGATAAATACAACTATTTTTAGAGGATAAATATTATACCGTTTTCTGTCATATGAAGTTGTTAATTCTCATTTAAGAAAATTTTCATGTTTAGTAACTAGAGATAAATCTTTTTAAAAATGTGAAAAGACTCACAGCACAAAAGATCTTTATGCACCCTCAAAGCTAAATTTAGAAACAAATTATAATAGGAATACCAGAATGCCATGTAATGCATATATATATAAAGTACTATATATGCATACGGGTTTTTTTTAAATCTGATGCTATTCAAATCCACCTGTAGCTTGATCAAACAGCCCCAATGGCATCAAATTTGGCATAGAGACTAATAATGGCATGGGAAGTAAGATTCAGTGAAAAAAATTTAATCTAAAAATCACCGATAGGGGTATTTATGGCACTGCTGTAGCTTACCAAATCGAGAATTATCATAAACAAGGGGATGAAAGAAAATTTAAAATTATGCTTTTATATGCAACAACCGCGTTTGTAATTAGGACTGTAAACACATGTAGATAGCTCCAAAGAACAGTATTTTCAGCTGAAGTGAGCCAGCTCAATGGAATAATCTACTCATTACCAGAACGCGCATTATTGGTAAAGCGTTGTCTTAATCATCCACGACGCCTCATGTGTGGGAGCTTAGAATCCGACAGAACCTAAGGAGGCTTTATCTAAATGCTTTGAAAGGAATGATTAAAAGATTCGAAGAAACAGAATCACTGACAATTCCCCCTGGCAGATGATGTAAACTTGTGTTAGAAGAGGGGAAAACAGATGTTACGTGTAATTGTAATCTAGTCCATTGTAAATATTACCAATGTTTAGAATACACATGACAGATACAGTATGAAATATTTTTATACAGGTTGAGTACGGTCGGGGAAAATAAAGTGCAGATAATGCACAATGTAATTAATCTCTGAAAACGGTGGGGGCCTTATTGACTGTGGTTGAATTTCTTACCGGGGAAGAGAATGTACGGAATAAATCTGAGTGTTTCACATATATTTTGTATGCGCTATTTTTTCGTTTGTAACATTTTTGCATAGTACAAGTGGCTATAAATACCTCTATCTGTAATTTTTGAAAATATTTTTTTTCAAAAATTGCCTATCAATCCTACTTTCCATGTCATTATTTGTCTCCGTATCAAGTTTGGTGGCATTTCTTTTGTTAAATCGAGCTATACAGGAGCTCTGAATAGTGTGTCTAAAAAAATTACCCTATAAATATATTAGTTAAGGATACCTTAACACTAAACGGTTTTTTAAACTCTTATCCAAATTACTGCATTTTTTCTGTTCATCAAAAACCCTTCACTTTGTGCTATATTCCACGAGTAATGATTGGAAAAGACAGTTTTCTGTAAATAAAATTGTTAAATTTTGTAATATCAACCACAGTAAAAGATGTGATGATATGAGTCTGCCTGCATTTTGCGATTCTATATATGCCATCTTGTAAGATGCTAGTAAAATTATTGATATCGGTTTGTAGAGTCAACACATAATTTTATTATTGCGCAACATTTTTTTTCACTTTCTTTTTTAATTTTCTGATAATTACCAAATTTACTAGTCATATTGAAAAGATGGTTCCCCTAAAAATTTTTTATTAGACGTCATTACTGTGGTACCAAAACTCTCATAAAGCAGTACTGCTGTCTCGCATATCAATTTAAAACCAAATCCCACGCATAAAATAACTATCATAATATTTTCCTACACTAACTTTTTTCATATTTATTTCATTGAGTCACAACGTTCACCTTTCATTATAACAATACCTATTACTATTAAGTGAAACTTGGTTCCTTTTTATACATTTAAGAAGATATATTTTAAAAATTTCTGTTTGACATATCATCAATCTTTTTTTTTTAGTTCTTCAAAATTTATTCTATCAATAACTATGGAAAAATGACAGCCATTTATGCGTGAACATTAAGCTCCGAGAACGTTTTAGAGGTAACTTATAAACAAAATCTTTTTTTTTTCTATTTACAAAGTATCATTTAGCAAGGATTTTTAAAAATTTCGCAAGGAACTATATACAAGTTATTTTAGCTAATGGTTTATACTAGACCCACTATAGTGTTAAATTGATGAGGGAAATAAAATAATGAATTTTAATACATCCCTGTATCTCTCGTGACTTACATTCTGGGGAAAGGTTTTAATGCAAAATGTAACAGATTCTACTTTAAAATCTTTATCGCAGAAAAGTTGTGCTGCTATATACACACGTTCCTTGTCTACTTCCAATCTATAGCTTTTAAATAACTAATTCAATTAAAATATTTTTTTGTCTTCCCGTCTAGACCACTGATATTAAAACAAATGTTTGGTGCAGTATAGCCGAAATCGGCTCTTGCGCCAATAAACCCCAAAATCACTCACTAAAATATTTTTTGTTTGCTTTGTGCTAAAACTTGTTTCAGAAAGTCAAGCAGATAACATGATTGAAATAAAATGTATTTAAAACAGTATACTTCATGGCTTTATTTACATTTTCAATATCTACGTAGTTAAATAGCAAAATTAAAATTCTTAATGTCTTTACAAATAGAAAAGATATTATCGGTTTATAAACACATTAGCTCGAAAATATGTATAAAATAAATATCCAAAGAATTTTTTAAGAGATTTTACTTGGATTATATTCTCAAGAACAAAACTTAAAACTTTCCTTTCAACCAAAAAGAGTAATTTTTCACCCCTTTATATTTGTATATATAGACTGAAAACATGTATAAGTTTATCATCTAAGCAAATAATACATAATACAATACTTATTTCGACGGATTTTCATTAATACAAAATGTTCTCACGAATAGTTTATATATTAATGCTTTTGGAATGCTTCGGTAAAATAAATGTTCAATTACACTGCTCGCCACCGTAAGGGCAACACCTCGAAGGAAGCACGCAAATAACATGAAATTTACAACATGCATTAGCGGAGGTGAGATATGCAAATGATTAGAATTTCAGCAAAGACACACATCACGCACGTCTGTGGCGCCACCTCAAAGCGCTGTTTTAGGCTTGGAGATTTCGACGATTTCAAGTTCGGCAATTGTGTTTTTCTTGTGGTTTTTTCAAAAAACGATCAGTTATGTCTCGTAGAAAACAGCTATCAACTTTTGATCAAGTATCCGAGTTCGACAGAGGAAGGATAGTGGCCTACCGAGATTATGGATTATCTTTCAGGAAAATCGGTAGTCATGTTGGACGAAACCAAACAACTGTAATGCGAATATGTGACCGCTGGATGCAGAAGGGTACAACCGACCGACGTGGTCGATCGCATCTACCTCAGTGCACCACTCCACGTGAGGACAGGCAAATTGTGAACATGGCAGTGACGGATCGCTCAGTCACATCACGAACCATAGCACAGGACGTTGAGTCTGTAACGCATCATTCAGTGTCTGCGTGTACCATTCGATGTCGTTTACAGCAGAGTGGTCTGTCCGCAAGACGTCCATTGCTTAGTCTACCCTTGATGCAGAGCCACAGACGTCTCCGCCGCCAATGATGCAATGAAAGAAATATGAGGGCGGCAGAATGGAATGAAAATGTCTTTACTGACGAGTCACGCATCTGTCTGCAACACCACGATGGTCGGATTCGAGTCTGGAGACACCGTGGAGAGAGGATGCTGAACAGCTGAGTTATGCACCGCCACACTGGTACTGTACTGTGTATTATGGTATGGGGCGGTATTGGATATCACTCTCGCACTCCTCTAGTACGCATTGCCGGTACTTTAAACAACCAGCGCTACATCTCCGAGGTGTTGGAGCTAGTTGTCCTTCCTTACCTTCAGGGCTTGGTCACAGCCATATTTCAACAGGATAATGCGTGACCACATTTGGCACGCATTGTCCAAAGGTTCTTTGTCAATCACCAGATTGAATTCCTTCCCTGGCCGGCTTGCTCTCCGGATCTTTCGCCGATAGAAAACATTTGGTACATGGTTGCTCAACGATTGACCCAGATTACACCCCCAGCTCCCACACCAGATCAACTTTGACAACGTGTGGAAGCTGCTTGGTCTGCTGTACCCCAATAACACATCCAAAGTCTCTTTGAATCAATGCCGAGGCGTGAGGCAGCGGTGATCTCCAACAATGGCGGCTACTCTGGCTACTGATTCTGGCAGGAACCCACCTTCACAGAAGTCTATAAATTTAATCATTTGATGCTTGATCAACTTGTTATCTACAAAATAAATTTTATTGCGCTATCTCTTGTCTTTCTTGGTGTTGCATTTACGGTGGCCAGCAGTGTATAAAATTTAAATACGGAGAAATTTGACATAATGTGTACTTCATAGTTTCTTCTTTCAAGAAATATTAGAAACTGTGCAAGAAAAACCCTATAACTCTTAAAAATTAAAAAAAAATTATATATATAAGAATATTCTTTCTCTTTAACTAACTTTTTAACATTTTGAATCAGTATATTCGAATAGAAAGTCAAAAATTTTCAAATATCAAATAGCCATCATACCAGTAATAGCGAGAAAACGTATGAAAAATGTTCTTTTTTGGATCTATTCATAACATTTCGAATAGATTTTTTTTTAAACTTCAAAGTGTGAAAAGAACCTAATGAGCTCTGTTCTCCCATACGGCATTGGGCAAACATCCCGAGATAATAGGGTCTTATTAAGGCTTTTGATGTGAAATCATTGCGATGTCCTAATCAGATGTTGCATCACCTTTTATATGCAGACACTCAGCAAGAAACATTTTGACGGCGCTTTTTCTTTTTTTAATGTGTTACCTACACTGGAAATGCATGCGTCTTTATTTACCAAAAATCAATTCAAGATTGAGACTATTTTGAAATTTTCGAAATATCTAATCAGGGTATTTGAAGTTCTGAATGTTGTGCAGAAGTATTATGACACACACCGTGCGTTTTTTCCATGTGTATCTGTACCGGTATAGATAGGTTGCGCATCTAATATTTAATGAAATACTGATTATATTACATAGAAGTATTAAATGTAACATATATAATAATACCAATAACAGTTAATATGGTAAATAATATGATTTTAAAAAATACGTACGAGAGAATAAGAGACAATATTTATCAAAAGCATTAATATATGCATTTTTATTTATAAAAGTATATTCTCCTACTACACTCAAAAAGAAATTATTTGTCCGGATTTTTTTATTTAATTATCAAAGTAAAATAAAATAAATTGTACTTGCATGAGATATTTTCAATGATACTGCTACATACTTTTTATTTGAGATGTTTTCATAAATGTTGAGCATAAAAATGCTTTAGAATATGATATACATACGCATAGATGCAATATTCATCACTTCTGATTCTTTAAAAAAATATTAAAATTTTTGCATTGCAAATTATGTTTATATAGAAGCTTTCAAAGGACTCAATACTTTACCCAGAAAGCATAACATCTTTTGTGTAACAAATGTCATATGCTAATCCAGTGTCATACGTAGGAAATGTCTTTTATTTGAACCTGTAAAAAAATTCCACTAACAAATTTATCTTGCATTATTTTTTCCATAAATAAACACACATACTTATATCTCAATGTTTTACGCTACGCCCGAATTATTCTTTAAAACACGAAATCCAAGGTACTTCTTAAATGAATACTTGATCTATAGATCACCCTCTCCGTTAAAGTTTGTACAGTAAAAAAATCATAAATAAAGTACTTCGGTCTTGTATTCTGATAAAATATTCGGATTGATCAGAGAAACAGAATGGGGGTTTGTTTTCTTTAAAAAACATGAATCATACAGTCAAGTACTTAAAAAACTCAAAAAATAAGACAATCATTCATATCAACTAACGATTGATAAAATTTTAAGTTGGAAAAGAAGTAATTGTGACCAAAGAGACTTGGATGATGAATCATTCGGCAACTGAAGCTTCTCTTATAACAGCTTCGGCAAAGTACGTGTGAATCCGTTGTAATTATTTCCTCCACTATCGTTTACAAAAAAAAAAGGAAACTAAATGAGGTGAATCCGTGAAATGAGACGAGACGCAATCAAAACAATTCTTCCTTCACTAGTTTTTAAAGATACTTAATTGTATGACTAAGGCTTTTAATGGAGTTCTTTGTTTGTTTTTTTCCTAAATGTTTATGACCTGCGATTCGGTGAAAAAGTTCATTGGGTTTATTTTCTGTGACATTTGATGAGAATTTTAAATCGGGGGAAAAGTCGTACTTAAAAAGCAAAAAATAAGTGAAAAGATTCAATCGAAACTAACCGTTTGCCTTAAAAGTAGTAGGTCTCTTAAGCCGAAAGTGTGTATAAATAATACTTCTTCATAGAAACTTGAGTTTAGTATAGTAACAACTAAAAAACTAAAATTGGAGCTGATACTAAATAATTTAGGTTGATGTGTTTATAGGCATTTATTTCTACTTCGTTTAAATCCATGTGTATATAATTATATATATATATGTGTGTGTGTGTGTGTGAATCTATGTATGTATATATGTGTATCTATGTATGTATATATGTGTATCTATGTATGTATATATGTAAATATATATATATGTGTGTGTATCTATGTACGTATATATATGTGTGTGTATATCTATGTATGTATGTATATATGTGTATATATATATATGTGTGTATATCTATGTATATATGTGTATATATATGTGTGTATATCTATGTATGTATTTATGTATATATATATATATGTGTGTGTGTATGTGTGTATGTATACCCCTCAGGGGGCTCACCTTCTTTAGGTGAGTACGGGTGTCACAATCCCGGGTGCCCTAGTGATCTTTTCCTTTTCCCACGGGGTTTACTGTCTTTGGTAAACACGGGCTTCACGAACCCGGGGTACCCTAGTGATCCTTCTCTATTTTCGACCCTCTTTCTTGTCATTCAATTCATTCTTTCTTTCTCTTTACGTCTAGACCACAGATATTAAAACAAATGTTTGGCGCAGTATAGCCGAAATCGGCTCTTGCGCCAATAAATCCCAAAATCACTCACTCACTATGTATGTATGTATATATGTGTATATATATATATGTGTGTGTGTGTATATCTATGTATGTATATATGTGTATATATATACCTGTGTGTGTATCTATGTATATATATGTATATATATATATATGCGTGTATGTGTGTATATATGTATATATATGTCGTGTTTTTCGAGTGAACATCAAGACATTTTATTTTAACCGTCTTTATTCCATGAGATCATTTTGTAATCAGTTTGAAAGAGAGAGAGACGGACATGTGTTAAATACATGAATAGGCGGGCCCTTCAGAAGCCATTTGTTCTTCAAGTAAGCTTCTTATTGAAGAGATATACTTGAGAATTTAAGCATGACATATAAGTAATAAAAAAATTATTGGTGGGAGCAGCGAAAGATCTTTTAAACCCATGTGTTATCCATTCCCGAACTGGGTAATAAATTTATTACTTGAAGACGTAACGGGAAAATAAAAGAAGTGGACTAGGGAGTTAATTTTAGATCTACTTTAATTATCCTTACATATATATATGTGCGCGTGAGCGCGTGTTTGTTACCGGCAAAGTATGAAATACATCTCGGATTTATTTCAAATATTGTCAATTCGCAAGACATAAAACTTTTAACGCGTGTCTCAGGCTCAGAATCTGTTAGTTGTACATTGCTGTTTGTTCGGAAATGTCAAAATACTCAATTTTACTTAAACCTGTTCAACAAAAAATTGGTTTCTTCCTGTGCTCCCTGAAAATGGAGGAGCAAGCTAAAATGTTGGAGAAGGAGCCGTGGCGTATAGCAGGGGTAGGCAACCTATGTCACATATACCACATGTGGCACGCGGTACAATTCTCAGTGGCACTTTGCACTACTCAATAACTTTGTAAATTTTTGAATTGTTCCAAAAATGCTCTACTGTGTAGTTGGCTGAATCACATTGGTAGACTGGTTCGACACGCAACAGCTAAAAGGTTGCCGACCCATGGTCCATAGACGTGAAACAACTATTCAACGGCTAGTTGCCCAAAATTCGAGTTGATTCTCCAAAAAAAAAGGGTTTTTTTCTTAACTGAAATTACTTACTAGAAGTTAATAACTAATATAAGAAATGCTAAAATGACTACTAAGAAGGAACCCAAGGACTATTGGTTGCTGAATAGCTATGATGTGATGTTTGCGGAAAATAAAAGTAAACTCATTTAAATTGTTAAAGAAGGCGTCAGTACCATAAAACAGTGGTCCCCAACCCTTGATCCGTGGATCAAAGGGTATCAGGCCACTCAAGCAGCATTAAATTACTTCTATTATATTTACTGGGGTGTATTTTTCTCGTGTTTGTGCGATTTTCCATGGAAATCACTTTGTATTTTATGTAAAATCATTTTATAATTATTTTTGGTGCAACTGAATTTTACTCTGAAGGCATGTTTAAATACAATTCAATTACAAAATGAAAACAAATTTAAAATGTATATAATCAACGTCTCACCTTCAGCGGGATGCCGTAAAAAAATCAAACGTTGACCGGTCCGGAAGAGAAAACTGTTGGGAAGCACTGCTATACAGTGTTACGTCACGGATTCTTTTTTTTTTTCTCCCAATGGGGCTGGAGATTGGTATTTTCACCATTTTCAGACCTAGTACATTCCCCAGGGACTGGTATCCCTTTTTAGTGCGACACTATGTAAGCGATACCAATTACCGCCGGTAATTTTGGCACCCAGTTTGACGATGTGAACTTGTTCTAGGAATTTAATTTGCCAAGAGCAAAATTAAATTCCGGATTCTTGGGGTGTGATAGAATTCTGAAAGGGGGAGGGGGACTTTTAACCAAATACAAAAATCTCACACGCTATGATATTGAACTGTACATCCACCTACGTGAAACTTCCCAGAAAAAAAATTATTTAAAAAAAAAAGATACTATAGTACAAAACTTTGATTGTTTTCCAAATGCCAATATATTGTCACTTGTAATGAGTGAGAAATAGGATGGTTTCTATGAACTTGGAACTTCTGAAGGGAATTTTAATACAAGTATAAGCGAAATCACAATTTAACAATAATTTTTTTAATGACAGTCTCATTATTTTGTCAGAATAACGTTTGTACTTTTAGGAATGTAAGTCATTGATATAATATCCTTATCGTGACCTTTTTTTCATACGTTGCCTAAATATTTTTAGGCATTCTATACAATGCCTAGGGAAAATATGTAATAAATCTCATTTCATACTTTGCCTAAAAACTTCCGGCATTGTATAGAATGCCGACATTTCATACTTTTCCGGTAACATATATATATGTTAACACACACATCACAACTTAAATATATAAGATTAACTAAATATATATTCCAATACATTTTTTTAATCTGAGTCCCAGAATACGGAAAGAGAATTATTTAAATATCTAGTTTCAAAAACTGAAACCCTCTTTTCTAGTTATAATCTCATAATTTATTGGAGTTTCTTAATTTCAGAGTTTTCGGCGTTATCAACAAATCATACTGGTTCTGTATCTACTTATTTTCAAAAAAGAAACAGTTAAACTTCCCTTGATAGCTCTAATACCCATTTAGAATTTAATATATGTACTTTATCACACAACCTTTAATAAAGTTCACTAAATACATTTTAAATGCTTATTTCTTATAGAAATTTTGTAAATGTTTGCTTTTTATGCATTTAACGATTTAGGCATGGTACGATTTAAGCAAAATTTTTTAATTTAAGGATTTTAAAAATCTTTTTGGTTGTTTCCTATGTGTGTATATTATGTAAAACAGATTTTGTGCTCAAAATTTCATAAAAAGCTAGGCATTTAATTTTTTAAGGAAAAAACTTCAAATTTGGGAAGTGATTTTAAAATGCTACTCCTCCTACAAAAATTTACGTACATGCATGAAATTTGATTTACAAGTACCTCAAACTATGCATAGCAAAAGTTGGTATGGGTTTTGCGATAACCTGATTGGTATTCGTACAATACTTCTTTTTTATGAATGCGTATTGAAAATTTCTAAAAATATGTACGAATTCTAAGTTTAAATATTTTTTTTAAAAAATAAGTATTGCTTTGATTTAAAAATGCATACCAACTTTTGTTCCATGTACTATTAGGAATAAGTAAAAAAATTCAAAGCATATTAGGCACAATAGAAAAAAAGCCTTAGCATTCTAAATGAAGACAGACTATTTATTTTACCTTTCCGAGATAAGTCAGTTTAAAATTTTGATTTGCCATAGGGATGTGAATAAAAACGATCACAAAATCTATTATAATTCTGTGTATTTTTAGTTTAGAGCTTTCAAATTTTGTCAGGTTATAGAAAAGTATATAAAAAATAATGTAAGCTAAAAAAATTAAATTTGATTTTTTGACCGATTTTTGTCAATTGAATCTTATTGGGTCCCCTTAATTTAAAATCGTGTGAAAATTGTCATTAGTATTTTTAAGAAAATATGAAATTAAAATGAACACCGAGCAAAATAAAAGAAAAATAACCACTAAGTTTTTCCTTAACAATTTTAAAATGTGTGTAGCAAACTTTCATTCAAACGTAGATTATTTTGAAAAAGAACAAAAACACTTAATACAGGATGATTCATAAAGAAATATACACATTCCAAATGCTGTAAAACAGTAACAATTAAAGACAAGCTCCCATCTCAGAGAACCATTAGGTAGATGTACTCTCAAAGTTTGTATCTCGCTTTTGACGAAAGTGGCGTAGGCAATAGTATATGTATCATGTGACTAGATAGCCAAAATGGTAGCGTTTGCTGTGGAAAAGGCTTTTCGTGTTCTTGAATTTAGAAAAATGTCACGGAAGTCACTTTTTTGGATATTTTAACTCTTTAGTTGAGGCCACAGTTGCAGAATAACACTGATAACTTTCTCCAATTGGTGGGTAAACACCACACTGGTTAGTTAACGTGCGAGATTACTTAAATGAACATCTTCCTCACCGATGGAATGGACAAGTCACGGACTGCAACAGGCCACTTACCCAATGGCCACCCAGAAGTCCTGGAAAAGTATTCGTCCTTACCCTTCCTGTTGATCTAGTGGAGCTGAAACAACGTATCCCAACCGCTATCAATAGACTTGATTCAGACATCTTAACACGCGTTTGGGTGGAAATGGATTACCGGCTCAATGTCATATGATGAAGGATTCACGAGTTAAAGTGTAGTATAGGGGAGGGGGCCTTGGCGATTTCAATTTCTTTTGGCGACCAAAATTGATCGCCAAGCTACTTCACTTACCGATACACGTCCAGAAGCCAGAATAAATTCATTATCTCACCATGAAATCTATATAAAAATCGTCAAATCCAAAGAAAAATCACCAAATCCAAAGGGGCGCCCCTATACTACACTTGAGCCGGATTCACGCATAGAAACTTCAGTGACTGTCTCTAATAAAACGTTAAATAATCTCATACAGTTCTATAACAGTTGACAAATAATGTATTACATTGTTCTTGATTTATATTATATTTTAACTGTATACTTATTTACGAATCTCCTTGTACTTTTCCCTTTCTGTGAAATGAAGTGGCTGCGGTCATGATCACGAATCCGTGGCAGGTATTATTTCTGTCCAATCAGTGGGTTCGAGTCATGTTGCCACTGAAATCCTGCTGCGTAGAAGGGCCGTGATACATGTTAAATCTATATCATGACCCGAAGTCCTTATGTTGGCGTGGCATGGAAATCTGGAGAGTGTGGAGCAGGCTCAAGGGCCAATCTCGTCATTTGACAGTGGTTAAAAGTTAAGAGCTCTGTCACCAATATCCCTTGCAATGTTTCAAACTACAACGTTAACAAAAAAAAAGTAGTAAATTAATCCTTAAGAAAAATAAATCCTTTGAAATATGTAAAAGGCTATCACATATGTTTCGATGTTAAATGTTTGAGTGGAAATATTCTCTTTGTAGTGAAAGAGGAGAGACTGAGTTTTTCTAAGGTGAAATTTAAGTAATATATGAGTCAAAACGTTTTCAGATGAAAGGTGTACGAAGAAACCATAAATGATTTAGCACTTTTTTTTAGCCTTGATAGCACTGAAATGTAAACTCAGGAGTATATATATACATGTTACCGGCAAAGTATAAAATCCGGCATTCTATACAATGCCTAAATGTAGCCGGCAATGTATGAAATGATTCCTATTTCACACATTGCCTAGGCATTCTATAGAATGCCTAATGAGAAACCGGCAAAGTATGAAATACATCTCAGATTCATTTCGAATATTGTCAATTGGCTAGACAAAACATTTAACGCGTGTCTCAGGCTCAGAATCTGTTAGTTGTCCATTGCTGTTTGTTCGGATATGTCAAAATACTCAATTTTACTTAAATTTGTTCAACAAAAAATTGCTTTTTTCCTGTGCTAACCTGAAAGTGGAGGAGCAAGCTATAATTTTGGAGAACGAGTCATGGTCTATAGCAGGGATCGGCAACCTATGTCACAAGTGGCACGCGGTACAATTCTCAGTGGCAATTCCCTCTCTCTTTACTCTGAAGGTATGTTTAAATACATTTAAATTATATATATATATATATATATATAAAATCAAACAATTTAAAATATAAATAATCAACGTGTACCCTCAGCGGTCCGCCGTAAAATTATCAAACATTGACCGATCTGGAAGAGAAAACTATTGGGAAGAACTGCTATACAGTATTAAGTCACGGATTACTTTTCTCCCTCAATGGGACTGCAGATTGATATTTTTACCATTTTCAGACCTAGTACATTTTCCAGGGACTGATATCCCTTTTTAGTGCGGCAAAATATAGGCAATACCAATTGCCACCGGTAATTTTGACACCAAGTTTGACGATGTGAACTTGTTCTAGGAATTTAATTTGCCAAGAGCAAAATTAAATTCGGGATTCTGGGGATGTGATAGAATTCTGAAAGAACTTTCAAGCAAATACAAAAATGTTACACGTTATGATATTGAACTGTACATCCACCTACACGAAACTTGCCAGAAAAAGCAAAAAATTATTTTTAATAAAGGTAATGTAGTACAAAACTTTGGGTTTTTTTTCCGAATGCCAATATATTGGCACTTGTAAAGAGTGAGAAATATGATGGTTTCTATCAACTTGGAACTTCTGAAGGAATTTTAATACAACTATATGCGAAATTACAATTTAACAATAATTTTTTTAATGGCAGTCTCATTATTTGGTCAGAATAACATTTGTACTTTTAGGAATATTAGTCATTGATTATCCTTACCATGACCTTTTTTCTTACTTTGCCTAAATAGCTTTAAGCATTCTATAGAATGCCTCAGCATTCTGTACTATGCCTAGGCAAAGTATGTAATAAATCTCATATTTCATACTTTGCCTAAAAACGTCCGGCATTGTATAGAATGCCTAGACATTCTATAGAATGCTGGCATTTTATACTTTGCTGGTAACATATATATATACAGGGTGTCCAGCCTTAATGTGATCCAATAGCTGATTCCCGAACCGTTCGGTTTAGATATACACTTCCAATTTGAAAAATGTTTTAAAAAAGGTAAAGAATGTTTTACGTGCTTTTCGAACCAAAAAACCCATTTAGAAAAAAATTACAAAAATTAAATTTTTATATGGTCCCCAGGTCCTATCACTTGTACTTAGGAAAAGATGCAGTACACAAAAACAAAGTAAACACAAAAAGTTTCATTTTATTACAATAAAAACTGACCGAGTTATACCTACATAAAATTGAAGCATTTGAATTGCTCAGAAAAGGGGGTCGTATATACATTGAGTATAGAGAAAAGTAATTCACTATCTACTAAAAGAGCAAAAGAAAAACATCATAGTAATATTGAAACATCGTAGTAAACACCATAGATTGACAATTTGTATTGCTGTATGGCAAACAATAAAAGTTAAATTAAAGAAATACAACTTACCAAAAAGATTAAAGCAGCTTATTTTAACAAATAGCAGCAAAAGAATACAGGATTTGCCGTTCAAATTATAGCATAATGTGGAATGATGCGCCAATCATGAATCAGGGGCTTTGTTATATCATAATGACCAAATTAAATTAAATAATGTTCAAAATGACTGCCTTCCGCAGAAATGCAGTATCGAACCCGCGTCAGAAACTCCGCCTGTAGCTTCTGCAATACAGCTGGTTTCACAGACCTGCATGCCATGCTGATTCGATTGAGTAAATTGGATTCACGTTCGTACACTTTGCTTTTTAGGAAGCCCCAGAGAAAGAAATCCAGAGGACTTAGGATGGGTGATCTCGGGGGCAACTCCTGTTGACCTCCATAGCCAATTATACGAGTGTCAAATGTCTGCGCCAAAAATGCACATGGTTACCCAGATTTGTGTGCGGGTGCATCATCATACTGGTACCACATGCGTGACAAATCCTGTAAGGAAACTTCATCTTCTAAAAAATCGGCTAATGGTCCAGATAAAATTTCCGTGTATGATTCTGATGTTAAAGGTCCACCGAAATACATTTGGCCAATAAAAGTACTCTTCCATATTCCGCACCACACATTCACCGACCAACGCACTTGTTGGCGATTCGGTCGTATTAAATGTGGGTTTTCGAGAGACCAATAATGCGTATTCTGCGTATTAATAGTGCCTTGTCTCGAGAACTGGTATTCATCCGACCACAAAACTTCATAAGAAAAATTTGGATTTTAATCCAGTGTATTTAACACGAAATCGCAAAAATCAAAACGAAGTTCCTGATCTCCGGTTATTAGTTCCTGCGACAGGACTAGACGATAAGGATATGCACCGTACGTATATAATATGTTCCAGACCGTCAGTTTTGAGTAGGAACAAGCCTTGCTAATATCCCGGACACTACTTTCAGGATGAGCCAGGGCATATCCTAGAGCATCCTCAGCGGGTATCCGCAAGCTTGAAAGTGTGGCACAAGACAAAGGAATACGTCTATGACGACTCCCGCTTTTATACAAGCGTTGAACAGCACGGGCAATTGTACAATAAAATGGAGGCCTTCGACTGGTAAATTTAACTGCATAAAGTCTTGCCGCCTCTATCTTATTTCTATTGCACTGTCCATACAACAGTACCATTTCGCAGTATTCTTTATTTGTATTCATCTCGTTCTCCTGTACTAGAATTCGTAATATTGCAATTGCTAGCGACTACACAACAAATTTTTAATAATCGCCATGATCAGTATTGCAGCATATCAGTCTGAAGCCGCAGCAAATAAATCTATTTTTTTGGAACTGTTTCTGAAATAGTTTCTTCGTCCACACGTACAAAATATTTTATTTTGTCTATATTTTCACGTGCATAATAAATTTTATTTCTTAAGTACTCAATTATTGTATTATTAACGTAATTTATGTACTTTTAAATTTAAAAACGATTTACATAAGAGTGACGTGCAGCAGCGAAAGTTTCCTGGCAGAGTTTCAATTTCACTTTGGAAACGGCCCCTTTCTAGCTTCTTGAAAATGGCCGGAAAAATTGAGGAAATATACGATTTTCAAAGTTCCATAACTCGCGCGGCCAGTTTTTATCGTAATAAGATGAAACTTTTTGTGTTTACTTTGTTTTTGTGTACTGCATCTTTCCCTAAATATAAGTAGTAGAACCAGGGGACCGTATAAAAAATTTAATTTTTGTAATTTTTTCTAAATAGATCTTTGGTTCGAAAAGCACGTAAAAACATTCTTTACCTTTTTTAAAACATTTTTCAAATTGGAAGTACATATCTAAACAGAACGGTTCGCGAATTAGTTATTGGGTCACATTAAGACTGGACACCCTGTGTGTGTGTATATATATATATATATATTAAAATTACAGAACAAAAATATGCAGTTAATTTTTATAAAAATATATCTTAAAATGAATGCCTAAATTTTATTACATCTTAATGTATAGGGTGCTAATAATTAAAAAAAAAAGATAATATCCTTAATGCAATGTTATTTAAAAATTCTCATTAAAAACTTTCCATTTTAGATCATAGATGGCGTGCATAGATATAAAGCATAGATATACGTGTGTGTATAGATAAAGTTAATAATTCTCTGCTAGAGACGCAGAAATCAATGGAATACCAAATATACCAAAATCAAATTAGTTCAAAGATAGCTTTCCTGACATACAAACATTAGATAAAAACAGGAAATTTGATGTTTTATGCAATTCTACTGTAACTTTACATTTTGATCGAAATGATTAACCTCGACTGTAAATCACGTGATACTTTTTCCGTTCCTATCTCTCAATTATCCGATATATTTATGTTCTTTTAAGAAACCTCATTCTATCTTTTTTCTTCGATCAGTACCACTAATGAGTGGTTTCCATTACGTGTTACACATTTTTCCACATTTTTTTGGCTTTGATTTCCTTTGCACGCCACGCGGGAAAATGATCTTGTTTTCGGTTTTTAGCATCGTACTATGAGAGGAAATTTTTTTAAAAATTTTATTTCTTAAAATCGATTTTTTTTCTTCCAACCGTATATCATTATCAACCATTAATTTCCGAATACGTCGAACAATTTATATGACCTTGTATTAGTAATATCATTAAACTTTAATATTGCTAATTCGCTAATGCCCTGTACTATATTTTCGATAACTATCACTAAAATAATAAGCTATACACGTTTCTTACTGTATTTATATAGGTAGTATTGAGAAAAATGTGCGCAAATTTTCGAATTTCCTTACCAGTTATTACCTGGAAAGAGTATTCCAAAAAAGCTTTTATAAGAGTGATTACTGCTAATAATTAATGTGTGTATTGTTATATATATATAAGGCGACACCATAATTTCTCAAGTTCTTTATTTACGTTTTCAGTACACACTAGATTATTTCTTGAATAAATTCTACAAAAAAACTTCGAGGAATTGCAAAATCAAAGAAATAATTTAACTTTTTATCTTTATATCACACACAGAAGTTCTTTATTTGAAATTTAAAAATACCATTTAACATAATTATTCTTTGAAATGAGAAACTTAATAATAACATAATATAACATAACATAATTAATAGTGTGTTATGTTATGTATGTAGTAATGTAGTAAAATGGTACAATTACCACAGGCAAAAAATCTGTTCCACTTAAAATGTACCAGAAATTAATTATTTCTTATATTATGATAATACCCATACCACTAAAATGCCTTATTTATTTTACTCCATACTTCTTACACTATTAAGCAAAACGAAATTCATCCCGCGTATTTTTTTACAGAATTCTAAAGTATTCTTAAAAGTAGTTCAGTTATTGTTCACTTTTGCTACCTCTTTCTATTTTGTATAGCATAATAAAAATGTGCATTAAACAATGTTTGAAGGAGTAGACACAAGGTACTTAGTCAATACAGTCATATAGTTCTTTTTAATGTGACATCCAATTCAAACCAACCAACCAATCAATACAGGACTTTATCTTATTTGCACGATTAACGTTTTAAGTTCATATAGTTTAATAACATTGAATTGAACTAATTATGGAAATGTTAATATTAAAACTCTTATTTAAAGCAAGTAGTGTATGCCGCATTCTACTGCATGAATTATCTAACCAAATTTGGGAAAAATTCAAGGAACGTACATTATAATTTAATTACTATTCATTTAATCAACAGAAATTTTAGAAAATTTTCATTCTAATCCACTTCACGGTAAATATTTTTTTAAAAATCCATTATATTACTAAACTAAATAAGCCATTATAAAAAATCCCCTTTAACAAGATAAGTGGATCCATTAAAAATGATGTAAGATGCAAAGAAATAAAGTTTTGTAACTTTTTCTTTATAAATAGATTTCATAATATTTACCCGGTACCTCTTAAACCTAATCGACGGGATTTTTCATAACTTGAAGCTACCGTTGATTAAAGTTTCGAAAAGTTTCCATGATTAAATTTCGATAAAACAGCTGCTAGTTAACAAAGTCAGGGAAAATTTTGGCTAACACATATATAGTATATAAAAATTAAAATACTTCTCTTATTGTATGAGGAAAATGTATTCACAAATAAATTTGCATGGTAAGTGATTTCCAACTTTCCAATATTCTGAACAATTGTTTCACATTTCAATATCTAAAATACAACTATGAAGTACTTCTAGAATTAATTCATGAGAAATTTGAGGAATAAAGTAAAATAATGAGTATTCTTTTGTTTAAACATTCATTTACGTTTATTCTGTCAAATCTTATTATAAGCGAAAACTATTTATCACTGATTGCACATCTGCCCATTAGCATTGCCAAAGAAAAAAGCAAAACTATAAATGAGGATGAAATGAAGCTTTTACATATAATGTTACATAAACTCGTCATTAAATTGGTTTAAATGATTGCATTCTAACAATTGCATTAGAAACGCAACACCAAGGAGTGACCGGAAAGTGAAAGCACTTGGCAAACAGAGACAGTACCAAACAATATGTGATGCTTTGAAACGATATTCGTCACTTGGAGAAAGAGTAACGTCATCTCACTAGGTTTATGGACCAATGGAGACAGAGATACACAAAACAACATGTCTGGGGACAGAATTAATGAGAGTACGAGTGACGTCCTGAGAGATCACGCTCCATTCTCGATCAACCATTTGCCATAGTCCCTAATATGAACGTGGTAAGGGTAGACATGCAACTGGTGTCCAATCATGCCTCAAATTACATAGGTAAAAGATCAGACGGGAATGGTGATACAGGGAAGCATCTGCAAGCTTTAAGGACGGGAGTGTCACCAGCCGCAGCACATCAGCAAGGTATCGTTGAGAAATCATTATGCCCCGGAATACTAACCAGAAGTGACTTGCTCTCATACGCAATGACAACCAAAATTATGATTTCAAATTGTCGTGCCGTGTGAGGCATTCCACGGATGTGGCCGAATGGGACGTCACCACGTCGGCGCCACACGTTCACGACTACTTTCATTGAACAAATAAAAGCGAGATTCATCTTAGAACACTACCCTATGTCATTCCATCTACGTCAACCTGGCCAAGTACCATTGCAAATGGAGTCTTTTGTGCAGGGGTCCAATGGCAACTACTTAATGGACGCTATGAGTATAGTTCATTAACAACTAATCAATAGGTAATGGTACTAGTTGATACGAAAACATCAAGGGTGTCCTGCGCATGCTTCAAAATGGTAGCAAAGGTGGCTAACGGGGCTGTCACAGCTTGTCGGAGGATGCGTCGATCAACTTGTGCTGATGCTGATCAGACCAGCAACTCTCGTATTACCTTTATTTTCTTGCTCTAACTAGCTTTGCTCCAACTGGTGTACCATGATCGTGTCGAAGTATGTGTCATCCGAGGTTTGACGTTTGGACCAATTTGCCTTTCTCAGTTAAGCCACCATGCTCCTCTTAAAATCGTCTGTCTACTGGAACTCTATCTTTTATTATCTCCTGAGGTGGAAAATCCACTGTGGTTTCCCTGGCAGAAATAATGGTCCTGACTTTGCCCACTAAGCAATTTTCCTCCCTTATGTACCCTTCAACGTATACTGAAAATTTCACATGATTTCCATTACTCGGTCATGTATACCTATCCTGAAATTTACATTATTTTCTTCTTCTGGTCAACCCTTGATGTTGCTTTTTCAATGCTGCGTACTGTGTACATATATTTCGTTCATCTCTTAATAAACGTTTTTCCAATTTAATGCAAGGAAATGATTATGGAGTTAATCTCTCACAAATTTTCTTTTTAGATAATTACTCTAAATTTCTTATTACATTTTAGTACTGCCTTGTAACATGCAGATTATTCAACATTTGTATATATGTGAGGACGATTATTTTTTCTGTGAAACATATTCAACTGAAAACATTTATATTCTTCCTGCGTTTTTTGGCATTTTGTTCAGAATTATTTTGTTAGTAGAGAATTTCCAAAGCTACAAGATAATAATATTCGTGAAAGATATAAGCAAATCAAATAATCGCAATCAATAAATTAAGTTTTCAATTTTCAAAAATATATAAGTTTAAATTCCAGTGACGTAGAACCCGCCATTTTTCTTCCAGAAGATCTAAATTTAACTTGAACCCCAAACGAAGTGCCCTCTGATGAGATTGCCTTTAAAAAAGAAAGGGATTTGAAACTTCCAGTGTTCTTTCCTTTATACTACAGATATAGTTATCTATGGTAAACACTGTTTATAAACTCCCCGGCATGCTTTTGCGCTCTTTCTCTATTTTAAACATTTACCCCTGTTTTTTTAAGTTTTGAATATATCACAAAATTTTTTCGTAAATAAACATATTTGATGCAGATTGAATGATGCCACGGCCACGAAGTCTTGAGTTCAAATCCTGGTATCATACTAAATATCGATAGTGTAAAGGGGATGATACACTTCAAGGCTAAGAGTCTTCACGTTAAGAAATTAGGAGAATTTGGTACCAGTTCACATATCTTTCTCGTCATTTGATCGTGGGTGAAAATTATGAGGTCTATGGCCAATACCTCTCATTTGTTTATAAATACGTTTGCTTCGATCAATCGGCACAGCTTAGTCGAATATGACACATGCTTCAAACAATCAAAACAAGTTATATTTGTTATTATCCATGATTTTACAACTTCAGACTCTGAAATAAATTCACTACAAAGAAAAATCAAAATTGAGTTTACGTATACACAGACAAAAAGTCTGGGGAGACATCCTAGTTCACTGAATACGGAAGATGGCTCTCTTTAGGGAACTCTGCTAATTGTTCAGGAAAAACTTCCCGAATTACTGTCCTTAATGGCCCTAATGGTATCACCATGAGTGACTGTGACAAGACAAACACTTGCTAATTCCCTCGATAACAAAGACAGACAAAGCAACACATTCCCCACAAAAGGATAGAAAAATTATATAAATCGTTAACATATCTTTCTCACTAACGAAAATATCTACTGATACTAACATCTTGCCTAGCCCACCTATTCTTAGAAATTTTGGATTATAAATACAAAAATTAAATCTCTAGATAGGGATTAAATTAAATAAGATGCTCAAAACCTTACTTTTTTAATAAAGCTAAAACACATTAGACATTCTAAAACTCTAGATTATATTCTAAGACTACGCTATTTTTTTTCCAAAGTACTAGGAAAACCGCATCGTTATATCCGGTACTGAAACTGGGTAAAGACCCAACTGTTCCATAAAACTACAGACCTACATTTTACCTTACAATATTAAATAAACTTGCAGAAAAAATAATACTAAACAGACTAATGAAACACCTAGAAAATAACAATTCTTATCCCGGTGATATATGGCTTTAGATCAGAGCTCTTCACATCTTAACCACTGATCAGAACGAATGAGTTTATGAAATACAATCTTTCTAGAATAACATAGAGGTACGAATTTCTTTGGGATTCAAAATGCATTTCTTAAGGTGTACAATACATGCCTCATAAATAAACTTCTTAAATACAATGTTCCTTCCCCTCTCTCTCTCGTCTCACTTATTAACTATTTTCTTTCAAACCGTAATTTCTCCGATAAAATTAACGGAACTCTCTCACACATTAGACCAATTCGAGGTGGTGTGGCTTAGAATAAAGTTCTCGGACACACACTAGTTATCATATATCTCAACGATATAAACCCACTGCTTACAAAACAATACTTTGCATGTATGCTGATGACACAGTGATACTTAACACAAAAAACCAAGAATAGTATACATGCATAATCAACATAGTTCGCCTTAAAGATTGGTTTACAAAGTGGAAGAAATGGAAAATTCCAGATATTTAAAAATCCATATCCATATTATTAATCTATATTCAGATTAATCTCTATATACATTGGATATCTATCCAGATATCTAAAATGTATTTATTATATATAAAAAATACCCTCTGGTCTCAAACCACCAAATATATTGGTGTCATTTTGGATAAGCCACTCACTTTCAGACAGCACACACAAACACACGCAAAATTACAGATGCTGCGCACAGTTTTTTTTATCTTAATTTCGTGGAAGTCTATATTAAGTAGAAGCAACAAGCTGCTTTTCTAACCCGATCCTCAAACCAATCATTATAAATACCTCCTCAGTCTGGAGATACGCGGTAGCCGAGCGGTCAAGGTCATGAACTCGTAGCCGGCACTGTCCAATCACTATTTCAAGCTCCAATGCCGTTGAAGACCCGACATGTAGAGGCCCTGATACACATCTAGGTTAAAGGATCTCCCAATGGCGTGGTGTGGATAGGAGAGAGGTGCTAAATCAGGTGCCGATCTCATAACTAGACTCCGGTTCTGAACTACGAGGCCCGTTGTAAACAGCCCTTGCATTACTTAAGAGTGTGACTTTAATAATCATTCAGCCTTTGTGGATACGCAGTAAGAAAGCACATAAACAACATCGAACGGTCTAAAAACGTATTTCTTAAGAGATTCTAAATGCTCACTGGTTCATAAGAAATTCAGAGCATATAGCACAAAATTTCTACCACTCAACAAATAGTTAAGAAGCTAGCCACTAAGTTTATCGATAAAAAATCGATAACTCTTCATGAACTCTTGAAAAATAACGTTGAAAAATTTATCCACAATCCAAGTTTAAATAGACTCAAGTATATATATATATTAATCGATCCTGATTTTGCATAATATATATGTAATCTTTTTTTTTAAACATTTATAAAATCCCGTGCACCACGCAATGTATAACACGGGAGCATACAACACAGACAGAAGAAAGGATTACAACACAAGCATCCATGCCTTCTCCGGGATTCGAACCCAGTCCCTACGGCCCCGCAATCAGCTTCACTGACTACTATACCGGATGGGAGGCGTAATCTCATTTTGTAATTCATTTTTCAAATCTTTTCCACTCTATTGGTTTGTAGTCCGATTCAGCGAAACTACTAACGGTCTCGGAATGTTTGAATTGTTCGTCAAACTGTAAACATGTTAACACTGACCTATTCTGTCCGCTAATCTAAACAGCTCCTCTCATCTCTACAGATTTTTCTATTTCACTGGAACAAATTTTCAAATTAATGCACTTTCTCAAAATAAGTATTTCTTGCTGTGTCCGGAGTGGCTAGGTTAAACCATGCTCACTATCCTGATCTATTGCATTTACACTTGGAATAGTTCTTAGTTACCCTTCGTGCATTTTCTACATAAATTAATTCCATAACCTTGCAGTAAATATTTCTTAAGTTTTAATTTCTATTCTAATATACCTTTATATTTCTGGGAAAGTTGAAAAAATATTTTTGTTCATTTCACTGTTACATTAGAGTCTGACAGATCCTTTTCAAACATAATTTCTACTATTCAGGATGTATAAGACCTGGCATTTCATGCATTAGAACAATGATTCTCAGCCACTGCGCCGCGGCACTTTTATGTGTCGCCAAATTCTTAAAGTGTGCTGCCAAATTTTAGAAATATATGTAGTAAAAATTATAATGCTTTTTTTATTACGAGTAAAGTTTAAATTAAAGAAAAGTACTTATATATATTTTCTTTGTGTGCCGCCAAATTTTTAAATCGTTAAAAGTGTGCCGTGACAAAAAGAAGGTTGAGAATCACTGCATTAGAAGAAAGGAATCGATAATAGTTGAGAGAAAGGTTCGACATAAAAGTCCTGAGAATCGAGTCTTCATACTTCTGGACCACCGAACTGTTATGGACGAATTGTGTCCATCTGTGTTTAACGAGGCAGTCTACTTTTTACGTCCTGTAATTTTCCCTGCATAAAGGCAGAGGTATTCGAATACTTCTTTTTACTCCATACCAGAATATATTGATTGCCATATTCCATACTGAATTGCTGCTCATCACTCAAAAGCACTTGACTTGATTCATGCTCTCATGCTTGATGTTCAAAACCCATTTTTTACGGCTATATGGTATGTTAAAGTTAAAGAAAGATACACAAGTTCATTGTGGTCAACTTGGCAAAATCTAATTCAGATTGGTTTGACACCCTCCATTTCGAGGTTAATACACTCTTTGTAAAGTTGAATAAATGTGTGTTTTATGTCATCGAGCCGTTACCATCAGATGCTGGTCATCTGATATGGTGTTAGAATGAGAATGACACAGTCCTGGTTGACGTTTAATATTGCCTGCTTTCTCTCTCTCTCTTGGAATCTAATTCACAGTAAATAAATCCCATTCTTGATCCTCCAGGCCATGAATTCCAGTAACCAGCATTATTTTGAGATTTTCTAAAAATCTTCTCAAATAATTTTTGAACAATTCTGTTTTATTACTACGAGAAAACGAGAAACAAGAATCTTCTGTAAAATTCCAATTTCAACACTATTACTTTTTATCCAGCGTTTGGTGTCCCGTTTGTTGATATGCATATGAATTTGTATTCTTTTGTCTCACTATTTTTGAATAGTTTTTTTTGTTAGTTAGCAATAGACGTATTTGCATAATTTTGTTAAAAATATGTGATCACCTGATTTTTCGAAGAGTGCACTTGACTCATTTTAAATACATTATCTTAAAAATGTTGAATAGTGAAAGAAGTTTTTTTTTATATACCACAATCTCTTTTGTGAAACTTCTCAAACTCTTTTGATCATTTTTATTACCACTTAAAATGTAAAATCATATTGTAAAATAAAAATTGATATTGAATTCAACTAGCTTATTCGAAATAAAGCTATTTGCAATGATGGATTCTACCCTTTGCTATTGGCTCCAGATCAGCACTTTTTAATAGAGTTCCACGAAGGTTTCGTGAAGCTTCACAAGACTAAAAATATAATTTGTGGATCCATAGTATTGAACTAACGAATTTTTCACACACACACATAAAATATTTTTTATAAAATAGCTTAATAATTGCAATAATAATGAAATAAACTAATGTTATGGTAAAGTAAAAAAACATTCATAATTTAATGTTTCTCTTATTTTCTGGAACAATTGCCTTTGGCGCTAAAAAAATTATATCCATAGAAAATTCACGAAAAAAAAATTCTGATTAAATAACAAACGAATCTAGAAAAACTCTGTCAGTCAAAAGTAGCCGTTTCCTCCTATAGTGAGTTATCAGTATCGATGTGATTAAATTTATTGTTTGGATTATTTAACGTTATTGTTCTACTGAACTATGTTTCCAAAAGTACCTACAAGCAATAGAGACATCTGGGGTAAGCAGAAATGAAACTGAATCCTCTTAATTTAAAAAAAATGTTTTTAACACACTTTTATTTCATAATTTATATCTTAGTATTCAATCTTTGATGCTTAAAATTGAAGATAACTAAGATTACTTATGCTTTTTAGACATGCATATCCTGAAGTATAGAGAGAGCTTAAAGAAATGTGTAATGCTAAAAATCACTGTACAATTTCCAAATTTCATAATATGCATCGCTTAATTATATTTCAGTAATTCATAAATAAAAATTTCATTTAGAAATATTACATGCGTATACTGGGATCCATATGCATGAAGATAGGACTCGGAGGTTCCACTACAAGGAAATATTAAGAACCCTACTCTAGACCAGTGTTGACGCCGCGGTAGCCAAGTGGTCAAGGCATCGGATCATGGCTAGCGTGTCATGAGTTCGAGCCCAGTACCACTGAAGACCCGCCGTGTAGGGAAGCGATGCACGTTAAATTTGTCGAGAGCTCAAACGTCCTCCCGTTGGTGTGGTAGTTAGGAGGAGGGAGGGGGTACCAGCTCAGGTGTCGTCCGCGTCACTTGACCATGGTTCAAAATGACGCGGTCCGTCGCCAAAAGCCTTCGTGTAGCTGAAAAGTGCGACGTTAATATTCACTCACTCTAGACCAGTGTTTCCCAACTAGGGTTCTACGAAACGTAGTAGAAGGTTCCGGAAGAAATAGGGAAATACATGTTCGTCAATAAAAAGGAAAACAATTTTATTCTTGATTTCGATTTTTACTCGGATAGTTTCGGAGGGAGAAGTAAGTGTGACTACATTTGGATACATTAGGGATTCAAGAAACATAGAATCCTTTGTTGGTAAAACAGAGTGCTAGAAAGTATTTTTTATTTCACTGTTTTAGTAGCATTTTATTCGGATTTTGTTCTCATTTTTTAATTCTATGAATTTTAACAGTGAAATAATGGTGGTGATACTTGAAGACAAATAATACAGATAGTTTGTAATTGTCTAATGATGATTTAGAATTTCATACAAAACTTCAGAAAAGGCTGATGAAGAAATAAGTTCAAAAAGATTCGTTGTAACATTGAAATTTATTTATCAGTGAGTTTTACATAAACTGGTGATTCAGAGTGTCTTCTTCTGTTGTATCTTGTTTGAAGTAAAAACATTTCGAATACAACAACGGTTATACAATAAAACTGAACAGACATTTCCTGACAAATTAATACTAGTATAAAAAAAAAAACTTTGAGGATTTTAAAACTCAGTTAAAATAATAAAATAAACAGAACGCAGCTTTTGTAACTACGTTTATAGTGAAAAGGCTCAGGGTAAGATGTTAATCTTTCAAAATAAGTTCATTTTCAGAGTCGTTCTGCAATTGCTTAGTTTTGAATATATATATACATAATAAACCATTTTAGAGTAATTTAATGTTGACAACATTCAAGTTCCCATCAAGGGTTTATCAATAGGTCAACGTTCATCATTATGTTTACATCATTTATTCCATTATCGCAGAAACTCGAACTAGATGCAACTCAAGACAGATAAATTAGGTAGTTTAAATGTAAAATCATGTTTTATATAATAGGAACAAAAAACATTTTTCCAACTTTTATATTAGATCAACTAGAAAGGTAAAAAATTGGGGATCATTCTATTACACATTTATTCCATTTATATATTAGGAAAACATTATTAATTAATTTTTCCCCAATAAAATACAAGTGGACTTGAAAATAGCAATATCTTTTTTATATATTTTGCTTAACGTGTATTTTAAATTTTTTTAAAATGCTTCATTTTAAGGAGAAATAATGCTTTGTGTGTGGTTACATATTTTTTTTCTCATTAAAATCTTATTAGGAAAATAAACGAAATTACTCAATAAAATTATTTCTTACGATTGTATCAACAATTTATTCTCACCTTCCAGTACCCTTTTTCCCCTAGATCACGTTCAATTAATTTCCAAACTTGCCTTTTGAACGCAAATGAGATTTTGTAAGAACATCGATTCTAGAATTTACTAACGAGCATCGCTTTTAAACTACTCATTATATTTTTTCCAAGAATTTTTATTCCAAAAGCGTGAAAAATCGCTATATGCTGTAGAGTTCCAATTACATATCGAAAAGTAAAGTAGAACCTGTTCCAATTAGGAAAGTTTAGGGTTATTGTCGTGCCTTTTATATCATTACACACAAATCAATGAATAAAAAAACTAATATGATTCTTTTAAAATGACCTGAAGATAAAGTCCCTTGCTTTAATAAAGGCTCAATACCAAAATTTAAACGTAGTTGCTTTTCTAAAAAAGGTTTAAGTATCATATTTTCAATACCTCTAAATTTTCTGTCAGAGGTATAAAAATATGTAATTTCAAAGAAAAGTCTACAGAAAAGGCTTTTAAAGGATAATATTCTATTAAGGTATCCGACTACCTTAAAATCGTCAACTTTGAAAAAATTCAGAATTTTTTTATGATTTTATTTTATAGACAGTCTTATAAGCTTTTTAAAAATACCTAGTTTTTTTTTTATTTTCCATTTACTGCAACAAAAACTACAAGTGTTTTATTAAAAGCAAATGCCATAATTTTTTAAACAAGATGTCACACTTTAAAATGAGTTTTATTCGAAATATGTGTGTGTGTGTGTGTTTTTCCCGAAATTGTGGGGGTGTGTACTTAAACGGGAACAACGATTACTCAAAGTTTTGTTAATAAATAACTGAAATTTTTTGCGTATGTGTTATCTGTGTAATAGATGTGTTTTAACCTTCAGATTTATCAATCACTGTTTTATTAAAAAATTTACAGTCCCTTATGTGAATAAAGTTACTGTTTTTTTTTAAACAATTTCATATAATAACTAAGAAAAAGTTCTCTAGTTTTTGTAAAAATTAAAATCTCTTATCCTGAAGGTCATTTCAAAAATGAACATCAAAATAACACATCGAAATTGAAAATTTGCGAATTTGTTCATAAATATTTTGTACAGCGTAGGCCCCGTTTATATAAATATTTGTAAATTTTTACCAATTTTCCCATTTTAAAATTATTTCTTTTCCACTTCTTAATTTTAGCATATTTTTTCCCTTAAAATGTGTACTAAATAAATCTAAAAACCACAAAAAAAATTTCCATATATCCATTTAAAAAAAAAAATTGTCGCAAATAGTCAGATACCTTTATGGAATAAAAAGCTACTTATTTTAATTCGTTGCTTTGTTTTCAATCCATTATCGTGGCCGCGATAGCCGATTGGTTACGGTGGCGAACTTGCATTAAGCATGTTGTTCCTGGGGCCATGGTAGCCTAGTGGCCAGTGTGTCAGGAGTTCAAGCCTAGTGCCGCTAGAGACCCACCTTGTAGAGGAACTGGTGCACGTTAAAATCTGTCGGGTCTCTAACGTCCTCTCTAGGTGTGGTGTGGTAGTTTGAAGAGGAGGGTGCCAGTTCAAGTGTCATCTTCGTCACTTGACCGTGGTTGTCATTTGACCGTGGTTCAAATTTACGAGATTCGTCGTCAATAGCCCTCTTGTTGCATTATAGTGCGATATTAATAAATACTCACTAACTTGTCACAGTTTCTGTCGAGTGATGTATGCGGGTCATGTTGCCACTGAGACTCGTGGTTATAGAGGACATGCTGCGTGTTAAGGGGGTCCGGCACGTCCATAGGAGCCCATGTTAAGTTACGTAAGTTTATGTACCTTTTTCTCGGAAACTACTTACTTCTCATGGATAAAGTTTTTACGGCACGTTATATGTACTATCAATAAAACTTTAAGAGGTCTCAGGGGTGTTAACTTTCTCGAGAGGGCTGAAAATATAAACAATATTCAAATACATATCTCTTTGAAATTAAAATTAAATAATTCGAATCTTTTGCACATTATTTATAAAGGAATGGGTCTTCAGAAAAGTGAGAAATGTTTAAAATATAATTATAATTTAAAAAAATTATAATCATATGAAAATAAGAAACATTTTTATAAGAAATATTAATAAAGTTTTACGTTGCACATGCCATTTTCTTTCTTCTTTCTTAATTACAAGAAATAAGTTGTTTTGTAAAGTTAAATGTATCCTTATTACACCGTTGTAAATTTAACTAAGTAGAATAATAAATTATATTTTTTTAAAAATAAAAAACATTATATTTTCAAGAATTTTTTTTAAAAAATTTCAATATTTTTCAAATATTTTGAAATACAAAAGATATATTATTCATAAATTACTAGGGTTTAAAGAGTATGATACATCTATATATATAAAGGAGAAAAGCGACTCACTCACTGACTGACTGACTGACTGACTAATCACGAAATCTCTAGAACTATTCAACCTACAAACTTGAAATTTGGTAGACATGTTCCTTTGATAGAGTAGACATCAGCTAAGAAAGGATTTTCCGAAATTCGAAACGCAAGGGGCGTTACGGGGGGTTAAGGGCTTTAATAATAATTGTTTCCATGTTTAAACTACTTGATGTACAATCTTGAAATTGGGTAAGCGGATTCCTTTCAGAGTAGAGATCCGCTACAAAATGAGTTTGCTGAAAATCGACCCCCAAGTGGCGTTGCAGGGGCTTAGGGGGCGTTATAGATAATTATTTCCATTTTTAAACTATTTGACGCACTGTCTTTAAATTTGATATATATAGATTCCTTTCGTAGAATAATGATCAGTTACAAAACGGGTTTTGTGAAAACAGACTTCTAAGTGGCGTTGCGGGGGATTAAGGGGCGTAATAGATAAATATATCCGTTTTTAAACTACTTCACCTACCTGCTTGAAAATTGGTAGGTAAGTTTCTTTCCTGGAGTAAATATCCGCTACAAAATGGGTTTAGGGAAAATTGACCCCCAAGTGGCGTTGAGGGGACTTAAGGGGCGTTATAGATAATTATTTCCATTTTTAAACTATTAGACGCACAGTCTTTATATTTGATAAAAAGATTTCTTTCATAGAGTAGAGATCAGCTATAAGAAGGTTTTGTGAAAACAGACCTCTAAGTGGCGTTGCAGGGGAATAAGTGGCGTAAGAGATAAATATTTTCGTTTTTAAACTATTTGACCTACCTGCTTGAAAATTGGTAGGAATGTTTCTTTCATGGAGTAAATATCCGCTACAAAACGGGTTTGGAGAAAATTGACCCCCAAGGGGTGTTGCGGGGGATTAAGTGCAGATATAAATAATTATTTCTTTTTTTAAACTATTAGACTCACAGTCTTGAAATTTGGTTAGCAGATTCCTCTCATAGGATAGAAATACACTGCAAAATGTGTTTTGTGAAAATCGACCCCTAGGTGGTGTTGCGGGGGTTCAAGGGGCGTTATTGATAATTTTTTTGCATTTTTAATTAATTGGACGCACAGTCTACAAATTTTGCTAAGCAGATTCCTTTCATAGAGTGCAATTCCCTTACAAAATGGGTTTTGTGAAAACAGACCCAGAAATGGCGTTGCGGGGGCTCAAGTGGCGTTATAGACAATTACCCCCATTTTTAAACTGTTAGACGTACAGTCTTGAAATTTGATAAGCAGATTCCTTTCGTAAAGTAGAGAACCGCTACAAAATGGGTTTCGCGAATATCAACTACCAAGTTTAGTTTCGGGAGATTAAGAGGCGTAATCGATAAATATTTCCATTTTTAAACTACTTGATCATCCTGCTTGAAAATTGGTAGGCATGTTCTTTTCATGAAATAGAGTTCCTCTAACAAAGAGTAAAATGAAAATTGACCCCAAAGATGTTTGCGAGGGGTCAAGAGGAGTTACAGAAAAAAATTCCTGTTTTTAATTGTTAGACCCATATACTTGAAATTTGTTAAGCATGTTTCTTTTGTTGAATAGGGATCCACTAAGAATAAATCTTAAGCAAATCAAGTTCTGGGGGGTTGCAGGGGGTTACTGGGACGTATTGACAAAAAAAATTACTTTTTTCGAGCTACAAGGACTATAATAATGAAATTTGGTTTGCATTTTTCTTTTGTTGAATTGAAATCCGCTAAGAGCGGTTATTTTGGAAAACGGCTCTCAACGGGTTTACGGGGATATTTATAGTAAAACTTTTGCTTTTTTCTGTTAGATTTAGACTTGAAATTTGGCTTGCATGTTCAATTTACGGAGTAGAGATCCACCGAAAATTGGTTTTGCGGGAATCCACTTGGTTTTTGAGTTACGAAAGAGCAAACATCATTCTATGCTTCAATTTTAGAGATTTTTAGAAAATACAAATTAGATGAGTTCTGCCCTTTTTTTTTATCAACAGGTGACAGTTACAGGTATAAGTATATTTTTCAATTCAATCGAATTCTTAATGCTAGGACTTAGATATCAATAATTTATACATATATATAAGCAACAAAAATTTATAAAACATCATGAAATACCCAGCGAAGCGGGCGGGTAACAGCTAGTTTTAAATAATTCTATAAAGTTTTATACATCAAAGGCTACTATTTTAGAAAATAGCTTGCTCAACGCAAAAATTACTTAATATTTATAACAAAATTATTTCTTAGTTGCATATGCTTATAATTTTTCAAATTATGATTATATTTCAAACATTTTGTACTTTTAGAAACCATAACCCTTTGTAAACAATGTGTAAAAGTTTCGAATTGTTTAATTTAAGTTTAAAATAAGTATACCTGTTTGAAGATTATTTATATATTCACCCCTCGTGACAAAATTAACACCCCTGAGACACCTTAATGAAGAGTTTTGATTTTTTGTTTAAAATTAAAATAATTATAAATTTTCAAAAATGTCTCTCCCAAAAAATTTAGTTTAAAAAAGCCTTATTTAAAACGGTTTGCTAGATATATCTAATTCCCTCCATTAAATTTTATAAATATGTCAAAAGTACACTCACTGAAAATTTGAGGATTATATAATAAGTAGTTTTTGAAAAAAAGGAACATAAAGTAAAAAAATATTACATTTTGAGAAAACAGGCTTTAAAGTAAAAATTTGTAATTTTTGAGCATTTACTTTTTTTAGTACTTTCCAGAAGCATATCAAACATTTTTTTATCATCTGCTTCTACAAAAGGCTCTTCTAATTTTATTTTTTTCTTTCTTTATTTTTAACAATTTAGTCTTTTTTGTGATCTCAAAATGCTTTCGTTTGGCTACACGAATCCTACGTGCAACACATTTTTTGAAGCATGGCTCACAATTCTAACTTGGTTCAATATCGCAATGTTTTAAGATCATTAATTTTGCTACATGACTCATATTGAACTGCGCGATAGCCATATTTACCTCAATTTTAACGTTTTTAATTCCACAAATGTAGATTTTGGAATCACTGACCATATCGTGTTATTAATTGACTCATTTGAACAAAATACATGTACCCATACACTTTTGGATATTCCCAATACACTCTAATTTTTAACTTGAACATCATATGGATTTGCGCTCATCAGAAACTTATGCAAGGGAAAACACAGGTGCTGTTTGCAGAGCTCATTTGATGCGCCTCAAAGAGTAACTTCGTTTAAAAAACAAATAAAAATACTTCTAATAATCGTATTTCCTCGAATCATACATCATTTGAAACAGAAATATTTGAACTCTTAAAAAATATAAAAAAGTGAAAATCGATTATTTTTTTGAAAATTTATTTGGCAACCCCCTTAAATCAGTAGAAACTGAAAATCCTCACGATGGCGAGATGTGGAAGTTTGGAGAATGGTGCCAACTTGGGTATTATCCTCATCCTTTGACTATTTTTCTAAATTGCGAGGTCCATCGTCTACAGTTGCCACGGTAGCCTAGTGGTCAATGTAGCGGACTCGTGGCTCGCGTGTCACCAGTTCGAGCAAAATACTGCTGAAGACCCACCATGTAGGGGAGTTATGCACGTTAAATCTGTTGAGAGCTCAAACGCCCTCCCGTTGGTGTGATGTGGTAGTTAGGAGAAGGGTGTGCCAGCTCAGGTGTCGTCCTAGTCTCTTGACCATGGTTCAAAATTACGAGCTCCGTCGACAAAAGCCTTCGAGTAACCGACATAATCATTCACTCAATCACCCGTCGTCTACAACCCTAGGTATCTAAGCAAAATAAAATTTTAGTTATTATCAAATTTTATTTCCTACCTTATTCAGTACGAGATAAACCAAAAGAAATGACGTCAACATTGACGGGATTTACAATAGGATAACCGCTTGATTTTAAATGAAATATAGAATTTGCAACACACAATATAATTAAAATTTCATACAAATAAGATAATAAATAAAAAAGACGATTTGTTTTCTTTTAATTTCTTGAACTCGCGCGTCCATCTTTTGGTTTATATTTTACAAAAAAAAAAGAGATTTGAAATTCAAAATGTTGTTCATTACGAAAGATAATGGAATGAAAACAGTGTTTCGATTCTTGTGATTAACTGGGTATGGATTATCTGGTTAAAAGATAATGAATTTCTGAACAGTTTTAAAAAAGAGCCAAACCTAAGCGTACAGGACTTGATTATATATATAGTGTAACACAATGAATCTTTTTTTCACTTAAAAATGCCACCGTTTACAGATCTATAGACTCGGAAGAATCAACCGGTGTCTGTGTCAAATACTTTACAGCAATTACTTTTTCAAGTTAATAACATGAGTGCATTGGGGTATGCAATGCTGGATCAAGAGATCCCATTACTTGGGGAGCGGAATTCCATTGCAGTTACGTAGTGACCCGGAGGGGAAAGCAGATTACGACACACCAATTGGCAGATCCCGTCTTTTTTCTATATTTGCGTAGGTTTCAATGTACTCTTTTTTTTCTCTTATAAATTGTGTATTCGATCTTTTTAAAATTAAACGTTCATATTTAAATGAAACTTATTTTTATGTTATTAAAAAGTAATACAACGGAATTCGATTCAATAGAATACAAGTTTTCCAAGGAAAAAAGCTGCATGTTTGGTGCATACTGTAAGCAAAATATTTCTGTAAGGATATGAGATTCACTTTTATTTATTCTTTTTTACGTCATTAGTTCGATTTTATTCTATTAGTTTATGCTAATAAAGTAAAGAAAGGAAGAAAATTACATTTTCTAGTTTTATATACAACGCTTTTCTGAGAAAGTAAAGTGGTTTAAGGTTATAAGTAAGTTGAAAAAAAATCTTACCAATGCTTCACTTATTGCTGACGTTGATTAACATCAACTGTGTTCGGCTATAGCATTAGACATTAATTCAGTGCTCCTCGAAATTTCAATATTTACGACCCAATATTCAATCATAATTTTCATAGCACCCCTCCCCTTCCCTACAATAATAATGTATTGAATTCAATAATATTATACTTTTACGCTAAGGTTACAATACTACTTAAGTCTCTTAAGTGCCCCCGGCGTGTATAAACGTTTCGTTCAGCCAAAGCATTAATTGCCTCGGATGTATATATACATCTTTCCGAAGTAGGATCTTTTCTGTGCACTGCCATCCATAAAATTATTCCGAAGGCTTTGGAACACATTAAAGGGATCTTGTCACACTGTTTGCGAATGCCTTAATGGCATTGTGGAGAAAATCACATTACTTTTTAATCGGCAGTTAAGGGATTAATTATAAACCATGCAAATTATCAAGATGAGTGTTAATTTGTGTTTATTATTATTTTATATATGACAAGCTTATGGAGTCACTAGTAATTATTAAACTTGTTCTTAACTTAATATTGTTAAATTAATTATAAAATACATTGTGCAGAACTTATACATTTTATAAGTGTATTATATTAGTGCAAATGTGTATTTTATTTTTATTGTGTCAAAATGTATTTTGCTTGTTTACTTTCAGTAAATTAATAATTATTTTAAATAATCTTTTGATTTTGACTTTTCAATATGCTCGCCCCCCCGTAGAGTTATAACACCCCTAGGGGGCGCACCCTACAGTTTAAGAAACGCAGCGTTAGTTATATTTTAATGCAGTTTGTATTTTACTTTTCTCTGTTTGTATTTTTTCCGCCATGGTAGCCGAGTAGTCAGTCGTGAACTCGTGTCTGGCATTGTCGAGTCACGGAATTGTGTGAAATTTAGTGCTACTTAAGATTGTCATGTAGAAGAGATGTGATGCACGTTAAATCTGTTGAGGCTCGAAGTCCTCCCATTGGTATAATGTGGAAATTAGGAGAGGTGGGTGCCACAGAATAGGTGTCATCCTCGTCACTTGACTATGGTTAAAAATTATCGCTGCTAATACAATCACCCAACATTCTGGTATTTAATTTTTGTTGGGGGGGGGTTCTTTCATATAGATTAATTTTGTATTCCTCTCAAACTAAGATTTTGCAATCCACATAATTTTAATAGGTATATTCAGTTACTTTTTCTGATAATCTGATTATTTGGCATATAGAAACTTGGGAAACTGAACAATAGAATGCCGCCAGATTCGGTTAAATATTAGTGGAAAGAGAGTAGATATAAAATATCTAAATTATACATTGTAATTTCGTACAAACTAAAACTTGTTTGTACGTATACTCACTAGTAATTTGTGAGTGCTTATTTATTTATTACTGAACACTACATTATTTTCTCTATTAACCTTCCAGGTTGAAGAATTAGTTTCAACTTCATATAGATAAAAAGGTTTTATTTTTGAAATGCTTCCACCGAGTCGAACAGTAATTATCTGATTGTATTAAGCTATGAAAGCGTACATATATTTGCACAACGTACTCTTAAAAAAATATATGTGCGAATTGATTGATCATTTATTTACTTCGCCCTGCGAAGCAACACAAGGACTAATGGTGATGGCCCTAGTAATTTTTAAAAAAACGGTCAAGTGGCGAGAACCTGGCAACTCACTTTTGAAACCTCCATTCCACTTCAACGTAAAGATTTTGAGCTTTTACAAATTTAAAGTGTAAATTCAGACCTTCTATTTGGTGTATCTCTATTCCCTCAAGGGCTGTCGGCGTATATATACGTCTCACCCAGCCAATAATTTAGCTGCCTCATACGTATATATACGTCTTTCCAAAGTATTGTCTTTCCTTTGCGCTGTTGTCAGTAAAATTATCCAGAAGGCTTTGAAAGTAATAAAATAACCTTGATAGTGTTTGTGAAGAATCACTCATTTCAGAGAAGGATTTGCCTAATTTTTTCCTTTTTATCCCCCCCCCTCCCCTCATGCACCACATACGCGCGCCTATGAGAAAACGGTGGCACTGGGGAGCGAATCGGGTAACTTTTAATTGGCATTTTAAGGGTTAAAGGCAACAGTACCGGTTCCCTCAACCCGACAAAAGCAACACCGGACGAGAATTTGCGACCATGAGACTTGTAACTAGAGCTGCCTTATATATACGTGAAAAGGGTGGGAAACATGCACTCTTGCCTAAACCTAATCCATCGAGTCAAACGACATTTGATTAAGAAAATCGGTTAAGTGTGAGAGGAGAAAAGTGAAAGCCCCTTTATACCTTAATCGATCGATCCAGCTTTACGCTTTATATTAACAAGTCAAGTTCACTTAATGCGCCTAGTACTTCCTTCCAGTAGACGGGCAATGACATTTTATCTTCATCAACAGCCTACTTTTTCGATGGATTTTTTAAGAATGTCTCTGGTGCTAAATATGGCTTGCAGGCCATTTCGGTTTACTACATACGTAATTCATCTTTGACATAAATCAAACCAATAAAAAATGAGTTGGTTTACGTGAATTAATCCTATATCAAAGAAAATAGCTCAAAGAACACTGTTGCTTCAGGCATCGACTGTGCAAAATGAATGTAACAGAACTATTTATATAATTTTAAAATTAAAGTTCATAAAAAAAAATTAGCATGATAAAGGATATTGTAAGAACTATGACATCTAAGGTTGAATGTCTTTCTCTTTTGGTGTCAAAAAGTAATTTTTGTTAAGGATTATTTTTTTAAATTATAATTTTATTCAAAAAGTAAAGGCATGTTTTAATATTTTAATATTTTTTTTATTTTGTTAACTTAAAATATTTTTTTTAAAATGTTTTCTTTTAATGTTAACGATTAAAAAAATCACTAACTACGTCAGACGCAAAATTATGAATGAAAGAAAAATAAAATGAAAGTAGTGAAAAGAAAATTCAGTGAACTGAGTGGGTTGTAAAAAAGAGTTTTTTAAAGTTAAAGTAAGAAAATGAAGGATTTTTCAAGAAAATTTTTTTATATATTTAACATTTTTCTAACTTACTAAGCCTTATTTCTTTATTTTCCATTATTTAAGTTTACGAATATGGGCCCAATTGGTGAATTTCCTACGGCACAAATGTAGAACTATGTGAAACACGTAAAAACTAAAACTGTACTCTATCTACTCAACTCATTATTTGAATTTTCACATTTTTTATTGTTACAAATACTTTCATATATCTAATTCAATAAAAGTAAAAAGCATGTGTACTTAAATAATCGCCCTGTTCTATCACTGATGCATTTGAATTGCCACACTTCATATAACGCAGTATAATATCATCAACATTTTAATAAACACATTGTTTTAAAATAAGTAATACAAAGTTAGCTACGAAAATGTGTTCCCTTTTCTCCATGAAGTTAAATACGCAATGTTATGTACATGCTCTCTCTTTTGAAAAATAAAACTGCATGTACTTAATATTATACACAAAATATTTGAAATAATAAAATCAATTATAATTCCATACAACTTTTAATTATGTTTCCTAAATTATTTGGTGTAAGTTTTATATTAAAAAATTTGAGCCTGTATATTTATGTTTAATAAATCTACATCAGTTCCGGATTTGAAGAAAAGAAAATTCTTACTAAAACGAATTTCTAGCATCATCAAATTAGTTTTTACAAAGAAGAACAACGCATGTACAAAAAATAGAGCTTAGCAACCAAGGGATTCTACCTACATGTTTAAATTAGAGTCACAAAATCGAAAAATCCAGAAACTTTGAACACTCAGAATAAAAATTAAGAGTAATATTTTTTAATTCATATTGCTTAATTTATAAACTATATTTTTAATAATAAATCTACAGTGATTTTCTTTTGCTTACAATTATTATGGGATAGAGGGTGTTATACAGTTACAAATCTACTTTATGTAACTCTAAAAATGTATATCATTTTTATTTCTTTTCAGATACATTGATAATAACAATTATATTAGTGCACTCATTCAAATAAGTGTCGAAAGTATAAAAATAAATTTATGAGTTTGTATTTTTTTATACTACTGGTGATTCGATTAGGCAATTTTAAAGCTTTATCGGGAAACTAATAAATGAAAAGGAACTGTTTTAGCTTCCTATAAAATTTCTGAGGCTCACGGCTGTCTGAGTCAAGACGTGCGTTTGAATCCGGATAACGCCAAAGGTCATTTTCTAAGATAACAGGATTGATACTACTCTTTCGATTCAACTGGTCCACAAAAACGTGGTACGGATCTAAGGATAATGAGGCAATAGCTCGTATGCCCACCTTATCACTTGGCGGTAATTCAAAGATTATAAATCCGTTGCCACTAGCTCTCATTAAATTCTCGATCAAAGTTTCTTAAAGAGAATGACAGGCAAGATTTCCCTAAATGAAACATTTCAAATCTATTTGTACATTAGCAAATGAATGTGACATTTTCTTACTGTTATCTAACTGACATCCTGAAGGAGACACAATTTTTATACCTAATCATCTTATAAATATCACAGACAAACGTCTTATTGCAGATTCATGATGTCAGAGAATGAATACTTTTCAACCTTCCCGCAAAAGGACTTTCATCAAATAACATACACAAGGTAAACAGAAAAATTCATTTAGCATTTCGAAATTAAATTCCTGATCTTCTATAGAGTTCAATCGGAACTTAGAGTAGACAACAGAAAGGCTGTTATATATGTGCACTTGACTTCTGTCCCTTGCATTGTAGAACAGACAATGAAAGCATTCATGTCGATTAACCAAACAGTGAAAAAGATTATAATCCTTTATCGGAAGGAAGTCGCTTTATAGAGATTTCGAACGTATCTTTGAAAACTTAAATTGAAATAAAATTAAATCAGTTTAATACCAATAGGTGTGGGAAAAACACTGCATACAACAACTTCAGATATATAGATAGAATACGGTTTTAAAATATACTTCAATTTATACTAAAAAATTTTATAATATAACCCACAATTTTTATAAGTTTTCAGAAAGTCACCTCTAAATGCTCGTTTAAAAATTACTTTATTTAAAAAAATCCAATGCTAAAATGTGCTTAGTACACACACAATTCGAATCAATATTTAAGTGCACCATAACCTAAAAATTATTCAAAATTTCGACAAATTTGAATTTTGAGCGTTGTTTTATGAGAAGTTTTTTAATATATCATGTGCATATAATCTCTTTCTTAAGTAGAACCATGTGTTATTTAAAATTATAATTTTACTACCTGTAATTGGAAAAATTGTAGATAAAATAAGTACATAATTTCATGCCTTAAAAAGCTGGTATGAGAAATTTTTGCACAAGATCATAAAAAAATACTACTGATGTTTTCGTAGCGGGGTACTATTTCCAAAATTCACAGTAAAAAGATTGAGTATAAACATAGTGAAATGCAATTTATCTCTAATTTTAGTGAAATGTCAAGTGTTTTCCAGTAAGTAAACATTTAAGCCCTTTATATATATATATATATATATATATATATATAATCACTTTGATTTGTGGTACTTCACTTCCAGAATTTTCTTTTTAATTACCCACATGAACTAAACACAAGTTGTCATATGTTTATTGTTAATTGATTGATGGCAGCGATTTTAATTTTTTAAAATTAGGCAGCATAATTGCCTTTTGCGTTTTCTAATTAAGCATTTCAAGTGTTTTTTATACAGAAAAAAGAACAAAAGAGACCAAACCTTCTCCCAAATAAAAACTTCAAAGTTATTTGTAATTTTTTAATGAAAGGAAAAATTATATTTATAAAAACAAGAAGAAAAAAAGATAAAATAAACTCGTAATTTAAAAATTTGTTCACAATACTGAACGATTGTTTTAATTAATTTTTCTGCCATCAAATTATGTATTTTATGTCATTAAAACAAAGGTTTGATTTTCAATCCCCTTGCGAACAAAAAAAACAATAAATACGCATCTGCGAGTTTGATAAAATAATTTCATTAAAAAATTTGTATTTTTTTCCACAAGTATTTAAATAAATATATGAAAGTACATATACTTCGTAAGATGAAGGTTTTTATATAACCGAAGAAAAATTAGGCCACCCCCCCCCCCTCCTCGATAGCGACTCTGGGCAAACAAAGAAAAAAATATCCCTTCTGAAAAAAGATTCTTATTTATTCAGAATACAAATATACATTCTCTCTCCCTTCTTTTTTCCAATTACTTAGTGATTCACTCGCTTCTTTGTATTTCAACAATATTTACCGAAGCAATAGATATTTACTTGACTTTTCTTATGGCTATTTTGGACATGAAATATATTCATATATTTTTATCTTTTAACAAATGTAGGTTATTGCGATTTTGAAAGTAGCTTTTGCGACATTCTCAATTGATAGTAACTAACTTTTTTATTGCTTCGATTAGAATATTTTAGTTATAGAATATTCTTGCCAACTTTTGCAAGTTATAAGAAATTGCAAAGAGAATAATACAGTTAGCAAGAATTTACACGAGATATTTTTTATCTATTGCATATACAAGGCTAGAGCATAAATGATTTATTCGTTTTGAAAAGATTATACAGTCAAACCTCCATATTACAAACCTCTATATTGCAAATTTTTCAAAACAGCGAACTTTTTTCCTTAAATCAAGGACATTTCACAATTTTCTTCGTAAAATAACCTCCCAATAGCGAAGTGTATTTTCTATATAACCAACTTTTTCTTTTGTGATTCAATTTTTTTTCTCCCTATTTTTAAAGTATTTCTGGACATATCAAGTTATATTATCCCTTTAACACACTTTATCGTGGTCATAAATCTTGAACTGGTTTTATTAAGCACCTAACTCGGCGAGAGCAATAAAATTCTGGGCGTTTCATCGAAGAAGTGCAACCTTTAACCCCTATTTTCCAGTTCACTGGAAACATCTTCGATATCCCTTTTTCTTTAAATGAAGTTGTTTCGTGTCCCCGAGTCCTTGAACTAGTTTTCCTTCATTTGTAGTGTTGATCAGTCGTACTGATGACATCGTTTCTTGTAGCTCAAAAATGTCAAAACGTAAGTGCTTGAGAATCAAAGAAAGACATTTCATTCTTCAGGAAGTACATAAAGGCGTCAAGAAACTTTCCTTGTAGTTTTTCATTCTTTCTTTTCTTTTTTTTGATAGGTAAGATATATGAGATGAATATATATTATTTTTTAAAAGGTGTGAATAATTACTTGTCATAATACATAATGTTTATGAGTTTAAAATTTGTTTTATGTTGTTTAGAAAGAAAATTGAAAGATGAACCACTCTTTATAATGAATTTTCCATTTAACGAACTTTTTTTCGTAATTTAGCGACTTCGTTATGTAGATGTCCAATTATTTTCAAAAGTATTACGCATACAAACATGAAAGATGTAGGAAAATATCCAAAATCTCACCAAGTTTGTTTTGATTTTTCCACCGCTCACTGGCTCATCCCAGTTCTTGATTACCAAAACTATGAACCTCATATCTGGATTGGTGAGAATGGCCTAGATTTGTTCTCTTGGCCTCCCAGATCCTTTGACTTAACGCCCCTCAACTTCTTCCTATAGGGGTTCGTTAACCTTTTAGCGACGATTAACGGAAAACATTTGAGAGACTTGTTTCCCATATGCATCCACCTCAAATGTCAATGACAGCCTTGTGATGCACCGGTGAATCACGGTTCATTCTGATCTACAGGACGGGTGCCACATTTGCATTTTTGAACATACACGTTCAATTAATATTATTTAATTCCTATTATTAGTTCACACTTTCCCTAAATATATTTATCTATTTTCATATATACCTTGTTCAAATTTTCAACCGTTAATAAAATACTTTTTATTCATCACCTCAAGTTCAAATACATTTTTTCAAATATTAATTAATTATTTAAATTTTATTTTCTTATTTCAATTTTATTCTGCACTATTTGTGACGAAGTTACAACTAGCTGCAACAGATGGTGCCACCAAAGTAGGAATTGACTTAATTTTTTGTTACATTATTTCAATCCACAAAATGGGGCTACATGTCCACTACATTTACTTTATTGGAAGTTCTAAGGAGTTGGCCTTATATTTGTAAAGTTCTTTCTAATTCTGGTATTTTATTTGGATTGGGAGAGGAGATATATAAAGCAAACAAAACTCAGCTGACGCACAGTTGTAGCTGCATGTAATGTAAAACATCGAGCGATTTCAAATGCTTCAAATAAAGTTTTTGTTTCGTCTATTTTTCCTTGGGGATATAAACATTTCACACTGGTTTTAGGAACTCCCACTTTTATTCAGTTTTTGTCGTAGTAAGTAGTAGATAGATATTTTTTATCCTGGTATTGCGATGGCTAATATTTTCTGGAAGTCATTTTCCTAAAATAAATGTGAATGCAAGTTTGAATTTTTTTTCAAGTAGATTTTAATGAAAATATTTTCAGAAAGTCTTTATAATTTGTGTTTATCAATACATTATGTGTAGTTACAATTTTACGAATAATTAAAGAAATTTCCCTAATTATTTTTACGTGAAGTTTTTCTTCAAAAGTTAGTGGCATGTAATACTCTGTCCTTTCAGA
The DNA here is from genome assembly GCA_019973975.1 of Trichonephila clavata. Taxonomy (NCBI): domain Eukaryota; kingdom Metazoa; phylum Arthropoda; class Arachnida; order Araneae; family Nephilidae; genus Trichonephila; species Trichonephila clavata. Next base: position 672,453 of record BMAO01010345.1, read on the forward strand.
TTACCACGCAGTAGCAGTGAACTATCCCTGCGTTGAACGGCCTACAGCCCGATAAGAGGGGGGGGGGACTGATGCACATATGGCATACCCGTCGCGAAAGGGTTAAAGACCTTTTTTACGTACCTCCACAACTGCAACCTATAGTCGAGCTCAAAGAACGCATCAGTGTTGCAGTGTAGACAATTGGTAGGAGGACTATGCTATAAGTCAGAAATGGTGAACCAGTGACACGCGTACCGTTGAAGACACGCTGCACAATATTCTGCGCACGCCAGAGGTCAAAATGATTTGCATTTTAGTTCAAAGTAACAAAGTTAACTAGGAAATATTATGAACAAACGCGAGTGATAGATCGCGGGGTTCCTTGTTTAAAAAATTTATTTAAACAAGGCAAAAATTGCAATTGATTGAAGCAGAAGGATTATCAAACAATATAAGTAAAAATGCCAGTATCGAAGTTTTAGAAACATGAAATTTTCTTCTAGAGACATTTAGCTGTTTGAAGAAGCTGACTCACATGCTATTTTAACCATATTTTCAGCTAACTATGTCTGTGAGTCATTAATTTCAGAAAGGAATAACATTAAAGACACGTTTAGAAACCGTCTGGCGGATGACTCTAATTCTGTTGTTGTTTATGCCACCTGTCTGACGTAGTCAGATCGAGGCCCACGAAATTCATCATGACAACGGGCTAGAGATACGCCTGTCGTTAGCCGAAGCTTTGAGCCCATGAAGGTGAAAGTACGATTTTGCTCACAAAAGATGGCGACACCATTCGGATCCACTGATTTAACGAGCACGTACTCCGTGTGCACTCGGCGGATATTTGGTGGTATCGGGCATAAAACCCTGGCCTTCCGGTCTGGGATCCGATGCTCTAACCACTAAGCTACCCACGGCCCTGACTCTAATTCTGCAAAAAGTAACATCGTATAAAAAAAATATAAGTTATTCGTCATCTAATCTGCAACAACAGAAATCCCACTAATTTTAATTTAATTTGAATTACACGTATAATTAAAACATTTAATACCAAAATGTATTTCTTTGTAGTAAATAAAGATTTTTTCAGCTGTTAATATTTGGTGTTATTATTTCTCCAATAATTACAATTCAAAATTATTTGACGGCACGTCTATATTTCATTAAACATTTCCTTAAAAAAATGGCACGTTGATTCTTAAAGGTTCGCCACCCCTGCTACAAGTGTATAGAATACGTGTGTCACACAACCAAAGTTGCACTTATTGAACATTTGTAGAAAATTTATAAACTTGATGGTAGTTTGTGGTTCTTTTCATATATCTTTCATGTATTTGCGTGTAATACTTTTGAAAGTACAGCCTTTTCAAAATGAAGTAATCGTTTATGTCTTCCCTGTATTATGGTAAATTTAAAATAATTGAACAAAAGCACACATTTCGTGCAAACTGAAAGAAAAGCTGAGTATTTTAACAGAAAATTTGTAGTAAGAAAAAAAAATCTACTCAACAAAATAAAGAATAATCTCTTTTAATTAGTCTTTTCCATGTTTAAAGTACATAATATTCATGAATAAAAGTCACTATTTAATTATCAAAAAACCAGCTCTTTTTACAAAAAGCGATTTTCTTGTTGACTCTACTGAGATTGTGTTAAATAAGATTCCTCATGATAATAAGCCGACGGTGAGTTTTCCAACTATTTAAAACGCAAGTAATGAGTGCCTTTAATTACGGTAAATAGGTGAAACAATCAACTTGCGATGCGTCTAATAGAAATTGTTAAGGAAGCCACTAGAACAGTAAAGAACCGTTGAAGGGCCTTCAGTAAACCTGGAAGCTATAGAAACAAAACCATTGGCGCTGTAGTGTCTTTTACTTCCCTGAAACCCACAGGGAAAGACCATATGACGAGATGATTCGAAAAGTGGAATAAATTAAAACGGAATAGCTGGAAGCGATCGCTTAAGTCAGTGACGTGCCTTAATTTCGTTAGGAAGTAGAAAAATAATTTCCGATAATGATTCTGGACTTTGACAGAGACATGTCGGTGTGATGATAAACTGTCACTCCCTAGTGTGAAACTGCGAGAAGTCGATGAGGTTTTACGGTAAAGAATCATTAGAGAATTTGGTTTAATCAGTAAATGGCATGTTTTTTTGGAGATTAGGAGCTAGAGCTGCGTTAGTCCTCTAATTTCCGGCTCAGTTCTCCTGGGAAATATAAGACCATACAAGGTCACAAGAAATTCCATCTCTCAGTTTCAAGTTGAATGAAATAAACAAAAACCAACAGTTAAATTCGAAAGAATTGATTCACATGAATAATTTTTTTTTACCTGATTTTTTCTCTAATCCAAAGACTATATCAGTAAATTGCAATATATATATATAAGGCCAGGGTGAGCATTACGTCCATCGCGTTTGACCGGTGGACCGCCAAAACATTTTGTGGTAACCGTCTGAAGATTTTAGCAGTTAATAATTATAAACGGAAATATTCAAGAAAGCAGAATACTGACTTCTTCTACTGACTACAACAACAAAAACAAACTTTAAATAAAAATGTTTTATTTATTTATGCGTTTCGAATTGTTTGAAAATATAAATACATCATTTGATATTATTATATTTGGGGCTGTTATTATTATGTTGTATCTTTCGTTTTGCTTCAAACGTGGCTTTAAAAGTGTTAGTCTTTTTATTTTAGTTCTGTACGTAAGTACATATTCTATATTTATTATTAAAATATTGTATAGACCTATTCTTATCTCACCACACCTACGACACTGGCAGCACACAAGAATTTTTCAAGGGAGGGGGGAGGGTCGCAAGTCTACCATTCTCATATCATACCCCAATACGCAGTCAAACATATTTTTTTTGATTTTGTAGATTGTTGGGAACAAAAAACACAGTAAAAAATAATTCACTGAATAAATAATCTGCAGTAATTAATAAAAAATTATAAATAACAAATACTTAATTGAGTTTTATGTATTACATGCATAAGATTATAATCAATCGGAAAAAATATCAATGGCTAAGACAGAAGGTCCGGACCCTCTCTCTCCCCCCCCCCGAGTGCACGAATGACATTGGGTGGACCGCAACACATAAAAAATGTTAAAAGTAGTTAAAAGTTAGCCCGTACCCTGGAAAAGTCTTCCCACCACTGATTTAAGATAAAATTGTGAGTTTTGTCAAAAATTGACAATTTGTTTTTTATGACTTTATGTTATAGGCCATCTTATTAGCTTTATAAAAATATCAAGTTTATTATTTTCCGTACACTAGAACAAAAGCTGAAACTGTTTTAGTAAAAGTAGATGTCATTACTTTAAGCAAGATGTCATACTTTAAAACGCATTTTACTCAAAATGAGTTTTTTTAAATGGCTCAAACGGGACAGCGATTGCTAAAAAAGTTTTGAAAGTAATTAAAGAAATTTTGTTCGTTTGTTCTATATAATAGTAGAAGTGACTTAACCTTCAGATTTATCAATCACTGTTTTATTACAAAATTTACAGTCCCTTATGTGAATATAATCCCTGTTTTTTTAAGCAATTTCATGTAACAATTAAGATAAAGGGCTCTAGTTTTTGTAAAAATTAAAATATATCTTATCCTGAAGGTCACTTCAAAAGTAAATAACATAGCAACACATCAGAATTGAAAATTTGTTTATAAACGTTTGGTACAGAATGGGTCGCGTTTATGTTATTTTTGTCAATTTTTAACCATTTTTTCCCTTTTTAATAATAATTTCTCATTTTAATAACCGTTTTTCCCATTTTAATTTCCTATGCTTTTTCACTTCCTAATTTTAACATTTTTCTTAAAACGTACTAAAAAAATCTAAAAACAACAAAAAATCCCCATATCTCCCTTTTTTTATTAAAAAAAAGTTGTCGCAAGTAGTCGGATACGTTGAACATATTTTTTTTCATTTGTAAAAGTGAAAAGAATTACTTATTGATAATAGTTATTCATCAACAGTGATAAATTTCTGAAAATTTTCAATATCACCTATAAAATAATGTTGTATAAAGCTATCTGACTTTTTAACTATAATAAAAATTGCATTTATGAAATAAACTAAAGGTTTAAGAAGTTAAAAACAATATTACAATATATTAAATCAATATTGTAAAAATCTTCGAATTTTCAGGCACGTAGTTATTTATATCTAATGTAATTGGTATATATGCGTATCTTTTCCAATAGCCTGCTCTGTTACAGACATCCTTAGGTTGAATATTCTTTCTTTATGTTGGTTATTCAAATAAAAAAAATTTGACTTCTGAAACTTTATTTTAATCCTCTTATAGGAGCATTTGAGTCGTAACTTTAAAGTAAGCTGACAGATATGATTCTTTAATACCTTTGACAGTTTGCTATTGCATTTCATAAATAGAAGAGCACAGTAAGATTTTGAAACACGCAAATTTTCATAACGGGCCTAGATAGAAAGTTTTATAAGGATTGCTTTGTTTTTTCCTCCTTTTTTATTTCTCCTTTTCAAACGCTTTCATTTATTTTGTTGAAATTCATTTCTTTCCAAGTTTCGGAAAGCCTAGATTTTTCTGAAAAAGAAGTGTTTTTGTATTCTAAGCCAACTTCTTTTAGGCAATGGGAAATTTCAAGGGATTACGAAAAATACAGAATTTCAGATGTGCTATTTGACGTATTTTGAATTTATCTTGGCACTCTGGTGTTTCCGATTTTGTAAAGGAGCTTCATTTTCTCTTATAATATGGACTTCAGATAAGAAAGAATTGAATTTCTTTCCTTTCCATATTGTAGTATTGCTGGGGGGAAAATTCTACATTTTATTTCCACGTGTATGAAAACTTTTTTTCTATATAGCTTAAATATAAAAGAACACTAAACAAAAATTGAATTTTTTCAAATTTTTAGCCAGTGTGTATGTAGTGTAGTTTCATTTAAATATTATTATTCTGTTATTTTTCCAAAATACACATTCAGTATGAAATTCTTATTTATAATTTATCTGAATTGCTTAAAGAACTCGTAGATGTTTTTATTTCGTTGATTCAAGTAAAACAACATACCAAAAACAAATTTATTACAAATATTTCAAAATAATAATACAATACACTTCTGTTAATCCAGTGTTTCTTTATTTCATTTGTTAAGTAAGTTCTATATACTCGAGAGACAACGTATTCTTCGACTGTGTTATTGTTTTTTGAGAAATATTCCCAGTAAATCATATTAAGCACAGCATCAGGGTCTGTGATAATAGTTTTTGCCGATGTTTTTTTCTTATTCATACTCGGGTAATGTATTTGTTTTCAAGAATGATAAATATTAAATGTGAACAAATAATACAAAGAGTTTCACAGTTGGAAAAACAAAGAAAGGATTAAATGGACAAATTAGAGTTTTTTAAAAGTTCTGTAGTTCAGTTAAAACAGTAAATCATTATCGTGAAACCATTTGGTTTAATTTTCGTTAATTAAAAGATAATCAGTCAAACATAGCGGAAGTTTTTTATAAGCATCACAAACACCATTATACGAGTATTCTTAGCAACACTAATAAGACAGTAATATGCACATATATAAGAGAAAAGCGACTCACTTACTCAACAGGATATTTCAGGAGTCATTATTCCTATAGACTTTAAATTCGTCAGGTAAGTTTCTTTTTTTGAGTAAGAGATCCTTTAACAACGGGTTTTACGTAAAATGGCTTCCTAAGTAGAACTACGGGAGTGTAAAAGATAAGTATATTTCTGATTTAGAAGTTCAAGTCCAGCCCATTTTAAATTGTGGCAAGGGCTGTAAGAATGATTATGGATTCAATCGATGCTAATACAAGGATTTAGATATCATTTACTTAAAAACTATATATACTATCACAACATTATAAAATACGCAGAGAACTGGGTGGGCAACGAATAATATGTTTTTACACAATTCAAGACGAAAAAAGGGACTTTTAGTCAAATATGATGAGGTAGCAAACATATATAGTAGAACGTCGTTTATCCGAATCAATTGGGATCGGACACCGTTCGGATACGCGATTGTTCGGAGAACTGAATGCGATTCATGCAGTATATGAAATTGGACACTATTTGAATATTGAAAATCATCACATGTGGGAAACGTGCTTGAAGAAAAAGGAAAGTAGGTGCAAACTGTCGCAATTTTACCTTTATTGTGGAAAATAATCACTTATTTTTCGCTGTACCATTGTACACCTTCTACGCACGATCAAGAACAACATCGTTTGCTTCCCTCAAAGTTTTCCTTTTCTTCACGCCATCTTCTGAATCAAGTCTTGATGCAAAATTTAAAATGGTTTCTCGGCTTTTTTTATCTCAGAAATTGCTAACTTTCCAACATTATAAAACTGTGATAGAGACGCTCTACTTTCTCTCTTCGCGAGACGGTTCAACATTTTAAACTTTGTCTCTATGTTCAAAACGTTGCTCTTCCTTTTTGAATTCGAAGCCATAGCAGTTCACAAAAGAGCACGTATGCACCCCCTCACTTGGAAACAAATTCACCTAATATTCCATGCATATGTTTACCAGATCACGCAACTGAAATTCCCCAAATATCCCTCACCTTGAGTTTTCCCATCATTATTGGCCTCTTGCGAAACAACCGTTGAGCATTGCACTGTTCGAAAACGTATCCGGACTTTGGTTTGGATATTTGACGCTCCGGATAATAAACGTTCGTATAAACGACGTTCTACTGTATATTGTATTGAGCTATCTGAACCAAGGGGGAAAATAGCTTTTGTAATAAAATGGGGATATAATTTGAACAAATAGTACAAAATAATAAAAAAATTAAAAGACTAAATAATTTTGAAATGTAATTTTATTGCGATAGCATATTCATTTGACTTTTTGCGTAAGATATAAACATGTCATCTTTTTTTGCTTTTAATTGAAATAAAGATGTATATTACATTTCATCACATGAACACTAGAGGTTCAACTACTTTTTAGTGTGGTGGATTCCTTATGGTATTGGATTCTATGATCAAATACAGTACGGAAATGTTGTCATGGAGAAATAATTTGTAGGTTTCAAAGAAGAAAAGCAATGATTTCTGTTTTTCATTAGAGTAAAGTGTGGACGCATTCTTGTAAAATGCATTATTGTTCTAAAAGAGTTATTGTTATTTGTTACGCAATACTACTTTCAGTGTACATGTTTTTCTTTATTATATCAAAAGCAAGAACTACCAATGAAGCTCTACTACAGAGTAAGGGAATGGTACAGTCAGCATAAAATTATATAAAAAAGCAAAATCACCAAACTATATCAATTTAAAAGACTTTCTTTACAATTTACTCTTTATATGAATGTTCTTATAATTATTTTTGCCCACTATAGCCGACTGGGTGGCGTAGTTGGTTTGTCGCTAGCCTTCTGCGCCCAAGGTTGCGGATTCGACCCCGACTCAAGTCGGTGGATTTTCATGAAGCAGAAAATCGACAAGCGGCCATGTCGTATAATTATGTGGCAAGTAAAAATTCCCTTGAAGTGTCCTTTTGGCTTGGGTACGGTAAAATTAAATTTCTAAGTTCAATTTCGCATCGTCAGAGCTCAGATGCCTCCATCTGGGGAGGAAACTGGGCGTCAAAATTACTTTCGGCAATTGGTGTCGCCTATAAGGTGCCATACTAAAAAGTGATACCAGCTCCTGGGGAATGAACTAGGTCTGCAAAGGTAAAAAATACTAATTCGCAGCCCCATTAGAAAAAAAATTGCTCTCTATGACAGCCCATTATACCAAAATCAGTAAATAACCTTAACTTAAAAATTTAATTTGTATACTGGGAAATATATATAAAGAAAAGGTAAGCGAAAAGTAAAGTTTAAATTCTTTCTCATTAAGATGTGTATTTAAAATTTAGATTTATAGCATCTGTTTACAGAAACAGCTTGCATATCCTACTCCTCACTTTCTCTTATATCAACACGTATTGAAATGAAAAGCCTTTGTAATAGTAATCTATCCTTAGAGTAAACAACTTTTTCAAGTCTTTTAAGTTGATATAAATTCGGTTTTACTATAAATCAATAAGTACACTTAACAGTTCCAGCAAGATATTCTTTCGGTTAATAAATATTTATAATTTTTTTTATAATTAAAAAGATATATTGCTATTAGGCTATTGTAGGAAATATAATTTAGTAATCTTTACATATGCACAAGCTAACATTTTTATGCAGTGACGTAACGGAGAATATTATGCCCCCCCCCCCTGCAAAGTCAGTTTTTGGGTCCCAAGCCCAAATACGTACAAGGCGTCAGTCAGGCTTTGCACCCCCTAGAAACCTGCCCCCCCCCTTGCAATGCGTGGTTTGCAGGGATGTACGTTACACTACTGTTTTTATTATTGTCAAGTTAGTAAATTTGTTCAAATGCATAATACAAAATTCAGTGATCCTCTAGCAGTTTTTTATTTTAAATATATATTTTTGAAGTTCGATTAATTTAAATATTTTCTAGAATAATTACTTAATTTTGACATCCCTGATTGAGTTAAAAATATAAAAGATGTAGTTTTGCTTTCTTCACAGTTATCAATCACTTTGACACTTATTTTATGCCTACCATACAATCTGGTGTATAACGCGCACTTTGAATACAGAAAAATCAGATCAAAACTTACCGTTGTACGTCAAATACCGGGTTTAAAAATGATAGCCTTAAAAATAATTAGATTAGCATTAAAAAAATTAGACTTCTAGATATATAGAAATGGTGTTTATTTAAAATAAATGGCATTCCTTATGAACTTCAAGGGTTGTTCTAGAAGTATACTATTTTTTCTAAGACTTATGATAACACCTCGAATGAATGACTTCAAAACATAAGAGAATTGCACATGTATATTTCAGGTTTCTCCGTAAAAAAGAAGGTGCATGTTATATGCCGGATTTTACAGTTTACAGTGGCGTACACAAAGGTGGAGTTTGGGGGCTCAATCCTTCACAGACCAACAGATGTTTAATTTTTACCACAGAGATTAATTACCTCTCAGCGCTTTCGTCTACCTGTTTTTAGAATGCAACTCCTCCCCCTCCATGAGAGTGAGAGAGAGAATATTAACGTCGCACTGATTAGCAACACGAGGGCTTTTTGGCGACGGTCCGCGTAATTTTGAACCATGGTCAAGTGACGCGGACGACACCTGAGCTGGCACCCCCCTCTCCTAACTACCACGCCACACCAACGGGAGGACGTTTGAGCTCTCGACAGATTTAACGTGCATCGCTCCCCTACACGGCGGATCTTTAGTGGTGCTAGGATCGAACCCATGACATGCTAGCCATGATCCGATGCCTAGACCACTCGGCCACCGCGGCCGTCCCCCCTCCATGAGAGAAGTCTACATACGATACTGATTCCAGATATTGTATTATTATATTGACTTCATTCACATAGTATGACTTACCTTAAGAATATATTCACATTGTACATATTCTTAAAGTAAGGGAAATACAATTTAACTTCCTCGATAATATACTCAAATAATAGATTCTGATTAATATTCTGATTAGATTGATTTTGATAGAACTTCATAATATCAACTGATTGGCATATTATTTTATGCGACAATTATGTCGTTATATAATGCAATAATTTCAATTTGGAAATTAAACACATTTAGCTGCGTGGGAATCATCGACAAAGCTGTAGGTAAAACTTCTTATGAAATGGTATATTATAATATTGAAATATTATAATTTAAATGATATAGTGTTGCGCAGGAATAAATTTATTATTACAAGAAATATCTCACGCGTAAAAGAGATGAAATATTTAAATAGGATATTCAATTAAATTAAACGGTCTAAAATAAATTTTAACTTAAATAGACACATTTAAAAATAAATCATTTAGTGACTTGAGTTATATTCAAAAAGAGCAACAAAATGGGGAAAAGATAATTAATTTCAGACCTATAAAACGGTACTACCGTTACAGATAATCACACCGTTTACCATAGGATTAACTAAAAATTATACTAACTTTCCTAAATATTCTGATAGAAAATGAATATCAACATTCGTGACATTAATGTACTTGCTTCATTATACCCAAAAAGCAATGTTTCCTCATGATCACACTCAGGAAGCCAGAATGTTTGTATAAGCTTAATTCAGCTTTCCATTTAGTGATTGATCACGATAGACAAGGTACATTCCTTGTGGTGCCAACGTCTCTTCAATGATAACGCTTTTACATCCAATCCTTTCAATATTCAGCAACGCTTTTACGGTCGAATACAAATTCAATTAGTACTGAGCTAAAGTCCCCGATCCTATGAATCTATCAGCGCCCGCCTAGGAAACATAGGCATTGAACCAGAATAGCGGAATAATAGTAGACCATTGATGGTTGAGTCTCTTTCATACGCATTCAAACACTATAGGTGCTGATAAAAGTGGACAACAGTGTACTTTAAATGTCACCTTTAATAGCTTTTCATTTTTGTTTTGCAATTAAAAGTTTGGGAAGGGGGAGAAATGGCAGTTAAGATTCAATTGTTTGTTATACAAAAATTAACCAAATAACATTTTATCTGTGTCTGCTGCAATTACAACTTGAATTATGAATTAGTACTTTCAACGTAAGGAAGGATGAAACTCAAAAAATTTCTAATATTATGATGCACCGATTAAAAATGTTGACAATGTGTATTACAATGATTATACATTTATTAATATCTCGTTTATTATACACAAACACAGATATATATATATATAGGGTGTCCAGCCTTAATGTGACCCAATAGCTAATTCCCGAACCGTTCGGTTTACATATGCACTTCCAATCTGAAAAATGTTTTAACCCTCTAAGCGGTTAGAACGTCTTTTTCAGCATGTCTAGAGCTGCTTCGAAAACGCACCACACGTCTTTTTCTGACTTCAAGAGAGTGCTTCAAAAGCGTGTAGGCCGTATTTTTCTGAAATCCTTTCCCCCCTTTAATGGTTTAACATCGTGAAAGATAATTAGGGAGGGTTGCGACGACACAATGGACACTGACAGGAAATTTTATGGCTCGCATGGAACCCCGTGTTTTCACCCTGGAGGAATCGTAAAAAAACTGGGAAGAATTTCTTTAGTTCCCTTAGTAAACGAACTATAAGTTAGTGTTTGTAATTTAGCTTGATTTGAGATATTATTGCAATTGAATTAAATTATTTTTGTACTTTTCGCAATTTAACCTTTTTTTTTCAAGTTTTGAAAAGTTCCAACGCATAAATAAAATATTATACAACTCACTTTTGATTTTATATTAATTTGAAGTTTTAACAAGTTGGGACGGTAATCTGCTATTTTATATAGTTGGACAAATTACTTTTTAAGTATATTCTCTTCGCTTGATTAACTCGTATTATTTTCTTCACCTTAAAATAATCAAACGGAAAATTAAGTTTTTAAAATATATATATATATCTATATAATATCTAGAACTCTCTGTATTTTATTGCTTCATTTTTCTTCTCTTAACCAATGATTTTAGTTCTTAAAACATGATTATTTCATTATAAGTTATCAAAAAAAAAAAAAAAAAACGAACGCTTCAAAATTCAAAACCTTTTAAGCTTTCCTACTACTAAAAATGAATATTTTTTAATCTTTTGCGTTAAATTATTTTTTAAAAAATTCTTACGCTTTGATAAAAAATAACAGCGAAAAAACTAATTCAGATCCATTAATTTTTTTTTAATTTTAAAGCCAGGGTGCAGAGCATCTTACGCATTGTTAAGGTACAACAAATTATATTTGAATTAAAAAAAAATTGCTTGAATTTCAGTTTACTTCAGAGAGAACATGAATGAGAGTTTTTCCACGAATTCATGTTTTTAGACTTGAATATTTGAGTAAATAGTAATTAAAAATATCCGGATACATTTACAGTTGGCATTTACACATGTAAATAAATATAAAGATCAATTTTAAATTTATTTTTAAGAAATATTTATTTATGCAAAATTTCTAAATATTTATTCTTTTAAAAGCTTACTAGAGAACAAGTAATTTAAATCTGGATATCTATTGTAATTAAGATTCAAAAAACAACCAGATTTTCATAAAAAACTAGGAATTTTTTAGTAGAAATTGCATTTGAAATTTCGGAAAAAAATATTTATGTATGGCGCACATACGCAGTTAAAAATTATTTACCATAAGTACTAACAATTCTTTGAATAAAATATTAAATTAAAATTTTCACATATAGAATCTTAAGCATTTTAATGCATTTCGTAAATTTCATACAATTCGGTTAAAACTGTATGATAAGAGCAAAAAATATGCTGAAAAATTTGATGAATATAGAATAAATTTTTAAGTAGAAACAATATTGCGAAGCTAAAAGACAGGAGAGAAAAATTATGATCATATCTATAAGAGTTTTTGAAATATTTATTTTAAAATTCAGAAAATCTGTGCGTTAAGTTATATTTAATATTAATTAAATAGTCAACATAAATGTAATGTTATGTTTGAAGTCTCATTCATGTACTATTAAAAAAATTATTAAGGGCATTGTTGCATATGTTAAGAATTTTATATATATAATTTTAAATTCAGATTTTAACAGATTGACGTAAAGAAAAAAACGACCATCTAAAATACATGATGCAGTCTGCAATGCCATAATCTTGATAAACAGAAGACAGCATTTTCACTTTCTAGGGCAGAGTCGGTTTCGGTAGGGGTGAACTGGCCAAAAAGTCAGGCCCCATCGGTTTTGACGGGTGCCGCACTATAAAATGCAGTTTTCAGGAAAAATTATAATAATTACAAATACAAAAGTAAGTCTTGCAATTTTTTCATACATTTTTATTACCACAAATTGGGGAATTGATTTCCAATATACTTTGTTGTGTTTCACAATATTTAAGGTAACCAACCATAGTCCATCAGATATGTTTGTACTACTTTTCGTAAACCGTACTCCTATTAAAACTTGTGCATCCGAAATACACCTTTTGTAATCTTAAAAAATATATAAACTATTACGGTTAATTTTAATTTATGCAAATTATTAAATGTTCCTATTTAGTCATTTCTGTCCAAACAGTTTACATGGGGGGGGGGGAATTCGGAATCACCCATTCATTAGGGAATTGTATGATTCCCCAGCAATAAGTTTTATTTTTCACCAAATAGGATTGCGTCACTTCGGGGATACCCCTTAGATAAACGTTTATATGCTATACATTGTAATTTAAACATGTTTCTTTCAATTATATTTATTTCCGGAGAAACTGATTTAGTTTGTTCATGAAATACAAGATTTAAATAAATTGATTTTTTTCTTTTCAAACGTATTTGCTTAGTAATATATATATATTTGTGTATTATATTAAAATTTTGAACTACCCAAAATTATATGTTTTTGCTCCTCTAAAAACTCGTATAGGAAAGTTAGAAATGGTCTTACAATCCATGTACTGTTTATATATTCTAAAATGAAAAATATATTTTTATAACTGAATTTTTGTGCCTCGTTTATAAAAATAAAAAATTACTTTAGGCTACAGCTTATAAAATGTACTTAAATAAGTGGAATAATAGTATTTTCACATAATATGAATATTTTTGACTGCAGTAAGTCAGATATTTATATTTCAGTTTCTTTGCAATTTGAATAAAAGTTGTAAGCAATTTTACGGAAAGGATATTTAATAAAATCTCCTTGGCTATTTAAAAGTAAAATGTTTTATTTTGATACCCCACAGCTCACACTCTAAAATAAGACTCATTTACAATCATATGATCAGCTTTGGTGATATTTAAATTTTCAAAAATACTCTACATGTACGAAAACATTCTTTCAAATCCAAACATCACATCTCATTCTCTGTCTTTTCCACAGCAGGTATTATTTTATTATGCTCAAAAAGTTGAATACAGAATATATTTCCAAATGTTATTTTTTTAAAAATATGACATGAATACAATGCGGAATTGTCGGTTAGCTTCACTGAACAAAATTGTTTTAAGTGTACTGTTTTGAAAGACAAAATTAATTGGGAGAAGTTTTTCTCTCAAACAATTTGTAATGACTGAATTGTGTGAAAGATGTATTTGTCGATGAATTTTCCATTTAACACTAAAGAGACAGAAAAATAAAAAATTAAATTTGAATAGAAAATGGTTAGAAATATTTTCACAATTTGAAGAAAAATATATATTCCCATTAAAATAAAAAAAAATTGACTAAATTTGCTTTTTGCCCCGTCACTAATGCCGATGTAAAGAAGGCATTTTTGCTTCATATAAATTGTTTAACTATGAAATAAAATTTAGATTTTTTCCGAAAAATTCACTTAACATAAAAGCATGATTTATAGGATTAAAACATATATAAATTAAAAGTATTGAAATCCCTCTTTATGTTACTTTAAATTTAAAATATAATTGAATAGAGAAGATTGATTTTATTTCATAAACATAATCGTCGTATGTAACGATACTTCATTTATTCTCTTATTGTTTAAAAAAAGAGAGAGAGATGGTCACTTTTACTCTTTTTTACATAGTTACTTTTTTAAAAACATTAAGATGTACTTGTGTTTTATTAGTCTCATATTCCACAATAAATACAAGCTGATTTTTCCTGGCTCAAATCGTTAGTCCAAAGTAGTTTATTTTTCTTAAATTAATTTTTTTAAATTCTGTTTTGTTTAAAATAAACAAGTATTTTTCAACTTTTGTAACAAGTTTCTTTCTTTCGAGTTTTTATTTTTTTTAACTCATCACTTTTATTGTGACTTAACCGATCAAACAGCCACGTGGACCCCACTTTTTCCACCCAAGATTCGCACAAGGCAACGTCACAGCTGTGAACGAGTTTTCTCCTGGTTTTAAAGTAGCAAAGAGGCCGAACTGAGTAATAAAATCTTGCACGTTCGAAGCAATTCACAAAAGAGAAGTAAACGCTTTCGGAATGATTTTTCAGGACAACGCCGAACACTCAGATGGTTAAAATAGGTAAAGACTGTTTTTACGTGCTTTTGGAACCAAAATACTTATTTACAAAAAAATTAAGAAAATTAATTTTTATACGGTCTTCAGGTCCTATCACTTATATTTAGGAAAAGATGCAGTACACAAAAAGAAAATAAACACAAAAAGTTTCATTTTATTACGATAAAAACTGACCGAGTTATGCCTACATAAATTTGAAGCATCTGAGTTGCTCAGATAAGGGAGTCGTATATAAATTGAGTTTAGAGAACAGTAATTCACTATCTACAAAAAGAGCAAGAGAAAAACATCATAGTAAAACATCGTAGTAAACATCATAGATTGACAATTTGTATTGCTGTATGGCAAAAAATAAAAGTTAAATTAAACAAATACAACTTGTACCGAAAAGATTAGGAAAGCTTGTTTTAACAAATATCAGCAAAATAATACAGGATTTGCCGTTCAAATTATAGCATATTGTGGAATGATGCGCCAATCATGAATCAGGGGCTTTATTATATCAGAATGACTAAATTAACTCAAATGATGGTGAAGGCACGAGGTGTGGCACGAGACAAGGAAATACGTCTATGACAACTCCCAGTTTTATACAAGCGTTGAACAGCACGGGCAATTGTACAATAAGATGGATGTCTTCGAGTGGGAAATTTAATGGCATAAAGTCTTGCCACCTCTCTCTTATTTCGATTACACTGTCCATAAAATAGTACCATTTCGCAGTATTCTTCATTTGTATATGTTGCCGGCATTCTGTAGAATGCCTAGGCATTCTATACAATGCCGGACATTTTTAGGCAAAGTATGAAATATGAGATTTATTACATACTTTGCCTAGGCATTGCATAGAATCCCTAGGCATTCTATAGAATGCTTAAAAATACTTAAGAAAAGTATGAAAAAAGGTTGTGATAAGAATATTATATCAATGACTTACATTCCTAAAAGTACTAATGTTATTCTGACATAATAATGAGACTGCCATTAGAAAAAAATATTGTTAAATTGTGATTTCACATATACTTATATTAAAATTCCTTCAGAAGTTTTTTCCAAGTTGATAGAAACCATCCTATTTCTAACTCATTACAAGGGCCAATATATTAGCACTTGGGAAAAAAATTTTAGTTTTGAAGTACATACCTTTTTTTAAAAAAAATAAAATAATTTTCTGCTTTTTCTGGCAAGTTTTCTCGTAGGTGGATGTATAGTTCAATATCATAATATGTAACATTTTTGTATTTGGCTGAAAGTTCTTTCAAAATTCTATCCCCCCCTCCCCCCCAGAATCTGGAATTTAATTTTTCTTGGCAAATTAAATTCCTAGAACAAGTTCACATCGTCAAACTGAGTGTCAAAATTACCGTCGGCAATTGGTGCCGCACTAAAAAGGGATACAAGCCCCTGGGGAATGTACTAGGTCTGAAAATTTTAAAAATAACAATCTGCAGCCCCATTGGGAGGAAAAAAAGAATCTGTGATGTAATACTGTATAGCAGTTCTTCTCAACCGTCTTCTTTTCTGGACCGGTCAACGTTTGATAATTTTACGGCAGCCCTCTGAGGGTGGGACTTTGATTATTCATATTAGAAAATGTTTTGATTTTATAATTTAATTGTTCTTAAACATTCCTTCAGAATAAAATTCAGTTGCACCAAAAAATAATTATAAAATGATTTTACATAAAATATAGTGATTTCCATGTAAATTCGCACAAACACGAGAAAAATACACCCCAGTAAATATAATGGAAATAATTTAATGCTCCTTGAGTGACCTGATGATACCCTTTGATCCACGTACCAAGGGGTTGGGGACCACTGTTTTATGGTTCTGACGCCTTCTTTAACAGTTTAAATGAGTTTATACTTTTATTTTCCTGAAACATCACATCATAGATATTCAGCAACCAATAATGCCTGGGTTCCTTCTTAGTAATTATTTTAGCATTTTTTATATCAGTTATTAACTTCTAGTAAGTAATTTCACTTAAGAAAAAAACCTTTTTTTTGGAGAATCAACTTGAATTTTGGGCAACTAGCAATTGAATAGTTGTTTCACTTCTATGGACCATGGGTCGGCAACCTTTTAGCTGTTGCGTGTCAAACCAATCTACCAATATGATTCAGCGAACCACTCAGTAGAGAATTTTCGAAACAATTAAAAAATTTACAATTTTTTTGAGTAGTGCAAAGTGCCACTGAGAATTGTACCATGTGCCACATAGGTTGCCGACCCATGCTATAAACCATGGCTCCTTCTCCAACACTATAGCTTGCTCCTCCATTTTCAGGTAGCACAGGAAAAAACCAATTTTTTGTTGAACAAGTTTAAGTAAAATTGAGTATTTTGACATTTCCGAACAAACAGCAATGTACAACTAACAGATTCTGAGCCTGAGACACGTGTTGAAAGTTTTATGTCTTGACAATTGACAATATTCGAAATGAATCTGAGATGCATTTCATACTTTGCCGGTTTCTCATAAGGCATTCTATCGAATGCCTAGGCATGTGTGAAATAGAAATCACACACACAATTTCATACATTGCCGGCTAGATTTAGGCATTCTATTGAATACCGGATTTCATACTTTGCCGGCAACATATACATCTCGTTCTCCCGTACTAGAATTCGTAATAATAGAATACGACTGTATACAATTGCAATTGACTACACACCAGATTTTTAACGTTCGTCATGATCAGCAAAAACGCAGCAAATCAGACTGAAGCCACAGCATAAAAGTCTTTTTTTTTTTGGAAACTGCTTTTGAAATGTTTTCTTGTCCAAAATGTTTTATTTTTTCTATGTTTTACACGTACACAGAATAAATTTTATTCCTTAAATACTCAATTACTGTATTATTAACGTATGCTTTTAAATTTAAAAAAAGATTTACATAAGACTGACGTGCAAGAGCGAAAGTTTCCTGGCAGAGCTCCAACTAATTTCACTTTGGAGAAGGCCCCTTACTAGCTTCTTGAAAATTGCCAAGAAAATGAAAAAATGTTTGATTTTCAGTTCCATAGCTCGGCCAGTTTTTATCGTAATAAAATGAAACTTTTTGTGTTTACTTTGTTTTTGTGTGTTGCATCTTTTCCTAAATATAAGTGATAGGACCTAGGGATCGTATAAAAAATTAATTTTTGTAATTTTTTTGTAAATGGGTTTTTTGGTTCGAAAAGCACGTAAAAACATTCTTTACCTATTTTAAAACATTTTTTTAATTGGAAGTGCATATTTAAACCGAATGGTTCGGGAATTAACTATTGGGTCACATTAAGGTTGGACACCCTGTATATATATGTAATAATTCCGTTTATATATAATTTCACCGTGAATAACCTTTCAATTTTCAATCGTCTCCTTCAGGACTCACGGGTAAATAATTATTGTTTGCCCTCAAGACGGGATTTAATCGTAATCGTGTATCGGAAAATTAACTGCTTGCATTTTTAAAGATAACATTACATTCGAATCTAACGAACAATAGCTTCCCACCAATCAGCTTCCGCAAGAGGAAGTCACGCGGAATCGCTGCTTCATATATAAATAGCCCCAGAACTCTTTCTCTCTTTGCCTATTTCTCTTCATCCTGTGAAAAATTGCAGCTGCTTTTTGTAACTGTTATGTGACTATTTTAATCGCCATTAATTATGTGTTTGTTGTTAATCGTATAAATGTCTTAAAGAAGAAATAAAAATGTCCTACAATCAATCATGCATCCTTCAGTCAACAACTGGAAATAGATCCCCTCAACATGTACAAATAAATAAAATCTCCCTTCCTACTATGACCTTTCGTATGTATATATGATTTAATGTTAATTTATATATATATACATATATGATTCATGATGTTAATGCCTCTCCATGTAGTTTTTTCTAAATTTCTGAACTATTTCAAACGTTTTTTGAGATTCTAATATATTTCGTATAATACTCGCCAATAAATTATTCGGTAGTTTTGTTAAAAATACCGACTCGATCACACTCGGAACTTTGACCACTTATATGAAACTTTACCATACGAGTAATTGGAATAAGTTAACAAATCACCAAAACAAACTTGGATGCAGAAATTTTGATCCAAATGAACGGAATGAACCTATTAAAAGCTCGTGATATGACATGGTAATTAATGAGAGAGAATGCCATTTTTTTTTATATGCAGTCCTCATATGACTATGGTTCATTATTGCATCATATATATCAAATCATAAATATCCAAATGATTCATATTAAAAAATTTCTATCATAATTATGGCTGCACAATGGAAATTACCATTATTTAAATGGGAAATGCTAGTTGGTGTTAGACACCTGAGGCATTCCATTTTCAAAATTGGAGAATTCAATACTCCTGCATTCTCAGTGTTAAAAATGGCCAAAGAATATATAGGTATTACCTCCCATCACATGAACAAAGCGGTTATGAACACATCCATTTGTTCGAGACCAGCGACGTCTGCGTAGATAAGTCAGTGTGTGGCCAAACAAGCAACACTGCGTTAAATAACACCAACAATCGTCATGGTATGTAATACAGACGTGTCCGCGAGGACAGTACAGTGAAATTTGATGTTGATGGGATTTATGGCAGCAAAAAATTAGCACAATTTCCTTTACTAATAACACGCAATCGGCTACAACGTCTATACTGCTCTCGTGAGCATATCGGCAGGACATTAGATGGCTGGGAAAATGTTGTTTGCTCAATGAGTCATGGTTCCAATTGGTAAGAGCTGATGGTAGGGTTTAAGAGTAGCACAGACCCCATGAAACCAAGATCCCAAGTTCCTAACAAGGCGCTCTGTAAGCTGGTGGTTGTTCCATAATGATGCGGGTTCTTTTTATATGAAATATAATGGAAATCTGATCAAAATGAATCAATCACTGACTGGAAATAATTTAATTCAGCTACTTAAAGACCTTTTGGAACCCTTCATCGACTTCATGTACGAAAAGAACTAGGGAATTGTTCAAGATATCTCTAGTCTTTAATCATTCAAGATTGTTTTGAGGGACATTGTGAACAATTCCAATGAGTGATACAGCCACCTAGATAGAGGGATAGGAATCTCGTCAAATATATAATGAAACTTATTAAATGATTAATTCGTGTGTACAGAATCTTGCACCAGTAACACTTTCACAATTATACATGGCTATAAAGGGAGAATGGCTGAATATTTCCTCAAAAAGACTTCCAACAACTTGTTGAGTAAACGCCATGTCTAACAGCAAGTGATATTAGGAGATATGATTTTGGGATGAGGACTTAGGTTATTAGGAGATATATACGGAGAGATAATATCCCATAACTTTTGGCATATCAGGGTATAAACTGTTTAAAAAACTGAAATTTAAAACACATGTAGAGTGATTCGCTACTATACCGACGAACTTGCAGGTTGAGTATTGAGAACAGAGACGACTCGAAATTCTATAATAATGCAGGATCGCAAATGCCGTACTTGCTAGCTATGATGCAAAGAATCAGGTAAAAATAACAGAAACAGCAACACATTAAAGGGACAAAGAACATTTTATTGAAATGTTGTTTTGCAACATGTGTTCTGAATTAAGAACATAATTCGTCTGGCCGGCCGACAGTGGTGCTCTATGGAATTCCTAAAGTTCTCGAAAAATTCCTCTGGTCAGTCTTGCGGTAGATGGAGCTGAATGAAAGGTTTCGGGAAAACAGATTTTGCTGGAAGTCGTCATTTGTGCGATCCGTTTCTCGAGGTAGTAGTATGAACTTATATTTAAACGACATGCTGATCGAGTATGGACGCGTGGTTTGTAATGGGCATGTCACTCGGTGGTTGTACCAGGAACCTTACCCGAACAGGTGTGTTCTACATCTCACGACTTTTGCAAGTGTGAACAGAAGGTGAAGCGAGCCTGGTTCTGGTCACATGAAGAGTTTGGTGAACGAGATACCCATTCCTTCAGCTGAAGAACTCATCTCTTGAATATCTACAGCTACCGGGAGATTACGTGACATTCTAGGATTATTCGAGAACGTAAGGAATTTTAAGGTAGCTCTGCTGTCAGACCATACCAGACGACTTCTATTTATAATTTCGGATACCTATAGCAGTACAACCTATCACAGTAAAGTTTTTTCTGTCCCATTTATATGTTGCAGTATCTGTTCTTTTCCTCTGCCTCTTTGCATCATAGCTTTTAGCTGCGGCATTTGCAACCCTGCATTAATATGTGATTCCGAGTTGTCTCTGTGCAAGTTTGTCTGCCTGGTAGCAAACCACCCTGTAAACACAATTGCTTTGAGAAAAATAACATTAAGAAAATGTATGCTACAAATATGTCTTTTAATTGAAATTAATATATTTGTCTCGCATACCTCATGAAATTGATAAAATTCCAATAAATTTGTCCTTTTGACTGGAAACAGGAAAATAAATAATAGTATGAGATATTTTTAAGAAAGTAAATTATTTTCAAATATTTTTTTCTACGAAATCAAATGTTTTTAATTACTTGGATAATATAAACCATAGTTTTGAATTTTGCCTTTACAAATAACATGTTGCCGTACTTCTATTCTAAATCTACTTGTGAACTAAATCCCATAGTACGTCCAGCCCAAAGCCGTATTTTAAATCTCTTAAAGCCCAGAAGCCGATTTTCTTCGTCTGTTGCCCTTAAAACAGAGCTTGAACTGCTATCGGAAGTAAAAGCAAGAGACGAGACTGAAAGAAAGCATCTTCAAAGTGTAAGCTTCAAGTTTCGTCAATTCAGGAAGAAACTCTTTAGATAAACGAGTTGGAAGTTCAACGACACATATATTAAAAATGATAAGTGGAAAAATGGAATAAAGTGATTAGTGCTTTCAATTTTTATAGAGAGAGAGATATTCACACAGTAAGAGAGTTATAATTAAATAAATGTATAAGAAAAGATGTCATGGCAGAGTAGTTTTATAGACTAATTTAGACATAGACTTCAGTTTCAATTTTCTTAGAGTTAAAATTAACACAGAAAATATTAGAATTTAAATTTTTTGTTGCATTTTAAGGAGCTTCTATGTAAATTTAATCATTTCTTGTGATCATATTTTTTGTGATAAATTAGAATAAATTTGATTTTTTAATTAAAAAAGCTGCTTTATATACAAATGTTCAGTTTCATTAAAATATGAAGTTGTTATAATCAAATGACATGGATATTTTCATTTATTATCGAATAATCATGGGAAATTTTTAAATCATTGAAAAATAAATGCAAAATATCCAAAATGATGCAATGATATTGAGAGAAAAATATATCTGTATAGTTATTTTTGGCATGAGAGATTTATTTTTGTTAATGTTTCGAATAATATTTATCCGTTTTATTGCTAATTTATTAAATAATTGAACACGATTGCTATTGCTAACGAATCTTGTAATCTAGTCATGTTCAAGTGACGAGGACGATATATGACGTGATATATCCCACTTTTCTATCTCCCGCATATCACACCAGCGGGATGGCTTGGATAACCGACAATCTATCGCGTTTCAGCTCCTTTACACGATAATGTTTTGTAGATTTAGAGAATTCGAAATCTATATTTTATTTCTACAAACTTTAATATTGCTCTAAACATTGTTATTAAAAAGTATTACCTCAAATATATAATAATTTCGAAATGATCAAATGGTTGATTTTTCTAATTAATCAAAACCCTTTTATCATTTGAATCGAATCATAGTCTTATCATTCAGGTACAATTTCTAATTATTTTAATTATCCTTGAGGATTATCCTTTTATGTTATAAGGCAGTTATGTTAGTTATGACACTAAATTTTTTTCAAAATTTCCTGTGTGTATAAAATAGAAACTTAAGTAAGTTGAGTAACTAACCCCAGGAACAAAAGTTGAAAAAAGTGATTTTGTTTTATTTTTTCGCTGTTACTTGTCTCCATAATGATGGAACGTTTTAATTTTTTGTATATTGTATTTTAATCATGCGTAAGTATGTTATTTAACTTGCAATTTTTTTCTTTAATATTATAAATTCATTACGTAGATAATATAATTTGTTACATTTTGTATTAAATAAACTTAAAAATCTTTAAAAACAAAAGTTACTCCACTTATTTTTACTGTTAAACTCATCATTTACGGCATGCAGTTACAAATGCGATAAGAATTATTGTTCATTATAATTTTTATCACGTTTCCATTAAATCTTACTTCTAATACATGTGAACAACGTTAGGAATTCACTCTATAACAAAGAAAAAACGCACCAGAAATAAGTAGTTCGATAGAAACAAAAACTGGTGGGTATAAAGATTACGTACAGAAAAGAAAATGATTAAAATATCAGAAAAATTGAATGATTTATTTCAGAGTTACATAATAGTTCAGAGTTACAAAGTAATGAGCTCAATAAGGTGTTGGCCCACCTCCAGCCTGGATGCAAGCTGGAACACGACGTGGCATAGAGGGATAAAGCACCCTGATGGTCTTCCAACGGTATTTCTTGCCAAATTTACTCCAATTTTCAGGTCAGGTCATCAACATTCCCTGTTAGATGAAGTCGCCTTCCCATCATATCCCAGACATGCTCGATTGGGAGAGATCTGGCGATCTGACTGGTCAAGGAAGTGTTTGACAAGTTGCAAGACAGTTCGTAGTAACACATGCCGTATGTGGTCAGGCATTATCTTGCTGTAAAATAAGGGCTGGGTACTTCAAAAGGAATAGTTGCAAAACCGTTGTCTGAATTCGTCGACGTACCTATGTGCTGTAAATGTTCCTCTAATGACGACCAAAGGGGTCCGGCTGTCAAAAGAAATGGCACCCCAGACCATAACTCCTCGTTGAGGGCCTGTATGGTGTGAAATATGAAAACAGGATCGGCATGCTGCCTTGGGTCTCTCTAGACACGTCTATGATCGTCAGGACACAGTTGAAAGCGGGATTCGTCGCTAAACACCATACGTCCCCAGTCAGAATGGTTCCAATCTGATCGAGCAAAGCATCACTGTAGTTTGGCTCGACAGTGTGCAGGCGTGAGTGGCAGGTGGCATAGCGGTTGGTACAAGCATAAATTTTGCTGTATCAGCCATCAATGAATGGTCATTGTGGACACTCATGAGAGGATCGCACGTCTGATCTAACAATCAATCTGTCCTCCCGATTTGTTGTGGCTCTAGTTCGACCGCTACAATCCATGACGCTGAAATCTGCCATTGTCCACCCAATCTTGCCAGCATCTTCTAATGGCCTCATTGCTTCGACCCATATGACGAGCAATTCTCCGATTTACCTAACCTGCCTCTTTCAATCTAATGATACGACCACTTTCAATCTCTGACAGTTGCTCGTAATTATCTCGAATCCTGCGGCGATGCATTTTTTTCAGTCGTTGAAAGGTATCCTAAATCGCAATGCAATAGAAATTTTGACCATCTGATTGAGAATCGCTTCTTATGGACACCTGCTGAATGCGCAGTTCCAGTGCGATGTAGCTCCCTCTATTCATTCATTAGACACCAAATTTTAATCATTTGCATGTTCATTACAAATGTCTTCGTATATATGCGAAACTTCATTACAATAGGGCAACTCCTTCTTGGGTGCGTCGTTTATATATATATATATACAGAGAGAGGGGGAGGGAGGGAGATAGAGAGAAATATAAAATTAAGTATCAGTACAAGAAAACTGTAAAATTAAAAAATATTATTTGTACTTTTAAAATTATATATTTTAGATAAGCAAGCTTTATCTATACTGGATTATGACTTAAGAACCTTTTGCATTTAATTTGTCTAAGCTTTTTAAGTATTTCTACATTTTTTCCGTATTTTTGCTCATATGAGTTTGTTAATGTGTGTAATTCTTTTACTTTTAAAATTTTCAAAAATCACGCTTATTATATTTTTTTCATTAAATAATCTGAGCTCATTTATGCTACCTGAATAAAAAAATATCTTTGGAAGAATACCAATAGCTGAAGAAATAACATTAACAGTTATAGTCAAATAAAAAAAGAATTCTAACAGAAGTTGTTTAATAAGTACAAACATTTCTCGCTATCAATTTAACTAGTTCTTTCAAGAAAAGAGATAAGCCTTCATAAAACGTTACATCAAATCTGAAAGCATAGCATGAAGGGGATTTCATAGGCTGTTGCAACAGTTGTTTTATAAATTCAGTTTTTAACCTGAAATTAAAAGTTTTATGGTTTTAATAAAATTCTCTTAATTCAGGGGGGAAATGTATTTATAAGCATATAATTATTAACTTAAGTATAAAATTTCTATTAGAGTAATGAAAGTTAAAAAGTGGTAACTAATATGTTCAGTAAATCAAATTGTGAATAATTTTTAGATAACTATTTGTAGATTTAAAATTACTAATATGGCATTTTTTTAATTTTCTTGGAACTGTGCTTTAGCAGTAACCATCTATAAATAATGGAAATTTAAGAAAATGAATAATACATACATAGATATTTTATCGGTTTTGCTTCATAAAATTCATCTTTTGTAAATATTTAATTACTTTAAGGAACGTGATTTATGTTTATTAAAAAACAGCTTTCCATAGATGAATGAATGTGTGTGTGTGTGTGTGTGTGTGTGTGTGTTTGTGTGTGTGTGTGTGTGTGTCCCCTTTTTAATCTTAAAATAGACCATGTATATATACATATGAAATGATTCCCCGAAAGGTATGATTTCTTGCTTTTAAGATATCCGACTGGTTGCGACAACTTTTTTTTTTAAAGGAGATATGGGGATTTTTTTTGTTTTTGTTATTTTTAGATTTGTTTAGTGCATTTTAAGAAAAATGTGCTAAAATTAAGAAGACAAAAAGAAATTATTCATACTAAAATGAGAAAAAATAGGTAAAAATTGACAAAAAATGGCATAAACGCGGTCCATTTTGCACTAAAGGTTTATGAACAAATTTTCAATTTTTTCAATTTAATGTGTTCCCACATTATTTATTTTTGAAATGACTTTCAGGATAAGATATATTTTCTTTTTTACAAAAACTGAAGCACTTTATCTCAGTTATTATATTAAATTGCTTAAGAAAAACAGTGATTATATTCCCATAAAGGACTGTAAATTTTGTAATAAAACAGTGATTGATAAATCTGAAGGTTAAAACAATTCTATTATACAAAACCTACAGAAAAAATTTCACAGTTCATTATATGCAAAACTTTTTTAACAATCCCTGACCCCATTTGATTATTTTTAAAAAAATCACATTTCGAGTAAAACGCGTTTTAAAGTATGACATCTTAGTTAAAGTAATGGCATCTGCTTTTACTAAAACACTGGTAGTTTTTGTTCCAGTGAACGGAAAATGATAAGTTTGGTGTTTTTATAAAGCTAATAAGATGGCCCATAAAATAAATTCATAAAAAAATTTGTCAATTTTTGGCAAAATTCACAATTTTAGGTTAGTCGGATACCTTAACTATTGATTACTTTCAGAGAGAATGGATGTGGATTTAGAATAGGTTGTATTAATGAGGCATCATTCTTGTTGAGAATAATCCATTTTTTATTACATTTAGACCCTTAAGGTATCTGTACACCTTCGAAGAAAATTTTTTGAAAAACTGTAATATTTGCTATTAAAATATTTTTTACTCATGAAACATAACTTAAAACTATGAAAAATACATTTAATATTTTACTTATAACACAAAAAAAAAATTTAGGGAGAAAAACATAGTGAAAATTGGTAATTAAATTCATTGTTAGAATAACGCACATAACTCAAATGAAAACAAAAACATCACTTTTCTGTAAATTTGATGTTGATCATCATAACATTTTTTAGGGCTGGTACCATTTTCCTAATGAGAATCAAATTATTATCATTTTTATCAAGGTTCGAGTAAAAGAACATTGAAAAATCACTAAAAAATTATTACGAGACATGATATACATCTTAGTTACTAAAAATATATCAACTCTATAAACATGAAAATAGTAGAGGTTCTTTAAATCTATAAAATAAATGTACTTGTAAAATTTAAACTAATTTGGTTCACAACTTTTTCTGATATTTACGTTGTCAGATGCCAATACGTTAAAAAAATGCATTTTAAAATAAATCAGAAATAAACTTTAAACTGCAATTTTTAATATTAAACACAATTAGATATACTTAAGGGGACTTGGCACCTTTCAAAAGCCGAAAATCAATGAAAATATCGATTTTTCAATTTTTACTTTAAAATGTAGTTTGATACCTCTGGCCCAACTGTGCGAAGTTTTGAAACGATCTGATTATTTTAAATGTAGTAAAATGTATTTTAAATATTTTGACAGCTCTGACAGCTGTTAAAATGCCCCGCCCCCTCAATGTTTACACTTTTTTACTTGAAAATAAATCCAATATTTTATATAAAAAAACTACACAGAAGAAGAAGAACGCTTTAAGCTGTAACTGTAACTATCAGCCAAGTTGTTTGTTTACATTAGGTTTGCCATTTTTGCTTGCTGTGTGCTTTTTAGTTTGATTACTTTTTTACTTCATAGAAACTTAAAAAAGCATTTTTAATGCTATTTCAATCATAATTCATTCATTCTTTTAGTTTTATCAGTTGTTATTATCACTAATATGCCTATTAGGAAGCGTTCATTGCATGCTTCGCAAATGAATGAAAAGCGATGGTGTAAAGAGAATGTTGACTGTGAAGTGATTAAAGATTCATTAGTGTCAAATGTACGCCTTGAAAAATTAAATACTGAGGTAAAAAAGGATACCTCTGCTGTTGGACATTATATATTGGTGGACTTCAACCAAGTTAATAATCTACTTTTAAGTGCAAAGTGCCAATATTGTAAAAAACAAGGTTTGAAACTGGAGCTTGGAGCCAAGTTGGGATTTTCATACAATTTAAAACTATTGTGTAGCAACTGTGATGAAAACAAAACTGTTGTAAATACTTCTCTTAAGTTTGGTCCTACAAGCCATGATGTGAATTTGAGAATAACTCAAGCCTTTTCACACATTGGGAAAGGTTATTCAGCCATAGAAAAGTTTTGTATGGTGATGAATATGGATCCTTTTTCATCAACTACATATGGGAAGTGTGCAAGAAGGCTGGATAACGCATACACTCTGGCATCTGAAAACATATCTGCGGAAACCCACAGAGAGATTAAAGATGCGTACACAAGAATGAAGGTCATAGTTCTGCTGAAATCACAGACCTAAGTGTTAGTTTTGATGGCACGTGGCTAACTCGTGGTCACTCCTCACTCATCGGTGTAGGGTGTGTTATAAATATGCTCACCGGTTATGTCGTTGACTTTGAAGTGATGAGTAAGGTGTGTCGTCATTGCTCTGTGGCAAAAAATAAGTTAGGCGAGTCAAGTGCTGAATTCAGCATATGGTATGAAGGACATAAAAGCGAATGTGATATAAACCACTTTGGCTCATCTACATCGATGGAAATGGAAGCTGCATTAACTTTATGGAAAAGATCCACATCACTCGGATTTCGTTATATCACAGTTTTATCCGATGGTGACTGTAAGACATTTCATAACTTGGTTGAGAAAAAAGTGTACGGACCGGATGTTGTGATAAAAAAGGAAGAATGCATAAATCATGTCAGTAAGCGGTTAGGAACAGCTTTAAGATCTACTGTTAAAGATTGTCATGCTCAAGGTATTTCTTTAGGAGGTAAAGCTCATGGTAGTTTGAAAGAAGCTACAATTAAGAAATTAACCACTTACTACCAAAAGGCTATTTTGAGAAACAAATGGGATGTGAAAGCTATGAAAACAGCAATATATGCTACCTTGTTGCATAGATTTCTACAGATGCTAAACCTCAGCATTCAAAGTGTCCTGCAGGAGCAAACTCTTGGTGTTTCTACCAATCTGCGATTGCTAACGGTTGCAAAACCAAGAAATCATAAATTAAATGTAGGAACACCAATAAATGAAAAGTTCCTTCCAAAAATTCTTCCAATTTACCAAAGACTTGCATCTAATGAATTGTTACAAAGGTGTATTCGATGCGGAACGCAAAATGCAAACGAAGGTTTGCATAGCATGATTTGGGCAAAGTGTCCAAAGGAAATTTTTGTGAATAAAAGACGTGTTAACCGGGCAGTAACAGAAGCTGTCTGTGAATTCAATAAGGGTACGGCACGTACCATAGTAGAAACACAGAAAGCATTAGGTGTAGCTACTGGAGGTTCTCTCTCTCTACCAAACAACTTGCTACTATCATAGATTGTCGAAAACGACAATTTAGAAAACGTCGTCAAAATACCAGTAATAAGCTGGCTCTTAAGCTTATTAAAAAAAACTATATATAGAAAAGAATTATTAGCTAAGCGAAGAGAAGGAATGACTTATGGCGCAGGCCAATTTTAAAACAAAACTGTTTTGGAAAAATAGTGAATTTTAGATTTAACATGGTTTACTTTATTTTATATTAGATATTGAATTAAATAGCAAATTAATTTTAAAAAGTTTTTAAATTTCCTCTATTGTACATTTCATATACTTTCATTTTATTTATTTTATGTATTTAATTTATTTTTGAATATGTTTAATATATGTTTCTTGCAAAAATTAGTCAGATAATGATATTTCCTATTTTTCGTAATTTTGAGGTCAGACAGGCTTTTTATAAAAAGCTTATATTTTTGTTTAATGTTTTGAAATTGAACTGTTTTATGCCTTATTTTAATGGTATATATCTATACAATATATTAACAACTTATTACAAAATTTAGATATTGTTTTGATATTTATTTATTGATTTGTATTCTTCATATTGCGTTTTCTCAGTTTGAGTTTTTTCATGAAAACACAATATTTAAAAGTACAAAACTTCTACAGATATTTATGAAACAACTTGAATTTTGGTCTGTATGTTTATTACAATGTACTTAATAAAATTAGGGATCCATTTTTCAATATTTTGATTAGAAAAAATTTTATAAAAGAAAATGTAGCAGAAATCATGCTTTTTTAGCCTTTTTTCCATTGTTGTATACATTTTAATTTTTTTTTTCCAAAACTAATTTGTTTATTGCAAAATAGATCCCTAAAGTTATTGCTAATAGTCTTATAAGCCTAAAAAAATTTTTGGTGTGAAAACAAAAATAATTGTAAAAGAAGAAGAAATTTAAAAATCGTTAAAAAATTTTTAAAAAATTAAATTTTTAAAATTTTTATTAAAGTTAGCTTTATTTTTCATGGTAAAATTTCTTTGTTTAATAGTAACTGTTTATAATATACACAAAGGATATTTTAAAACCCTTAAATAAAAAAAAATTGAAAAAAGGTGCCGAGTCTCCTTAAAATGTCCCTGATTTATAAATAACACCCTCTTTACTCTCTAAAACATTGATATTTTTTTCCTGGTTCCTTTTAAAATTTTTCTACGCTGCTTTACATTTGGTGTTGAATGACGTTCTGCATCGTTAATTCTTTTTACGTCAAGATGTTTGTATGATTTTAAAGTAAAATAACCAGGAGTTATATTAAGTTTTTTAAAAATGTCAACACAACCCTTGTACCCATCATTAAATTGTATAACAGCATCCAATGCACCAGATTTTACAGGCACACGAAAACTTCTTTCGGTACTCTCTGCCATATAATGCCATTAAAACACTCATTTGAGTTTTGCGTTTTGCCATGCAGACATTTAGTTAGTAGTTCTTTGGTACATAATTCTAAATATGTAGGCTTAATCATGTTTAAAACTTCATTAGATAAGCCTTTACATTTTTCTTTTGGTTTTTGGCCACAAGACAGTGCTCGCTGGTAGTAGCACCAACTATCTTTTCCGATGGGACACTGTCCATGCATGGGTTTCTTGGCACTTGATGAGCAATGAAATAGGGCCGCAATAACATTTTGTTGAAGACCGGAGAGGTTTCCAACATTGCTACGAACAGCAATTCCATAATAGTTTTGCAATCGGTCAATAAAAGAGTCGGTGAGTTTGCCTTTACCAGACAGATTTTTATTTTTTGACTTTAGTTTGCGCAATCTCGCACCTACTCTCTTTTGAACATGACCGATGCATTCATATTTTGTGACACTATCTTTACCATAAGTATCTTTGACATTGATAAAGCCCTTGGAATCCCCGTCACCATAATATTGTGCATATTTAAGGCCTCGCTTCACAATAGAACGCTGGAAGATTCTAGTTGCACCAACAGTTTCCATTTTCAACGCAGAACCTTGAAAATTGCTATGGCATACATGATCTGCTGCAAAAGTTTCCGATTCAATGCTTTTAGGCATTTTAGAAATCTTTCTGCAGATGGGGCAATATGACGACATTATTTCAATGTCCACTACTTTACCAGTGTCAACTGACAAAGCTGCGACACACCCATTCATGGAAGTGTAACCCCTACGCTGCCATGTTCCGTCCACTGAAACACCATATTCAACTATTTTATTTTTAGAAGGATGTAGCACTAACAGTTCAAAAGCTGCTTTTTGCATTGATAGTTCACTAACTTCTGAAATCACAGACATGAGTTTGTTCTCATGGTTAGTGTACGCAGTTTTACTGAGCCTGGGTAAATTTAACGTACCACATAATTTAAACCCAGCAGAAAAACCTTTACCAATTTGTCTCATACCATTAACAAATCTTGTATTTACTTCAGGACAGTTTAAAGTTTTCTTTGAACTAGAAAACCCTGAGTAAAAGTTACAATGTTTACACCTTATAACAAAATTTGAACACAAACCATACCTTGAATCCTCAGAAAGCAATAAGCCTTCTTCGAAACATCTTGGGCAACAAAGTTGTAAAAAAACATTTAAGAGGACATCAATATCTATGATTCTATTTCCTGTAAGTGTTTTATGCTCATACTCTGCCAATTCCTCATCAAAAACAGCAGGCATTTTGATCTTTGAAGAACTGGCGTTGGTGGATGTTGAGCTACAATTTGTGGAATCTTTATTAGTAGATCCATTACCACGAAATTGTCGTTTTCTCTTTGAATTAATTCTGCGTTTTAAGTTTCCCATTTTAAATGAAAAAAATTAAAATTTTCAGCAATAAAAAAGGATTTAACAGAAATTTAGAAAGTGCTGCGCAATCGTAAGCAAATGTAAACAAACAATAACACACTCTCTTTTCCTGCCAGATTCTGGATAAAAATATTAGTAAAAACCTGTTGCCAATTATATTTCTGAAGATTCTGAAAACTCAAATTCATATTTTAAAGTGTATAAATTTTCTACTATTGCATATTTAAGCAATACTTTGTAAAATAAAAATGTAAACAAACATTTTTTTCAACTTCCGGAATGTAGACTTGTACTTCCGGTTTCAAAAAGTAGCTACCGAGTAAAATTCAAATCCCCATAACTTAAGTTCTAAATTAGATAGAAACAAAATTTAAGCACCACTTTAAAGAAAAAGTTCAAATTTTAAAATAAAATCAAAATTTAAAAATTGAAAATTTCGGCGAAAATGACGTTTTGAAGGTGTACGGATACCTTAAGTAGAAAACGACACAAACACAAAATCAAAAGATGATGGACACAAGCATGTCGTTACATGATGAATACCAGCAGCGGCAGTTAGATTTTCTCTGAAACGGAGATTTATATACAAAACGCCAACCAGAAGTTCCCAAGCTCACATCAGGATTTCCATGGAAGGCTCTTCTAAATGGTTAGCTATAGTAATGTGCGTTACATAATCCCTCATCTAAATTCACTGACTAAATAAATTTTAAGTATTAAAAGTTACGGTTAAATCCCAACAGGCGGACAACTAACAATTTCTTAGCGGATTCCTGAATTTTCAGGACAGTTACAAATTTAAAAAAAAACTCAAGAAAAAATTAACGTATGAATTATTACATAGATACGCTGAGAAGCATCCAAACTGCAACATCATATGAAGGAATCACATAATGGGCATGGAATTTGCACCAAGTGTTAACCATAATAAGATATATAAATTATTAGCTATGTATTGTATACACTCAAGAGCCAAAAAATTAAGACCACCCCTACATTTTGAAATTAACACGCCTGGATGACGTGGAAGGCACGTGATCAGGTGGAAGTGGTATTTAACTGCTGCTGGAGAGTCTGAAGAATCATACTTCTGTGTGTGATGAGAAAGGCTGCGGATCTAAGAGACTTTGATAGAGGGCAGATTGTAATGACTCGAAGGCTCGGAACAAGTATTTCCGAAACTGCACGACTCGTGGGTTGTTCGCTATCTACAGTTGTTAGTACTTATGCAAAATGACAGTGAAACCAGCAGTAGACGACATGGTGTTGGACGTCCACACGCTATCAAAGAAAGCGGTCGTCGGAGACTGTCTCGCATGGTGAAGCAAAACAGGAGCCAGACAGTGGCTAAGCTGACAGCCCAATACAATGTAGGGCCAAGTAGAATAGTATCGGAGCACACTCTTCAGCGGACACTGTTGGATATGGGGCTACGCAGAAAACGTACCACTCGTGTGCCTTTGCTGACCAAGTGTCATCGCCAACTGCACCTGCGCTGGGACCGGGAACATCGCGACTGTCCCATGGATCAGTGGAAGAGAGTTGCCTGGTCAGATGGTTCACGGTTTGCCATTCATCACGCCGATGGCCGTGTCAGAATACGCCGTCTTCCGGGTGAACAGTTGCTCCCTCAATGTACAGTAGGTCATACACTGGCCGGTGGTGGCAGTATTATGCTTTGGGGGACGTTCTCTTGGGCGTCTCTGGGATCCATGGTTGTGGTAGAGCACACCATGAATGCTACAGGGTATCTGAACATCATTGCGGACCAGTTGCATCCTTACATGGCCTTTGTTTTTTCAGCTGGAAATGGAATGTTCCAACAGGACAACGCTCCGTGTCACAAGGCTAAAACTGTGTCGGAGTGGTTCCAGGAACATGATGCTGAATTCCAGTTAATGTCCATTCCGCCTAACTCACTGGATCTCAATCCGATAGAACACATTTGGGATGTCGTGGGACTGCAGATCAGAGTTCAAAAACCAATAATTCGCAATATCTCGGATTTGCGTGTCCGTTGCTTAAATATCTGGTACAATCTGTCTCTGGCCATCTACCAAGGACTTTTGGCTCGTACAAATCCTGGGCGCTAGTCGCACCACTTATTACAGGGTTAGGGTTGAGAAAAAGAGGTTGTTTTTAAGTATTGGAATTATTTTTCTCCCCCTCCCCCTTTTTTTTAAACAAGAGGCTGGAGTAGGTTTTATTGAAAAATACGGAAATTAGTTGAGTATGTTTCTGAGAGTTTTACAAAGGAAAAATTGTGAATACAGATATTGCAGATTATTCTTGCTACCTGCACACGTCAACAGGTGAAGATGTTTGGCAGAGAAAGCACCACATTTGGAGAATGGTAGTGTAATCATGTAAATAAAAAAGAAAGCCATGTGAACCAACAACATGCACCGGCAGATGGTTCAGCGTCCACTGCTACTGTCTTGCTCAGATGATAAATGAGAATGGTTGGAAGAGAATGTTCATTCACATCCTTCAGATCACAATTTGCCCGTTCATTAATTGTTACACTAAGTAACACTGACTCTATCGTCACCCGTGGTGAAACTACAATCTACTGACCACCTAATGTTGTTGCTTACTTATTGTTATATCGTGCTGAAATAAACATTTCGATGCTTCGTTTCAATTTGCCAATCTTGATCTCTTTCTTTGCATGCGTTTGCTGTGATACAGTTTTATTGCTACGCAGTTGTATTCATTTCAAATAACTATTAGAAAACTGCCGAAATCTATCCTTTTAATATCTTATTAGTTGCTTTCAATCTTTAGTAGTGACGATATAAATGATTTAAAGAAAATTAATCATCTAATAATACGGGGTATCGCATTATTGTTCTTGTAAAATAAAAAAAAACAAATGCTAAATTTGTTTTTAAAAAAATCATACAATTTCATTTGAGAAAAACATAAATATTTAACTGTAAATCTTTTAAAGAATATTGGATAAATTGATAATTTTAGAGTTTAAAACCTCAAAAAAACAACTCGAAAGACATTTAAAATTTGAAAATAGCTGTTCGGATGACTATGATGAAGATAGTGTATGGACTACTTAATTTCCTATAATAAACATGAAAATTTCGTAAACTGAAATCTAAAGCTTAATCCGAAGAAGAATAGAGGATATCGGGAAAAATTTTCAGCCAAGTTGGAAAAAATTATATGGGCATATCTGAGGTATATACAATATTTCATAACTATATATAACTTTGAGCAAACAACTATCAACCTCATTAATAATTTCAGAATAGACTCAGATTCGGTGATAATTAAGTAGTATTTAATAACGAATCTCAAGAGAAGGGAAAAAAATAATTTACATTTTTCTCAGTTAAACATTTTTAACGAGGAAGTACTTAATCGATAGAAAACTCCCTTTTTTTTCTAAAAACCAGGGCATAAAACTTATATTAAAAGATATGTCTTCACATATTTCAACAATAATTAACTGAAAAATTATTGATCATTACTTACTTGGAAACATAATTTTTTTTCATTATAATAAAGTTATTTGATGATGAAAATCTTATTTTAAACATATTTCTGCTATTTTAATCCCAGTAATACATCTAATTAATCTGAAAACGAAAGAGTCTTCTAGAAACATATACAAGATTTATTGATAGTTATTTACATACAGAAGGAAAATAATTACGCACGATTTAGGAAACAGTACCACACATTCTTTTCTATAAATCGACTTATCTCTTCACTCATTGCATTAAAATAAATTACTTCCATACATAGGTAACATCTACATAAATCCCTGCTGATTCAGTTCTTACACAATGCAACCAAACTTATTTCACTTTTGCTCAAAAGTTTGTGACTTCTCTGAAGAAAGAATGTTACTTAGATAAAAGCAAGAAAGGAAAGTGAGATACAGGAAGTTAACGGAAAGGCGTGAATTCTCGCAAAGGGGAAGTCTTAGTCTTTCGGGTGTTTAATTAGGAAGAGACATTTGCATTCTCTCCCCCACTTTACTTCACTTCAGTTATTGAAGAAGGTGAACAGATTAAAAGCCAGTAGTAATTGTTGTGTGTCTTCAGTTCTTTAACCTCTTCAAATAATTTTAGCATGGCAGTAAGTTAATTGGTGTATTATATGTTGTGTGATAATGTTCAAATTGCATGCATAATTAAACTATATTGTATTCAAGAAACATAAAATATATATATTTAAAATAAATACATTATGCATCATTTATTAATACTCAAGTAAAAGGCGCTTGATTATAGTAATTGTTTGTATTATTTGTTAAAATATGTAAATGTTTAATTTTTAAAAGCTATTTAAATATTTCACTTAATGGAATTTAGTAACAGCTAAAATTATTTTATTTAAGGTACCATTTATGTTTTGAGTTTGAGGTATCTTTTATTTTTACATTATTTAATCCCTTTTGAAAACATGGGTTTTTTCCCACTAAATATAAAACGAAGAAATGAACACATTTCACGTTTACTGATATTTTTCCACTTTCAATATAGTTTTATATTAAAATACTCAAACTTAAAAAGATTACCCATTTTGTAGAATCACTTTTTATTTTATAGTTTAAAACCTACATGATCAAACATTCTCATTTCAAAAAACATTCAATGATATCTACCTACTTAAAACAAAACATGTTTACTGAATATGATATTGTGAAAGATCGTTATCCATGTCCTTTGAATTTGTAAATGTTGATAATTATTATTCCATTATTATTTTACTTACCTGTATTCTGAAAATGTTATTAGTTATCTTATCTTGTAGTTGAAACACAACAGGGTGTATAGTAAAAATACATTTTTCATTTCACATCCCAAATTAATGTAAAATAGCATTTTTTAAAAATATTTATGGGTTCTTTAGTAAGATACTATCTGTCTTATGCTTTGATTTATACCTTTACTTTTTTCTCTTTCGAGAAAAAATGTAAAGGTATAAATCAAAGCATAAGTATGGGTAGTTTATTTTTTTACATGTAGATATAGCTATAGGAAACCTACATAAAATAGCTTGTAACTGTTACATAGATTCTGTATTATTTTGTTTCAAATTATTTATTGCTAGTTCAAAACAGAAGGTTGTAAGCTTAATAGATTACTTTTAGTTATCTTTTAAATACTGTAGATATATATATGAATACTTAAGACAGCTTTGAAGAGCGCTAACAATTTAATTCAAGCTGTGAAAAAACTTCTTTCCAATGGCGTGATTAGCCGCCCATCCGGTATAGTGGTCAGTGAAGCTGACTGCGGTGCCGCAGGGACTGGGTTCGAATCCCGGAGAAGGCATGGATGTTTGTGTTGTAATCCTTTCTTCTGTCTGTGTTGTTTACCCCCGTGTTATACGTTCGGTGGTGCACAGGGTTTATAAATGTTTAAAAAAAAAATGGCGTGATTAGAGCATTTTACTTCATGTAGTAAATTGATATACTACGCTTTAATGCTTGTCTAAAAAACTGATATTACGTTCAAATACATTGAAAAATATTTATAAGAAATCTAAACACTAATAATACAAGTTCTTCTTGAGCTGCAAACTATTATAATGCTTATGACTGGAAAAATAGCTATTATGATTTACAATAAAATTCTAATTGAAGGGTTGCATGTAAAATCAAATTTACTGTTGAATCTTTAGCAGAATACCTTTTTGTTTGTTTTAAACCTTCCATATATTGATGATGGCAAATTTATTATGGGAAGTCTTTTCTGTGGGAAAAGTCTTAAAATGTATGTTTTTTAAATAAAAGCGCTCAATATATCAATAGGAGCTATGACGTAACTCCTTGGCATAATAAAACAATACTTCAAACTTTTGTTACAAAAAACAGATTGCTTTATGAGAAATTTGATTATTTAAATTGAGGTTACCTAGTTTACGAAGCAATGCCTTCGTATAAAATGCTCGGAAATAAGACACTATTTCTTTATAAGATTTTTTAATATTATTATATTTATTATTATTCAAGATTTTCTCTACACATTTTTCAATTTTTATATTTTCATCTGAACAGGACATATATATATATATATACAGTCGACTCTCGATAATTCAAACCTTCGATAATACGAACCTCTCGATAATTCCAAGTATATGCTCAGTCCCTAGAAAAACTCTTGATATTTCGAACTAAAACAATGCGTTTTGATACACTCAATATTTCGAAGTAAAATTTGTGGCTGGCCAGGCTACAACACGCTATAATTTGAAGTCATCTTATAAAACTCTCGACAGTTCGAACACTCACCTGTAATAAACAAGTTGGAGCTTACAAGTTTTGCGTTGTATAATCTCTACGTGTCTCCCCTGTAACGCAGCCCTTTTAATGACCATATGTCTGCTACTCCTTCTCAGTGTTTTCCGGATCCTCAGGCGAAGAGACAGTTTTAATATTTTCAGTATCTTAAATAGAAATAGACCAACCACACCTGTTGTCAACCATCCATTTCTTTCGTTTAACACGTTGCCTTGCTACACATGTGTTCAGAAAGGGTGTTCCGCTATTGTGAAGAAGAGATGCGTAGGATTGTGTATGAATGTATGGAATGTATTCTTTTAATACAGGACTTTTAACTACTGTAAAATATTTAAATTGTATAATATATACTTTTTAAAAATACTTCAAAATAATTTTCTATATATGTACACAATTGCTGTTTTATTACATAGCCTCAAATTTAAATATGTTAGAAAAAAATTTCTCTTTGTGTATTTTGGGAATTTTTTCTACCCTCTTCATAATTCGAAGTTTTTAATTGGTCCCTCCAACTTCGAATTATCGAGAGTCGACTGCATATATATATATATATATATATATATATATATATATATCCTGTTTCAATTATCAATCGTTAATAAAATACTTATTATTCATCCACTCAAGTTCAAATACAATTTTTTAAACTTGTAGTGGATGATTCTTGATGATAGTACAGTTTTTTTTCAAATATTAATACATTAATTAAATTTATTTAAAGAATAAATAGTAAGAAACAAATAATAGATCAATACCTTATATAAAAAGGAATATCGTAGCGCAATGGATAGCGCGTTGGACTTCTAATCCAAAAGTCGTGCGTTCGAATCCCACCTGGGATGGCCTAAATTCTGAGAATGATTTATCTTTACTATCCTATTTTATAGGAGTTAATAAATTTAATTGAAGAATAAATAGTAACAAACACAAAAATAATAATCCAGCACCATATATGAAAAGGAAAATCGCTTGCTGTGTCTATGTAGCGCAATAAATAGGGCGTTCGACTTCTAATCCAAAAGTCGTGGGTTCGAATCCCACCTGGGATGGCCTAATTTCTGAGAATATGATTTCTTTTTACTAAGCTATTTTATTGGAATAATTAAATTTAATTAATGAACAAATACTAACAAACAAAAATAATAGTCCAACACAATAGAAAAAAAGGAAAATGGAAAATCTCTTTCTATTTTGCCACTTAATACTGAGATTCTGTCATTTTTATATAATATTTATATTGTAATTATTTAATAAAAAGTAATTAAAATAAATTTTTTCTTTGTTGAACTAAGTACGAATTGACTTAATTTTTTTATATTACTTGTTATAAATATCATTTAGATATTTGTTTGGAAAAGTACATGAGTCTGGTATCGAAGAATGTGGAATTGAAATGTGATCACATAAGAAATAAAAAAAAATTAATGGAGTGAGAGATTTGCAACAAAAGACTTTGATTTTCCACTCATTTAAAATATTTATATCTCTGGAAGAAATTATCTATGTTAAGAAAAGTAACATTTTAAAAAGAGTTTGATTTTAATATATGAATTACAAAGTACCTTGATGTAATTTTGGTACTAAACCTAAATTACTACTTTGGAGTACTTTCTGAAACATATTAAAGCTTTTATTCAGAAAATGATGTGTGTAAGAGAACTTTTTTCAAAAGAATTTAAAAGACTACAAATAAATGTAACAGCTGCCCCTTAACAACATATGGGAGTTTGATAAAATTTCTGTACATTAGTATGACTGGTAACATATGTCACAAATTGTTATTGCATTTCAATTTTATAAAAGGAAAACTGAGCAAAAAAATCTATTGTGAATTTCCTATTTTTCACTTTCAGTGTCATTTGCATAAATTGAGCCATTGCTGGAAATACTTTATCTA
The DNA here is from genome assembly GCA_019973975.1 of Trichonephila clavata. Classification (NCBI taxonomy): domain Eukaryota; kingdom Metazoa; phylum Arthropoda; class Arachnida; order Araneae; family Nephilidae; genus Trichonephila; species Trichonephila clavata. The sequence continues at coordinate 712,643 of BMAO01010345.1, forward strand.
AATGTTCGTTATTATCTTCCATAAGCGCAAAAATAAATCCAAAAAGTGAGCAGAAAAAGTATACATGGAAAAAATTTCTGGCAGTTTTCCAGAAGATGGAATATTTCAAAATATTTTTAAAATACCCAACACGAAACTTCAAATTTCATTATGTTTCTAGACTTTTTTTACTAGATCACGTTTCTTTCAGACTGTTAAGTACTAATTAACCGTTTACAGTATTCAAATATCAACTTGCCTTTAAACTATGCTAAAAATATTTCAATAAAACATTACGAAAGCAAATGTCCTTTGAATAATTTCGTCATTGATTTTATCGGAAACAATACTTCATTACTGTTTTCGCAAATTCACTTTCCATTATTTCAGGAAAAATATGATAAAATACCCTCACTAAACATTACGAAACACTTTTCTACGCAAGAAATAATTAAACTACTGTAGATTCATTACTATTGTTTTTGTTTGATTACTATAATTTGGTTCAGTACAAACAGGCCTCATTTACTGTGAAAGTGTTTCCCGTCAAAAGAGGATTCTCGTTTAAGTAGATGAAAATAAGTGTTTCCCTTAATTTCGCCTTTGGAGAGACTATGAAATTTAAATAATATTTTTATTAGAATAATAACGAATATAAATTCTGAAAAACTGCTCAATCATATCTAAAATTACTAATTTTTATTTACAGATCAATGTTACAATAAAAGAATAATATATAAAAATGAGATATTGAGCTATCCAGTCTGAAAACAAAGAAAAGAAACATTTATATACGAAATTATAGTATATTTTAAAATATTTAAGTATAAAGTTAATACTAAATAATGATAATGATTCTAACATTTTATTTCGTAGTTCCTCATCTATTTTTATGAATGCCATATGTTTATCACCAAATATTTAAGACGTCAATCTTAGAACTTACAATCTTAGGAATTTTGTATTATGTATTAGGGTTGATCGGAAAAAAAAATTAAGAACTTCAAGACCTATCTATGCGGAAAAGATGTTCTATGATATATAGATAAAAGGAAAAGTAAAATAATTAATAATTTGTATGCTAAGTACTGCCACAAGGGGAAATAAGTTTAGATATTTGAGTTTTTTTTATGGTAAAATGGTCCGAGTAATGCTTGTCAGATTGAAAGACAAATATATTACTTTTTAACATTTATTACAATGAAGGGATATATACTAAATGGCTGCAAGAAAAAGTACATGCGCGTTTAAATGCTACTTCAGTATTAAATTTTTTAAAAAACTTACTGTTGAAATAAGTATACAATAAAGTGGAAGACTGAAAACAGCTTGGATCGACGGTACTGGGAGAGAGCTGGGTTATGAAATGTTACACTGTACTGCTGAGTACTCAGCTATCAGTAATCATCACTTTTGAATATTTTTTGTAGAAAAATAATTATTTTGAGCCTAAAATCATCTCACCATGATGAAGATTTTTCCTTTTTTTCGAAAATTCAAACCCTTTGTGTCAATATTAAATTTCGAAATTTATTTATTTGTAATTTTTCTCATTTTTATATACCAAAGAACATCTTTCCTGCATAGGTAGGTTCTGATTGATAATAATATTTCCCCCTCCGTATAGCCAAGATCCATCGAATTATTAACAGCGGAAATAGTTTAGCAATAAACTGGGGGAACTGAAATATTTTTCATGTAAAAAGAATTTTGTGGTGCAAGATATTGTAAAAAAAAACCATATATTCAACAAAATGAAGTTTATTAGAATAAATTTTGTTTACATAGATATGCATGTATTTAATAAAAATCAATGAGATAAAAACATTCACAAGAACTAAGTGAAATTTAATTCAAAATTTAGCAAAACCAAAATTTGTACGGATTTCCGTTTCGTCTTCTGTTTTTGATCAACAGCCTTAAGAAACACCATCTTCATTTTAAGCGATATAGCAGTTTGCTTTCGCCCTGAGCTCTTTGCAACTGCTCTCGTAAAAAATTCTTCTAAAATAGAAAAAAAAAAGAACACTGACATATATAGAGCTCACTGATTTTACGCACACTACTCATCACCGAATTCCAAATCCAACTGATGAGAGATTAGATGTTTTGGGGTGGCATTTGTAGAGGTAGATGGTGAAAATGCTTTAGATAGACAAAATTGCCTAGTGTCACGGGATATTCCAATGCCAAGTTAAACTCCTTTCTTCGAAACACATATGAAACCACCTCACTTTCATTTCACACCCTTCTTAAATCTCGTCTGCACGGGTGGTGTTTTGCATATTTTGCTCATTCCCATCTTTACATCTTTCATTTGCATCTTTTGCTCATCTTTTCGTGTTAAAGTATCCGACTGCCCTAAAATTATGAATTTTTCCAAAAATTGAAAAAAAAAATTATGATTTTATTTTATAAGCCATCTTATTAGCTTCATAAAAATACCAGGTTTATTATTTTCCAATCACGAAAACAAAAACTACAAGTGTTTTTGTAAAAGCAGGTGCCATTATTTTAAGCAAGATGTCATACTTTAAAATGCGTTTGACTCAAAATGTGTATTTTCGAAAAGGATCAAACGGGGACAGCGATCTCTCAAAAAGTTTTGAAAATAATTAACTGTGAAATTTTTTGTGTATGTTTTGTATAATAGTAGAAGTGTTTTAACCTTCAGATTTATCAATCACTGTTTTATAACAAAATTTACAGTCCCTTATGTGAATATAATCACTGTTTTTAAGCAATTTCATGTAATAACTAAAATAAAGAGCTCTAGTTTTTATAAAAATTAAAATATCTCTTATCCTGAAGGTCACTTCAAAAGTGAATAACTTAGCAACATATCAGAATTGAAAAAATGAAAATTTGTTCATAAAACTTTTTTTACAGAAAAGGCCCAGTTTATGATATTTTTTTTGTAAATTTTTCCGCATTTTGGTAATAATAATTTCTTTTTCTCTTAATTTTAGCATATTTTTCTTAAAAGGTATAAACAAATTTACCCCCCCCCCCGGAAAAAAATCCCCATACCTCCATTTTTTTAAAAAGTTGTGTCAAGTAGTCGGATACCTTAAGAGAAAAAAGTGCATTTAAATGCACAATAGTTTGTCAATACCGTTATATTATTTCGTATTAAACGATATTTCGTCTTAAGTGTTTTCGCGTTAAACGTATTTCACTGTACATAACATAATGCAAAAATAATCTCAGTTAAAATTTTAAGCCCTTATTTTAATTGCATTTATGACATTCTCTGTAATTTTATTGTGTACTTAAAAAAGTAAAATCTGCAATCGGTATAAAATGTACAAACAAAAGTTTTGTGAAGTTGTGATTGAGATCCTTTTTTCTGATAAAATTCAATAGCTTTTGTATTCAGATCTTTTTCGCTTTTATTTTTGAAGAAAGCTTCATATATACATAAATTTGCTCATTCTGTCGTCTACAAATGTAGATTTCCAAAAGCATTCAAAACATTTGACTAGCGTCTGTATATTTTTATTGTACGAGAGACATGTTTTCAAAATTCAGAACTACATTTCTTCACATCTATTTTCAATAATATCTAAAACAAAAGTTTATAAACACCACTATCTGGATCTCTTCGAATGTAAGTTCTAGTATAGTTTAATTCAAAACTTTCTTTATATTTATGCTTAAGTCTACTTCAACTTCTCAGAGATAAAAAAAAATTTTGTACAAGTAAGAATTCTATATAATTTTATTTATTTTTTAAGAAAATTTTCACATTGTTCTCGAAAATTGTTAAGCTCAAAATTATTATAAATATATTTACATAATTTGTTTTCATGAACTTTGATTGAATATTATAAGATTATAAACTTTTGATTAACATTTTAATTTACACACACATTTTAAACTATTATATATTTGCTTATAAAGTAGTATTTTATTGATAATTATCTAAGCTCTTGCGATACATTTTTGGAGACTTGTAAAACTAAATAACAAAATGAGAAATTTACTTTTTCTTCCCAAATAATATCTATGTTTACATTCACACATTTACAGTAATTTTTTTTAATAAACTGTTTAAGGTATCCCACTTCCCTAAAATGTGAATTTTGCAAAAAATTGGCAATTTTTTATGGTTTTATTTTACAAGCCATCTTATTAGTTTTATAAAAATACCAAGTTTATTTTTTTCCATTCGCTAGAACAAAAACTACAAGTGTTTTAGTAAAAGCAGATGCTACTACTTTAAACAAGATATCATACTTTAAAATACGTTTTATTTGAAACATGTTTTTTTTAATGCTTAAACGGGGTCAGCAATTACTCTAAAAGTTTTGAAAATAAATAACTGTGTGTGAAATGCTTTGTGTATATACTGTATACCCGTAGAAGTGTTTTAACCTTCAGATTTATCAATCAATGTTTTATTACAAAATTTACAGTTCCTTACGTGAATATAATCACTGGTTGTAGCGCGTTTTTCACGTAGTGGAACAAAAGCTCTATTAGGACGCAAATTTCGTCTTCGTTCCATATTTTGTCGTACCTTTTTCTCAGCCAATAAGCAAACAATTGACCTCGGGTTTTCGGCATTTGGTCGCATTTGTGCCCTAGATGAGCCAAATCATATTTAAATTTAATCATTTATTATTTTTTTAGTACAGTACTATTTTCTGTTAGTAAAAAGTTCATTAGTTGCATTATTGTAAAATACAGCAAGCGAAAAACGCGCTAAAATTACTTGGCCATGCCAATGATTGATATCTTGTTTTAAAACAATTTCATATAATAACTAAGATGAAGTGCTCTAGTTTTTGTAAAAAATTAAAACATCTCTTATGTATATATATATATATATATACTAGCTGTTACCCGCCCGCTTCGCTGGGTATTTCATGATGTTTTATAAATTTTTACTGCTTATATATATACTGCTTATATGTATAAATTATTGATATCTAAGTCCTAGCATTAAGAATTCAATTGAATTGAAAAATATACTTATACCTGTAACTGTCACCTGTTGATAAAAAAAAGGGGCAGAACTCATCTAATTTGTATTTTCTAAAAATCTCTAAAATTGAAGCATAGAATGATGTTTGCTCTTTCGTAACTCAAAAACCAAGTGGATTCCCGCAAAACCAATTTTCGGTGGATCTCTACTCCGTAAATTGAACATGCAAGCCAAATTTCAAGTCTAAATCTAACAGAAAAAAACAAAAGTTTTCCTATCAATATCCCCGTAATCCCGTTGAGAGCCGTTTTCCAAAATTATCGCTCTTAGCGGATTTCAATTCAACAAAAGAAAATGCAAACCAAATTTCATTATTATAGTACTTGTAGCTCGAAAAAAGTAATTTTTTTTGTCAATACGTCCTAGTAACCCCCTGCAACCCCCCAGAACTTGATTTGCTTAAAATTTATTCTTAGTGGATCCCTATTCAACAAAAGAAACATGCTTAACAAATTTCAAGTATATGGGTCTAACAATTAAAAACAGGAATTTTTTTCTGTAACTCCTCTTGACCCCTCGCAAACATCTTTGGGGTCAATTTTCATTTTACTCTTTGTTAGAGGAACTCTATTTCATGAAAGGAACATGCCTACCAATTTTCAAGCAGGATGATCAAGTAGTTTAAAAATGGAAATATTTATCGATTACGGCTCTTAATCTCCCGAAATTAAACTTGGTAGTTGATATTCGCGAAACCCATTTTTTAGCGGTTCTCTACTTTACGAAAGGAATCTGCTTATCAAATTTCAAGACTGTACGTCTAACAGTTTAAAAATGGGGATAATTGTCTATAACGCCACTTGAGCCCCCGCAACGCCACTTCTGGGTCTGTTTTCACAAAACCAATTTTGTACGGGAATTGCACTCACTCTATGACAGGAATCTGCTTAGCAAAATTTGAAGACTGTGCGTCCAATTAATTAAAAATGCAAAAAAATTATCAATAACGCCCCCTGAACCCCCGCAACACCACCTAGGGGTCGATTTTCACAAAACACATTTTGCAGTGTATTTCTATCCTATGAGAGGAATCTGCTAACCAAATTTCAAGACTGTGAGTCTAATAGTTTAAAAAAAGAAATAATTATTTATATCTGCCCTTAACCCCCCGCAACACCCCTTGGGAGTCAATTTTCTCCAAACCCGTTTTGTAGCGGATATTTACTCCATGAAAGAAACATTCCTACCAATTTTCAAGCAGGTAGGTCAAATAGTTTAAAAACGAAAATATTTATCTCTTACGCCACTTATTCCCCTGCAACGCCACTTAGAGGTCTGTTTTCACAAAACCTTCTTATAGCTGATCTGTACTCTATGAAAGAAATCTCTTTATCAAATATAAAGACTGTGCGTCTAATAGTTTAAAAATGGAAATAATTATCTATAACGCCCCTTAAGTCCCCTCAACGCCACTTGGGGCAATTTTCACGAAACCCATATTTAGCGTATCTCTACCCTATGAGAGGAATCTGCTTACAGAGTTTCTAGTCTGTGCGTCTAATAACTTTAAAAAGGAATTTATAACGCCCCTTAAACCCCGCCCCCGCAACACCCCTTGGGGGTCAATTTTCCCAAAACCCATTTTGTAGCGGATATTTACTCCAGGAAAGAAACTTACCTACCAATTTTCAAGCAGGTAGGTGAAGTAGTTTAAAAACGGATATATTTATCTATTACGCCCCTTAATCCCCCGCAACGCCACTTAGAAGTCTGTTTTCACAAAACCCGTTTTGTAACTGATCATTATTCTACGAAAGGAATCTATATATAAAATTTAAAGACAGTGCGTCAAATAGTTTAAAAATGGAAATAATTATCTATAACGCCCCTAAGCCCCTGCAACGCCACTTGGGGGTCGATTTTCAGCAAACTCATTTTGTAGCGGATCTCTACTCTCTGAAAGGAATCCACTTACCCAATTTCAAGATTGTACATCAAGTAGTTTAAACATGGAAACAATTATTATTAAAGCCCTTAACCCCCGTAACGCCCCTTGCGTTTCGAATTTCGGAAAATCCTTTCTTAGCTGATGTCTACTCTATCAAAGGAACATGTCTACCAAATTTCAAGTCTGTAGGTTGAATAGTTCCAGAGATTTCGTGATTAGTCAGTCAGTCAGTCAGTCAGTCAGTGAGTTGAGTCGCTTTTCTCCTTTATATATATAGATATATCCTGAAGGGCATTTCAAAAATGAACATCAAAGCAACACATCAAAGCTGAAAACTTGACATTTGTTCGTAAACTTTTTGAACAAAATGGGACCCATTTATGAAATTTTTGTAAATTTTTACAAATTTTTTTCCATTTACTAATATTAATTTCTTTTTCTCTTCTTAGTTTCAGCATATTTTTCTTAAAATGTTCCAAATAAATCTAAAAACCACAAAAAAAATCCCCATATCGCGATTTAAAAAAAAAATTGTCGCGCAAGTTGTCGGATGCCTTAACAGACAGAAAAGACTTGAATACTAAAGATTAAGAAATATAATTGAGATTTTGGAAATGCAAATACAGATATATAGATGCTGCAGTATTATAAATATTGAAGATTGAAAGCAACTATATATTTTTAAAAGGTGTGATTTAACCAGTAATATATGGCTAGCCAAACCTTTTCTTTTCACCTTACAATACTGGGCAAAATCCTACAAAATGTAATGGACAGAAGTTTTACATCAATTATTACTAAAAAGGTAACTTGACTAAAGAACATTTGAATAAGCATAGATCATGAATGAATCAAAGAACAGTAAAAAAGTGATTGCCAGATCTAAATACATATTCAAATCTTTAAAATTGAGGCCGAATATTGTAGCATTAACAATAAGTATAAAATGACTTTTCTACTAAAATAATTTTAAACTAAAAATGGGAAGTTAAACTAAAGTTATAGGGGAATAATACCAAGAATATTTTTGTAAATTGTAAAAAAAATTTTAATGTTATGGAATACGAAATTTTTTTTTTTTATTTTACTATTTTTAAGAGCCACATACTCGACATGTATACCTGAAAAAGGGAGGTAAATAAAAGTAGAAAATGTTCTAGGAAATAGGAAGCAAACTGAAAAAGGGAGGTAAACAAAAGTAGAAAACATTCTAGGAAATATGAAGCATCCTAATAATCTAAAAATAATAATTTAAGATATACAGTTTCTAGAATTTCTTTGTACAAATAGCTATAAAAAAATTAATTGGGTATTTTTCTTTTAAACTATATATATATATATTAGATTTAAAAAATATTGATTTTTTGAAAAATGAAATACAATGAATCACAAGATTGGTGGTTCAAACTACACAGTAGTTGATTCTACTAGTAAAAAGGCGAACTCTTACAGGACTAGAACTTTCTGGAATACAGATTTTAACAGACATAACAAATTTTGTAATTATAAATATGTGATAGCAATAACTCTCAGAATAAACATAATAATAAATATATTCCTACTCAATTAAACTTACATAATAAAATAAGTTACCACAATAAAAATTATTATTATTATAACAATGTCAACACATCAATTATTTACGTTATAATAAATGCAATAACAGGGGTAGATGTAAAACATGTCCAATGTTAACCATACAGCAATATGATAATACCATCCAAATTTTTCTTATATAAAAACTTCAATTGCATTTATATGTTGAACTATGAAAAATGTAATTGTAAATACATTGGATACACACAAACTTGTAATAGTATCAATATTGAATAAACTTTCATACATCAAGCCCCAAAAATTACAAACATAATAATAATAATAAAATTGAACTTGGGCACTTCATCTACATGGCTTTGAAAATATTGATATATCCATTCTCAGAGTAGTCCCACATGTTATAAATAGACTGTGGTGGGAAAACTACTTCATTAAATATTATAAAACTATATATCCATATGGTTTGAATACCATACACTTTGGATTTACTTATTTCAGATTTTAAATTCCCTCATATTTTCCTAACTTCAAAATTTCATAAAAATCCTATTAAATTTAGAACTGTAACGAATGGTTTTAAAACTTATATTACACATCCGGGCAAGAAGCTACAAAATATTATTCAATCCACATTATACAAAATTGATAACTAAAGATAAATTGATAAAATTATTAAGAATAGTATGGACATTATAAAGTACATACAAAGCAAAAAAATTATTTCTATTTATACCTATGGTTTTGAAGATTTATTTAACTCCATAGATATAGGAGACATCTATATGATTCTTAAATTAGCCTATAACAAATATTCTCTGAATAAATTAATAAAATATGATAAATATCTTTCTATTATTCAAAGTATTAAATGTGAAACTTATATTTTTTATAATAACTCTTAATATAAGCAAATTAAAGGACTGCTACAAGGTGAACCTGCTTGTAACTGTTTAGTCAATATTTGTTTGCATTTTTATGAAAATTATATTATTAGTTACAAATCTTGTTACTTTTTTAGACACATAGATGACCTAATTATTTTTAGTAATTTAGTAGATTTTGTTCCTAGCTTTAATTATAATTCCAAATTTTTGAAGTTATTAAAAACTAATTAAAATAATGAGTCAGCAAACTTTTTGGACTTTCAATTAATCGCTAATAAATTGCTAATAAGTAATATTTTTGAGAAAAGACTCTTTTGATTTTAACGTTATAAAAATGCCATTCTGGTGTGTAGTAATCTACACTTATCTATATTTAGAAATATTATTTTAAATTTTATAAAAAGAAACAATGAATTAGTTACGGATAATGTATTAAAACAAGGTAATTATAAAAAATTCTACAATAATTGCTTGGATTATTACTATCCAAGTAAATTCATTTTTAAACATATTTTGTGAGGGATGAGTTATCACATCCCTCAGTGTGTGTGGGGGGGGGATCGTAAGGAAGATTAACCATAGTCAATTTATTCTCTGATACGAACAACAAGATAAATTCTATTAACCAAAGTTAAGAGATGCACCCCAATACAAAATATGGAAACAATAGTGAGGCAGACGAAATACGAGATGTCTTAAAATAATCAGATCACTTACGTCAAGGTAATATTTTCTAATTCTTAGCGACCTAATCTAATTTGATTTAATTTTTGCTACTTTGAGTTAACACTTCAATTTTAAAGCGTCATTTAGCTAGCGTTTTCTGCCTAAGATGGTTTGACTTCATTATATCCTTATGATTAATATTTTTTCATGTAAGGTTTATTCTAGTTTTTCCTATAGAAAATTTTTTCTTAATATTCTTCTCCATGAGAGAAACCTTATTGCTCTCTATTGATACTTTCATTTTATTTTACAGTCTGGTATTTCATCCAAGTGTGATAGAAAAGGGCCTAATTTTTCAACATGGCTTTGTTTTTTTCTATTATGTCAAAAATTTCTGCTGTACAGGGAAGTTGGTAACATAAGCACATTAACCCTTTTTCGTAGTCCTAATTCAGCGGTAGCTTTTAAGAATCCTAATAGATCTCCATTTTAGTCCATAGACTCTTTCTGTGCCTTCAATTGTTATGTTTCTTGGTATCCAATCTCTTTCTTTTCTGGCCTTGTAGGTAATACAACTTTCTCACTTATTATTTTATTATACTATATATATGTGTGTGTGTGTGTGGTGTGTTGTGTGTGTGTGTGTGTGTGGTGTGTGTGTGTGTGTGGTGTGTGTGTGTGTGTGTGTGTGTGTGTGTGTGTGTTGTGTGTGTGTGTGTGTGTGTGTGTGTGTGTGTGTGTGTGTGTGTGTGTGTGTGTGTGTGTGTGTGGTGTGTGTGTGTGTGTGTGTGTGTGTGTGTGTGTGTGTGTGGTGTGTGTGTGGTGTGTGTGTGTGTTGTGTGTGTGTGTGTGTGTGTGTGTGTGTGTGTGTGTGTGTGTGTGTGTGTGTGTGTGTGTGTGTGTGTGTGTGTGTGTGTGTGTGTGTGTGTGTGTGTGTGTGTGTGTGTGTGTGTGTGTGTGTGTGTGTGTGTGTGTGTGTGTGTGTGTGTGTGTGTGTGTGTGTGTGTGTGTGTGTGTGTGTGTGTGTGTGTGTGTGTGTGTGTGTGTGTGTGTGAGAGAGATAAAATATAGTATTAATTTTTAATAGAAAATTTTATTTTAAATTCCTGTAGCTTATACGTTATTTTCCAATACTAACTGACAATCAACTACTGTCCGTAAATATTTTCATATTGGGAACAATTTTATTCATTGAAAATTATCAATTTCCCTTCATTTTGGATCACAGTACTCTAGCAAAACTACTTCCAATTTGAATTGTCCCTATAGTTAAGATAAAGTGCTTCTTAAGACCAACATTATTCTAACATATTTTAATGCTTACGTAATTCATGAAAAAAATAACTCTCTAGAACGCTCTCTAGGTACTCCAGATTTCTGCTTTTACTGATCGGCAAAGAGTTTCAGTTGCTCTGAATTTTTTTTTCGCTTTTAATTTCTTAGGATTGATTGACGGTTTATTAAAGTTACACTTCGAAGAAACACGAGGGCTTTGAGCGTCGAACCTCGCTCAAGTGAGGAGATTGACTCGTGAGCTGACACTAAAATCTGTAAAATTTCTTACCATGCTTATGAGCCTCGACAGGTGAGTTTTTAGTAGCTCATATTTTAATAAGCACTTGAAACAATGCAAATTTATTTTCAAACCTATATTTCATCTTAGTTTTTAGATTCTAGATAATTACATATTTATCCATAAAATTTATAATGTTTTTTTTTCAATTCGTCCAATTTAATTT